>OY728158.1:710850362-712100362 GCA_963277665.1 Viscum album | reverse complement strand
CTTCCATACATATATAGCATAAATAAAACATTAACTCCTTCCAATAAATTCTTCTATATTTGTTATTCATCTCTGGTAACTGATTTGAATCAGTTGAATGTCTAGAGAACATCACATCACCGATTTTCATCTTTTGATGCTACATCCCCTTGGAGTGTATATCCCTTAAAACATGAAACACTTGAACACATGTTAAAAAAATTTAAACACATAGGGATATTAGAAATTTGAGAATCCTTAAGAATGAGATTCTGGTTAATCAGTATTGGTCAACCTTACAATAATTTCTTACAATGAAATATTATATTTTTCTTATATTTCCATTACCCATCTAACTTCCACTACTCTGGACATATAAAAATACATTCATTACCCATATTCTCAATCCACTTATGATTTTTAGATTTTATGGGTTTGGTTTTGTTTCACAATGTGTGGTTTACATCCACCAATATTGACTTCCTTCTGTGATGTTGAACCAAAATTATTTTTTGGTTATTATTTATCTTTGTAAGAATTTATACAATAGTTATCTTCTCTTGTTTCTTCCTCAATTATTAGGATATTTCTAATTCACTCAGTTCTGTCCTTATGGAAGGACATGAAAATTGTTCAGGACATCGATTAATAATTTTCTTATCAGATACCAAATTCACTATAACGTTTCGTACTGGTGGTGGGTACTTAATTGAATGTAATTTATTTTTATTCACAACTATAGTATCTCCTACCTTTTTATTCAAGTAGAAATTAAATTCATTATAAGAGAGATATTGGGAGCTTGTAAAAGGAGTTACTTGATACACATTTTTGGGATCCATGTGTTTTCTTATAGTATATAAAACTATTTTTCAACTTCTAATTTTATCATAATGTATATAATTTTTTGTTATACACAACTGGAAATGGGGATCTCCATTCGTGTTTCTTTTCATTTCCTCCATTATTTTAGGTGTAATATCTTTCCAAATTCTAATGATTAGAAAAAATAAATCATATCTCATTTAAAACCTACCCCATGTGACAATTTCTCGATTGAGATGTTGATATAGCTAGAGTTATTATTCTTACACTGAGTTAATGGGTTTCTTGAAACGTACTCGTCATGTGTTCCAGTCATTAACAAAAGTACCACTCCATGTGTACATTCTTCTAAGAGAAACTTCTTTTAGATTTCTCAAGGAACTTCATCTTATTCTAAAATTTAGATGTATTGATGCCTTCTTCACATGATATATATCTCAAAGCCTCATAAAAAAGAATGAAATATGACCATACATCCCACAGAAATGGAAAATTTTTCCATTACATCATCTGAAAAAATATTTAGGTTCCACTGTAGTGGATAATTGATTTTTCCTATTTCATGAAATTTTAATATATATCTTCCTATCATTTTTTGGATAATGTTCATTATATCCGATTAGATTTTATTTTAAACAAGATAGCCATTAGGATGAGTCAATCATTTCATGTTTTCCTCTCAAATTTTATATTTTCATATTATTTCATTATTACCTTCCAAATATACTGAAATAATAAATAAAAATCATCCATTAATTTGGGCTATACGTTGTATTTATATTTATCAACCTCTTTCTTGACAGATTATAGAATATGTAATAATTGTTTAATCTTCATATCCTTGAATTCTAGTTGATCATTAATTTTTCCATTGATATTATTCTTACAACCCATCAAATATTCCAATTATCAAGATAGATTATCTACCATGTCACTCTGATCATTTATTTTAAAATTCATATGAGCAACAACAACTTTGAGAAACCCAATCTCTTATTGAATCATTTGATTCTGATGTACTAGTTCTGATTAGTGTGTCTCAGTATTATCATTTTTGGCTACCATGTTCTTAATTTATTTTGAATTCATGTTTTTACACCTATCATTAGCTTTGAGTTTTCCATCTCACTAAAAATATTATTCAGTACATCATATTGAGTTTCATTCATTTTTGTTAGATACATGGCCACTTCAACAAGTATTTTACTTAATCCTATCAACTTTTTAACATAATGTTCATGTACTCTGATATAAAAATCTTGAGAATTATTTTCAGCTATTAATTTACAATCCAATTACATTTCATGTCGATAACAACTAATGTTTCCCTTTTTATAAACTCTATATTATCATTACTTCCAACATCACTTTTTATCTTGGGTTTTTCATTCATTCATGTAATATTAGTGAATGGGAAAAAATAATCTCATAGTCGGATATGTTGTTGGTTTCTTTCAAATGAATCACTGTCTCTATAGACACATCTGCACTATGGGATTCCACCAAACTTATGATTATTCTATGAAGTTCTTATTTCCACAACATAATGATATAAGAGGAGAACTAAACTATAATTTCATATATCGAATGAACCAAAACAAATACAACTAATATGATAAAAGAATCCAATTCTTTGATATAAATTTTTAGGACCAAAAGGGAATTATATAAAATGAGGGGGGGGGGGATCATGGTGTGGATATTGTTTTCAAAATTCATTTTATCTTATAGGATCTTGACATCTTTTTCATAAGTGTAACTTTATTCTCTCTTATGTTTTTATGATGATCTTATTCCATCCATATTTCTATGATGATAATACATTGAATGTAATAAAGGAAGGACATCACAAGGACACACATGTTAACATATGGTTCACTGTCACAAGGATACATCCATGGAGAACACAATGATAATATACCAATGTACCAAATCAACTATGTGTCGCTTCCAAAATGATGTTTGGGTTATATCACTTTTATGCCGACAATCAATGCCATTACAATGTCTCACGATCACTCACAAATGCTCAAGGGTCACTCCCTCATTCTTTCCTTTTATGGATTGTTGTCATTGGAAATGATCGCCTTCTTCCTATTCCATTTCTCACTACTCTATAAGAGATCCACATTGAGTTTATGGACATGTGGGTCCCTTAGTTTGAAATAATGAATACATCCTTATATTTATGTATATGATCTCTTGAAGTTGTACTTTCATCAACATGATAAATACTATATTACCATAGATTTCGTATTAAATTATTTTTTGTCTCACACAATAGTTGTCTTTTCGTGAAAACATTGGATGGTTTTCATGAAACTATAACAACATATGGGAAATAGTTTTACCTTTTCATGAATCTTCCATCTTTCATTCCACTCTTCGATTTTCATGGAACTTATTATTTAATGAAAATTATTCACTTTGCCTGAAACAACATAGGTTGTGTAGAAACATGTCATTTTCAGTGTGGAACTCATAAATGAGTTGTTGTCTCATGAAACTCTTTTTTCACACAACCTTTATTCTTTTTGTGAAAATTATTTGTGATTCGGAGCCGATATTTTCTCCAAGTGTTGAGCTTCTAGAATGTGAGGGGTATCCACCTATTTATAGTCATGATCAGCCCTGTGTGAAAATTCATTGGATTTATTCTTCTGTGCATGAAAATTTTCTGTGAGAACAAACATACTCATTTTAATGTGGTAATTTACTGAAAACTATATTTTGAGGGTTCACATAACTCAATCCATAGTGTCTTGGACACCTATCTTTCACACACCTTCATAGCATGAATATTTTTTTGGATTATATGTATTTTGATGCATTGGTCTTGAAATATCACTTGCCAAAACGTTTTTGATCAACCTTCACCCTTGCATATACCATTTCAATTTTACAGGGAAATCATTCCATTTCCAAAATCACCTTTTCCATCCCCTAAATTTTGTATCCCAAAAATTATGAAAACACATGGAAACAATGACACCTTGTATACATAATTATTGAACCATCTCTAGAGCATATATTATTTCTTCATCTACCATTTTCAACATACCATGTTTACAATATATCTAGAACTCCACAACTAACCATAAAAACCTTCTTTGTCAAAAAAACCATCATCCCATAAATACTACAATGATTCCTTAAATCATTTTTCATCCAACAAGGAATGAATTAATCTATGGACTTGGAGCCATTGAGTCGGTCCTAAAAAATAGCTATAAAGTGATATTTAAATCTAATAAGGACATTATTAAAAAAAATGTGAAATATCTAAAATTTGTTACTCTTTTGTTGACCAATTCAAACAAAGGATTTCTCTCCATAGTCGAAATCTCTAAAAATATAGTTTAGGATGAACAGTTGCTTATAAACATAGGTTTGATGTACAAGCGTTTGTTCCTTAAACATAGGGATTCATCCAAATTTATGTTTACTGATCCATACTTTTCTAGCATCATAGGGTTCATGATCCAGATATTTTATTTCAGATGTAGAGTTTACAAATAATATGTTCCTCATAAAAATTGTTGGTATAAATTGAGTTTCCAGGTTTTAATTAATCTTTTCTAGAATACATAATCAAATATCTTCTTTGAATTAATTAATTGTGAGTGAATTCAAAATAATATGTAAATATTCTTACAAATTTCATCGTAGAGAAATTATCCTCATAAAAACATTATTAACAACATACATATCTGTGATTGTAAAAAAAAAAAAAAATAATTAAATATATGAATCAAAACATGATCTACAATCCCCCCATTTTGGATGATCTTACAACACATAAAATAAAAATTAATATTAATATAATTTTAAGACATAAATTTCATACATATATAAATAAAATAAACAATTATCAGATTTATTAATTTTAGTGATATAAATTTCAGATAGATTTCTCCCCATTTTAAAAAACTATTTCCCAAAAAATGATTCCAATTTATCAATAAATTGAAATATTATTTTCACAAATTTATCGTATATTCTTACTCTTTTTGTGACATCAAAGAAAATTAAAAAACAATTTATAGTATTTAAAAATCATGAAAGGAGACAAATAAATAAAAAATAAATAATATAATATTGATATTAAGTAAAATACATATATTAATAAAAATCATGGGGTTATGAAGGGTTGGATAGATTATCTAATCATTCCAAACATCAAACTTTTGAACTTATATTATCTAAAACAATTTATAGTTGTTCTATTATTCTATTATAATCCGAAGATCATTAATACAACAAAAAAGATGATAATTGTTTTACCAAAAACTATTCTAAATATTCAAGATCCTACTTAGTAACATATTCACTTATAATTAACTCCAAATTAATTATTATTTCCACTTTAAACATTGAAATGTATTCCTTAATAAATCGAACATTATTTTACATTCTTATAATTCCTTTAGAAGTTTGTCAAAAAAAATTTAAAAAACACATAACTTGTGAAATTATTCAAATTACATCTTATATTCATTCATATCATCATGAAACTTTACTATTTCTTCATAAAAATTATTTACCATAAATAAAATCACATTAGAGTACATTCCACTTTTAATAATTTGAGATGATTATTATTATAGTTCATTAAACTATGAACATCCTTATATTTTTTTATAGATTTTTCAAATTAATATTTGATATAGGAATTAGACTAATTTTTTTAAAGATATTAATACAGAATACTTCATTTTTTTGAGAAAAAAATTTTCAATTTTTTTTCTTGATTGCTTCATTTTTATCAGATTGTTTTCTATGATATTCAATAAAAATAATATTTTCAAAGAATACAAAAAAAATTTAGAAGTTTCCTGAAGAATATTATAGGGTTATAAAAAGTAAAAATATTATCTTCGTTTTTACAATTAGTAGACAATTCACTATATTCTTAAAATGAAAGTATAGTTTAATAATTTCAAATTTCTATTTTTGAAAAAACATTTTTTAAAAGAAAAATATTCTAAAGGAAGACATTGTGTAGAATGAATAAAATTTTTAAGAACAAAAAATGAAAAGACAAATATAGGTTGAAATATTATAAAATTAATATAGTTTTTAATTATCCCTTTTATTTAATTAAAACAAGAACCATGTTTTTTAAAAATTGTTTTTTTTTTGTTTTTTTGGAGAAAAACATGTTTAAATAAATGCCTATAAAAATTTGGATATTTTAAAATATTAGTTATAAAATTAAATATTCAATTATAATGTAATTATAAATAGATTTATAGAAATACTGAGAAATGATTTAATAAATAAGTGTAACAACCCAAGCTTCCATGGTACGCTTCTCTTTGAATAATACAATAGCGTGTGTTGTATGCAACTTCGAGTTCAAACAGACCACAAAAAGAAAACTAGCTGTTATGAATAGTAATACCCACTTTTTTAAATTTTATAAATTTTATCTTTCAAAATAGAAATCATTTTTGGATTCGGAATATCAAAATTATCCTAGGGTGAATTTTTGGTATTTTTCTAAAAACATTCATTTTTTTATGAATAATGAAAAACACTGAGTCATTGTTTAAAACCGAATTTTTATTTAAATAATTATTAATTTTATTTAAATTTATTTTATGTCAAAATAGAAACATAATATCTTTATATTTTCAATATAATTCATTTGAGTCAGTTTATAATAATTATAGATATATAAAAAATTTATTGAACTCTTCACCGTCTTTTACCCACCTCCTAGGAGAATTTGAAAATGTACATAAAACAAAATTTTACCACTTCTATGAGTTGAATTATGAAAATATGAGAGACACGGTTAATATCAATGAGTAAAATTTGGTTCAATAAGATGAAAACAATTGTTGTTGAATAGAAACTTTTTACATTTATTTAGCACGATTAAAAGTAAATATGGTAATTAAAGGTAAAAATGATATTAATATTACCCTAAAACATGTCCTAATTCTATTTCATAAGTATAATTCGACCAAAAACAACCTTAGTTATAAAATATGATCCTTTAGGTTCACTTGGATTAGATTAGGACATTTATTATTATTTAATTAAAAGAAGAGTTAAAAGAGTTAAAATAAATATTTAATAACTAAATGATTTTTAATATAGGGTTAAAAATAAGATAAATTCGACTCTAAATATTAATTATAAAGGTAAAAATATTTTCTACATAATGGTAGTTTATTTATCTTTTTTAGACATTATATAATTTAATTTATTTATGACACAATGGTGATGCAGTAATTACCTTAGTAATGAAATATTAAAATAATTGATATTTTAAATACCCAAATAAATGTAATTTGAGACTGTTAATGAATTACAATAATTTTATATGTTAAAATGACATTTTATGGTTGATTAAATTAATTTTCTGTGAAGTAATAATGTTGTTATGAATTTATCAAAAACAAAATACAAAATAGTGTTAAAATTGACATAAAATAGTTATTAAAAGAAATATTATATTATTAATTGATATAATGGTCTTAAAAATATTAGGATCTTCAATAATACTTATATAATAATATATATGACATTAATTAACCAATTTGGGATCTATTGGCAGTTTATATAAGTTTATTAACCATATAGTGTTAGAATACAAGAAGACATGGTAATAGATAAATTATTTAACTTAGAGTTAAATCTAATTGATATTGTTAAAATGGAAACCTAAACTTCTCTAAAACCTATTGGTTGAAGGGATTTCGACCCATACACACCCAATACTCTAAATAAGTCACTTCGAAGCCATTATAAACCGAATATAAATTTATTATAAAATAATATTTTAAGTTTTTCCTAAGGTGCCCCTCAACCCTCTTATAAAAGGGATCTCCCCATTCTCTCTAATTCACACCATAAAAGCCATTTGGCTCAGCCAAACCCTACCCAGATACCCTCTCAACAGTCCTTTCTTAATCCTAGGGTACTTTCTTTAGTTAGAAAGCCAATCTAAGGAGCCCTTTTGATCAAATCAAAACAAAGAACCCGAAAAGAGGTAAATATTTCATCACCTCTTTCAAGTTCCTTTCTTCTTCCACATCCTCTTTCTTTGTTTTTTCCATTCTAAAATAATAACTCCAATATCTTATATATACTGTGATGTTTTTATAAATATTGTACAATCAAATTCATTATTCTATCCATCTCTTGAATGACATGTCACCATACGTGTGTACATACCGCTGAACGTCTCCACGTCGTGGTGTAATTGTTATTCAATACATTATTATTTTGATGGGTATAATAATGAGGTGTAATTAATGTAAATAATAAGTGTAACATGATAATGATTCTATAAATATGATATACCATCCAATTATTTATTATTTTGACATCAAAAGAATGATATTGTCACTCGTGCGTACGTACTGATTACCGTCTCCACAAACACAACGAGATTCATTCGCTATCGTATCCATTCAAGACTAATTTTCATTTGATGAATAAAAATAATGTTTAAAGGTTTGATAAAATTCTGGATATGAATAAGATACATCCCATCCATAACAAAAATGACTCACATAACAAAGAATATAAAGGAAAATGAATCTGTTAACACCTGAAACGACGATAATACTATGATATTATTAACAAAGAAATGTTAAAAGATCATATATGATATCATATTAATGTATATGATTCTTGTATAATTTAATAATTATTATTTCACCATTATACAATAGGTTAAACTACCCTATAACAAGGAAATGTACACTGTGAGGGTTAATTCTACAATCTCTTCATTATCCAAGGTTGTTTATACATAATTATCTACTAGGGCCTCTTTATCATCCACATATATGTATCTTAAAAATTAATTCAAAAACCTTGTTAATATTTACTAGACTATGTGTTAATGTCATTTATACCCTTTTTGACTTTTATAATATGTTTTGTGAGGAATCATTCCATCGTTTTCCAAAAAAGGAACTTTATTACCTTTTGAAAAAATTAAGGTAAGAATGTTTATTTAACTTATATGGTGGGTGAGGATATTTTCCACCATTATAACATTGTCTAAGAATCCCTTACAAGAATATAAGATTATTTTTAAAATAATTATTTCATTTATAATAATGTGAAACTTAAATGATTTAAAAAAAAGTGATATATCTCTAAAAAAGGTTTTGATTTCATCTATGTCGACATCCTGGGATGGATTGTATGATTTTTTGAAGTTGATTTATTAGGATACAGAACATTCATTTTATTTTGAAGGTTCTATGATATGTTTGACTATGGATGTGTTATTTCATACCATTCATGGTGTTTAAATAATGTATTTAAACTTTTTATGCTAGCTTTAATACGAATATTTATGTTATATTTCAACCTATTCTTATGATGAATGTATTGGACTAGTATGTTCTGGGTTGGGGATCGGTAAATGTAAGCCCTCCGGGTTGGGGTCCAGTTACAGCAGACCCTCCGGGTTGGAGTCCGGTTATAGAGGCTCTCCAGGTTGGAGTCTGGTTACAGAGGCTCTCCGAGATGGATTCCGGTTACAGAGCCTCTCTGGGATGGAGTCCAGTAACAGAGACTCTCTGGGTTGGGGTACAGTTATAGTTCTCCCCTAGGTCCTAACATGAGGTCTTGACACAAAAATTATAGTCCGACATTATGCATTCCATATTTATGAAAGTGGATATTGATATTTCATGTGATTATTCAACTATTAGAATATCCATTTGTGTAAGTAAATGGAATTATTTTGATTTTATGTTTTCCATATTACACATAAGTTCGTGTTTAAAAGGATTCTGTTTTAGTGTTATACATTTCCTTAAATGTTTATGATTATTTTTGAATGTTTCCACTATATTGCTATCCATATTGAGCATCTGAGCTCTCCACTTTCAATGTTTTATTTTTCCAAGGATGTGAAGAAGTATATTATGAATGACTTACTGGGATAGTCTGTGGGATCTTAGTGTTGTCTATTGAAACAATGATGTTGTAAGTTCTATTTTATGATGTAAAGTAATCATTATGAATTTATCTAGTACATCCAAGGATTCTAAACTAAATGATATTTTGGGACTTGATCTTTTGTGATCATGCCCATGATACGTAATAATGCAACGACTCTGGGATTCTGGGGTCGGGGTGTTACAATTGGTGTTATAGAATGTTTAGTATAAATCATGTGAACTACATTCAGGTAAACTCTGATTAGAGCTCATATCCCTAAGATAGATTTGAGGATTAGTATAGAAGAACATCCTAAAATTTTGGTATTGTAGAGATTTTATGAGTTTTCCAATAAAAAAATCCATGTCTAGATATGAGTAGGTAGATGCGGATCTAGCACAGATATACCTAGGGTAAAACCCGAAAATACCACTTTGAGCTTGACTGGAATGAGAACTGGTGAACGACAATGGGCCTTGCTGCACTATTGGTTATGTCAGTCCCGGTGGATATGCTTAGGATAATTCTCATTTTCATTACAAACCATTATGAAGGGTTTATGAGTATATACTTCCTCAAAGAATTTTTTTTATGATTATGGATTATATCCATAAATTGTTCAATTTATCTTAAGTGTTTTTTCATGTTTGGATTTATGTATTTTAATTCATAAACTAGTCTAGTTTATACCATTGATTAGAAATGTAAATTAGTGGATGGAATAGAAACTGTATCTTGCACGTAATCCATGTAGGGATTTTTCTCCTACTCAATATAATTATAGTGGAGATGGTGATACAACTAGTTCTGATCATCTTATCACCCTACTAAGACAACTCACTCAGGTTATGAATAATAACAATACTCGTATGGAGCACCCTAATCCGTAGCATGGAGGATCAATGTTAGATTGCTTCATGAGGAAACAACCACCAACATTCATTGGGGTTATAAATCCATTAGTAGATGAGCAATGGATAAATTTCATAGAGAAAATATTCCAATCCTTGGGGTGTAGCGAAAGAGAAAAAGTTGTCATTGCGGTTTACCATCTCACTGGAGATGTTGATAAATGGTGGCCATTGATTAAAAACACAAAGGAAGATGAGGTAGTATCAAATATTGAATGTAGGGTGTTTAATGAAATTTTCATTGAAAAATACATTCCTCATGACCATCGAGCGGACATGGAAATACAATTTCTATGTCTGAGGAAAAATGAGGATGAGAATGTCGCAAAGTATGAAGCTAACATTACAAGGTTAGAAAGGAATGCTACAGATTATATATGTAACCCAATAAGTAAGATTTTACATTTATTTTATGGGTTAAATCCATTTCTTCGTCGAGCATTAGTATCACAATCCTTCTCATCATACGAAGATATAGTCTCGTGTGCTATCAAGACATAAAAGGAATTATCTAAATCGTATGACAATAAAGTAAAGAAATAGAAGAAGATAATGGTGGAGAAAAAGACAGATAATGGGAAAAATGGAAATAAGGATTTCCCATAATTTGATAATTATGCGAAGAAACAAGCATGTACTTGCCTAAAAGGAGTGAGAGTTTGTTACAAGTGTGGTGAAAAAGGCCACCAAGCTTGTGAATGCAAGGGGAGGAAGGTGGACCTCAATGTTGAATGCTACAATTGTAGGTAAATATGGCATTATTCAAATGAAATCCCTATGATCCAAGGAAACTTACCTCATAAAAGTCCAAGGGATCAAGGCCAATCTTATAGATATACTACAGTTGAAGTGGAATAATTAATGTATTATTGTTTTTTTTGGACTCATGGATCATATTCTGGTTATAAGAATAATGTGTTATATATAAGGATTGTACTGCAATAATTGTTGTTTTTAATAAGGTTTTAATTTGACTAAGGTAATCATATTTTCAATATGTGACTATAAGATAAACATTACTTTGTATGTGGAATCTGATATTACAATTGATTTTGGAATTTAGATACCTTTTACAAAGAATCTGGAAAAAGGTATTTTGGATAACTATAAAGTTTGGAATGGATTCAATTGAACATTGGATAGTATTTTTTAAGGTTAAATCATTTCATATGATTATTTTTGAAAAAGGAAAACCTATAGGTCGAGCGATAACCCATCACTTCGGACAATGCTTCAGGAATCGAACAAACAACCATAGTGAGATATGCCTTTATTACCTACCACTAGCCTACAGAAAGTCTCTAGTTATTACAGAATATTTTTCTCCAATTAAATGGTATGTGTTAATATTTGGAACCTTATACGATTAGGATAAATTTAATATTTTTTGTGATCTATTATCTTTTGGAGTGAAAGATTAGTTTGTGGTAGAAATTTGTTGAAGGATGAAACTGTACTTGGAAAGTATATATATATATATATATATATATATATATATATATATTTCTCTTACTCTATGAATAAATTAATTCTTACACTTTAGGGAAGGGATATTAAAACCAAAAATGTGTCATCCTAATAAATTATTTTTTTTTGAAATGATGATATTTTAAATCATCATAGATTGATGGCTTTGAGGCCCTTAGTTTTACAATTGTTTGTGATTGATGACCTCAATTACTCTCTATAAATATTTACGTTTTCCTCTAATTACATGTCTATAATTTGCACTAATGTTCTCCAATTAAAAACCCTAATTTGGTGGTGAGTTTCTCATTTCCCTCCCTCTTATTAGAAATTAATTTTATTAACCTTATTTCTGATGTGGGTTTTCCAAAAAGGTATTTTCTATTTTCAACCTTTTAGTTTTGAAAAACAATTTAAAATTGAGAGGATCCAATTTATTGAAGGAGGAAATAATGTAACACCTCAAGCTTCCATGGTATGCTTCTCTTTGAATAATACAATATCATGTGTTGTACGAAACTCCGAGTTCTAACACACCACAAAAAGTAAAGTAGACGTTATGAATATTAATACAAACATTTTGAAATTGTATAAATTTTATCTTTCAATATGGGCATAATTTTCTGATTCAAAATATCAAAATTATCCTAGGGTGATTTTTTGTTATTTTTCTGAAAAAATTCAATTTTTGATGAATAGTGAAAAACACTTAGTCATTGTTTGAAACCGAATTTTTAGTTAAATAATTATTTATTTTATTTAAATTTATTTTAGATTAAAATACATACATAATACATATATATTTTCAATTTAATTCATTGGAGTTAGTTTATAATAATTTTAGAAATACAAAAATTTTATTTAAATTTTCACCGTCTTTTACCCACCTCTTAGGTGAATTTAAAAATTTGCATAAAACTTAATCTTACCACTTCTGTGAGTTTAATTTCGAAAATCCGGGAGACACTATTAATATCAAGGAGTAAAATGTGGTTCAATAAGATGAAAATAATTTTTGGTGAATAGTAACTTCTTACTTTTATTTACAACAGTTAAAAGTAAATTGCGTAATTAAAGGTAAAAATGATGTTAATATTATCCTAGAACATGTGATAATTCTATTGGATAAGTATAATTTTGAAAAAAACCACTTTAGGAATAAAATATGATCCTTTACGTCTACTTGGATTAGAATATGAAATTTATTATTATTTAATTCAAAGAAGAGTTAAAAGAGTTAAAATCAATGTTTAATATATAAAAAAATTTCAACATAGGGTTAAACATAAGTTAAATTCGACTGTAAATATTAATTAGAAAGCTAAAAATATTTCCTACATAATGGTATTTTATTTATATTTTTTAAACATAAAATAATGTAATCTATTTATTACACAATGGTGATGTAGTAATTATTTTATTAATGAAATGTTAAAATAATTGATATTCTAAATACCCAAATAAATGTAATATGAAAATTATAATGAATTACACTAATTTTTTTGGTTACTATGACATTTTAGGGTTGATTAAATGAATTATTTGTGTGGTAATAATTAAAATATAAATTTAACAAAAACAAAATACCAAATAGTGTCAAAATTGACATAACATTGTTTTTAAAACAAATATTAAATTATTAATTGATATAATGGTCCTAAAATTCTAAGGTTCGGCCATAAGACTTATATAATCATATATATGAAATTAATGAACCAATTGGGTTTATATTGGTAGTTTATAGTATGTTTATTAACCATATAGTGTAAGAGTACAAAAAGTTACAGTAAAAGTTAAATTATTTAACTTAGAGTTAAATCTAAATGATAAGGTTAAAATGTTAACCTAAACATGTATAAAACTTATTGGTTGAGATGATATCGACCCATCCACACCCTAGTCTCTAAATAAGTCACTATTGAGCCAATTTAAACCGAATATGAATTTATTATAAAATAATATTTTATGTTTTTCCGAAGGTGCCCTCACCCCTCTTATAAAAGGGCACTCCCCCATTATTTCTAATTCACACCTTCAAAGAAATTTGGCATAGCCAAACCCTACCGAAATACCCTCTCAACTGTTCTACCTTCTTCCAATAGGACTAAATTTAGTCATAAATCAAATCTAAGGGGCCCTTTTGATCAAATCAAAAGGAAGAACCCGAAGAAGAGGTAAATATTTCATCACCTCTATCAAGTTCCTTTCTTCTTCCACTTCCTATTTCTTTTTTGTTTCCATTATAAAATAATAACTTTAGTATCTTATATATCCTATGTTGTTATTATAAATATTGTACAACCAAATTCATTATTCTATCCATCCCTTGAATTACATGACACCATACATGCGTATGTACGGCTTACCGTCTCCACGTCATGGTGTAATTGTTATTCAATACATTATTATGTGGATGGGTAAAATAATGTTTTTTAATTCCTGTAAATAATAAATATAACATGATAATGATTCTGTATATATTATATACCATCCAATTATATAATATTTTAATATCAAAAGATTGATATGGTCGCTCGTGTGTATGTACGGATTACCGTCTCTACGAACGCGATGAGATTCCTTCCCAATCGTATCCATTCAACACTAATTTTCATTTAATGATTAAAAATAATGTTTAAATACTTGATATAATTCTGGATATGAATAAGATACATCCCATCCACAACAAATATGACTCACATAACAAAGAATATAAAAGATAATAAATCTGTTAACTGCTGAAATGATGATAATACTATGATACTATTAACAACAAAATGTTAAAAAATAATATATGATATCATATTAATCAATATCATTCTTGTATAATTTATTAACAATTATTTCACCATTATACAGAAGGATATCCTACCCTCGACAAAGTAAAATTACAAGATAATGTATAATTCTACAATCTATTCATTATCTGAGGTTATTTATACGTAATTATCTACTGGGAACTCTTTATCATCCACTTCTAAATTTCATAAAAATGTATTCAAAATCATTGTTACTATTTTATAGACTATGGGTTAAAGTCATTTATACCCTTTTTTGACTTTTTATAAATTTTTTTGTGATGAATATTTCTGTCGTTTTCCAAACAAGGTACTTTATGACCTATTTGACAAAATTAAGGTAATAATGTTTTTTAACTTATTCGGCAGGTGCGGCTATTTTCCCCCATTATAACATCGTTGAAGATTCCCTTAAAAGCTTATAAGAATATTTTCAAAACAAATGTTTCCTTTATAATTATGTGACTCTTAAATGATTTCATAATAGAAAGAGATATTTATTTAAAAAATGTTTTGATTTATTCTATGTCAATATCCTTTGATGGGTTGTAAGATTATTTGAAGTTGGTTTATTATGATACAAAACTTCTATATTGTATTGAAGGTTTTGTGATATGTTTGACTGTGGATGTGTTATTTCATACCATTCATGGTTTATGGATAATTTATTGACATTTATGATTCTTGTTTTAATATGAATGTTTATATTATATTTCAACCTCTTCTTATGATGAATGTATTGGACCACTATGATCCGGGTTGGGTACCAGTAAAATTAAGCCCTCTGGGTTGGGGTCTGGTTACAGCAGACCCTTCGGGTTGGAGTTAAGTTACAGAGGCTCTCCGGGTTGGAGTCCAGTTATAGAGGCTCTACGGGATGAAGTCTGGTTACAGAGGCTTTCCAGGATGGAGTCTGGTTACAGAGGCTCTCTGGGTTTGGGTCCAGTTACAGTTATCCCCTAGGTCCAGGCACAAGGCCTTGACACCGAAATTAAAGTCCGACATTATGCATTACATATTTATGAATCTGGATATTGATATTTCATGTGATTATTTGACTATTATAATATACATGTGAGTAAGTAAATGGAATTTTTTTGATTTTATCATTTCCATATTACACTTAATTTCAAGTTTAAACGGATTTTGTTTTAGTTATATACATTTCCTTAAATGTTTATTCTTATTTTTGAATGTTTCTGCAATATTTTTATCCTTATTGAGCATCTGATGTCACCTATTTATATGTTTTATTTTTCACAAAATGTGAAGAAATATATTATGACGGACCTACCGGGACTGACTATGGGATCTCAGTGTTGTCTATGGAAACAATTTTGTTGTAGTTTTCTATTATATGATGTAATAAAATCCTTGTGAATGTATTTAGTAATTCCAAGGCTACTAAATGAAATGATCTTTCAGGACTTGATATTTTGTGATCATGCTAATTATACGTAATAATGAACCAACTCTGGGCTTCTGGGTTCGGGGTGTTATAATAGGAATAATATACCCCTCTCCCCTTTATAATATAATAAATTAAATAGAAACACATTTATAATGATATTAATTAAATTAATATAAGATTATTAGTTTTAGGTGCAAGGATTTTTTTTATAATAATATACTTTATATTTGATCACCTCTTTGTTAAAATAGAGATTTAAATATACTTTTTAGACGTCCACTTAATCATTTATCAATGTAGTTTAGTGTTTTATTCATAATAACAACAAATATAGTATTATCTTGGTCCCCATATGCCTTTTCAGTTCGGCAGTGTTCGTAATTAATGTTTTAGGAAACAAATTTTCTTTGCAGATAATATACTGTTTATGTCAGATATTTATCTTTAAAAATAATAATTTTTAACAATGAAATTTTTTTTATATAATTAAAAAATAATTTTCATAATTTTCATTAATACCAAAATAAAAAAATTTAATAATAAAAAATATTGTTAAATTTTAGTCAATGACAAAATAATTCCTATATTTTTTTTTGTATTTCAACTTTACTATGAATTCAAATTAATTATTTTTGAATTTTATTATTACCACCAATATGATTTAAATAAATTTCTCTAGAGATTAGAATACTAAATATTTCTCTAATGTATTTACTTAATCCAATTATTCAATAATATTTTTATCATGTAGATCATATGAAATTTGGTATGCATACTGTTTTAAATATTTACTAGGTTTTAAACAACATGAGTTTTAAAAATAATACAATCATAATATTTTATATTTTTTTTATGATCCTTCATTAAGAATTAAAATATATATTGAAACCAAAAGAGATACTAATTTAGATCATCATTGGAATGTTTTTATGAATTAGAAATTTGTGAGTAAGAATATATTAAATCATTGGTAAGAGTTATAAGACACACAATGTAATTTTTATGCTCATCCTCAATGTTTTATGTATATTCATCATTTAAACCAGAATAATCACACCATTTAACATTCATATTTATTTTACATTAATTTTAATATTTTATTTCGTTTTATCTTTGAGCAAATGGTTGTTGGACCTTGTTTTACATTTTTCTTTACATTCCAAAAATCTTTATTCTTTAATCACTCTCTTTATTTTAATGTATAGTTTTGCAAAACATTTAGATGGATCTTGTAAAAATGTACATGGACATGGGTAAATTGATATAGCATCCTGCCTTTTTATCACATAAACTTTCATTACATTTTACAAAACCGAGGATCTTTAAGGTTTAGTGTCATGGAAACTAAAAAACTTAATACATGAAAAAAAAAACATTCTTCTTAAACACTTGAAAGGATTCTCCTTATGTTCATCCTAGGTTCATTACTGCATCTCATAACCTGGGGACATACATCAAAAGAAAGGGTGAGCAGAAGGCCCAGTAAGGGAAACAATGGGAAACATTTAACATGTGAACTTGAGATACATCAACAATGTCATGAAAAGAACTATAAGGCATGAGAAAGAAATATTGTGGCATATCATAATAAAAACAAAATTTTTCATAACTTGAAGATGTGGCTACATCATTTAACATAGAAAATAATGAACATATCACCAAGGTCCATCCCCAGGGTGTCATTTGAAAATTACCAAGGTTATTCACCAAGGTATCGTGAAAATTATAATATCTAGTGGTAACATCATTACCCAATGCATTGGAGCGCTATCAGGGCGCACCCTTAAATTTTCCTTTATTATCATGTGAGTCACATATATCATCATAAATAATTTCATAAAAAACCCATATAGCATAAAATAAATGGGTTTCATTTCATAATCATAACGTTTTAAAAACTGCTTTAAAGACATGATCTTTACGTCACTTTAAACCCACGGAAGGGGAGAGCGGGTTTCCTGTATGTAAATCCCAGAATTTAAAATAGAACATGTTGGTATATATGTGAATACCCCTATAGAAATAATATCTTTTAGTATTCACTTTATGACATAAAATAATTTTGAGAAAAGAGAGAGGCATTTTGAGATGAAAATTATGCAGCATAACAGCTATGTTTCGGGGTTTTATGAAACGTTGAAAAGAGAGGTGACATGGGTCAAACATTCATAAATGACCCATAAAACAGTAGAGGGACAGAATATAAGGGATTTAAGAACATGGTAATGAAATTTGAAAATATACCATATGAAATGAAGAACATGAAAGGAAGACAAAAAATAAGATTTCTCTTATGAAAATTCGGCAGCCTAACGTCGCCACTTAAACTTCAAAAAAAAATGAATTGACGAGATCAAAAAAGGGTCTCTCATCATATGAAAATAAATGATCAGTATAATAGATATAGAGATCATAACCAAAAATAAATTAACATGAAAGACTTGACAAGAAAATAGAACTCGAAAATGAGAAGGGTGAAAGAACCACTTAAAAATTCGGCAGCCTAACGGTGTCACTTAAACTTCAACAAAAATGAATTGATGAGATCAAATAGGGTCTCTCATCATAATAACATAAAAGTTAAGTATGATAGATATATATATCATACCCCAACATAATAAAAAGGAACTTTCAAGACTTGACATGGAATTATATCTTTGAAAAATGAGAAGGGTGAAAGAACCACTTAAAAAATCGACAGCCTAACGATGCCACTTAAAACATCAAAATACTGAATTGAAGAGATTAAATGGGGTCTCTAATAATATGATCATAAAATATAAGTATGATAAATATAGAGATCATACCCTAACAAAATAAAAAGGAACTTGAAATACTTGACATGAAAGTAGAACTTTAAAAATGAGGAAGGTGAACGAATCACTTGAAAATTAGGCAGCCTAACGGCACCACTTAAACATTCTTAAAACGAAATGATGAGAGTAAGAGGGGGTATCTCATAATATGAAGATAAAAAGGACAGTATAATTAATATAAAATAACCTCCTCCAACATAAGAACATGTGGCATAAAAGAATGACATAAAAGAGATCACTTGAAAAGAAAGAGGGGTCAAATCCCTTACCTTAAAACATAACTCTTAAAACTCAAAGGTTGGGACCTTGAGGGATTGGGGGAACATTGGGAGGATTCCTTGGGAGGTAAGGAGACCAGAACATCGTTGAGGATGATTTTTCAGTCGAAAATATGAGAGGAGGGCTTGGTATTTATAGGGAAAGTGAGGGGACAAGGCATTAATGGCCAAGGGAAACCTCAAAAGTGGTTTTCTCAAAAGCATGGGCCCTCCCATGGTACTTCCCATAGAGTTAGGCCACATGGGGACCCGCACACAATAATTCATCCTCTTTAGTCGAACATCCTTTAAAATATCTCATGACATCATCATGACACAATTATGATGTCATTAAACATACCGAAACCCTAAAACTGTATTTTTACTATTCACTGAAAATTCAACTTTCTCAGAAAAATCCCAAAATTTCACCATAACCAAATATCAATACTCTGATTTCAAAAATGAACTCCATTTTATAAAAATAATTTTCTAAATATTTTTAATTTATTTTTTAAATAAATACACTATTCACTGAAAATTCATTTTTTTAGAAAAATCCCCAAAAATTACCTTAACATAATATCGATGCTCTGAGTTCAAAAAATGAAATCCATTTTATAAAAATTATTTTCTAAATATTTTTAATTTAATTTTTAATTAAAAAACATTATTCACCCAAATAAACTAATACTTGAATAATAATTTATGAAACTGTTTTTTAACCATTTTATTGAATCACATTACTTAATCAAGGTGCCTAGATTATATTAATACTTTCTTTAAGTGAGATTACTAATCCATTTGGTCACATTACTAATCCTAAGCATAAAATCACTATTCATAATTTACTATTCATCAAAAATTATGTTGATCTTATTAGACTCTAAATTCCGCACTGAACATATTTGTAGAAGACCATTTTTTGAAAATCATTACACATTTTTATTTATTTAAGGTTTACATAAACATTTTTAAAATATCCTTTCTCTAAAATTCATCAAAAATATGCACACTATATTTATCCGGACATTTGAAAATTCATAAACTTCATCATAAGAAGAAATCCCAGTTTTTATTTAAAAAAAGGATTACACAAGGCAGTTACGGTCTCCTTACATAGCCCCTTATCACACTAGCATAGGACCTAAGTGTAAGGTGTGCTAAGGTGAGAGAATCTGAGGGAGGCTTGGCCAACATCACACGAGTAGTAATTTCTATCAGTTTGAACTTCTCGCGAAGGCAATCCCGTTCTAGATTCACACGATGAAGTTCAGCTTGGGTTTGGTCCAGAGTAAAGCCCAGTGGTGCTACCTCCTTCCCAAGTTCTTTTAGGTTGGCTTTGATCGGTCCAAGACTACTGGGTGAGGCCATCAAATCTTCTTTCTATATTAATTAACCAAGATTGCTTGTATTTAGAGGCAATAGTCAAAACTTTTAGTTTCCAGTGGTCATATTGACCAATGGTCAAATAACATTCAAAACCCAACAGTCTCATTTTAATTATACTCATGTTATCAAATGAAACATTTTTGTTGAGTATAAAAATAAAATAAAATAACACATAAAATTAGGAAACAAGATTTATTTAAAATTTCGGGTCGTTACAATCTTCCACCCTTAAGAAATTGCGTCCTTGCAATTTTTAAAATTGGGTTTTGAAATTTCACTGAAAGTCCCACATCAGAAAAGGAGTCAGTAAAACTATTACTTTAAAAGAAAGAATGGGAAGTATAAAGGTCACCCAAGTTAAACAACACTAGGATTCCGTGTAGGAAAACATGGACATGGAGGAGAAAACAAAGGGTCAAGTTCTGAGGGAGAGTGATAGAGAACATGATTAAGAGAAAGTTAACCATAAGAAAATCCCAAACTTATGATGTGTGGAAAGGGTCTTTGATTACCTAGGAGGAAACGTAAACCAACAACATTTTTGTTTTACGTTTCTTTTCATAATTTTGAGGAATCCATTTACTACATAGAACAAAAACAGAAGAAAATATACCTACCTTCATGTAGAGTTTCATCCTTTAATAAGTTTCTACCCAAAATAATCTTTTCTCCAAACGATGAGCATTCAAAAACACTTGGTCTCATCAAAACACAAGAATAATCTTCTAGAGAATCACATAATCCACAAAATATTAACCATCTATTTCATCTATCCTTATACATTATCCCAAAAAACAGAAAGGGTAAGGTAAAACAACTCTTCAAAAAGAAAAAATCCTATAGGAATGGAAACTAATTTTAAATCTTCAAAGTTCCATGGTACTACCCAGAGTTCATCATAGACCATTTCATATATAACTATCCCTAAAAATCCTCAAAATAAACCAAACCAAGATTGAAACCCAAATACAAGAAGGATTTGGTAACATAGTCTTCCAAGGTAAACTTTATCATTCATCTCCAAACAAAATCAACCACTCCTAACATCTTATAACCAAAGTAACTAACCTAAACATATTTAACCTAGGATAGGTTAATAATTTCCAAAAGTAACCTAAATTACTATATGTCCGCCTTAAATTCATCGATTCTTCAAAATATAAGTCAACCTTACTCCTCAATGAAAATACCGTAGTAATCTATTTACCTCGATCATATAGGGTCCCCTAAATAGTGAACATCTTCCAAAATAATAATCATCTTTTAATCTCCTAATCATCTCTGTCATATTAATACGACAATCATCGCATTTCCTATCACATTGGTTATTGGGACATGTTCTTCCATTTCCCATCATTAACTAAGAAGATAAAGTATAATTAGGGGCTTAAATACTTCATCAATAATCATGAAAAGGAAACTTTAAGCATAAAAGGATAAACTTGTAGAATAAAAGTATATCCTAACTTGTGATCCCCTAAGTTCCAATCTAGGTTATCCATGATCGTATATTCTTATGTGAATCTTTATTTTATTTTATCTTTGTTCCTTTAATAATGGTTCATACTAAGCTTATGAATTTACCAAAGCATATCCCCCGGGAGTGTTGTAACCAAGAGTGCAGCAAGGCCCGTTGTCGTGTACCAGTTCCCGTTCAAGTCTAGCTCAAAGCGATGTTCTCAGGTTTTACCCCTATGTACATCTGTGCCAGAGCCACCTCTACCTGCTCGTATCCAGACAGGGATGTATTTTCTTGGCAACCCCTTACTCAATACTCACCAAAATACCAGGAAGATTTCCTATATTTAAAATTTCCTATAGGGTTCTTCCTAATGCTTTCATATCCTAATTTCCACAAATAACTAAACCATCCTTTGATACCAACTATAGCATCCTGCCTTTTTATCACATAAACTTTCATTACATTTTACAAAACCGAGGATCTTTAAGGTTTAGTGTCTTGGAAACCAGGAACTTAATACATGAAACAAAAAAAAAACATTCTTCTTCAACACTTGAAAGGCTTCTCTTTATGTTCATCCTAGGTTCATTACTGCATCTCATAACATGGGGACATACATAAAAAAAAGGGTGAGCAGAAGGCCCAGTAAGGGAAACAAGGGGAAACATTTAACATGTGAACTTGAGATACATCAACAATGTCATGAAAATAACTTTAAGGAATGAAAAAGAAATCATGTGGCATATCATAATAAAAATAAAATTTTTCACAACTTTAAGATGTGGCTACATAATTTAACATAGACAATCATGAACATATCACCAAGGTCCATCCCCAAGGTTTCATTTGAAAATTACCAAGGTTATTCACTAAGGTATCGTGAAAATTGTAATATCTAGTGGTTACATCATTACCCAATGCATTGGAGCGCTATCAGGGATCACCCTTAAATTTTACTTTATTATCATGTGATCCACATATATAATCATAAATAATTTCATAAACAACCCATATAGCATAAAATAAATGGGTTTCATTTCATAATCATAACGTTTTAAAAACTGCTTTAAAGACATGATCTTTACGTCACTTTAAACCCACGGAAGGGGAGAGCGGGTTTCATGTATGTAAATCCCAGAATTTAAAAAAGAACATTTTTGTATATATGTGAATACCCCTGTAGAAATAATATCTTTTAGTATTCACTTTATTACATAAAATAATTTTGAGAAGAAAGAGTGCCAATTTGAGATGAAAATTCTACAGCATAACGGCTATGTTTCGGGGTTTTAGAAAACATTGAATAGAGAGGGGACATGGGTCAAACATTCATAAATGACCCATAAAACAGTAGAGGGATAGAATATAAGGGATTTAAGAACATGGTAATGAAATTTGAAAATATACCATATGAAATGAAGAACATGAAAGGAAGACAAAAAATAATATTTCTCTTATGAAAATTCGGCAGCCTAACAGCGCCACTTAAACTTCAACAAAAATGAATTGACGAGATCAAAAAAGGGTCTCTCATAATATGAACATAAATGATCAGTATTATAGATATAGAGATCATACCCCAAAATAAATTAACTTGAATGACTTGACAAGAAAATAGAACTTGAAAATGAGAATGGTGAAAGAACCACTTAAAAATTCAGCAGCCTAACGACGTCACTTAAACTTCAACAAAAATGAATTGATGAGATCAAATAGGGTCTCTCATCATAAGAACATAAAAGTTCAGTATGATAGATATAGAGATAATACCCCAACATAATAAAAAGGAACTTTCAAGACTTGACATGGAATTAGAACTTTTAAAAATGAGAAGGGTGAAAGAACCACTTAAAAATTCGGCAGCCTAACGACGCCACTTAAAACATCAAAATACTGAATTGAAGAGATCAAATGGGGTCTCTCATCATATGATCATAAAATACAATTATGATAAATATAGAGATAATAGCCTAAAATAATAAAAAGGAACTTGAAATACTTGACATGAAAGTAGAACTTTAAAAATGAGGAAGGTGAACGAATCCCTTGAAAATTCGGCAGCCTAACGGCGCCACTTAAACATTATTAAAACGAAATAATGAGAGTAAGAGGGGGTCTCTCATAATATGAACATAAAAAGGACAGTATAATGAATATAAAAGAACCTCATCCAACATAATAACATGGGGCATAAATGAATGACATAAAAGAGATCACTTGAAAAGAAAGAGAGGGGTCAGATCCCTTACCTTAAAACGTAACTCTTAAAACTCAATGGTTGGGACCTTGAGAGATTGGGGGAACATTGGGAGGACTCCTTGGAAGGTAAGGAGACCAGAACTTAGTTGATGATGGTTTTGGAGTCTAAAATATGAGAGGAGGGCTTGGTATTCATAGGGAAAGTGAGGGGACAAGGCATTAATGGCCAAGGGACACCTCAAAAGTGGTTTTCTCAAAAGCATGGGCCCTCCCATGGTACTTCCCATAGAGTAAGGCCACATGGGGACCCCCACACAATAATTCATCCTCTTTAGTCGAACATCCTTTAAAATATCTCATGAAATCATCATGACACAGTTATGATGTAATTAAACATACCGAAACCCTAAAACTGTATTTTTACTTTTCACTGAAAATTTAACTTTCTCAGAAAAATCCCAAAATTTCACCTTAACCAAATATCAATGATCTGATTTCAAAAATGAACTTCATTTTATAAAAATAATTTTCTAAATATTTTTAATTTATTTTTTAAATAAATAAACTATTCACCAAAAATTCATTTTTTTAGAAAACTCCCCAAAAATTACCTTAACATAATATCGATGCTCTGAGTTCAAAAAATGAAATCCATTTTATAAAAATAATTTTCTAAATATTTTTAATTTAATTTTTAATTAAAAAACACTATTCACCCGAAAAAACCAATACTTGAATAATAATTTATGAAACCGTTTTTTTAACCATTTTATTGAATCACATTACTTAATCAAGGTGCCTAGATTATATTAATACTTTCTTTAAGTGAAATTACTAATCTATTTGGTCACATTACTAATCCTAAGCATAAAATCACTATTCACAATTTACTATTCATGAAAAATTAAGTTGATCTTATTAGACTCTAAATTCCGCACTGAACATATTTTTAGAAGACCATTTTTGGAAAATCATTACACATTTTTATTTATTTAAGGTTTACATAATTTTTTTTTAAAATATCCTTTCTCTAAAATTCATCAAAAATATGCATACTATATTTATCCGGACATTTGAAAATTCATAAACTTCATCATAAGAAGAAATCCCAGTTTTTATTTAAAACAAAGGATTACACAAGGCAGTTACGGTCTCCTTACATAGCCCCTTATGACACCATCATAGGACCAAAGTGTACGGTGTGCTAAGGTGATAGAATCCGAGGGAGGCTCTGCCAACATTGCACGAGTAGTAATTTCTATCAGTTTGAACTTCTCGCGAAGGCGATCCCGTTCTAGCTTCACACGATGAAGTTCAGCTTGGGTTTGGTCCAGAGAAAAGCCCAGTGGTGCTACCTCCTTCCCAAGTTCTGTTAGGTGGGATTCGATCGGTCCAAGACTACTGGGTGAGGCCATCGAATCTTCTTTCTATATTAATTAACCAATATTGCTTGTATTAAGAGACAATAATCAAAACTTTTAGTTTCCAGCTGTCATATTGACCAATGGTCAAATAACAGTCAAAACCCAACAGTCTCATTTTAATTATACTTATGTTATCAAATGAAACATTTTTGTTGAGTATAAAAATAAAATAAAATAACACATAAAATTAGGAAACAAGATTTATTTAAAATTTCGGGTCGTTACAATTGAACCATATGATTTATCTATATATGTTTTTGTGTGTAGATTATTAATATTTGATATGATTTTCAGCTTCATCCTCCATTTCAGCTTCATACATCATGAATGTTATAATTAGTTCTATCATTTATAATTATTTAACTAATGTGGATTGTAATATAGTAGTAAATTCTCCATTCCACTTAGTCTGTATGATTTTAAGTACTTTTAACTATTGATATGGTTCTAGAATTGGATTTCCCAAGGTAGAAACAACATTTAATGCTTCTGTAAATATCTCATTCATCTGAGTGATTTTATCATTATTATTCATTCTGAAAATTCCAAACATTAACATTTTACAATTTAACCTTAGTTTTTTAACATTATCAATTCATTTATATGAAATATAAATATTCTTACACATCTCATATACAGTACCAAATTGAAAAAATAAATTCAACTCATGAGTCCATAAGTCATACATAATTTCATTCATTATTCTTGAATTAAGATCATATTCATTTTCTTGATCATCATTAAATGTTTTATATATTCCTTAAGAAATTTATATGGCTTTAAAATTATTAAATAAAATCACATTCTATGATTTTTTAAATAAATAACAATGTTTTATTTACAACATCCACTATTATATCCATTAATGTAATGATCACAGATCATCGACAAACCAACTATAAGATTATCCATTTTAGGATTTTTCATTATCAAAATATTTAGTCATGCTTGTTGGAACCAAAATATAAGTCTTCTATTGAACTGGAGATTTTTTTGATTCGCATGATATTATAAAATAGAATAAACATGGATTTTAAAAATGTAATTTCGAAATAGTTAGAATCATTGATATTATATTTTGGTTACATATTGAATAATATTGAAGGATTTAAGATAGATAAAGATATCTAATGAAGCCAAAAATTTGATAGCACTTGTTAGGTCAAAATTATTATAATGAATTCATAATATGGGGGATGAATTTTGATCCTTAAAAATTTTTAACATATTATGTATTCCTCTCTTGATTTGAAAATAACTTTTCTTATCTCTTTAAGAGGATTAAGAAGTAATAATAAATAAAGAAAATATCAATGTGATGTATAGTGGTTCTAGGCACAATGATCTCCCAATCCACTCTACCAATTATCTCTCCACCATATTTTTGATTTTCACTTGTATTTCTACTTTTCCAAGGTCTTATAAATTATTTTATAGGTAGGTAATACCTTTTTAATTGGATTTTTCATGGAATTATAGTTCATCTAAAGAGAAAACAAATCTACAGATTAGTTTATGATGTTGATACCACTTCACAATAATGATTGATTCGGAGAATATAATAGTCAAAAAATCATTAATAATTTATTTTATTGAAAAAAAATTACTATAGTTACTATAGTTATAGCGAAAACTAACTATTGTATTTTATATTCAATAATGAATTTATGTATCACAATAATTATTATTATTTTATGGTATTAATTTAAACCGTGATAGACAAAACACTATGTTGATTGATAAACATGTACGTCTCTAATGTGTATCTTAGAAAAACTTTTTGTTAAAAATTCAAAATAAGATTCAAATAGAGGATAAATAAACAGTGAAAACAACAATATCATATGAACCAACTCAGTCCAAATATGTAAGTCTCCAAAGTGTAGCTCTGATGGTGATGTGACTCTATTATTTATAAGCACACAAATATTTATTTTCACTGAATATCAATATATTTAGATGATGAATATCTCGGTATATATCATGTTGGTGAAAAAATGCTAGATCAAAAAGATACTAAAATTATTTCATAATAAATCATGAAATTTTGATTTAAAACAATTCAACTATAGCCTTAACTTCCCATAGAAAAAGGAACAATTTAAACAATTTAGTTTTAGATATTGAATTAGTGGTAACAAAATTTTGAAAGAGATAATTACATCGAACAAGATCTTTACAAAAAACAGAAAAAATATCGTATATTAAAAACATTTTTGTTGACCAAGTGAAATATAGGGAATCTTTCCATAGTGATAAAATCCAAAAGTATAGTCGAGAATGTAATGTTGTTTACAAAAGAATGGTTTCGATCTGTCGGATTTTTCCTAGACTATAGTGATTATTATCAATGTAGGTTAGTTGATCCATATTCATCCAACTATGTAGGGATCATGAACCATATGTTGTATTTCAAACATAGTGTTTTGAAACCATATGTTCCACTTACAAATGCAGAGTATGAACATGGTTTTCTTGAGTACATTCAAACCCATCCAAAATACTTAATAAAATATATACCCATAGACTAAGGACTTGTGAATGATTCTAGAAAAAAAATAGTCTAACGAATACCATCTTTCTAAATTTCACTTAAAAGAAAATTAATTTCTAACCTAAATATGTGTGTTTATGAGCATCAAAATAAAAAATAAATTAACAAAATTATTGAATAAACAGATGGTCACCATATATTTGATCACATGATATTATATATAATTATATTATACCATATAAAAAATCATACTGTTCCATTTTCATTTTATAAAATATATCCCCCATGATTAGGTTTTATCACATTACAATGATCTAGTCCAGGATCATATATTTCTATTTTTTCCCTCACAGAATATTTAATCCCACCTCTTTTTATATTTCCCAACTATTAATTATATGAAGATTATAATTACACACGACATGTCTAGATGGAAGTCTAGTATGGTTATATTATGGAGAAATGTTAATAAAATATATTGAATAAGAATTATATTTATCGAATATTTAATGACACGAAACCAATAGGTTCTAGAAAAGTGTGAGATTTTGTTCTAAATTTTATTTTTATCTTATGTAAATGATTAGAAATTATGATATGTATAAAGATGATGATCTCAATTGGTATTGGAGTAGGGTTTAATTATTTTTGGGTAAAATTTTAGAAATTTTGTGGATTAGGATGAAGGAAAATATATTAAAACCTTAGGGATGGGTCTATATATAGGATGCCAAAATTTAATTTTAGTGAAATGTGGATTTTTTATATTATAGGAAATGAAATCTTTGTATTGATAAAAACAATTAGATATGGGATATGGAACTAGTAAACCTAGGGTAACAAACCCAAATGGTTGGTTGAATTCTAACTTTTTTATTACCTGATTCTTCAGAAAGATTTCTAACTACATACCTCATTTGATACTCTCGAGTAATATAATATAGTGATATATATCCACTTAATGAAAAATTATAAATGAATTTCTTAATTTATATATTGAATGGAAATAGAACTAAGTATAATGTACACATTTCACAACCATGATTGAAACCAATAAATATATAATTTAAAGTACAAATTCCATTTATGATTTATACCATTTATGATAATTGAATTATTATTTAATAGATTATTTTAATCATTAATTATAAATTATTCAAATAATGTTTGGATGATGGAAAAAATATGTTAACAATGAGTGTGGTATGAAATGTGGGGATTTTCTTAATGAGAAACATAATAAGATAGAAGATATAAAAAACCAATACAAAAATGCATACCTGATTCTCCCAAGATGTGAAAAATAATTCAATCCATGTTAAGCTCCTTAACACCTAACGTAAGGAGAAAATATATATTATTTCATTATATGGAAATTTCTACCCTCCTTTAATGGGTCTTTAAACACACTAATTACTAATAATTAAATCAATTCTGTATAAGTTATTTTTTATATTCATTAATACTTATTCCATGAGAAGGTTTTCATAGTCGTGATTCATTTTTAGAGTAATGTTGACCAATAATGGACCCTCATTAAGAGTATGACATTTAAGGATTAAGTTAAATACATGGGATGTGAGGATTTCAATAAAATATTCTTAAACAAATATTTTTATTGATCTTTTTCTAAAAAATAGAGATATAATTAGTAGATAAGAATAATAAGGTAGATGAATCCATTGGAACTTATGGGGATAACATCAAGTGACTATAAAGTAATCCTCCAGTGACATTAAAATCATCGAATGTAAAATAGATCGATTATTTATTTTCATTAAACAATATTGTTGATTGGAATTATCGATAAGAGACATTGATAGTTATGAATAAATGTTTTAATGTTCACATAAGTTGGTAATAGAAATTGGAGAATCCCATTATTGTGGAGAAAATAATAGGATGATTAAGATTCATGGAAAATCAAATGGAATATATCATGGAGGAATGATATTTCTATCAGTTTTATAACAATTGTTTTTGGTGTAATCCCCAAGGAAATTTAATGAATAGATCTTCAAAGTGTTTCAAGTGTGGGATAGATAAAAATTAATCTTTTGTTTTTTGATCAAGGTTGAAGAGTCTGAATAATTCAATGGGGTTGGTGGAGGAGGTCAAGACTAATACACCTACCACACTTTTATGAGTAAAAAGAAAGGATTTTTGGATTTACTTAAATTTATACAAAAAAATGGTTAATCAGGAATATAAACCTAAAATCATTTAATACCACGGGAGAGAAAAACATATATAATGAATTAGATATTAATGATTTATATAAAGATAATGATGCTTTCACAATTATATCAATCTTCTACTCTATATCATAAAATGTTATATTCAATTCTGGTTCATCACAATTTTATTTTCATTAAATTTTGATAAGAATGTTGACTCTTAAAATATAACCTTGGATATATAAATATTAGTGAAAATTACTACTATTTTGTAGATTACCTATAATGTATTTAAGTCATTTCTAAAAGAAGTCTGTGGAAAGATAATTATGGAATATCTGGTTCCCTTTCCCTTGGAAGAAATATATTTATAACTAGAATGGATTGGTTCTCTCTATAAAGAAAACATATAAATTATCTGGATATAGAATTATCATTTCAATTCCCAATTCCTCATTTTATAAAATATAACTTCAAGGATGAAAATCATATTCATATAGAACACAAATATATAATATTGATCATAATAACACGTAACAAAAAGAATCTTGAATCAAATGGTAAGAGATGAACATAAAATTGGAGACATTACAATCTTGAATGGGTATATTAATTTATATAATGTGGAACTATCTTGTCTCCCACGAAAATTAAATGATAAGGTTTTAATTCAACTCCCTCCCGGATTTATGCATATATTGATGAATCTTATTGATTAGACCTCATTTAGTAAGAATAAATAAATAATGTTTTGTTGAATATGGGCCATGGATATATATTGGAAAGAGAATAAAAATGGGGGAACATATACTCTATTAACAAAAGGCTAAAACATACATATTTTCATTGATTTCAATGAACATAACAAAGTGAAAGCAAATAAAATTTATCATCTTCCATAAATTGATTAATTTTTTGATCAATTTAGAGGAACCCAATATTTATCAAAGTTGAAACTTTAATAAAAATACTAACAACTAATTGCAATGAGGAAATATATTACAAGGATAGTTTTCCCCTGAAGGTATGAACAATATGAATTCATAGTAATTCCATTTTGAATCACATATTACACAATAATATTTATTGATTTCATGAAAATAATCTACAGTCGCTACCCTAAAAAATTCATGGTAGTATTTATCGATGATATTTTACATTTTTAAAGATAATGTATGAGTTTTTAGAGCATTGGTTATTTTCATAATGAATCAATTCAAGGGGAAATTATATTTTAACTTCATCATGTTTGAATTTTGGCTATAATAAGTATCTTTCTTGGGTTATATAATCACACGAATTGGTATATATACTGATCAATCAATGATTGACGTGGTTGATGAATGTTTGATGCGAGATAATATTAATCAAATACAATGTAGTATTGGATTATAAGGTTACTATATATGATTTATGAGAAATTTCCCAGGATAATATAATCCACTAACTATGTTAACACAGAAGGGAGTAATGTTCCTCTAGATGGAATAATTTGCGAAACCTAATGTATCTTATCAAGAGAATTCTCACCACACATGTGCTTAAATTATTATATAGTGGAAAAGGGTTTGTAATATAATGAGTTTAATTGAAAAAGGTATTGGGATGAATCATAACAAATATTTATAAGTTATTTTCTATGCCTCATGTTAATTAATAAATCCTTAGAACAATTACCTAATGAATGATTTGGACCTCATAGAAATTATATTTTAATTAATTATTTTGCATAATTATATTTATTTTGAGGGGTGAAATATCAATAATGTCCATAAAAGAATAGAATATATATTCAGATTGAATTATTTAATCCTGTACTAAAATAGATGGGTGTAATTGATAAAATACTATGCGGGATCAATACATTATAACACAACGATGGAAAACAAGGTGGAGCATGATTTAAGAAGAAAATATCATGCTAACATATCAATGTAGCTAGTTGAAAAAGACCAAAAACGAATTAATTTGAAAAGGATAAATATTAAATTCTAAAGTTAATTAGATAAAAAAATATCTGACCCAAATAGATAATCATTCATCAACATGTTGATCAGTGAATCCTAGAATGATGATATAGAGCTATTGAAAAATGGTAGAGAATATTCTAGAGATAAAATTTGATAACTATGGAGTTATGTGTTTTGGATCTAGGATGTGTTTCTCCCCAAAACTAAAACTAAAAAGGGAATATTTCATGATTTTCAGTTCCCATTCTACAATTTTCCTCCATATATCACAATGATTATTAGATATCTAAATAAAACATTCAATTGGGATAACATGAAGGGGTATAATTGTGACGATATATCTTGATGTTATGTACGCCAACAAGTTTTGGTTCAACTATAGATTTCCAATGGGATAATTTAATAATAAAATTTAACTCTATAGAATTGGGAAAATATCCACTTGTATTTTTTCATAAGACTACCCAAGTTATCTCAACGCCATACTAGAATTGGGGTTTTAGTTAATCATATTCTAAAGTCAATACATTTTATTTCCCTAAATTATTATATATAATTTATCAAAATCACCAAAATATATTATTAGGATTTGGTAATGCTACATAGAGTTCCACTATCCACTATTTTTCATCAAGATATTTGGTTTACATTGAGATTTTAAAGAATTAATAGTTATGAAAATGAGACTAAGCTATGCTTCATCACTTCTAATCACCCTCGAGCAAGTGGTTAGTCTAAAAGGAATACTTAAACCCTTTGATTTATTCAAATAATCTATCAATGCATTTATAATTATTTCAGAATCAACCCCTTCTATCGAGGGAGTTCTCATATAAAAAATATTCAACTTTTCATTCAAATGGAACTATATGGGGTTTGGTATTGTATGAGAATATGGAGTCCAACTTATTGGGATGAAGTTTGTGAGAGGAAGCTAATATAGCCTACACATAACTATGAATCTGATGAATAATGTCCAAACCATTATGTTTAATATGTAATAAAGGAAAACATAAATACATTATATATTTAATCGTTGAGAGGCCGTGGAGGAGGTTGTGGTCAGCTTCATGCTCTAGCGTTTCCAGCACCAGGCGATCCAGATGTCGTTTGAAGTACCCTTTGCTTGTTTTCTACCTTTGTGTATTCCTTGTTTGATTCAGGAGAGACACACCCCTTCTTATCACCTACCCTTGTCCATGCTTTGGTACTTGAGCTAGAGAGGCCTATAGTTCCATTGGCGTTTACTACGCCATTTGGAGTTTGAGATGAAGTGTTTGAAGTATGTAGAAACTATGAGCTAGTGTTGGGGAAACACTGCTCTTGGGGAAATTTCCTACGATTATGGATACAACCATATGATGTCATCCTCAACATGGATTGGTTTTATTCGGTGTAGGAAATCGTGGATTGCTTCAGGAAGAAGGTCATCTTGATCGGTGAGGATGGAGAGAAGGTGGTGTTTTTTGCTGAGTGAGATCCTTAGATGGGGCATATGAGCATTCCATCCATATCTTCCATGGTAGCTGAGATGATGCTGAGTTCTTCAGAGGGTCAAAAGTTGGCATTTCCTAGGGGAGTATAGGAGTACCCTTATGTCTTTCTAGAGGAGTTTGTAGCAATACCCACTCGATGAGAGGTTGATTTTGGGATTGATCTACAGCCAGTAGCGTCTCCTATTTCTATGTATCCAAATAGGATAGCCCCTTTTGAGTTACGAGAGTTGCATATAAAGCTTGATGGTCTTTGCAATGTGGTTTTGTTCGACCAAGTGTGTCCCCATGGGGTGCACCAGTTCTGTTCGTAAAGAAGGCTGACGGCAGTGTGTGATTGTGTGTCGATTATCGTCACTTAAACAATGTGACAATAAAGAACCAATATCCTCTTGTGTAGATTTATGATTTATTTGATAAACTGAAGGGTCCATGTTGGTTCTCAAAGATCGACTTACGGTCAGGAAATCATTAGATGCGTGTGAAGGATGGGGATATTCTGAAGACTGCTTTCTGTTGTCGTCATGGGCATTATGAATTCGTTGTAATGCCGTTTGGCATGATGATTGCTCCAGCTGTGTTCATGGGATTGATGAATTTTGTGTTTCATGAGTTCCAAGAAAATTTCATGGTAGTATTAATTGACGACATCCTTTCGTACTCCAAATCTGAATAGAATCATGCAGTGAATCTACAATCCATTTTGGGATTTCTTCGTCGACATCAGCTGTTCGGGAAGATGTCGAAGTGTGATTTTTGGGCTCGATAAGTCTATTTCTTGGGGCATGTTGTTTCCCAACATGGAGTAGCTATGGATCCATCGATGATTGAAGCTGTTGTGTCTTGGGCATTCCCCAATATAGTTTCATAGGTGCGAAGGTTCCTTGGTCTCGCAGGCTACTACAAGAGGTTCATGGCCAATTTATCATGGGTTGTGACTCCTCTGACATCTTTGACCAAGAAGGATCATCCAATCATATGGATTGATCAGTGTTAGGCAGCTTTCGAGTATCTAAAGGAGAATTTAGTAATTTCTCCAGTCCATTGTCTTCCAGCTGAAGGAATTCAGCTTGATGTTTTCTGCGATGCTTCACATCTTGTGTTAGGCTGTGTTTTTATGAAGCAGTGGTCAGTTGTTTCTTATGGGTCTCGGCAGTTACATCCCCATGAATGAAAATATTCAACCCCTGATCTCGATTTAGTATCTGTGGTGATTGATCTAATCTTGTGGAGACATTACCTCATTAGTGAGCACTTTGTGGTTTTCACCGATCATAAGAGTTTGAGGTATATTTTCTTCCAGCATGACTTGAACATACGAGAGCGTTGGTGGATGAAGTTCTTGAAGGAATATGACTTTGAAATATCGTATACACCTAGAAAGGGGAATGTTGTAGCTGATGCGCTGAGCATAAATTCACTTAGTGATGATGTGCATGAATCTGGTGATTCCTGGAGAGTAATGGAAGAACTATCAGAGTTGAATCTTGATATGGGAGAAGTCGGAGGTAGAGGTTGTCATTTTCAGATGATGGTACAGTCATACCTGGTGAAGAAGGTGGAATATTCCCAATTGGGGGATCTTGAGGTGGAGGTCTAGAGAGACCGAGCCATTTGTAGTGAGGCCCCATATGGTTGGTCTGAGGATTAACAACACAGAGTGTTTTATCATGGAAGGCATTTTGTTCCCTTGGAGATGCAGGATATGGATCTTAAATAGTTCCATAGTTCTCCTTTAGCAGGACATCCTGGTGTGACAAAGATGTTCCGATCCTTGAGGAGTCAGTTTGGGTGGCCTGGGCTGAAGTGTGTTGTTGTGGAGTTTGTGTCTCGATGGTTAGTCATCCAGAAGTTGAAGGCTGAACACCGTGTTCCTGGTGGTCTTCTTCAGCCATTAGAGATTCCTCAATAGAAGTTGGAGGACATCTCAATGGACTTTGTTACAGGTTTACCTCGATCTCTGGGAGGACATGATGCTATTTGGGTGGTAGTGGATCGTTTAACAAAATTGTCCCACTTAATAGAGATAAAAGAGTCAAGCATAGTGGAAGTTTAGTCGAGGAAGTATCTAGAGGAGGTGGAGAGACTTCATGGAGTCCCAAGGACGATCATTTCTGATCGAGATCCTCATTTTAACTCCAGGGTGTGGAGAGGTCTCCAGCATGATTTTGGTTCTCAACTATGCCTTAGCACTTGTTTTCATCCTCAAATGGATGGTCAGGCAGAGCGAACCATCTAGACTCTTGAATACATGTTACGCTCTTATGTTATTGACTTTGGAGGTTCATGGATGAGGCACTTACACTTGGTGTAGTTCTCTTACAATAATAGTTTCCACTCTACCATCGGTATAGCGCCATTTGAAGCCTTGTATGGCCGGCCTTTTCATTCTGCGTTGTGCTGTACTAGTGTCGGAGAGTCAGCAATTCTCGGAACGGAACTAGTGAAGAATACAACAGAGATGGTTCAGGTGATTCGTGAGAGGGTGAATGCAGCGCAAGATCATCAGAAATCCTATGTTGATCAAAGAAGGATACCCTTATAGGTTAATGTTGGGGATCATGTGTTTCCGAAGATGAATCCCCATCATGGGAAACAAAGGTTTGGTCATGGGAGTGAGCTTTCTCCCCACTTTGTTGGGCCTTTCGAGGTGTTATCTCGTGTTGGAGCTATGGCGTATCGAGTAGCACTTCCCCCTCAGTTGCACCAGATACATGATGTTTTCCATGTATCACAGCTACGTCGTTATCTTCATGACGAATCCCACATCATAGACTGGGGAGAGATCGATGTTGATGATGATTCCACCTTTGAGGAGCGACCTTTGGAGATCCAAGAATGCAATGAGACGGTGATGCGCGGGCATTCCATCCCCTTAGTTCATGTCTTGTGGCGACACGGTGGCATGGAGGAGAGTACACGGGAACGTGAGTCAAAGATACGTGCTCAGTACCCAGGGTTCTCTAATGTTGAACTCTTTCATGTAATGCCGATTCTTTATGTGGTTATGAAACCATCATGTTTATGAGATGACTCCCTTCATTGGTTTGTTGGCTTTATCTATTTTGAGAGGTATCTCGGTTGGTGCTTGTTTAGACCCTGTTTCGTTTTCTCTTTAGGTGGGTTTTGGATTCTCGAGGATGAGAATGTTTTGAGAGGTATCTAATGTAATGGCCCAGACCTCTCCATTCCATTACATTGTGAAAATGAGGTACTAGAGGTGTTCTGGGATTTCGAGGTGACTTAGTGGTGCATTAGGGTGGATATTTGAGGAATGTTAGACGGTAATAGCTTTCGCACGGTTGGAGCACGATTTCCCTAAACCGTGAGGCCAAACTGTGCAAGGATGGTCATGAGGGTAGTGGATAACACACGGTTAGTGCACGGTTTGCCTAACCGTGCGGACTAACCAAGCGAGGAGGGGTTGTCAAGGCAGAATCTAACACACAGTTAGCACACTGTTTGTTAAACCGTGCGAAATAACCGTGCAGGAACTTAAAGTTAGATCCTAAAATTGTGGATCTAACTCTTTTTTCCTTTAATCACCTCGTTTAAGCCTCTAATCGGCCATAACTCAGGATTACCCTTATTTGGTGGTGGAAGAACCCCTCCTATGAGTTTTGGTGGCGATCCGAAGGCTTATCTTCGCAAATCGAAGCTGGTTTCTCAAGGTAAGTGATCCTTTTTGTTTGGTTTCTTTGATCTACCTAGATCTACCCCTCCTTTTCTCTCTGGATCTTTGATATACACCCGTTATGGGTAGATATAAGTGTGTGGATGACCTTTGTGACGATCTTTTTTCTTGGTTGTGTTAGGATAGGAGATATAGGGAGGATCCTTGGTGAATCAGCCCGGTCTCCTTGGGCGTTCTTCGACCATTGTGGGTTTCCTCGAAAACCATCGAGGTAGGGGATTCATGGCGTCTATAATTGTTTATGTGAAATCGTAGAGTTAGAATGATTTATCCCTTTGGATCACAATGGAATTCACTTAATTAAGTACATGAACTAGATTAAAATAATTGGTTTGATTGCTTGTTGTGGTTGATTTGTACCGTGATAACGCTTTGACTCATCTTTTGATAGATAGAGTGATATTTATTCTTTCTTTGTTCAGTTGTTCGTTCTTGATGGAAATTGATAAAGAACGTAAATCTGGAATTAATTGATAATCAATTGGATAAATCTATTGTGGCATGTAAATGAATTCGGTTGTTTCCGTTGTTGTAGTTTTTCTAATTTGATGTTAATCAAATTGGCATAGTACGCATGTTAAATATTTTGTGATAGCTTACTGATTAGGTTTCCCGGAATTGGAACCTACAAATTGAATCTGTTAATTCAAGAGGGATTAAATAACTGGTAGGTTGATAAGAGATAATGCCTGGTAGGGTTCTTAGTTACCCTCTTGTTCGTAAGGTCGAGTGCTTTGTTCTTTATAACCATGAGTGCTCATTACGTATGAAGGCTGGATGCCTTGTTAGAGGGCCAAGATCCCATTTGATGTGATTTTTGTTTTCCTGTTGCTTGTGTTGTGATGTTACCCTAGAGGGGTGTTGTGGTATGTGGAGGCAGGGAAGCCTTGTGGTTGTGGCAACGGATGACGCCTAGAGTGGTGAGATGCATCATTTTATGCATGTGGGTGTTAGGGGGACACATGTGACGATGGAATGGGATGGATGTGTTTGTTGGATGTGTGGTGACTTTGATTGAATATTTATCTAATTTACTTTTCCCCACTTCTCAAAGCATCTGGTCTTGGTTACCCTTCTTCCGAAGGAGGCGAAGACGTGCGGGGTATGCCATGTGCTTTACCTGTCTAGATTCTAGAGGGAGGATGCGTCTATGCTCTTACTATAGGAGGAAAACACTCGAAGAGTAGTACATCATCTCACCGTGTTGAGCCCCCTTGTGTTTAGTATCATAGGTTGCTTTTCGAGAATTCCTGGGAATATGGAAAAGTAATTTCTGTAATGAATGATTGATTAAATGGTGATGATCCATGGGGATGGAGATTCTGGATTTTGAAGGTGATGTTGAATCTTTAAAGGAACAGTTGTTTTTGAATGTGATGCCAATGAAGTTTAATGTGGTTGTGTTCTTGGTTAATTAATGTGAAAATAAATAATTAATGTAATGTGGAACTGATGAAAAAGGGAATGAAGTTACCTAATGAAGATCTTTAATTGGTTGTGTGCTAATAGGATACCCAGTCTTAGAAAAAGCATCCCGGAGTCCGAGAGACGTTAGCTGCAGTTGAGACTAAGGCTAGGTTATGCCCATAGTGTGGTTGTGAGTTATATATTCTGTACTTTTTGTGATTCTATATGATACTCCACCTGTCAGTAAGTGCAACTGGAAACCCCAGGGATTCTGATCCCTGGGGGGGGGGGGGGTTGTTTTCCACAACATTCCGATGGGAGGGTGAATGGCTGACTACCCCCTTTGACCCCACTATATTCTCTTGGTAGATACTATTTCCATTGGGAACAATGATTAGTTTCCCCCATATATGTGTGTAGAGGGTTGTAATGGCTTGTGTTTATTCACACACATATATTCTAGATATATTATCCCATGGTCTACTATAGGTGTAACGTGTATAGGCTGTGATGGCTTGAGGATCCTTACCCAGTGTATGGGCTGTAATGGCTTGAGGTATAATACTCGACATATGATACAAGTTATGCGAGCTGTGGTGGCTCCCGGAAACTAGCTGGTTACTTTTGGTTGTTAAGATGGTGTGGAACTTTGCATAGGTGTCTGCGGGAAAGCCTTTGTGGTGCACGTAGTGCAGATTGTAGAGCTTAGCCCAGGTGTATACAGGCAAGCCTTTGGAGAGAGATGAAAAGGACATATGTCATTGGGGAAAAGAGGAAAACTAGTGGGGAAGTAGTAGTGGGGTACCCTTGATATACTTTTCTATATGATATATACATTTATGCGTTACTTGGTTAGAGTAGCCATGGTGAGGTTGGGAACATAGTATACATGCTTAGTGGATGAGTTAGTTTCACTGTTCTTCACTGTGGTTTAGCATGGTTTTTTAACTTTTGCACGAGAGGCTTCTAGGAGGTTCTTACTGAGTATACTGTTATACTCACCCTATACATATATAAACTGTTTTCAGGCCACTTGGAGCAGGTTTGAGATCAAGCTTGTTACAACTAGCTTGTGGTTGGAGGAGTTGTTCGGGCTTGTGGTCAATGCCGTTTTACTTTATTTTGGGTACTTATAGTTTTCCCTTTTAGTTGTAGTACATTCGCATGACATTTCATATATGTACATGGGTTCCTTTCATATTTAGGTTCTGATTTGGAGTTTGTTGGTACCTATCTTATCTCTCTCCTCTGCAAGTGTTCTCGTATAGGGTAATGCCTCCCATCTGTGTGTTTATTATACGCTCGGTGCTAGTTGCTAACCGGGGGCCAACTGGAGGTGGGACTCGGGGGCCATTATCTCCCTTTTCACATTTCTAGCCAAGGAGGGGTACACCTTGTGGGGAGGGGGTTGTGACAGATTTATAGTGATTTCTCAATGAAATGGATTGGATTCTTTCTCATGAAAAATGATATGGTGGTTACTTATGCCTCATGCTAACTAATGATTGATAAAAAATATTACCCAACTCATGATTTGGAGTTAGATATGGTTATATTTACATTAAATATATACATATATTTTCATTACATAATTTTTTTGACATGTATAATTATCATTAATTATTAAGTGATTCATAAAAAAATATTTGAACATGTGTCAGATAAGATCACTGGAGTTGATTAATTATTTTGAGTGATCGATACATTTAAACCCTTTGAAAAAGAAAAATGTGGATAATTCATAGAGTTAAAAAGGTCAGTCAATAATATATATGTTTAATATCATATAAGATATAATATTAGTTGATTTTAAATGTATTGACCTTGAAAACTAAAATAATGGGATACATCTTATCTTAATAAAATTAGTGTTCAACCATCTATCCATTTGAAGATTACTGAGGGGAAGAAGAAGGAAATGAAGATAAAATATATGGTGAGAAATGTTCCTATGTTTAACCTTGATTATTGTGTAATTATATGGATCATGAAATGAATATATTTCCAACTAATTCCATACATAGAGATAGAAATAATTACAAATTATCATTACACGTGATTCATTATTCATATTCAAAGTATGGAGATGTATAGAGATATGAAAGAGCAATTCTTGTTGAACAACCTGAAGAGAGATATTACAGAGTATGTATCTCAACGGTTGGTATGTTTTCAAGTTAATTATAATAAAAATATGTATAAGGGATGGTTTTAACCAATAAGTATGAAAAATTCGAAATCTGAAAGCATATCCAAGGATTTCATCATCCACCTCCACAAAATATCAAATGGCCATAATTTAATTTCGTTTAAAGTAGAATGATATAGAAGATTAGTACACATCATTACAGTAGGATAATATTTCTATCTTGATCATATTTTTAGGATATACCATATAGAAGTGGTAAGGTTGCATATAGTACAATATTTTATTTTATTTGATAGATCTTTTATGTTTACCTCAATGTTATACTAATGTATTCATAAATATATAGATACCGAGTTTTATTCTAGTAATGCCTATCATACTCAGGTAGATATTCAATATTATAAGACCATTCAGACACTAATTACAATGCTTATATCTATTTTATTAATTTGTATAATTCCTCGACCCCTGAAGTCCTGAGCCAGTGGTAAAACATGCTGGCTAATTTTTTTATAAAAATAATGTAAATAATTACACATCCCATTACAAAAATGAACTACATTACCATTTATGAGTTTTATAATTGACACATATTAAAAATTAAACCAAATTTTTAGAAAAAAAATAAAATAAAATAATTCACATGCACTCAAACCGTAAGTGAAACAAATAGCTTTGGGAAACTCTACTGAACCTGCAGAAAAAAATTTAGAAAAAGGGGTGATATTAAATATGCTTTGTAATGGGATTCAAATTCATTGATAAATCATTCAAAAATATTCTTTTGAAAATAGTTTCAATGATATAATTATAAACAACCTTTCTAAATACATTATTTGAAAATAATGACACCTCTAAAACATAATATCACATTAAAAAAATACTTATGTTAAATTAATTCTTTAAACAAATACCTATGTTATTGTAAAAACAATAAGAAAACTTCTGAAAATAAAACCTTGAGAATATGCCAAAATGATATCTTGGTCCCATCTACTTAACAAAGGATGAGTTAAGTCCCCAATTCCATTTAATACTAATAACGTTCTAGTACCAGATTTTTTGAAAACATTTTCATCATGATTTACTTATATATACATTCATTGGAGATTTTTATATTGAAAAGATTTAAATTAATTATGATAGAAAATGACATTTATATTTATATATAAGTATGTATAAAAATAACAACATTCATTTCATATTATTTGGGAGTTTTTCTATAACCAATCCTTCTTCAATAATCCTTTTCATGAACTTTCCATCCATTAAAACTTTCATTCATGTAATAGCTTTGATATCCATAAAAATGGTTGATAATATTAAATAATTATATTTCACACATAAAATTGTAAATAAACATTTTAATTTAATGATTAAAATTCATGAAGAAATCAATGTTATTAATAATCATTAAAGTAAACAATAAAATTTAATTTTAATACATGTGTTTATTATGAATTAAAGGTATGTAGATTTATGCATAATTCATGGCCATGACATTTATGAAAATGTGGAATCTTTAATTTAAATATAACATGATGACATGCTATGAGAATTATTTTAGAAATATTATAATACAATTATATACATGAAGATAAATGTTTTATCCTTATATATATATACATGTATATACAAATTTAATTTATAATACTCATCAACGCGGAATAAATTCACGTTTTAGAAAAACATCGACAAGTGAGAATATCCATTGGAAGAATTAACATGGAATAAAATTAAATCATAATATTTTTTAAATAAACACACATATATATAAGTGGAATAATTCATTTTGAATCGTACACAGGATTAATAATCCTTTAAATAATTAGATATTTTATGAACCCTTACATTATACTGTAATAAATTAAATTTCATCAATTCTTGATAAAATAAATATACACCCTTACATAGTAATACCTAGTTGTATATAAATACATATATTTATATATATGTATTTTAAAAATAAACATAGTTTTATAAAAAATAAATATAATATATAGTATCATTTTTGAAAAGTAATATCATAATTTTTTAAGATGAATAATTGTGGAAAATTGTTATAGAATTTAATAAAAATCAAGAACCAAAAATTGTGAATAAGTTTAACCACACCCTTTCTCAAAACCAAAAATAATATATTTAAAATAAATAACTATAATGCTTACATAGAAGAAAATATGACATAGTGCAATTTAATGACTAAAAATAAATATATTATACTTGATTTGATAGGAAAGACATTACGACCTCTAACTCAAACCCTCCAGATATAAAATTTGATTACTCTATAATATATTTGTGCACTGATGTATGGATTTCATATCCATTTCACTCTGTGGAAAATTAGATCATCTAGAGAAAGATGATAGTTTAGAAGTAGAAAAATTAGAGTATATAAATTTATTCATATATCAAAGACAAATATCTACAAAATGTCAATAGTAAAAGGCCACAAAATGTTTACAAAAAATTTTAAAAATAAAAATATATGTATAGGTGATTCGATAATAGAGGAATAAAACTAAACACATGTTTTTCATAATCAATGAAATACATGGACTAGAAAAACAAATTATATTGATGAAGGCGAAATAAAAAATAATAATCATAAGTGTTTAGACAGAGAGAAAATTGGGACCTAAAAAGGACAACAAAGGCCAACCTGACCTAGATCGAAGACGAAACATGATGAATAACTAACCTTATCCAAAACATCAGATCTGGATCTCCATACTTTGGAATCCCTAACCATAACCAATGCTCATATCACTCTGACATTGGTCGGACCCTCATTGGTGGCCTCACTTTGTTCCCCCCTCTTCGGCACGACATGCATAACTGGCACGACTCTCCTATGAATCCTGAAGGCCTCAACTTGGCCCACTCCATCAAGTGCTCAATGATCATGACCTATAACTCACCAACTTCTCAAAATCCCTTCTCATAAAATAACTACTCACAAACCACTATATTCGATTCCTTGTTTTTTTTTAATTTTTTCAAATGATTATCATTTATTAAAATAATTTTTTATAATTATTTTGCCCAAAATATTTTAAAAAAATATATTAAACAAAATATAATTTCATATTATTCATATTATAATATTCTTCGAAAACATATTAAATTATAAATTTATTATATCACATTAACATTTTTATATAATGTAAATATTAATAATTAGATTAGAATTTAATTAAATTATTTGAAATTATAATATTATAACATATATTACTTAAACGAAAATTGTATTTAATGAACTATAATATATTAATATAGCTTACTTATATTATCTCTATCATAACATAATAAATAATTTGTTTTAAAATAAAATTAAATACTCTTATTCAAATTATTATTTTTTATAAAAGAAATAAAATAAATACATAAATACATGTATATATAAATATATATATATATATTAAAAAATTATTTTATATAATACCATAAATCCATTTTTTATAATATTATTTTAAAATTAAGAAATAAATAGTTTAAACATCCTGGGTTGTTACAATTTTAATGTATGGTGGGTGAGACACATTCCTTCAGTCGAGTCTTTATACAAGAATACCATTGACTTGAGAATCTATATGGATCCTCATGAATCCTTAAATGGAAATTATTATAGAACTCAAATATTATTGGATGATGTTTAGGAAAAAATTATATTCAGATTTAAGATATCTATGTAAATAGTTGTAAGTGTTAGATCTATTTAATGATCATTAATGCACTACATCATGGAAGGAGTATTTATATTGAAAATCATTATTGAGATCTAGAATTTTATTTTGGTGAGATTGGTTTTATATAAATTTCTCCATCAAATAAGGATATTAGATTTAGAGAGAATGGATAATTGATCCATTGGATACAATGGTCTTTTCCGAATTGTTGATCAGATTGGGACAATACAAATCTCTTGGCACTCCAATTGAACCTACCACATGTTCATGATGTGTTATATGTATCTATATTAAGAAATTATACGAATAATACATCACATGTACAAAAATATATGTTATACCATTAGAGTATGATTTTACAAATGAGAATAAATAATCAGAACTCATGGGGTAGAGAGTAAAAGTGATGTAGGAAAAGACTACTCTCCTGTCTAAATTTATCTATAGGAATCACAAATTTAGGGAAGCTACATTAGAAAATGGGATTGTAATGAAGGAGAGTTATGATAACTTTTTGAATTAGTGTGATGTAATTTCAATGGAAAAATTTACTTTAATGATGATATATTTTAATTTTTGATGATTTATTATATATCTCTTATGAAATATACTCGATTGATTCAATAGATTTATTCACGTACAACCCTGAGTCTAAATAAACTGTGATATAGTATTCATTTATTACATATCCGTTTAATTATAAGTTATTAAAATAAATAAAAACATTATGATAAAAATATGTATAATGTATTCTCATAAAGAAAAATCCATTTATTTATTCATAAGAAATAAACAATAAATTTATTGTAATGTTATTTTATGCTTCAATAACATGTTTCCTTCTAAAATGGTTTTCGTATCATTTTGTTTGAAAAAATATAATTATTTTATAATATATTTAGAAAATTAATTTACCAAAAATAATATCATTTTTGAAATCAATATGTTAACAATATCTCAGGTGGTAATTTTAATTATTTTTCTAAAAAGAATTAATTTTGATTGAATACTGAAAATACTGATATATATAAAAAACATTCATTTAATTTCAAGAAAAACTCTCATAATACATTTTATTTCATAATAAAGTAACTTAATTATCCTTTAATTATAAATATTATATTTAATTACATAGTTATCATCAGTATACATGATTTTTTAACATTGTTTTGATCCTTAAAGACATATTTTTATAAAAACTATTTTCAAACCTACAATGTTCTTTTAACGTAATAATTTAAAATAATCGACAATGATTAATTTTTAAAAAACTATTTATCGATTATATATTAATTCATACTATTTAAAATTAATTTATGGTATTTAAGGGTATTTTAAAGTAATTAAATTTTGTTTTATACTTAAAAATTCATTTTTCCAGAATGAGTTATCCTTACTCTTTTATCTCATATTTAATATTATATTCCACCACATATAGAGACTAATATTTCTAAAATGGGTTACATATATATAATAATTATATAAAATATAATGTAATTTTTTTAAAATGATACTTAGTCATAGTTAATAGTAAAAATAATAAAATTTTGTTTCCATAGTAATGGTTAAAATATATTTTTTGGGATGCTAAATAAAATATACGAGCATGATTTCCACAAAAAAAATGGTTAATTTTTATTTTTTGATGTTATCTCAACCATATATTATTTATCCTTCAAATCCTTTTCAATTTAGAGCAACGTTTTCTGGGATGTGACCTTATATCATTGATATCTATTAAAAAATTCCATGTTTGTATTTCCCATCAAAAATAAAAGGCCACATATTATATTTCCTTATTAAAACATCATGATCCAATATATTATAATTTAACATAAACAACTATACTTGAATCCATCCATTAAATATAGATATTATATTCTTCTCCTATCACATATCCTATATGAAAAAAAATTAAGTCAGAGGTGGTCTCAAAAAGAGAAGGTGTAGATCTTAATCAAGAACACTCAATTTTATTTCATGTTCTAACTAATAAAAACATTTTTTATACATAAAAAATTATAAATAAATAATCATTAATATACATTTATTTTAGGATGATGATGAAAAAAATATTTACAGACTCTTCTCCATCAAATGATAGATGAATGTATTGCTTATGTGTGCATGGGGACTACCACATCCATGTAGCGAAAAAATACATTTTCCACCCCCATCATTCATTATTTTATACTGTGATATATTTAATGTAAATAGATAGTATTTACCATATAATAATGGTAATTGAATAGTGAATTATTATTTTCCTTTCTTTTCTCCACCAATCAAAAATTGGAAACATCACTTGTGTGTACGAAAAGACTATCATCTCCCTATAGTGATGTATTTTAGATTTCAGAAATGATTTTCATGAAGGGCGATATATATTTAAATATAAAAATATATAATATTAATAAAATAAATAAAATTATAGAGATGATGTAACCAAGTTCACGGTTCAAGGACAATTACATCCAAATAAAATTGAACATGAAAAATGAAGTTGTTAACACCCATAATGAAAATAAAAATGAATGAATATCAACTAATTGGTGATAATATATTATATGTAAACCATGTATAGTATTATCGTTATGATTATGGACCTTTTATATAATTATAATCAATTTAAAATAATTATAAAATAGTTTTGATCACTTATGAATAAGGACAAACTATAGGTAGGGGTTTTATATAACATGTTAATTTTTACCAGGATTGTTTATGATGGAATTTTTTAATGAATAAATTATATTATTTTCCTATATAAAATTTTATGTATTTTGACCTCATATATTAATTTCTAAATATTAAATTTTTACTTTTTTATTTTCATCTGTTTATGTTCTAAAGATACAAAATGAATGCTTTTAAGGAAAACCAGCATTATCTCAACATAAAAATCCATAGCATGGTAAACATGATAATATGTTTTTTAGAATTAAATAATTATGTTATATGGGAAAACACTATATATATAAATTTTAACACATTAAATAATCAAACCAATTTTCCTTTGGGAATCTGTATCAAACTGACGAAAAATCTATTCATCAAAAAGAAATAAAATGTCGGTACTAACCTAATATGGGTAATTGTAAATACATTACAAGATGAAATGTATAGTAATAATAAAGGATTACCTCTCCATAAAATCCAAATGACCTATCATCATAGAAAATATATTATAGATTAGATGAGTCCAATTACACTAATATGTAATACGATAAAACATTGAATTAGTTGTTCGAGTACTTTAAATAGCTAGATCATCATCATAAGTGATGTTAATCACATGGAAGAACAACATTTCTGAGTAACATATAGTCATATTCACCTATATTCGTAGATATATGTAAATTAATTTATTTGATAATGGGGTTGTACAATTTATTCCCACTAGGGGAGCATTGGATAATTACTATTGACACAAGCATAGACTCTCTTGGGGAAAACCCCCATTGAAAACACCTTTAAACATGGTAATTGCTTTACATGTCTAAATTCCATCACTAATAACCCCTATAGTAAAAGTAATTGATGTATGTGGTTAATACCCCCTTTCAAAACATATATAGCAACAAGAAAACATTTCTCGTGGACATAGGTTGGTCGACGTGGGAAACAAATATAATATATGTCCATATATATATATATATGTTTAAATATACACATAAAACACATATAATTATTGTTTAGGTGGCCACTATCCACTATAGGAGGGACGGGGGATCAAAACTCTATAGATGTGAAAAAAATTGTGGCCTATAATAGTGGGAAGTTATCATGAAAATAGCATGATTGAGGTGTAGTAGGGCTATTTCCACATACATCTCTCATGGAACTATGTTTTTTCTTGTGTTCAAGGGCTAATTCATGGGATAGGATTCCATATGGAAACACCATATAGTCATGGGATCTATCGGTGGCAATATTAAAGGGTTCTCGTGGTTATATTATTGAAGATATAACCATTCTAATATGATCCATATTTTTCATGATAGAAGATATCAACCTATTTTATTTTTTTAAAATATTCTTCAAAATATTAAATATATTCAAATAATTTATATATAGATACCATTCTCTTCAATTATCCACTATTTCTTGTTACCTTAGACTAACTAGAATTTAAGATAAAAACATTTAATGAAAAAAAATATGTCTCCTCAAAAACTAGTGTTCCATCCTCCTCATATCATTATTATATATTCATTATACATTCAGATTAATTATATATATATATAATAATTTCCCATTATTTTTACAATGATTAATTAAAACTTTTTCTACCATAATGTTTTTGATTGAGATGTCGTATTGATTCCATAGGATGGAATATCTAATAGATCCATAAAAAAAATTTATATTTACTTATGTACCATTTGTATCTACTTATCCATCTTATAAATGTCTTCTTTAGGAGAGGTATTCCATTAGAAATTTGAAACAATTATTTATATTATTTTCTAAACTCATATTTTTCTATACATTTTTAGTATATGTACATTCATTTTGTCCATGAAATATATAGATCTACCTCAACTGATCTTATTCACTAGAAATTGGGTTAATAAATTCAATAAAAAATTGAATATATTCATTCAATGTTGTCTTAAATAAATAAATAACTAATAAAATAATTTATATATGTTATTAATATATTTATCATGAAACAATATAGCCCTCCTTCTAATCTCTTGGAGAAACCTAACATACATTCATTCCATAATAAAATTCAATGTTCATTATTCTTACATTAACTCATAAATGGATCTCAAGAAATTTAAGTCAATATTGGAGATCAATACTATCACCGACCATTTCTAGTATTTTAATATAGAAAAATTCCTAAAAAATGTTTTCCTGACATCAAATTCCTAATATAATGATCCTTAAATGTTTCTTCAACAATTATAATTTTAATGGATTTATGGATGATGACAGTTTATAATAAATCGTGATGTATTTTCTCCATGACTGGACCAACCATATAAATATTCTCTTCCATAACCATTAATGGATTTACATCTACTAGAGAAACTACCAAAATATTGACTTGATTTTGAAACATGAAATCAATTTTTATTAATTCCTAATAACATTTTTTTAGTTAATTTTTATTTATAACTTCATTGTATGATAAAAAATTGTTATTCTCAATGAATAATAAATGTCCTTGAATTGGTGATCATAAAACCATCTCACATAGGTTAATCATTACTATAAAGTATATGTCTTGGGAAAATTCATTTTTCCTGAACTCTTTTCAAATGTGTTCCTATTATAATTATATGTTCATGATAGTGATCGAATTTATTCATGTAAATTTGCATTAATATGTCTCATATAGAGATCTGAACCCTTTTATTGAAACATAGTATATCACTTGAATAAAAATTCTATTTATCACTGATTACTTCAATATCTTATATAAACATTAATTTGATCACCGTGATGTAATATGTGATTTTATTTTTTTCATTTTCATTTCTTAACATAGTCTTAAAAAACTCCTATACTTTAAAAACATTTTTTTTTGAAATAGTGGATTCCATTCATTTTATGATTTGCATGATATTCATTTTTCATTATATTTGGCATTTGTTAATGGGTTAATACATCTATTTTTTTAGACTTTCATAAAAAGATAATGATTTAATTATCCTGATATATATGTCTCACTATTGACACTAATTTGTGTTACATCATTTATGTGATGTATGTAATGAAATGTGTGTTTAAGAATACATACATTCTATATTTTAATGATTAATAAATACATTTTTAACATGTAATCTAAAATTCCTACCCAGGTAATCAAATATATTTTACCATATATATTACTCTATTAACATTAATATTCCTTAAATTTATTTATGTAATATCATGGGGGAATGGAATTACCTTTATATTTTAATAATACCAATTCAAAAATATTAATTTGGACTATTTATTGAATCTTTTTTTATCACACTTAATACCAAAATGTGAATTTTCTAAATTTTTATCTAATATTAAATAATGTTCAATAAATAATAGTTTTAGTCCATTGGGACTCTAATATCCCTTATTTTTATTTTCCAGAATGTTAGTTCTATGCTTAATTGAACGAAATCAATTTTACACAATTTGGTATGATTGAGTCTTATAATTTATATTTATAATTTATTTCTAATGATTAATGTTTTACTGAACTATTATTTTAGTATATGATACTAAAAAATATTAATATATAGTAAAAGAACTTAACTTTTTCTCGAATGGACCTAGAAGATAAATTTCATTCTAATAATCAATGACAGTTCGACTATAATTAATGCATTTGAAAAAAGCTAGTTTTTGTTCTTTTCACTTTTGACATTGGAACAATCCTTCTTTAACAACATGGATAAAATACCTTACTTCATGTAATGATTCTAAACATACATGGTTTAATAATTTGGAAAGAAATGGGTGACATAAATATTTTATCTAATGAAAAAAAATAAAATTTAAATTGTCCATGTAAAGAATAATATATAAGATGTTAAAGACTCTAATTTATTCAAAAATAATTTATTACAGTTTCACTTCATGTGGCCTATATTTTCACATGAAAATAAAATATAATTATGTTTGATGTTTTCCCAATTTAACATAGATTTCTAAGAAATATGTTGTATGATCTCCATTGACTTATAAATAGTCTTGTTTTTGTATCCTATTCTTTTAGCTTGTTTACCATAAAAAATATTAAATATTTTTTATGTTCCTGTCCTTATAAAAAACCATAACCAAAATTAGTTAAATTAGTTTCTCCATATGGTTATCTTTATATTCCAAAACAAATCTATAGAAAATCTATAGTAAATCAGTGAAAAATACTACGTAATATAATGTTTTAAAAGATCATGATTTATCAATCAATTTATACATGTTCCTAATAACCATAACCTCATTCAAATTTTATACCACATTATTCTCAAATACAACTCAGGGATGATATATCATGGTATGATCATTCATTTCCTAATGTTTAATTCAAAAATCACTAAGTAGTAATGATATAAATATAAAATGTTTCATCCCTGATCTTTCTCTATGATTTATTTTTCAAACGTAATTTTCTATTTTGGTGGAATAATAGCATGTGAGGACTTTATCATAGATAATATTCTATTCATATTTAAGTATTTTACAAAATTTCATATACAATTCCATGAAATTTATAATGAATATGATTTTTCCTTCGTTTAATATTAATTGTTGTGTTGGTGTTTTATGACACTCCTCTTTTAAAATAAAACTTATTTATATTCATGTTTTCTTCTTTTTAATGTGTGTTTCAAATTATATATTTATTAGTATTAACATTATCCCACTATTTAATCAAATCCATGTAGTTATAAACTATTAGATTGTTAATACATAGTCACATGAGTTTTTGTCACGACCCCCTCCCACCAAAGATGCCCCTCCTGAGCTGGCAATGGTGAAAGGGAGATAATGACCCCCGAGTCCCACGTCCAGTAGGCCCTGGGGTGGCTAATAGCACCAAGGGTATGATTTTTCACAAATATGTGAGGCATTACCCTTTTTATTATTTAATATAGGGAAATAGGTCAAGTCAACCACCCAAAAAGTAAAAGAAAAAGTGTATAGAAATAAACCCAAACCAATCCGACATGCATGTCTAAACAATTTTATAACACGGTGCAAGTACAAGAAAGATCAAACTACAATACCGAAAGAAACAAGTGTACAACAATAGCAACAACTCCAACTCTCCGACTAGTAGGGTCCCGCGAGACCCTGGTAGTCCTCCTGAAAACCTGAAAGTAAACGTAGGGTGAGTATACAAGTATACTCAGTAGGGAAACCTAAAGCTCTCGTGCACAAGTGGGGAGACATCCTAATGTCCCGTGAGAACAATAGAAGAAAACTACCAAGGAATTCTATCCACCCAACCTCACCAGCCACACCCACCAAAAACACAATCACAATAGGTAGTAGTATATAAGAACAAGAGTATTGGGTACCCCGCACCATTTCCCTTAAGTTAGTTGATCTTCCTAACTGTGAACGTCCTGGCGCTGCCACATTCTCCCCATCCGCACACACTTGGGCCTCACAACCACGTATCCCACCTACACACACCTGGGCCCCACAACCACGTATCTCGCCCGCACACACCTGGGCCTCACCACCACGTATCCTGCCCGCACACACCTGGGCCTCACAACCATGTATCCCGCCCGCACACTCCTTGGCCTAATTTCGAAGATTCTTGGGAAACAGTAAAACATGCCCGAAGAGTCTTGGGCTAAAGAAACCTTAATCGAAACCTACCTGAAGGGTCTTGGGTGTAAGGTCGCCTTAAGCCATCACAACCTAGGGGAGAAGGAGTAGGAAAAAGCTAGTAACTAAGGGGAAAACCCCCTCTCCCATGAAATGGGAGTGTTCGGCACTAAGTCCTCAACATGGGTGGGGTGAAATAAAACACAAAGATACAGAGAGATATATATATATATATATATATATATATATATATATATATATACACCAAACACTCATCCCAACCTATGGATTCTAAACAAAGAAACTGAGCACGTGCCTCAGCACTGCTACTACGAAGCATGAATATAACAAACAACCCCAACCCCATTTAGGTTTTCATGTTTCAACATAATCAGTTTATTAGTTCCTTAACTAATGGGAAACTATCCACAACCAACCGCATCAAATGTTCGTAAAATCATATCCCTGCCATCCACAAATCCAGTTGGGAAAACACAAGCAACACAACAAGTCCCATCTTATTAACCAACCAACCCATTGATTATTAATCCCATTCCATTACCATGACCCACCATTCATTAAATATTACACTTTTTATTTATTATTCAGAACCCATAGTTCGTTGAAATTCAAGCCCATCCCTGCAACCCCGCTACCAACCACCATAACCACAATCACACTAAAACCTGTACATCATTATCCCTTTAATACCACTTATCACAGCCCCGCATCACACCAACCCACAACCAAGTCAACTGCAGCCCCGCTACTCTCCCGATCCACAACAACCCAGAAAACACCCCCACCACATGCCACGTATCCAAGCCAACACCCACATGTTCATTATTCCATTTTGTTCAACCGGGGTGATCACACAAGGGTTCCAGATTTTAAATCAGCCAACTTTGCGTGATTAACCAAATTCCACATTCCACAAGGTTCCATTCACAAAAATGGTCTAGAAGATAGGGCAACATTTAATTGAACAAGAAAAGGCCCCCAACGACCGTGATTTTCAGTAGGCATAAGCCTATTCAATTCATAACAAAACATTAGGATAAACAACAACTTTTCCATCCCTATTCTTTAACCAATTATTATCTTTATTTAATGGTTCAACTATTTATCATGAAAACAAGAGGATACCCACCCCTCATGATGCAAAAATTAGTGAGACGAAGGTAAGATCCCTACCTCAACAGGTTCTGATCACAACTCTCCCCCGGATAAACTTTAGAAGACGTCTGTCGGTGTCCATCACTACCGTCGAGTCCCAGAAAAACCTCCTCGGGTGGAAGTTGGAAAGGAATGTCCGATGGAAAGACAACGGATCCAAGATCGGATGTTCCGCCTAGTCGTTACGATCCCTTGTCCACTGACGAATCGTAAATCAGAGCTCGGACGAAGAAGTTATTGAAGAAAAGGAGCCTTCGAGTCTCTTAGGAGAGCTCTGCTCATAGGAATGGGGAAGAGAGGGGTGAGTTGAAAAGGAGGAGGGGACCCCTCCTTTTAAAGGCGAGAAAACCAAAATTACACGGTGTGTACTTTATGGTACACGGCGTGTACTCGACCGTTTCACACGGTCACCACGCGGCTTCCATCACGGCTTCCAATGCAGAACGTAGATGTTGACTAGTCAACACACGGCTTGGAGGTAACGCATACGTGGGGAGGGACTACACGACGTGTATTATTGGATACACGGAATGTACCCATTTATTTCACATGGCTCCAACACGGAACATGACCATTGACTGGTCAACAGATGGTAACGTGTACGCGGGGAGAGACTACACAGTGTGTAGTATTGGATACACGGAATGTACCAAGTTATTTCACACGGCAAGGACACGACCTTCAACAAGGGGTATACCTGGCAAGGGGGTACATGGACTATACTCAAACTACACGGCGTGTAGTTTCAAAATTCAGGAATGTGTTGGAAAAGTCCATTTTACCCTCCAAAACACTTCGTGACCTTCTTTTTGACAAAGCAATGGGCCGGAGAGGTCCAGACCATTACATCATATACCTCTTAAAACATTCTCGTCCCCAAGAATTCAAAAACCAACCTAGAGGAAACCAACAAGATACCTTTTAGGGTTCTCGTTATAATAGGAAGCCAACCAACAACCCTATTCATAGGTGTTAGGAATTTCCCCTCCTATGTTGAGATATTATCCGCTTTAGGCGGCACTGACTCACCTGCACGGGTTTAATCACATCTGCATTAATGCGTCTCGATTAAGGATTGGGCCTTCCCACTTCCATATATTAGGATTTTCTAACTTGCACTACCCTCAACAACACACAACCAACACACTGCCCGAACATGTGGTTTGGGGAAAAATTCATTCTCCTATGTCGAGATATTATCCACTTTAGGCGGAACTGACTCGCCCGCATGTGTTAAATCGCATCCGCATTAATGAGTCTCGATTAAGGATTAGGTTTTCCCTTTCCCCACACATATGGACATGTTACACATTACCAGGGAACACGGAAACAAAAGGTCTCACAACCGAAAAGCCAAGAATTCCATATATCAAAGGTATAGAGTATAACATCAACACAAATCTCATAAGAATAAGGGAAAAGACAAGTCAAAACAACTCCGGGTAATGAGCGTGCATCTGGGTCTCCTACTCCCAAGTGCTCTCCTCGAGGCCTCCATGCCTCCACAACACATGAACCAACAGAATGGTTTGTCCACGGAGAACCTTCTCTTTATGATCCTTGATTCTGAATGGTCGTTCTCGAAGGTCGCGTCATCTCCCATATCTAACTCTCCCCAGTAGATAACGTGAGAGTCGTCGTGTAAGTACTGAAGAAGATGGGAGACGTGGAAGATGTCATGAACCTTATCTAACTGAGGTGGCATGGCCAGCTAATATGCCACCTCACTGACTCGCCTCAGCACCTCAAAAGGTCTAATGAACCTAGGTGAAAGCATGCTCCCTTTCCCAAACCTCCGCTGCCCATTCGAGGGGAAACCTTCAAGAACACATGATCTACCACCTAGAACACCAAGGGCCCCCTCCGATGATCATCATAAGACTTTTTTCCATCCTGAGCCGCTTTCATTCTCTCACGTACAAGCTGGACTTTCTCTGTGGTGCTATGCACTACCTCTAGCCCAAGAGCACCTGTCTCACCAACCTCTTCCTAGGAAATGGGCGAACGACAGGGTCTTACATACAAAGCCTCAAACGGTGACATGCTAATAGTAGAGTGGAAGCTGTTGTTGTTGGAGAACTCTACTAAAGGCAAGTGTTGTACCCATGATCCTCCAAAACATAGAACGCATGCTCGCAGCATGTCCTCAAATGTCTAGATAGTCGGCTATGTATGTCCATCGGTCTGGGGGTGGAAAGCAGTGCTAAGGCGTAGTTAGGTGCCAAAAGCATGTTGTAACCCGCTCCAGACTCATGAGGTAAACCGAGTATCCCGATCTGAGACGATAGTCTTTGGACCACCATGCAAACGCACCACCTCATCTACTTACCTCTGTGTTAGGTTACTCGCCGGGCATGCCCCCTTAATTGCTAAGAAGTGAGCTGATTTCGTCAGTCGATCCACCACTACCCAGATAGCATCATAACCACCCTGAGATCTAGGTAGTCCTATGACGAAGTCCATTGAGATGTCATCCCACTTAAACTCGGGTACATCTAAAGGATGCAACAAACCACTAGGAACACATTGTTCAACCTTCACTTGCTGACACACTAGGCATTTATCCACAAACTCCGCCACTTCCTGTTTCACCCCGGGCCACCAAAACTATTTCATTAGGCCTCGATACATTTTTGAAACTCCTGGATGTACCGCCAAGGCTGATCTATGGGACTCACGGAGAAATCCCTCATGAATCGCCTCCAGAACAAAAAACCTTCCATGGAAAAGCATCTGATGTTGACAATCCTTTGACCATCCTTTTAGAGCATTTCCCTGATCGACACGATCCCACATCACTTCTGCCTCGAAGTCCCCCCACTGAGACTCTTCCACCTACTGCAACAAGGAGGATTGCACCGTCATATGAAACAAACAACCTCAAACACCTTTTACCCTTACATCCAAGTGCAAGGCATCCGACTCTCCCATCACCATCCAAGCATCAGCGGATTCTCGAACCACTTCTTGATGTGACTTCCTGCTCAGGGAATCAGCCACAACGTTTCCCTTACCTTCAGTGTAGGAGATCTCAAAGTCATAGTCTTGGAGAAACTCGACCCATCTCTGCTGCTGTAGGTTCAGGTCATGCTGGGAGATGATATAACGCATGCTCTTGTGATCTAAGAAGACCACAAAGTGCTCCCCAAAGAGGTAATGTCTCCACAACATCAGTACGAACACTACTGCTGCAAGATCTAGGTCATGGGTGGCATACTTACGCTCGTGAAGACGTAAATTCATAGACCCATAACAGATCACTCCCTTATTCTACATCAGCACGCACCCCAGACCAAGGACAGAAGCATCATAAAACACCTCATACAACAACCCTTCCTCTAGAAACCTGAGTATGAGAGAACTGACCAACTTCTCATTCAGGTAGTCGAAAGCCTTCTGGCAGTGCTCTCTCCATAGGAAGACCGGGTTCATCCTAGTCAAAGCTATCAATGGAGCATCAACACGAGTGAAGTCTGAAAAAAACCTCCGATAGTAACCTGATGACCACAGGAAACAACAAACTTCTGCCACGCTCTTGGGTGCTTCCCAAGAAACAATAGCCTCTACCTTCGACGGGTCCACTCACACTCCATTCAGAGACACCACATGCCCAAGGAAGTGTACTTCTTGAATCAAGAACATACACTTCGACAATTTCCCATAAATCTGGTGGTGTCAAAAGACTTCCAAGACTGCCCTGAGATGCTCAACGTGCCCTTCCTCTGATCTTGAGTAGATCAGGATGTCATCGATAAACACAACGACGAACCAGTCTAGAAACTCTCAGATGAAAAAGTTCATAAGACCCATGAACACGACCGGTGCATTCGTAACTCCAAACGGAATCACTACAAACTCGAAGTGCCCATACCTGCACCTAAAATCTATCTTCGAGATGTCACTATCCTTTACCGTCAGCTGATGATATCCAGATCGTAGATAAATCATAGAAAACCAACCTGGTCCCCTCAATTGGTCGAATAAATTATCTATCCTTAGAAGGGGGTAACAGTTTTTGACTGTTACCTAGTTCAACCTTCAGTAGTCTATGTATAGCCTGAGACCACCATCTGCCTTCTTCACGAACAAAATTGGAGCTCCCCATGGTGATACGCTGGGTCGAACAAAACCCTTCTCCATCAGATCGTCAATCTGAATCCGCAACTCCCACAACTCCAAAGGTTCGATCCGATAAGGGTCCATCAAAATCGGATGGACTCCAGGCTGTAAGTCTATCCCGAACTCAACGTCACATCGGGGGGGGGGGGGGGTAGAGTCACAACCTCCTCGGCAAAAACATCAAGGAACTCCCCAGCAACCTCCATGACATCCATCATCTCTGTACTAGCTGGAACTACTGATAATCCGCCTAACAAGGAAAGGAGAGGCTTCACATGTTGGCTTCCTAACTGATAGATCCTCTCGCCTACAAAAGAAACACGCTGACCGTCCACGTCAGAGAACACGACTCTTCTACGGAAGCAGTCAATAACGTCACTAACAGAAAACAACTAGTCGATGCCTATGATGACATCTTATGGCTGCATCTGTAACAGAAGAAGGTCCCCACTAGATTGATGTGGTCCCAACGCCAGCCCACATCCCTAGAAAACACAAGATACGTTGGTCTGGCGTCTAACTACTATACTCCACACTAGTGGTATAGAAAGTATCTCTACGTCTAGTCCCAAAGCATGGGATAGACTAGGTGTAACAAAGGGGTGAGAATCTCCCGAATCGAACAAATCAGAAAAAAGAGTGCTGAACCAACAAATCATACCTCGCACCACCTCTGGTCTTGCTGAAGCTGTCAACTTTGCTTGGTGCAACTGTCCACGCCCAACTCCTCTGCCTCTCTGATGTTGTCCACCTCCCCAACAACGCCCTGGTCAAGTTCCTTGTGGAGCGCCCGGAGGTCGGACTCCGCCCGCATAGTCTTCCCTCAGAGGAGCATGGTCCGGTTGCTGCTGGAAGGGCCTCACCGGTAACGGGTGATGCTGAGGTGTGCGCTGAACCTGAACAACTCAACCGTAATGAGATCGTTTCGGGCACCGACTCTGAATGTGTTTGAAACATAAACAAGAAAAACAATTCGGTCCTGGGCTCATGAAAAAGGGACGAGGAGTCGAAGATCTGAACTGGATCTTCTGGGGCCTTCTCCCCACTAGCATGATCCTGGAAGGTCCTGTTGCAGGAGACCTGCTGCTGACTGCCATCCCCTTCGACGAGCATGGCTGGATCCCCTCTCGTGTTGCACCTCCCAGCAAGTGCATCCTCTCTACAACCTCTTCCTTCTATTGTACCGCCAAGTAAGTCAGAAGGGTGAAGAGGGTAACAACATACTGGAGCGAAGGACGAAGCGCCTCCTCCAAACGTCCCGCCCGAGACTCCTCATCCGGAAAGAGATCTAGAGAAAAGTGCAGGAGATCCTTGAACTTGATCCCCAATTCTCATAATGACATACTACCTGCTAAAGGGAGAGTAACTCTTTCCGCTTCTTCACCTTGATCATGGAAGAAAGGAATTCCTCTCGGAATTCCTTCTCAAAGCCAACCCATGGAATCTCTGCCTCTATCCTCTCTCCGAGGTAGAGCATCCACCACTGTCAGGCCGCACCTCTCAGCTGACTGACTGCTAAGGGAACCCAGTACTCCCTTGGAGCACGAATCAAGGTAAAAGTGATCCCTAGCTCTTCAAGCCACCCTTCCGTCTCCGTATCCGAAGTACTACCCTCGTACTTCTTGAGGGTCTGCCGCTGGAAAGAACGGAGAGTCTTCTTCCACTGGCTATCTTCCTCCTCTCGGTCAATCCTCAATTGATCGACCACCTGAATCTGCTGGGCCTCGGACGTATGAGCCACTCGGGGACAACGTCATGGTTCCATAGCTGTACGGTAAACAACGATCGCCTAATCCCATGTAGTAAGGAAATTTCTCAAGGGTTTATTTCATCATTTTTTATATCAATTTAGTTCCCATAACACCCAAATCAAGTAAAACACAATCATGATGATGCATGTACCTTCCATTGCATCTTTACCCTGTAATCAATGTATCCTCACTTGGTCATTCAGTAGGCTCATCATCCTTGCATCGGACCACGGGGGACCCTAAAAGCGTGTGTCCTAGTCGGTCTTCCCTGGCCTATGTCACGCACCAAGATAAACTAACATTATTACCCTACCATCCCATGAAATCTTCATTGTGCATAACTCCAGACTCCATCCTATCTCTCAACCATCAGCTCTGATACCATTCTGTCATGACCCCCTCCCACCAAAGATGCCCCTCCTAAGATGGAAATGGTGAAAGGGAGATAATGACCCCCGAGTCCCACCTCCAATAGGCCCCGAGGTGGTGACTAGCACTAAGGGTATGAGTTTTCACAAATATGGGAGGCATTACCCTTTTTATTATTTAATATCTAGAATTAGGACAAGTAAGCCAACCAAAAAGGAAAAGAAAAATTGTATAGAAATAAACACAAACCAATCCCACATTCATGATTAAACAATTTTATAACAAGGTGAAAGTACAAGAAAGCTCAATGTACAATACCAAAAGAAACAAGTGTAAAACAACAAAAACAACTCCAACTGTCTGACTATTAGGGTCTCGCACGGCCCTGGTAGTCCTCCTAGAAACCTGAAAGAAGTAGTAGGGTGAGCATACAAGTATACTCAGTAGGGAAACCTAAAGCACTTGTGCACAAGTGGGGAGACATCCTAATGTCTCATCAGAACAACCGAAGAAACCTAGAAAAAAATTCTATCCACCCAACCTCACCAACCACACTCACCAAAAATAAAATCACAACAGGTAATAGTATATAAGAACAAGAGTATTGGGTACCCCCACATCATTTCCCTTTAGTTAGCTGCTCTTCCTAACGGCGAACGTCCTGACACTGCCACACTCTCCCCACCCGAACACACCTGGGCCTCACAACCATGTATCCCTCCCGCACACACCTGGGCCTCACAACCACGTATCCCACCCACACAAACCTGGGCCTCACAACCACGTATCCCTCCCGCACACACCTGGGCCTTACAACCACATATCCCGCCTACACACACCTGGGCCCCATCCCGATGATTATTGGGAAGCAGTAAAACCTGCTCGAAGAGTCTTGGGCTAAAGCCACCTTAATCGAAACCTACCCGAAGGGTCTTGGGTTTAAGGTCACCTCAAGCCATCACAACCTGAGGAGAAGGAGTAGGAAGGATCTAGTAAATAAGGGGAAAACACCCTCTCCCATGAAATGGGAGTGTTAGACACTAAGTGCTCAACATGGGTGGGGTGTGATAAAACACAAAGATAAAGATATATATATATATACCAAACACTAAGCCCAACATGTGGCTTCTAAACATAGAAACTGAGGACGTGCCTCAACACTGCTACTACGAAGCATGCATATAATAAACTACCCCAACCCCATTTAGGTTTTCATGTTTCAACAGAATCAGTTTATTAGTTACTTAACTACTAGGAAACTATCCACAGCCAACCGCATTAAACGTTCGTAAAAGCATATCCCTGCCATCCACAAATCAAGTTAGGAAAACACAAGAAGCACAACAAGTTCAATCTTATTAACCAAACAACCCATTGATTATTAATCCTCTTCCATTACCATGCCCCACCATTCATTAACTCTTCCACTTTTTATTTATTATTCACAACCCATAGTTTGTTCACATTCAAGCCCATCCCCACAGCCCTGCTGCCAACCACCATAACCACAATCACACCAAAAACCGTACATCATTATCCCTTTAATACCACTTATCGAAGCCTCGCTTCACACCAACCCACAACCAAGTCAACCGTAGCCCTGCTACTCACCCAATACATAACAACCCACAAAACACCCCCACCACATGCCACGTATCCAAGATGACACCCACATGTTCATTATTCCATTTTGTTCAACTGGGGTGATCACCCAAGGGATCCAGATTTTAAATCATCCAACTTTATGTGATTAACCAAATTCTACATTCCACAAGGTTCCATTCAATATAACAGCCTAGAAGATAGGGAAAAATTTAATTGTGCAAGCAAAGGCCCCCAACGACCGTGATTTTCAGTAGGCATAAGCCTATTCAATTCATAACAAAACAATAGGATAAACAACAACTTTTCCATCACCATTCTTTAAACAGTTATTATCTTTATTTAATGGTTCAACTATTTATCATGAAAACAAGAGGATACCCACCCTACATGATGCAAAAATTAGATAGACGAAGGTAGGATCCCTACCTTAACAGGTTCTAATCACAACGCTCCCCCAGATCAACTTTAGAAGACGTCTGTTGGCATCCGTCACTTCCGTCAAGTCCCGGAAAAACCTCCTCAGGTGGAAGATGGAAAGGAAAGGCCGAATTAAAGACAATAGATCCATGCTCGGAAGTTCTTCCTCGTCGTTACAATCCCATGGCCGCTGACAAATCGTAAATCGGAGCTCGGACGAAGAAGTTATGAAAGAAAAGGAGCCTTCGAGTCTCTTGGGAGTGCTCTGCTCAGAGGAATGGGGAGGAGAGGGGTGAGTTGAAAATGAACAGGGGATACCTCGTTTTATAGGCGAGAAAAGAAAAAGTACATGATGTGTACTTTATGGTACATGGCGTGTACTTGGCCGTTTCACACAGTCACCACGCGGCTTCCAACACGGCTTCCAACGCGGAATGCGGATGTTGACTGGTCAACACACGGCTTGAAGGTAACACATATTCGGGGAGGGACTACACGACGTGTAGTATTGGATACACGATGTGTACCCATTTATTTCACACGGCTCCAACACGGCACACAACCATTGACTGGTCAACACACGGTAACACGTACGCGGGGAGAGACTACACGGCGTGTAGTATTGGATACACAACATGTACCCATTTATTTCACACAGCAAGGACATGACCTTCATCACGGGGTATACCCAGAAAGGGGGTACACGGCGTGTAATCAAACTAAACGGCGTGTAGTTTCAAAATTCTAGAAAGTGTGGGAAAAGTTCATTTTACCCTGCAGAACACTTCGTGGCCTTCTTTTTGACAAAGGAATGGGCCGGAGAGGTCCGGGCCATTACAGTTTTCTAGTGTCATGTACCCTTAAAACCTATCCATATAATCCAATGTGAAGGTAGAACACATCTCAGAGAGTTTCAAGGTTTTATTTATACTATCCCACCTCATTAACTCATGGATATATGATCTACTATGTGCGGTATCATAATAACCTTTTATTACTTAATACTTTTCTCTAATATTTCACTATGATATCTATCACTAATCCATCAATACCATTTTTCATTTTGTCAACTATACCTCTTATTTGAATTCCATGATTGGTGGAAGAATTCTCAACTATTTTTGATGAGCACCTCATACCATGTATTTGTTCAAACTAAAGGGATGAAAAATGTTAACGACATTATACATTCATTGAGGGATTTTATGTTATTATTTTCATTATGACTGAAATATTATTTTATTTATCATTCCTCTTACTATTTGATAAAACATAATTATTTTACCATCAATAAATAGAAATAATTCCTCACACTTGTCGAGGTATTTTATAAATGAAATCTTGTTAATTATAATAATTATTATAAATCATCCACACATTAACAAATAATTACCCATTAATAAATATAAAAAAATAAATACCTTATAAAGGGTTATTTTTACCTGTTATTCATTCTAGAAAATGAGAGATCCACCAAGACCCTATGAGAATAATTAGAGATGTATAAGGGAATGAGTTGTAATACCCATAAAACTCTTATGAATTTATCTTATTTGGTTATATGTCATCTCTTAACTAGAATCACATTAGTGTGAAATACTCTATATAAAAATATATACTCATCTATATGCGAGGGGTTACTCGGTATGAGATAATACATTTTTTCAATAAAAATGTTTCCACCCATTCTTATATACATATAAATATAAAGGGAATATATATATATCATAAAAAAATACATAATTAATATTTTTTATTAAAAAATAAATACATAGAATGTACTAAATAAATATTACTTAATTTTCACTAGTTACACGTAGATAATGATCAACCGACATGGAATAATGTTTATTAATATAAAATAAATATGATAAAATTATACTTGAGAGAATTATGATTCGTTAATGTTTAATTAAAATAATATTAAATAGTCAATGATATGTCTTGTGGTATGAAATTGGTTTCATTTTATTGATGAAATTTTGGTAAATTTACTATAAAATAGATTTTTTGTTACATTTTGGACCTCAAACAGGTCATCAGAAGTGAAATATTTTGCATGGAATGATGGCTAGGACGAGAAATTCTATTTGGTGTTTAAGAACCCACTCACTTATGTTTCTACTAGGAAACTGATAATGTAAGAGATATTATATTTTATAAATTTTATTTTTGAAATAACCCTAAAATGATTTATGGGATGTTAGTAGTTGATGCCCATAATGAATGGTGGTCATGGGTCAAATAGGTATGTTAATGTCAAAAAACCATTTTAATATTTATAAAAACATATTTTTTATTTTCTCCCCACACACCACATGGAATGGGGTCTCCCCTTTTTGATCAATTTTAGGGGAGGATTATTATTAAATAAATGTTTTTTTAAGGTGATCGATTATTAATTATTATTATTTTCATTAACTAAACATGAATCACATGGTCATTGAACCATATCCACCATGTCACCATCCTCAACATTTTATCTAAAAAATGTGCATGTTAGTAGTCCCATACCATAAATTTGTGTGTTTATATATATATATATATTCATATTTCATATCACTAAAAATCATGCATACTATGAATGATTATAATGTGATCATTTATACATTGATTGAAATGTCTTATGTTTCATTTGGAAATTATTGAATCCACCTTTATAAATTCTACCAAATTAAATAAAAAATTTGAATTTGATAATTGCGTACTCGCTATGAGACAACTTGTATGTAACCGAGGCATTGCTGACGTGTGAAATAGGATTTAATAATGTTTCTTGGGTATTATATAATTCTATGTCATCATAATAAATATATAATTTATCAAATTATTATATTTATATGGTGTTATTTAATATATGAAAGATAAAAATTTTGAATGAAACTATAAGGGGCCTCTTGATCATACCTCCACACCGATCTGGTAAACTCACTGTGTTCACATCATAAAAAGAAGTTTTAAAGAGATTGATACACCATAAAATTTACAAATATTCAAAAAATTCAGGTTTATTATTCTTAGATTGTTATGTTCTAGTGTGGTAAATGAAAACATGTTAGGAAGTCCCTCCAATCACTATAATATCAATTATTTGATCCAAAAACCTTGATCAATATGATAATTATATTCCCATGGGTTTTCCTATATAATTCCCTATATAGAGTTGTTAAGCATTTAAAATTCATCAAAACCTCTCTATTTTTATTTTTTGTTCTTAAAACATCTTATATACATTAGGTTTACTCTTTGAAAATTTCATATTTGCTATTTTAATAATTATATTCCAAAATATAATTTTAATGCCACTAATATCTTATATAACATGAAATATTTTTCATAAATATTTAATCCATAATTATGACACCCTCAAATTTCATATTATGAAAAAAAATTCAATAAATCGTATTATTCAACATATAATTATTTAAAATCCAAGAACATGTAACAATTGTTTCTAAATAATGTTGTATCATATTCATTTTTATAAATAAATAACATATCAAATCTTTTAAAAATAAAATAAATATATTATTGTTGAAAATATTAATTATATAATTGAATTAATTTACTTATTACGATTCATAATAGATATTCTCGTAGCTAACACACGTGCCCACTTGATGTGGAACTCCAATTTTTCTAAATTAATGTAACATGTGGATACACTTTGTTTATGGACCTCTAAGACCATATTTTGATAGTAGTGATTCGTACTCACATACCATGACTAGTATCTCGCAATATATCTCTACCCTAATAGAGGGAAGAACAAACCATATATACTACAACCTCCAACAAACATTATCTATGTAATATAATATATTATTCTTGTGATATCTCTTAAAAGGATATTCACAATTTGAGTCACTATCATCCCTTTATATATTTATTATTTTAATTACCTTAGTTAAAGGAATTTTTTACTTATGACCCATCCAGGGATTTAGTAAATACATTTCCATCCTAGTCAGCTAATCATAATAAATCTATTCTATACAAAATCTATAAATCACATTTTGTTAATTCAAACAATATCATATAACCAATGATGTTTCTATCCAAGGTTATCTCACAAAATTATAAATATCAAGGTTTTAATCATGCATTAAAGTACACAATAAAATTGTTCAAATTGATAATTAGCTAATACTGAGATACCACTATCGTTTGTCGTTAATAAGAATAACCAATGGTGCTAGAAACATGTTGTGTTCTTATTGGTGGGTCGGTATTTATGATATCATATACCATATATGGAAATTCTTAGGAAGAATTATTTATGCGTATGTGCTCCCAACACTGGATAGTCATTCATCATCTTCATTACATTTGTATGTTTAATATAGACTCTAGGATATATGTTTTAAAATTATTGTCACAATATCTCAAGACTCTCATTAGAGTTTGGAACTTTTCATATATATATATATATACATTTTTAAAATTAGTTAAGGATAATATATTGTATATAGATAGTGTAGAAGTACAAAAAAATAATGTCAATGATAAATTATTAAAAACCAATTATATACACTATATAATAATTGCAGAGTATTTCCCACGATGGGTCTACGTAAATAAATTTCACAATAATAATAATATTTCATTTAAAAAGTACCCAGTTCATTTTAGTTCAGGTTTGCGTGTATTAAAATATATATCAAACACGATAATTATTCGAAGATAAATATAAACTAAAATCATGGTGTTTTACATGTTCTCAATGGAAGATTTAATAAAGATCATATATTTATTCTACTCATTTGTGTCATAGAGAATGATTTTCTTATTCTGAAAATTAAAACCTAACTCATATATATCCCAAAAATGGGTATGTGAGAAATAAAAAGGATGCACCATGGAAGGAAATATCTAGTAAATGAAATATAATGATTACAAGAATAGATAATGTAGGCTAGTATTCCACCTATTAGAATAGGTGAAATAGGAACATTTGTTTTAAAAGTAAGGTAGGGGTGGATAGATCTTCAATCATTCACACTACCACCTCTATGTACACTATGTTCCGAACAAGGTGCAGGATGTCCAAATGGATAGAAGATGTGAGTGATGGAGGTATTCATGTATGAAGTGAAAAATATAATTTATTTTAGGATATGTGTCTCCTATTATTGGACATTTATAATTAGTGATTCTCGTGAGATAAGTTCATTACATTCTATATGCATCATTCAATAGTTATAAATATGTTTTTATCCCCTAATATGAAAACATTTTAGAGAGTCCTAATATAGGCCATCACCCTCTATCTCTCACAAAATGTATAAGTAATCACACCCTTATTATAGTAACGAAACCATTTGATCTCATCCTGATAATGATATGAACATATGACATGTTCCATGGTAAGGATTGTTATCCTTGATGATTAATTGGGAATATTTCTATCAGAATAATGTGATATGTATTTTGGAATTGGAATTATTGATGAAATTTTAGATTGTTAAAATTATATTCAAACCATTTTAGATAATACATTTAGTTTTATAAGATGAGTTTTGAGTTGACGGTAATATAGTGGAGATGGCTGAATTGGTTTGCAGTTGTTTTGATGACGTTTTCTTACATTTTAATTCCATATTCAATTTATGATTTCCGTCATAAGAATTCTGTAAAACATATTAAATTAGTATAAGGAATGCAATTTGGAAAAAAAATAGATTATGATATCATGATCATTTTAATATATCTTGAGAATAATTTATCCGAGAGTTTACATAATCCATTGAGTCTCGGCATATGTCATTGATGTCATATCATAAAACATTTTTAAATACAATACTTGGACGATTATTCCACTTAATGTATGAACATAAGAATTTGAATAACATAACATAAGTATTTGTGAAATAATATTTCTTTATTTGTATGTCTTATCTAAGTATATGCCATTAAATTCATAATGTATGGATTCAACATATATATCTGTTTTATTTTTTAATGGGTAATAAATCTAGTTTTCATTTGATGAATAATATAATGAGATAATATTATTAGATTCCAATGTTATTCTCAATTTAGTAAAACTTCAAAATTCAATTATGACTAAAGGTATATGATGAATATGTTATACTCAAATGATAAAGACCATGATATGTTATGTGATAATCCAAATGAAAATGAACTAATTTGAATATGATTCTCTTGGTGAAGAAAATCCCAATATTAAAACATGAATGTCATTAGAGATATGTTGTTTCTTTCTTATGATCCTAAATCACATTATAATAAATAATTTAGGAATGTTGATTCCTTAATATGTTTCTAAAAGAATACAAATTAATCTATATCATTTCCTATGCTAATTGACGAAACTGAAATATTGTGACTAATCCAGTTGAGTTAAAGAAGTAAAAACTAAAGAAGATAAGTTTGTTTTCTAGTGATATCATATAAAGATAATAATATGAATATAACACATAGGATATCCAGATTCAAGGGAATTTTAGGTATTTCAGTTAAACATTCATGAAATGTAACTTCATGAGGATTACATTATTAGGAAGAACAAATAAAGTGGATGGAAACTAAAAATGGGAATTATATAATTATGATTTTTATGACAACAATAATGACTTATTACTTTCATTTTATAGAAACTTATTTCATTGGAAACAATTTATTTATCTTAAATAGAACTGTTATTAAATAATTCATTACTAATATGATGATGTTACATGTAAGAAGAGAATATGTGTTCATATCAGAAACTGTGTGTGAGAAATATATAGGAAAGTAAAAGAGAACCTAGCGCACTAATATTATGAAAATATCTATTTTTACGTGAGTTAGAATATCCCCTTAAATTTTAATTTCCATTTTTAGAATAGTGAATATGATTTATATCTTATGTTGAAACTAGTGAGAATGATATATTTACTATTAAGAAGACTTTAGGAGAATATGTTCATTAATTTCCCATGAAACCCAATGAAGCAAGTGATATTTCATATTTTATTTGACTCGTTATAAATAGTATGATACTAAATAAAACTAGTTGGATTATGTGTAATGGTAAAAATATTATTCTATGATATTTTAGGTTATGGTTGATTCATCCCTACCCATTATAATTTGGTGATTGACATATAATGAATCATATTTAACTTGGATAGTAACTGGATGTAGTAATGATTAGGATTACAAAATGAGGAAAAACCATGTTAAATTCATTGTGTTAGTTATTCTATTCATGTTATATATTTTTATGTGTGATTTAGAATTAAATATTGACATGAGATATTCAGATCTTAAACCTCCATATAGGTTAATTTTCAGGTAAGAAAAAATCAAAAAAGCAAGAATATATTTATTCACCCTATATGATCCATTGATACAAAAAATATCTCATTGAACAGATGTTTTTAGCTTCATCATAACTTGATATAGTGACCCCCCATATAGGATGGACAGGTAAATGATTTAGGAGGATTCAACATATTACCCATCGGTTTCTGAGAATGGTTTTGTGCACTATTTATGTTATGGATGAATAGATAATGATAATATTGGATGTGTATAACAATTCCTTCATATAGGAAGTTCCTTGTTTTCACCCTCATTGAGAGGTCAATATTAGCATCAAATTCTTCTTTAGGACCACACCAATATCTTAAATAGATTATCTAATATCTCTAGATATTCCTTGATTGATAAAGGTGACGTCAGATTACCAATTTTAGAAAGGTTTTATTTGCGAAAACTTGATCATAACAGACATACATATTACATCTATTTATATTAATATATAATTAATTACATAATAATTTACACCCCAGAATCTAATTGTTTATTTTTTTAAAGATTAAATATATAATAAATTATTTTCACAATGAATTTTTAACATTTCCAACTAATACACTTCGAATATTGTACCCTTATATAAATATAAACTTTAATATCATTCTTCACCAGGTAAGGAATTTGATATAAAGTAGTGAGATCAGATCCTTAGTAAAATTAAATGTAGAAAATTAAAATCTATGATAATTAGTGATCATGAAATAAAACTTATAGAATCATAATAATTATATATGAACATATTGTATAAACATCATATACAACAATTATAATATATTCGATTATGTTTTGTGGCATAAAACAATTTAATAATATACGATTGGAGTCATAAGATTGAATAAATATGAGTCATAATAGAATAATCTGGATCCAATAGAGAATGAAATATGAATACAAATATAGAATAAAATAATGACATGAAAAAAATAATGGAAAATAATGACCTTTTTTAAGGCTCGCAACTTAGACTGTAACCACATAGTATACAAATTCCCATAACTAATTCGGATTATTCATTATTCCCTTTAAAACATATTGGACATAGTCCCTTAGTAGAATAGGTTCACTCCCTAGTCTCTTTCATTTTATATCATTAGATATTATTATTTACCCAACACATTGAAGGGAAAACTAACCCTTTACCCACATGTGTCATAACGACATATTTACATACGTGTGACATAATTATATAATAGAATTCATCATTCCATTATAACTTAATTTACCCATAGATACGAAATGTCTTTCGTGAAAAATTACTCAAAAAAATTATCATAGTTCTAATGTCAAATAACTTTTATTTTTTTATTGTATACCATACCCAATTAGTCACAAAAATCATTAAATTATATTGACATTGAAAAAAATATGGATATATAATAACTAAAAATATGAGTGGAAAAAAATAAATAAAATTTGATTTTGTTAATTTTATAAAAAAGCATTGAATAATAAGAATAATATTTTATTTATAAATAAAGGTATATGATAAATGATACTTGATAATTAATATCATAAATTATTGTTTAATAATGAAGTCATGTGATAAATACTTAAAAACTATTCTTTTCACACATTTACAATGAATGTTGAAAATGGATCATACGTAAAATGTTGAAAGGATTACTTTTAAAACATTGTGATGAAGTATAAAATTTATTTCTAAATGAAAATGAAAATTAATTGGAATATAATAAATATAATTCTTGAAACAACATATGTAATATTGACATAGAAGTGAGAGTTTTTGGAAAAAGGTATCAATACTTTTAAAGGAATGAATTGTAAATAAAACACCTTATGAATTTTACAATTAAAAATTATTTGAAAGATAAAATATGAGAAGGAACATAAAATAATAAAATTTTAAAAAGAATTGTGATATTATAAATAAAATATGAAATATATACACCATATAAATGGATTAAAAGTCCTAATGTCAAACATTTCTCAAAGAAACAAATTTGAAATTATAAACCATTAACTCAGACTTCCACATGGTTAGATAGGCTGCAATAACCTATATAGTAAATTTATATTTATTATATAAATATATTAGATAAATATTTATATTTATATATGTAGGTTCCATTTAATCAAGCTTTTTTATTTCCATTTTAGTATTAACTATTTTTTAAATTCAATATCTTATTGTTAACAATTCAATTTTCCATACTTGTTATAGATTCAGAGGTTCTAGTATTTTCAACTTTATCATTATTTCATCATCTCAAAAATTCTACTTAATTTTAATAATTATTTTTCTGATATAGTTTTTGAGTCTCATGGTAATTTCATGAAACCTATCATGAATATTTTCATAGAAATAAACAAAATATTAATTTTTTTTAAAAAATGACACACTAATAAATTGAATTTTATTGAATAAAAGCATTTATATATCCATTATAAGATAAATAAAAAATATCAAATTTATTAATATAACATAATATTTATAGTATCTAACATTACTTAATCATTCATGAAATAAATATGAAACCATTTTCCAGGTATGACGTAAATCAAACACAAACAAGTATGTGTTATAATTGATGATTGAGTAGGAGTATTATATTTCTAAATAGATATATAACTTAAATAGAAGATAATTTGTTTTCAAAAAAAGGTTATGAAATTGATAAATCATATTTAAGAAGATATATATGAAGAATATTTATTGAACAATAATGAAACAAATATCACATAAATATATATATTGAATCTCCCCTTGAAGGACCTCTGGGAAATGAGTTGTTTTGGAAATTTTAGTTGTACTATATATTCCCAAGAGTGAGATAATATTTTTATTTTTATAATTAAGATATGGATTTATGATAAATTTGATATAATGGTGTGGTTTTTTGTGGGTAGAAGAGGAATAATTATATAGGTGAGTGGTGTGACACTTTTTTAAATACATTTAACATTATTAAAGAACATGTCATTATCAAAAGAAAGTGGGATCAACTTAGAAAAATTTAAAAGATAAGATAGGGGATCCTAGAATAACATAAAAATTCTATTATAGACAATTTTTTATTTATTTTTTGACTTTTATATTAGTGTATAATTTTTTACCTTGTCATAACAATGATCATGGTCACTAACATTTACCTATATAACTTATTCATAAGAAAAAATAATGAAATTTAATGTATTATGAATTTTAATATTTTGATTTCAAATATGAAAAAAAATGGAAATAAAATTTCTACAAGTAGTAAAATTAAATTTTAATAGAAGTGAAAGTAATGTGTGAAACCCATTTTTGGTATAATGATATCTTTATGAATAATAGTAAATTTACTCTCATTCCATACATTATAAAAAAATTAATGAAATTTAACCAGCAACTCCATCCAGAAGCAAAGGCATCTGACCATTTATTAAAAATAATAAAAAGGTACAAGGGAGACGATCAGGGTCAAAAAAAGGAACTAGCACTCACCCCTAAAGCACTAAATTATAAATCATAACAAGAAATTTTCTTCCCAAAGTCAGAATCAACACATGTTTCCCATTCATATTGGAAATTACATTTGTTGAGGATATTAAAAATATCAGAATTGAACTTACATGAAAACATCGAAAACGATCAGGTAGAAACAAGGAATGGTTTGTTATAGTAGTCATTCCTAGGTCATCTCTTCGAGGGAGAAGGAGTGTCATCTATCTTACATTTTTTAGATAACATTGCATCCTCAAAAGAGGTCGGACCAAAACTACCCATTTTCATCCCTTCCGTATCAGAGATGTCACCCCACTTATTGTCATTGTTAGAGGAGTTCAATAAATTATGAATCTCATGATGATAATAAACCTGTGGAGGAATCCCAATGTGATCATCCAAACTGGGATCATAGACACCAATCCAACCAAAATTGGGGAAATATTTCTCTCCAGTCTCAACTATTCCAATGGGAGAAGTAACATCACCATCATTGGATGTATTTTCATTAACAATTCCAACCAGAGAATTATAGGGGACACTCATCTGAGGCGTATCCATGATAGAGCCTTTGCTTTTCAAAATAGATACCTGGGAGATATATTTGTTAGAAGCCAACATATCAACCTTAGTGAAAGGTGATTTTTTGAGAACATCCCCATTATAATCAAGAGACTTTGACAAAGTCACATGCTTCCTCTCAATTTGACTTCTATAGAGGTCAGCTGGATAACCCTTCATCCCACATCTCTGGCAAGAAATCTTCGTCCTACGTAACCCCAAAGAATTCACAACAACCGTACATTCGGTAAATAAAAGGGGGTTCCTTTCATGTTCAACATCAATGTGGATATTATCAGAAGGAGTAGAGAGTGTTTCCTTATCAATTAAAGTGGATCTCAGATCAATCTCCACCAACATTCTTGGAATGTGTCCAAACCAGACTACCTCAGTTTCCTTATCGAGGCGTATTGGATTCCCAATTTTCATGCCTATGTCATGAAACATTTTTGGATGACAAAGGACCCAATTTAGTTCATGATAGAGAACCAAAACGTGAGAAAATGATTTCCTTGCATGCGAAGCAATGAAATCAAGGGACCATTAATTTAGGTGAGGCCATCTATGTTTCAAAGACAGAGACCCAATCCTCTACACATGTATTTTAAAATCAGTCTAAGGAAAAATTCAATGGAAGAAAATTTCTAATACGGTGACATATGTTTTCTATAATGAGAACTATTTTTATATTATATCTATAACGATGGAGTGTGTCTAACCCAATAACCATTCAAATACACTGAATTTTATATCAGTGTATCATTAAATGTTTTCAATCTCCTCAAAGACTTAACATCATTTTAAGAATGATATACAGTTCAATAGATCAACTCTATATTAACTATTTAATTAATAATTACGCAAAAAAAAAGGAAATCCTCAAATCACAATTAGATATATTTTAATGTGGAAATCCATGAAATAAATCAACTTTTATAGTTTATATCCAAAAAATATTTATTATAGAAAAATATTTATTGATGGAATGTAAATACACTTACTTTATATGGTTTCCGACAACAACCGAAGAGGAATTATTCCCTTTAAATGTGTCATAGTGTCCAATGATGAAGTTTAGGATGACTTTACAATTTCTATACTTCCTGGAAAATTGATACATATTTTTTTTATACATTAAATGATTATCCATAACTTACTAGGATGTCAATCATCAAGATATATATTCCACAAATCATATTACATGTATTCTAATAAGAAATGATTCTTGTGATGTATATATATCTTTTTACTTCTAAGATAGATATATAATATTATGATATATTATTCACCCCATTGATAATTCAGTTATATAATTTATTAAACTTGTATCATTTCCTAAATCTTATCATTGTTTAATAGTCATTTTTTAACTACATAACACTCCTCCCATTCTTTTTTCATCTCTATATCTTCTCTCGATAATTTTATCCTTATAAGAATATAAGGATGAGGGTATATTTCAAAAAGACATTCTTTCAACGCTATTGAAATTAATTCAAGGCATGTTAATGATATATCCAATAGCATTAGATCTCTTTGAATCCTCAAATTAGATAAGGCATCATGATCCTTTCAATTCAAAGAAACACCTGTCTTGTTTTCCTTCCTAGGGTGGTAAGGATGTGAGACATCAAATTCATTAATCAACTCCAAAAATATCCTTCATTTACTATTAAACACAATCCATGTAAATATATACATTATTATTTTAGGTTTTTTTATATATATCATAAATTTTACCAAAGTGATTATGCCTCCATATTTTTAAGTAATAATTATTATTTTGTACTAAAAATAACATGTCAGGTATTTTTTTCACAAGAACTCCCAACTAGAGAGATCCATTTGAAACCACTATTTTATATTTTATGTGTTTGTATCTCAATCCATAAATTTATATATAATTATATATCCCAAAAATTTCTATTGTATGATGTATTTTTATTACATGTTCATTGATCAAACATCTCTTAAAAGCCATGATTTGTTATATTCTCATGTCTAATTATTCATCCATTCATTATTATTTAAATATTTAATGGAATTTAAAACTATGATATATTTATAAAAAAATAATAATTATAATATAGGAAATAAATAAATTTATATATTTTAGTCACATTGGTTGGTCTCAGACATTTTTCAATAACATAAATGTTTGAGGGACCCAAAAAAATATACGATTACTTCTATCTTCATGAACCATGAATTAGACATTATAAAACTAAATCTAACACTTTATAAATTGGGAATATGGTATATATAATCTATTTTATTCAATAAAATCAAAAAAATGATCTCCATACTCTTATATAATCTTTGAATATTTGAGAATAATTTCAATAAATACATACACAAAGTAACTTCCAACTCATATTTTGTTATATTCATAGGAAAACAACAAGTACAAGAAGAAAAGGTCCGAACAGACATACCAAAAGAGAAAAAAGAGTCAAGGGGGTATAAAGTATAGAAGACCAATAAAATATCCTATAATGATGTTAACCCCTTACAATTTCCAACTATATAAATAATGAGAATACAAATTTTCCATTCCATGAATATCAATTGAAAATTGATAGTTCGTAGCCTAGTTTCCCTCACTCCAGATGTGTGAGACTCTGATGTCATCATCCAAAAAGCTTTTTATCTTTCTCATAATATAAGCTGTATACCTATGAACTAAACCATAATCATGTAAAGCGTTATATAATAGCAATGAGTCTATTTCAGCAATGGTAATATCCAACTTCATTTTCCTACAAATGGACAGACCTGATAACATAGTCACAACATCAACATATAAAGTATTACAATGATCGAGCCTGATAGAAAAGGCCAACACAGTAGACCCACAACTATCTCGAACAATACCTCCACCCCAACATCGACATGAAATAGAAGATCCATCACTATTATGTTTTATACCCTTTGAAGGAGGATTCCAAGATGCCCATTTTCTCCCAAGAAGAGGAGTAGGTCCAGCCATTCGATTACAAGCAAGTTTCTTCAAATATGGATCCTCCTTCTTTTTCCCTTAATCCCTGATGAATCTATGAAGAAAATTTTTAATTTTGTAGATAACTATCCAGATATTTGTACCAATATTATCATAAATACATATGTTCTTGGCCCACCATAAACACCTACATACTGCTAGAAGATTTACAATGTGAGAATATCTTTCATTACTCCCCATACCCAAACAATGAAACCAACGATCAATAAAAAAAATATTAACCATAGCTGAAAACAAAAGAGCCACGAACTCACCAAAGATGTTCAAAACATCAAAATCAAATAACGTTCAGTGAAAATATTATTAGATCTTTCTTATTTATGAATCATACCTCAAACACATCCTAAAAAAATGGATATACCACATCTTTTAACATCTTCATTAGTAGAGACAACACCCTTTCTAATCCTCCCTAAAGGGAAATTATATTTAAAGGTAATGACCTTAAATCAAAGGATATTATTCCAAGGATTCATATGATTATGAACATTGAGGATCCAATAATAATCACTCATTGTGAATAAGATAGATGAATATGGAGTGAAAACACAATTATCAGATTCATATGATAAAATAATAATAATGACAAGGGACTATTGTTTGGTGTAAAAAACTAGAATAATAAAAGATGGTCGTTGAAAGGCTTCCTGGACAGATATATTTGAAACCGAACAACCTGGATAACCAATTTATTCATCACTCCAATTGTTGTTCCAAATCAAAATTTCATCGTTCCGAACCATCAATCTAGAGTGAGACATAATGGAATTAATATAGGAACCAATAACATTCTAGAAAGAAGACCCACGTACATCCAGAAATATTATATCTCCCACTAAATTTCCATCAATGGATTTACCCCATATAGTTTGACATTCCCGATCTTCCCATGCCAGGTTTTCGTGCATACAACTCATAATATCATTAAGGAATAAAATATTAATCCACCCTTCATGCACAGGATGATCCATTCAATCCCATGAAAACCAATTTCATTTACCATTAGATTTTGGATACCATAAAAATTTAACAAGAGTTATATCAATATTTTTTATCACACCTATAAGAACAATAATAGAAGATAGTACATGAATAGGAGAAGAAAGAAGAAAAATGTTAATCAAAGTAATTCTACCCCCAAATGATAGAAAACTATTTTTCTAGTTAACAATCCAGGTCATAAATCTACTGATCAGAGAGTCAAAATCTGAAATATGAAGCCTCTTATAAGATAGAGTAGCACCCATATATTCTATAGGAATGTCACCCTTCTACATGTTCAGAATATAACCCACAGAAGATACACATCTCAAGGTACTTGTTTTGGATATATAAAAATAGATCTTTATCTTGTTAATGATTTTACCACACCAAAGATAATATTCCTATAAGATCATATTAAAACAACTCAATGAATTAATTCAAGCATTCATGAAAATAATATCATCATCATCAAACATGAGATGAGAAGCCGAATGAAAATTCCTTCCATGTCAATAAAGAAGAATAACACCATGATTCAATCCCCTATGAATCAAACCATTGAAAACATTCTGAACTAAAACAAAAATACTTGAAGAAATTGGATCCCCCTAGTAATGACCTCAAGTAGATTTAAAGAAACAATATGTTATGACCATAAAAGAAAAACCAACCAAGCAGAAGAATAACAGTGAAAAAGAATATCAATATTCCATGATGAAAAAACCATACCTTCCAAAACATTATTGATAAAGCCCCATTTTACACGATCATAAGATTTATTAATATCATGTTTAATGGCCACATTAAAACCCTGAGTTTTAATATTAATGTCACTAATCATTTCTTGTGCAAAAGCTAGGGCCCCCAGAATAGTTCAACCGTTCACAAAACCATGCTGCTAAAGAGATATCCACTTGGTTAAATGAAAAGAAACCATTACATTAATAAGACTAGCAAGAATCCTATAAAACACATCACATATTCTTAAAGGGTGATAATAGAGGATATAATTAGGAATATAAAGGGGGGATTTTTTAGTTTGAAAGGTATCAATGTAATTTCATATTGTCCATACCTTGTTTGAATGAATGTCATTGGTATATACTATCTTTTGAAAATTAAATATTTTATCCATATCTAGATTAAATCTTTAAGAATTACAAATCCCCTCTTTGTTGATCAAACATGTCATTACTATAGGGGATATGATACTTGTTCTTGATTTTGATATAGTTGAGTTTACGAAAATCATCTTAGAGGTGTATTGAACTATATATCTTCTACAAAAATAATTTTTTCACCCTATGGTGAATAACAATGGTTTATGAATCTATTATATTGATTTCTATGGAATTGTTATCCAATTATTACAACTCAATTAGAGCTATTCTGTTAGGAGTATTTTAGATAACCATAAAACCAAGTATGACATCAATTGAAAACTCAGCTTCATGAGCCTAGGGATTTATGGGAAACAATTTAGGAAATACATTTATATACAACAAAAAAATAGTCAAATCCTTCATATTAAGGTTATCGACACCCATATGAGATAGATAACCTTCTTTATAAATTGATAAATCACATATAATGGGATTAATAAGAATTGGGAAATCACAATCATATTGACATATATAGGCAAACATAGGCTGAAACAGGAAATAAATTATAAAATATCTATGAGGGAAATCTATATGTTATAAATATTTTTATTATTAATCCACTAGAAAAATCACATAAAATTTCATGATAGGTAGAACAATAATATTTTCATGAAGTACATTCCCAAAAATTTCTATCGAATATGAGTAATTCAATTAGGATTTAATCATTATACCATTAGGAGTTTTCATCGATAAGTCAATATCTAAAATTTTATGTGGTCATGGGAAGCCCTAAGAGAATTATATTTAATTAAAATATTGGGTAATACTATAATATTAAAATACATTAGTAGTTCATTGGTGGATTTTAACAATACAATGAACCATATTTCTCCCATTACACACCTTATTAGTCGTGATTGACTAGGATTTCCTATTTTCAAATGAATTGAGATGATGTTGATTTATATTTTTATAATTATTCATTGTATCCATGCATAGGTTAGCATAATATTCATATTCCATGGAAATTTATAGATGGATTGTGGGTGTTTAATTTGGTTTCTATTTATCTCAATTAATTTCATTGGATATCTTCTCCATATATCATAAAAAATCCTTTTATTAATGGAATTATTTTACAAAATACAAGAATATACATATCCCCATTGGAAAAAAACTATTGTGTATCTTTCTATCTAATTTTCATGAACAATATTAATTCCACATCTACTATTTAATTTATTACTTTAATTTCCTTTAAAATATATTTTTTATCTTTCTATCAACAAAACCATGAGAATAAGGGTATTATATGTCACATACATGACTTATTTTAAAGGAATTTGTCATTTAACTACCATCCTTGATTTTTTGTGGGCGTTTTCAAAGCATTTTGGTGGAAATGGTGGGTTTTCAATATTTGGGAAAAATCGTGAGACCATTTCCAGATTTAAAAAATAAATATGATTTATTTTAATATTCCTTTATTTTTAAACAATTTACACCCATTCCACTTCCTTATTGTAATACCTTTGTATATTAAAACAACCATATCCATTTGGACCTCATATTAATCCATAATAATTATGGATTTTGATTTTTTATTAAGGAGTTGGGCCAGCCCGAAAGTCCATTTCCTGCATTAAATATTTTTCTAATTCTTTAATATATCATTCAATTTTATATTTTTTCTTTGATTCCAACTCTCACCCAATACCACTTAGCCATGTGCGGCCCCATTTTATTCTCCCCCAATTTGGATCTCAATTGAATCACGAATTTGGGAGAAATGTCTTTGGATTTCAAAAATATCATAGATTTGAAGAGGTAAATTGATCCTTCCATAACTCCTTCAATTTTTCTCTATTTCCCCCATTAAAGATTCGACATGACCTCCTCAGACATATCCTAACATCTCTTTCATTTATTATTGTTTTGAAATTCAGTTATTGGTGCATTTGGGTTGTTTTCTTCATGATTTATTTGGGTTAGTGTTTCTCTCTTCATTTCCTTCCTTCTCCTTAGTGTTTCCTCCCACATTCAGGAATTTCTAGTGTGTATAAGAGTTAGGGTTAATTCATAGGGTTTTATTTGTGGTATTTTGGGTAAAATATTAGGTTTTAGGGTATGTTTTCATTACTTAGTGGGGCAGTGTAGGTGTGTTTGAGGTTTCACACAAAGATTCAAGGGTTTTGACTCAAAAGGAAGTTGGTTTCAAGTGTACGATATTTTTGATGAGTTATCATGATTGATTTACTGGTTTTAATGTTCCTCATATGCCTTTTGGGGTGCGAAAACTTCTTTTGATGGATTTTCATAAGCTTTTAATTTTATAGTTTCATTATAGATTGAAATTGCGGGCTTTTCCTGGGCGAATCTTGGAGTAATGTTTGGGTGTGTTTTATACCACCTGAAAATTACTTATTGGTGTTTAAAGGGTCTTCCAATTATTATTTTTTAATTCCTGAGAGTCATGTGGGCCTTGAAATGAGGTTTTTGAATGGGTTCAAGGTGTAAAGCCATGTTGTACTTCTTGGATGTGATTTATGGAATCATGTGTTTTTCATGTGTGTCTTTTGTGGTGTTAATTGAGAGTTTTATAACACTTGTGGGTAGTTTAATAAATGTTTTTAGGGCTTCCAATTTTTTTATGTATTTTTATTTGTATGATTTTGGAATTTAATGAGGGATTTTAAATGGGTTTTGTGTGAGATGAATAGTTACGCCCATTGGGATTGTTTTATGAAAATTGCGAATGTTTTTTTTGGTTAAAAAAAGTTTGAAAATGGTGTATATGTACTGTTTTGTCAGTGTTTTTTTCCTAATATGTGTTTTTGAAAGGTAAGGTGGTTAGTTAAGATGTAAAATTATTTTTTAATTTTATTTATAAAGTGATGAAACGTTCTTGTAAACGGATAGAGAGCTGCAAAACATGGTTGTGGGATGTTTTGTGAGTGTTTGTGGTGAAAAATGAATTTTGATGATTAAATATGTATTATATGAAGTTTATGTGGGATGTTATGTGAGTTATAATGTATTTTAATGGTTTTATAATTTTGTTAAAAATAATTTTGGAAGTGTTAATGAAATTTGAAATGTGTTGTTGGCTATTTTTGGTGTGAGTGTGATTTCAAAATGGATTTGAATGAAAACATTGATTTTATGACTAGTGTAATGTACATGTGGGATGTTTTGTGAATATGTGATGTGAAAATAATATTTTCAAGTGAAAATTATATTTTTTAACTTTTTGAACTTGTTTTAGAACAAGGGGAAACCCGAGTATTTAGGTGGGTGGACGTGTACTAGTATTCTAGTGAATCCGTGGGGTTCAGACTCACTTTCATGAAGAAAAATTGACGCTTACAAAACTAACTAAACTATGATGATGATGATTGGGGACCACATGGTTGTGGGTATGTTCCATACTAGTGGCTCATGGATGGGAAATAATATTGTGATTGTTACTCTCACCAAGATATGAGGTACCTGGGGCCCACAATGAGCTAGTGCCTAGTGGTTATATCATATTGCTTGTTCTCATTAGTTACTTTGTGCTTATCATCGACATATAGTATGGTTGGATGGAAAATTTAGTAGTGTTGACATTATTTTTAGAAGTTTTTATTCTTAATGATTTCCCACTTGAAAACTGTTTTATATTTTATGTTGCATCATTTTGAAATTGTTACTAGCATTTTCGGTTTATGAACACCTGCAAGCTTTTTGTCATTGAATGTTTTGCACATGGATTCTATTAGTGGTGGTGTCTTAATGGGATTTGGATCATACCATACTTACACCCTTGGTTTTATGTAGACATTGTTATTTTTGTTGTTGTAGGATGGGTGCAGTGTTTAGTGCCATTGGTTCTGGTTTCTAGTAGGTCCTTGTGGGTGAAGTCTTATGGAGCTAGCTTGAGGGAGGTGCCCCCTACCATGAGGGTTCATAAGATGTTTCCATTTGTTTTTTACCTTTTTTATATTCTTGGTGAGTTGTTTTAATCTATGTAATTTAGTTCTGAATTTTTGTAAAATATTGTTTTGTTTGAAAAATCCGGATTCGTTTAGTTGGATTCATTTTTTCATTTTTATAAACTTGGGTAAATCATTCCCATTTCACATTTTATGATACCCATTCACTTTTTACAGCCCATGGGTATCAGGAATACCCTTTAGAACTTGTCATGGGCCAGGTTTGGTTCTAGTTTTGGTGGATACCATATTTTCCTTGTGACCAAATGGTATCAAAGGAAGATCAGGTTAACTAATTGGGTCATGTTATTTGGGGAAGAGTCAGGTTAGTCCGAAGTTAGGATTTTTAAGAATTGGTATTCTAGTTATATGTAGTGTGCCAGATCACCACACCACATGACTATATTCATGTTTCCAAGGTAATTCCGCATTTATATAAGTCCTTTGGTTTTTATGGTTTGATAATGATTAGAGGAAGTGAAAATAAACATGGGTTAATGGTCTCAGTGAGCTCGTAGTGCCTGGAAATCCATGTGGATATGGGGATATTCCATAGAACACTCTCTGTGATGGTGATTTGATTGGAATATGGCCTCCAACCATATTTCCAAGTCACCAACTAAAACTAGTTTCTATATACATTGTCTCATGTTCTTTAGTTTTGAAATCATGGAACATTGGTTTTCAAGTGACTTGGTATTAAGAAGCATAAAGATTATGTAAAATGATTTTCAAATAAAGTGAGAATGGTTTGATTAATGCAATAGTGTCCCTGAATTTTCAGAATTGTTTGAAATGAAAAAAGGTGTGCTTAAACTGCTTTTTAAAGCAGGAACTATATTGAAGTTTGTTATGAAAAAGTGTTTCAAATAGAGTTTTCTAAACATTCAAAGTGTAATTTAATGGGATGATATGTTTTGAAATTAATGTGAATAACATGAAAGTGAGTTCTTTTCTAAATTGTTGTGTCTTTCTAAAATGTTTTTTAAGATGTTAATAGTGATTTTTATCTCGTCGTTTTCGGTTTTGAGAAAAAGTATGTGTTCGTTGACTGTTTTGGATTTCAAAAGTGTAATGAATATTAAATTCAACCTTACATATTTCCATGGATGAGCACATGAATGGGGTTATATGGGATGATGGATGGTTGATGGCATGACTGGATGAGTTATGGGATGTATATGAAGAGCATGCCTAGTGGGGCATAGAAACATGCATGTGTGAGGCCCATGGGGTACCATTGGTGGATACACCAACCGCTGAACCGTTTGTTTTCAATGAGAATTTTTTAATGAAAAACATGATATCTTGATGAATTGTTTGGGATAGTCTATACTATGTTTTTTGGAAAATTTTTGATGTTGTGGGATGTTTTGAGTCCAAGAACCCCTCCTGTTCGAACTGTGTTTTGGGTTTCGGTTTGATCGGTAAGCTAGGTAGAAGGACCGGTTAGTAGTCTCTTCGGAGATATGTTTCCGGACAACTTTACAGTGGTTCAATTCATGTTTCTGGATCTTTTTTGTTTCATTTTTTGAACATGGCCTAGATTGGTTTTGTCTTTGGGTTCTCTCATTGGATAAGGTACACCCCCATTAAGGGTTAATTCACAACTGAAGTGAAACCCTGATTGTTTCACCATTAGATAATCCTCTGGATGACCAATATGAGAAAATTTTTATCGATATTTGTTGACTGAGTCTAAACCGATTACTTTATATTATTTTTGGATCCTCATGTATTGGTATTGTTCTTATGGAAGGTTTAAAGTGACCATAGTTTCATATGTTTCCTGATTCGTCGAATGATGAAGTGGTCTGGGGTTGTTTGTGTGGATGAGTGTGTCGATGGTGTCTTAGAGGGAATATAGGTTCTTGATTGTTTCTTTGAATTAGGAGTTCATGATAAACCTTTAGTTTTGGGAATCGAGTCATTAGAGACTATTGTGTCCACTTTCTAGACTTATGTGTTTTAGGGACTTGGAATAAGGTCCCATTCCATGTATTGTTTCTATCAGTCATAATGGTCATGTTCTGTGATGCCTTGTGATGTTATGTGCTCGTTTGAATGTAAAGGTTAAGGTTGTTCAATCCTCTAAGAGTCTCTATTATGTTGGGAGTATTTATCCCTTGGAAAACATAAAAATCCTCTGTTTTAGAGGGAGGTGTTTATATGCGTCCATTCCTTTTGTTGTTTCTCACCCGAAGAAAAAAGTTTTGAGGTGTGCGCATCTTCTAAGACATTTTTTCAGTGAATCATTGGGTTAGGGAAAAGATAGTTTAGAATGTGTTTTGTCTTGGTAAACCTATCAGGGATTTCAGTGTAGTTGTTTGTATCACCAGAAGAATAAGCTTTGTTCATGTGGTTTCCAAAGACTAACCATGAGGTCAAAGATGCTTCAATCCTTAGAGCTCCATCCATAGGTCCCGGAGAGATGTTGTCATGTAGTGACGAGAAATAACAGGGTCCTTCAAACCCTTGTACAATGTCATATCCTCAGTATGAATGATATGGAGATTTTAAACCTATGGTGTCATCATCTTGTCCCAGTTGTTCTGGGTTTTTAGTAGAGGTGGGAGTACCTCATTTCCATGTTGTCGCCCGAGTTCATACTTTCCCACTTCAGTTTCGACTTGGTATTTGGAGAAAGGGTTGAATATTTTCTAGACAGGTTGAGCACATGGTTTGTGTATGTTTATTAGTGTCAATTCCCTAGAAAATCATGTAGATAGAATGATCCCCATGATTAGTGCACGGTTTCCAAAATCGTGCGGACTAACAATGTGGTCGTCCCATCTCTTTAAATTTTGGGGTCTTTCTATACTGACCCATGCTGGTCGGCTAAGATGGTTGGTTATTATCATGGGGAAACCCACTATTAGTCATATATAAGTTCTTTTATAATGGTTTGATGTAATTCTACCACTTGAACTAGGTTGTCCGATCAGGCCTCCCCCTATTAGTGTCCTGAATCTCTCTCGGGAAAATTTACGTTGTCTCTTATGATGGGGATCCCATTTGTGTCTACCCATACTAGTAACTCAGTTTGGTCCTTGGTCTTGGCCTAGAAGGAATTAGTCTCATTTAGAGCTACATAACTACCAACATCTTCCTGGGAAAAATGTTGGGATTAGAGAGTTCCCAAAAGATTATTTAAAGAATAGTAAGTGTAACCCTGTTCATTGTTGTTGTTCGTCTGGGTAGATTACTTGGGTCTTGTTTATATAGTGTTTTAAGAGTTTCCATTTGGGGATAAAGTCCAAATGTTCTTGATCATTTCTGGAAATTGATGTCTATTTTGGTTTGTGAGATTATTTCTACATTAAATGATCACAAGAGGTGTTTTGGCTTTTCGGGGGCAGACTGAACTTGGTGAAAAAGTACATTTTTAGTCTATCCATTGGGTTTCATTTTTTTCTTTTGGCCTTATTGTGGCTTTCCAGGGGAAGAAAGTTATATTTTGGGGAGAATTTTGACATCGATGAAATATTTTAAAGTAATCTTTCATTTAATTTCTATCATTTCTTTGTTATAAGGGTTTTCCATAAATTTTGGTGGAAATGGCGGGTTTTCAAAATTTGGGCCAAACCGTGATTGCCTTTTTAGATTTAAAAAATAAATTTTGTTTCTTTTATAACTCCTTAATTCTTCAACATTTTACACCCATTCCACTTCCCAATTGAAATATCCTAGTATATTAAAACCGCCATATCCATTTAGACCTTATATGAATTCATAATAATTACGGATTTGGGTTTTTATTATGGAGTTGGGCCAACCCGAATGTCCATTTCCTACTTGAAATATTTTTTTATGTTTTTAATATCTCATTCAATTTTTAAATTATTTCGTTGATTTTAACTCTCACTTGAGCCCATATACTCAAGGAACTCCCCCATTTTCTCCTTCCCAAATTTGGAGATCAATTGAATCCCAAATTTGGGAGAAACATCTATGGATTTCACAAATCACTGAGATTTGAAGAGTTAAAAAGATACATTAATAACTCCTTCTATTTTTACTCTTATCCTGCCATTGTATTTTCTATATGTCCTCCTCATCCTTATTCGAACTTCACTTTCATTTATGGTCTTTGTTTGAAATTCTGATACTAGTGCATTTAGGTCATTTTCTAAAAGATTTATTTGGGTAAGTGTCTCTCTCTTAATTTCCTTCTTTCTCTATAGAGTTTCATCCGTCTTTAATTTATTTATTTATTGCCTAGAAGTTAGAGTTCATACCTAGGGTTTCATTTTGTGTGTTTTTGGTGAAATATTATGGTTTAGGCTTCGTTTTCCCTTCCTTGTGGTGCGGCGGAGGTGCGGTTGAGGTTTCACACCAATATTCAAGGGTTTTGACTCAGAAGGTAGGTGGCTCCACGTGTATGAAATTTTTTATGTGTTATCCTTCCTTATTTAATGGTTTTAATTTTCCTCATATGTTTTTTTGGGTGCAAAAACCGATTTTTATGGGTTTTCATAAGCATTTAATTTTATAGTATCATTATGGCTTGTGATCAGGTGATTTTTATGGGTGACTCCCGGGGTAATGATTGGGTGTATTTTATATCACAGTAAAGTGACTTATTGGTGTTTAAAGGGGATTTAAATTTTGATTTGTTAATTATTTAGTGTCATGTGGGCCTTGAAATGGGATTTTTGAATGTGTTCAAGGTTTAAATCCATTGTGTACATCTTGGATGTGATTTATGAAAACATGTGTTTTTCATGTGTGTTTCTTGTGGTGTTAATTGTGGTATTGTTATAACACATGGGGGTAGTTTAATAAATTCTGTTAGGGATTCTAGTTCTATTATGGATTGTTATTGGTATGATTTTTTAATTGAATGAGGGATTTGAAATGGGTTTTGTGTGTGAAGAATAGTTACAACCCTTGGGTTTGTTTTATCAAAATTGTGAATGTTTTGTTTGGTTATACAAAGCGGAAAAGGGGTGTGTATGTACTATTTTGATGGTGTGTTCATATAATATGGGTTTTTTAAATATAATGTTGTTATTTAAGATGTTATATATTTTTTATAATGTTTTATAAAGTGCTGAAATATTTTAGAAAATGGATGAAGAGCGGTGAAACATGGTTGTGGGTTGTTTTGTGTGACTGTGTTATGAAAAATGAATTTTGGTGACGATAGAAGTATTATTGGATCTTTGAGTGGGTGGTTATGTGTGTAAGAGCATCTTAAAATGGTTTTATAAAAAAATTTAGAGGATTTTTCTATGTGTAAAAGAAATGTTAAAATTGTTGTGGGGAATTTTGGGATTGAGTATGATTTTGAAATGCATTTGAATGAAAAAGTAGATTTTGTGACTTGTGTGATGTACATGTAGGTTGTTTGTTGAACTTGTGATGTGTAAATGCTATTTTATGTACAAATTATATTTCTTAACTTGTTTAACTTTGTTGAGCACAAGGGGAAACCTGGTATCAAGGTGGGTGGATGTGCACTAGTATGCTAGTGAATTCGTGAGGTTTGGCCTCAGTTTCATGTAGCAATATTGACGCTTACAAAACTAAATAAACTATGATGATGATGATTGGGGACTAGAAGGATATGGATATGTTCCCCACTAGTGTCCACTACACGAGAACAAATATTGTAATGGTTACTCACACCAAGATACGAGGTATCTAGGACCCACAACGAGCTAGTGTCGAAAGGTTATTTCATATTGCTTGTGCTCATTAGTTACTATGTGCATACTATCTTCAAATGGTATGGTTGGATGGAAAATTCAGTAGTGTTGTCATTATTTTTAAAAGTTTTAATTCTTAATGATTTCCCTACTTGAAAACTATTTTAATTTTAAATTTGAATCTTTTAGAAATTGTAACTAGTATTTCCTGTTTATGGAAACTTTCAAGCTTTTTATCTTTGAATGTTGATCACATGGAGTCTCTTAGTGGTGGTATCCTACTAGGAATTGCCTCACACCCAACATACACCCGCATGGCACATGTCACCACCCTCAAACCATCTTTGAATTTTTTATCACATGGATTCTCTTAGTGGTTAGTTGTTCTTTCTATTTTTTAGTTGGATGTTAAACATGATTTATCTCACACTTTAGAGCTTGAGAGAATTGGGTTATCATAGCGATAATAAATTTCTTTCCAGCTCCCATTCTAATTGGTTTAGTAGGGGAACATTAATTTCATTGGTAATAAAATTTGTTGTTAATATGATTCCTCAAGATTCAAGTGATTATATATATACAATATGGTTTTTTTAGCATCAAGAATTATTATTAAATTTGATAAATCAAATGATAATGAAAATCATTTGTAATATGTTTAAAAATATTACATATTCACTCAACTGATGTCATTTATTGTCCAACCTTTGTCAATGTTGTTTTATAAATTATATTTTTAGTTGTATCCTCTTATTATTCAAATACTAATCCCAAAAAATTATTAAACACTACTTTAACGCCAACTGAGGGGACTTGTGTATGACATATGTTCATATTAAATCTCATTAGAATAATTTTAAATATATCTCACAATAATCCAAACCACATAATCTTATAGTTTAATTAATCAATAATTTGACACATAATAAATACATTTCAAATCAAATATTTGAAATTTCCTGTCAATAATATTCATTCAAGCTACTCTTCTAGATATATCATACTTAACCCCCAACATCATAACCTAGGTAAATGGAAATATAAGAAGGGTTGAGTTCAGATGCCTAGTAAGGGAAAACATGGGAGATAAAAACTAAAGATCATAAGTGAAAATTATATGACAATAAAGGTATGAGAACATATTCGATGAACATTATATAGAATAAAAAATTCATACCCAACATTTGTCAGACAGATGTTAATAAACCAATATATAAAATTATGTTAGATGATTAGTTATAACATATCTCACTAATACATATCCAAGAAACAAAATGGTTTAGTCATCATAGAAACAAAATAAATAATTGAATTATTTTTAAAAAATATTCTATAAAAATTTACAATGTTTATATAACATAGTATCCTTCATTGGAAAATCCTAATAAATTCCTTCCTTTATAAAAAAAGGAAATAGATCCATAAGAAAGGGTGAGTTGAGACGATCATTAAATATAATCATGGGAGATACATATAAATTACATGATGTAGTAATAATTAATGAATAAGGGTATGATAACATGATCCAAAGATTTTTAAATATACAAAATAATTCATTGAAAATAAATCACGAGTTATCATATAATGATTTTTCATAATAAAATACACAAGTCAAATGAGCGTGGAATCGTCAATTATCAATAAAAATCTATGAGATTATATCACAATCATAAGAAATAATATTCTTTAATATGAATAAGAAAATATAATCATTTAGTAATTTTTTATAACTTCCAATACCATTGTAATATAGTAGAATATTTCCCAAAATGGATTTTGTTTACTCCCCTTTCTAATAAAATTCATGCAAAAGGTCCCATCATTGATTAGTTATACTCTCCTTTCCCTTTCATATTATATCCGAAGATATTAGTATTTAGCTAATGATTTATATGAATATATAATAACCGGGCCACCAATAATATTATGAACACCATTCTTATGTATTTAATAAGATCACAAAAATATTCATCATTTAATCATAGAATAATCAACCCAAGGGAATGAAATGGGGTTCATGAAAAATAATCATTAACTACTTACCATCATCATCTACCCAAAGAGAGAAAGTGGTTGGTATAATAATATCATATATATAGTGAATAATGAAATAGACATAAATTATTGTGACATAGTGTAAAAAATTTATATCATCATTAGAAATATTCTTTTATAAAATATAATAAATATAATTTTATTTTCTAAAATATTTTTTAAAACTAAAAGATCTCTGAAAATATGAATAGGGTATTATTTTGAAAAACAAGGAAGATATTGAAAAAAATCATTATAATGATGAAATAACATTATTAAATAAAAATCTATTCATGTCAAAACGATTAGATAAATCATTGAGTACCATTTTAAAGAAGTCAAAAAATGCCCACTTTGGAAAAAAATGAAATTTACATTAAAATATTAGTAAATAAAATAATATATAGTGGAAAAACATTATTATAAAACAAGTAAATTGTTATAAGAACTTTTATAATATTATTTTCAATACCATAGATATTATTGACAATGATTATCATCTAAAAAAGGGAAATATAATGAAATTTTCTGAAAATATTTTTTCAGACTTATTGATTATCAAAGAGTGAAAAAGTAATATTATTATAAAAAAAATAAATATCGATTTGGTAATAAAAATATCTTACCAATAATAGATAATTATTATACAATTCGATAAATTTAAATTAAAACGTGTACAATCTATATTAAAATGATGTTGTAACACAAACCCATACCTAACTCTTCAAATTAGTTGAACACACTCTACCCTCCTGAATAATTTGTTAATTTTTTGAAATTTATATTTTAATTATATCTCAATTTACCTTATTAGATAACATTGACTTTAAATATCCTGTCATATTTTTGTTAATAATTACATGTTAAAATCAATATTTCAGTGTAAACTGTCATGTTTTCCTTCCTTTTTTGGTTTGAAAGTCCAATATTTATCCCATGATCATGGATTAAGAATAGTAAAATTTTAATAAATATCATTTTAATTTATAAGATACACTTTTGTATTATTTTATGTTAGTATGTAATGAAAATAAAATTTATTACTTCATGGAGTTGGTATCCTGCTTGTGCACACATGAGATGTTATCATTTTTAAATGGATGGAATGAAAAGAAAGTAAATAATAATTTATCATAAAAATTATAATAAAAATGTTATTAATTATATATATTTATTAATTAAATACTTATGTATAATGATAAATGTTTTGTGATTATGAAAACTAGAATACATGGCTTCCTAGATTGGTTGTGTGCTTGTAGGCTTGAGAAATGTTTTAATTTTACATTCGGTGAAAAAGCATGAATTTAATGATTATTCCATAAAAATAATAAAATTTCTACACACTAATGATACTGATTTGATAATGTTAAATGGTTTATATAATATTTTTAAGAGGTGTGATAATAAGAAAACTCAATTGTACTTGGTTAAGACAATTACCTCTTCCTTGGGAATCTGCCTTCAGATCTCTCTTTAAGCCATAATGGGATGATCATTTTGTGAGAACGAAACCTAAAGTTCATTTTAAGGAGTTTTCAATGGGATTTTATCATATATTGGTAAATACATGGTTCTAATTGTGCATTATGATGTAATGAGAGTAGGTTCCCTTTTATTATTTAAGGTAGTGTAACCCACGTAAATACACATAACATGAAAATAATATTAATTAATTTTCATTGGAATGTGAAACTGAGGAGATTAAATTTCAATGACAAGTTAAGGTTTTGTCAAAATAAACCCTTCCAATCAAATAAATTAGTTTTTTGGGGATATTTGTGCCATTAAAAATATTTTAACATCTGTTACCCATTTAAACCCATAATGTGAAGCCTTTAATATTTCCATTGTAACTATTAATTGGGACTAAAAAAAAAAATTCATCATCTAAACCAAATAAAAAATTGATGATTCTAAATACGGTATGAATTTTATAATATTAAACATCTAATGTTCTCAGAAATAAGTTCTAATAAACCTGAATATAACACATAAAATGCATTATTAGAATAAAGGTATCTTTAAGAATAAAAAATATTTTATTATAATTGTTTTACCAATTAAAAATATAGATGAATGAAATTTTATTTTATAAATTAATTTCTCTAATATTTTCATTAATATAAATCCAAAATAGTGATCAATTAAATTTAATAAAGGAAAAGAATGTTATGAAAATAAATAATAGTATCCCAAAAAAATCTCATTTTTCCTTGAATTGAATATATCATCATTTATAATAATTTGATAATCAATGTAAAAATGATAAATAATTTTAATAAATGTTTTTAAAAAATAAAATTCCATGTGTTTATGAATATAAATATGTTAAATTATCATTAAAATTAAAACATATATAATAAGAAAATGTTTATAAACAACACATTTTATTTTAACTTGAAGTATTAGACAACTATTATGTGTCATTACATTCCCATTTCATGTATTCACATAATAGATCTTATTTATCATTACATTAATCTTTTAGTTATATTTTATTTATTAAATTACTAAAAAATATTAAATATATCAAAATAGATAACACACCATAATAGTTTAAAATAGTCACTTTAGAATCAATTGTATTTTCTTAGGAGAATTTGATCCATTTTAAAAATAATTTTTTAACATTTTCATTTAACTTTTAAAAAATTAATATAATTTAATATTTTGGTAATCCTTTATTCACATATGCTTTGTGTTTTATAAATAATAATATTTTGACCAAATTAAATTTATTAAAATTAAATATTTTACGAAAACATGCAGTGTTAAATAATATGTCATATGTCATAAATAACGAGTTGTTTCATTTGAATTTTTCATGACATAAGATAGGATTATATAATTTACACTAATATTATTCAATAGTCTTTAACATATAGGCATGAGATTATACCATTGGAATAAGAATAAAGAATAAAAATATAAATCATATATAAGTATATAAATTAATTATCATTATCATGAAACATTTGCCAGTGTATCATCAATTTGTGTTCAAAGTCCAATAGTAGAACGAGTTCATGCCCCAATCCCTTTAACATTTGGGAAAATCCCCTTAAGGGATTAGATTAAATATTTAGGTCAATATTACAAGAAATAAATATTTACTCAATGCATTAAAGGGATGTATAATATTTGGGGAAAACATCTAATAATTAAAACTATACATATTTTAAAAAAAATAACATAATATCATTCACCATTCCTTCATAGCTTAAATAATCATTTGAAAATGTATATATTCCATTATAATTTCTTCATAAAATTATGATAATACATCTATAAAAATAAGTTTGTTAGTATCAATTGATCATATATCACATGATTTGAAATAAGAATTAAATGATGTTTAATATATGATAAATAAATAATATAAATTTATTAAATATATTATTTAAAAATTAAGAAGAAATAATATTTTTTCAAAACCAATCTAACCTTTGAAATAAAATTTAATAATAAAACAATTAAAAATATAGTATGAAAATACTATCAAGAAGTGAATCATAGAAAAAACAACCATTTCACACCCCTATAATGAAATTCAAAAAATGACTCATGTGGAAGACGTTAAATGATTCCATTTAAAACATTATAAAAAAAAATTATTTTCCAAATTAATAGAATAAACAATTGAAATATATATATATTAAGAATCTCAAAATAAATTAAAAAAATATGGATATTGGAGTTAAATATTTTGGTAAAATATTTCAAAACCCTTAGAGTAATGATTTTTTAAAAAACTCATACCCAATTCCAAATCGAAACATATTTTAAATAATGTTATTGTGAAGACACATAAAATACCCAGATTATATATATATATATGTATATTCAAGATTTAATATGTTAAAGAGGTAGTATATATATGATATAAATTATATTATGATCAAAATTATAAATATGTCTCAAAAAATAAAATTTGAGATAAAAAACGCTTACAAAGGTTGCTGATAATTAACTTTTTATTAATAAAATCACTTTTTAGGAAAAGTGAGAAACTAGTCACAATCCATCTGGCGGTGAAGCCTCATATGAAAATACGAAGCCATAAATCATAGTCTCAGCCTATTGGTACATTTATTTATTATAAAATTGGATATATTATAAACAAGTATCATATAAATATTTTTATTTATATTAGTAGATATTTTCTCTTTTGATTTATTGTTATCCATTCAGTAATAATTCATTATTAACACCAATATCTTCAGTTTGATAATTTTGTTTTCCACTCGTGTTATGATTTGACAGTTCAGGTCATTACACCTTCAAAATAGTTTCATCATATTAAAAATAGACATGATGGTGTTGAGTTTTTTATTGATATAGTACTGGATTCTCATAGTTATTTTATATAACATATTGCGTACATTTTCACAGAATGGGAAAAAAATATTTTTTAGAAATTTTGATTCCATTAAAAATATCATTTTATAATAGAACATTAATGATTTTATAACCATTAAAAAATATTTACAACATTATATATTAATTAATTTTCTATGTTACTCTCATTATATAAAATTCCCTAATAATTCATGGGATAATCATTTTAAAAACAACCATGTATGTTAAAAAACAAACCCAAACAACACGGTGTCATAAATTATGAATGAGTAAAAAAATTTAGTTAATTATTGATAATATCACTCAAAAATAATCACAAGGATTTCTATAAAATTTTATTAAAGTGACAAAAAGTATTTAATAATATAAATTTGAAGCATATATAATAACACTATAATGAATATGGTATCACTAAATTATAGAGATTGAATCTCTTCTTGAAGGATATCTTGGAAATGAGTGGATTATGACTAATTAATTGAACGATAGGTTTCAGAAAAGGGATAAATTATTATTAGTGATATATCATGTTATGGTATTAAATATATCATCAATGTAATAGTTTTTTAAGGGAGTGGATGGGTCCTTTTATTTGTGGGAGGGGATGAAATATTATTAATATGCATGATAATCAATAAAATAAATATCATTTCTAAAGGACTGTAGCATTGGAATATATAAATTTACAAAATAATATATTTTAGTATAGAATATAGTTATCCAATCATTTATTAATAAGGGTTTTGGGATATTTAGAGTTTTATCTCTTAATTTTCACCATTTTGCAGTATTTTAACACTCATTGTGGTGGATCACATTTACTGTAGAAACTTATATTTATGACTAATGGAACTAAACACATTTCCAAATTTAAATATAACTATTTCAAATGTTAGAACCATTTAATCAAATTCAATTCCCATAGTGGGTAAAATTTTATAACAACATGAACAAGCATTATGATTAAATACTTTTTTAGAGAAATGTATCTATAATAATAAAATTTAATTTAATATCATTAAATAAATTATAATAACAATTAAGAAAAGTTTAATTTATTTTATGGTATATATTGTGAATATATATCATTAAAACCATTATTGAACAATGACTAATTTTATTTATTAATACTAAACTACATTCCGCAAATAAAAATAGTTTTTTTGGAAATAAATGTATTTATTTTTGTACCAGAAAAAAATAACTTTAGTTATAACCAATTCATAACCAATGCATGGAATATTATTAATTTATTTATATTTTTAAATAATAATTTTTTAAAAAATAAAAATACTCCAAATAAGAGACCATTAGACTTTAAATAAAAATAATTTTTTTTAAACAAAGAATTTTATTTTAGTAATAAATAATTATAGTAGTAATATTTATAGATACTTAATTACTTCATTAATGTTTCTAATACATCCTAGTAAATCCTTTAATTTTATCAATATATTTTACTAAAATAATATCTGAAAATTTAAAAATTAAAAAATCCCCATTCATTAAAAATAATCATTAAAATCTATTTTATAATATTAGTGAATTGTAATATTTTAATTTTAATATAATACTTTACTTTTAAATTATCATTTTATTAATATCTTGTATTGTGTTTCATTTTTTTTATTATAAATCACTATTCTCATTTAGTTCATTATTGTGTGTATCACCAGCTTTCATTGAAATTAAACTTATTGATAAGGGAAACACATAATAAAATAACATGTTATTATATTATAAAGACTAGTGACTCCACCTGGGTAGATATAGTTCTATTTATGTAGATGGAATATATAATATGGAATATTTTTATACACTATTTCATTTTGAATTTGGTTAAAATTAATAATAAATACCCACTTATATGAATCAATGATATCTTTGACCACCTGAAAAAAGAATGATGGTTATTAGAGACTAATCATAGGTCTGGATATAATGGGTTGTGGATTATTTATAACGATATACCAAATATGGAATTATAATGTAATTATGGTCACTATGAGTTTTTGGGGATTTCATTCGATTTGGTGAACACTATTTTTGTGTTCATGGGACTCATGAATTGGAATTTCAAACCATAATTAGTATGATTATAGAATGTATTTTTGGATTCTGTCCTTATTTATTTTTGAATAGAGGAAGAACATGTCATGCATTTTTTGGATTGTTCTGGACAGTACTCATTAAGAATAATTTGTATAGAAAGCTCTCAAGGATCATAGGTTTTATTTAGTATTTTCATTTCTTATATCATATTATATCATAGGGTATATTTACAGTTGATCGTGTGAAGTTTACTACTATAATAGATTGGGGTCCACCAAACATAGTGGTTATATTTTGTATTTTTATTTAGTTTATTTCATATTGTTGATGATTCATGGAATAATCCCCATTCATTACAGCCCCTATGACAACCATTATTTGAAAAGGAAAAACTATCATCCTGTTTGAGTGAAATTATGATTTTTTTATATGAGATAAATTGGATGTTATATTGGGAAACACATTAAGGATTCTAGAGAAAATGGTTGGGGATAAGCTATACAATTATGCAAGTAATCCATGATTGGATGGAATGCTAACTCATATGGGAATATTTATTACTTAGTGGTCTAAGTAGATGAGATAACACATGAAAACAATGTTATCCATGACCTAGAGCTCAAATTATCAATTATTTTTCTTCATTATATGGATACATTATCTTCTCATATGGAAATTTTTTGTATTTTTTTATACTATAATCAAAACTATATTTTCATCCAAATCTATATCATTCTGAGTTAAATAAATTGGATAGCATTCTTATGAGTCTTTGAAATTAAGAGAGCCTGTAATCTAGGGAATTGAAAGGAAATGTATAATTTCGTTAGTATAAAATATCATTCACAGCTAATGGTGGTGGTGTCTAAACATTTAACCTATTTATAGTCTGATTATGTTGATGAATGGTTTTCATAAATTATTTCAATTTTATTAGCGACTACTATAATTAAACAAGGGAAATATTCTCTACTAGAAGACCTAAGATATGATATTTCAAACAATCATATATCCTAAGGTGACTCAATATATTAATTATCATATTTTTGGGAGAATGGCTTCCATCTACAGGGAACGAATGTAGTACAAACTATTATTTATGATGACATGTTCTTAAAATTTCCAAAATCACCCTTGTGGAATATCCTTTCATTAAAAGGATGTTTCGGGAACTCGTGAATTAGTTTTGGTCACCCAAAATAAATGGATGTGTTGTTGAGTTCATTATATGATGCATCACCTATACATAGGTAATGATTGAGCACTAGTTCCCCATTCATTTGTGTCATCTTATAAAAGTTTAATAGTGAAATTGAGACAGCATACAAATTTACATCAGGATTAGATAACCATGCATGATGAGGTGAGATAATGTTTTCCAAGTGATCAGTAAAATTATAACTAGTAAAACCCATCCCCTTCCCATTTTCATGTAGACTTTGGTAGATGTATTTTGATGAATATGCATTTATGTGATCCTAAAACATCATTTTTATCTATTGATGATTATCTCTGATTGTGTTTCTTCATTCACATCCTTGTTTTGGAGGATTTTACAAGACACTTGTTAGACCAAAATAATTTTGACTATAACATTCCAGATTCATAAATATTTCTATAATAAGTCATGTACACATGTTTTGAGGATACAATGTGGGATTGTGTGTAATATTTTTGAATAGATTAGGTTGATCGCCTATATTTAGTGTTGTTTTCATATAATAAAATATGGACTTATACTATTGTAATAAACCATTTCAAATAACTATACAATATACCTTACAATTATCCCCATTAGAAGGAAAATATTGAAAAGAAATTAAGTATAGGGAATGAAATGGTATGGTAGATGGAAGAGAAGGAATATGTTGTCCATGATTGTAAATTAATATCTAATATCCATAAAATTGTTCAATTGATAAAAGATATGTACCCATGGTGTTTGAGTATGAATATTATATGCTTCTAATGGTATCACCTCAATGCAGTTTCTGGAGTTTAGGTCGGGTTATCCAGATAATTATGAGGTTCATTATACAATTATTGATTCTGGGAAAGGTGGGGGAGTTTTATTATTTTCTAGCATTACCCCCACAAATGGACCGAGTACAACATATTTTACAGGTGTATTTACTTTGGTTATATATTCAAGAATCATCACACATTGTTGACATGGTATAGATTCATGTCAAGGATGATACTAACTTCATGGATTACCCAATTTCTATTGATATGAAACATGATAAGATTCTTCATGGGTGATGTATTTCACTTGGACATTTTTTATTGTTGCATGATAATATCATGAAGGGTTCCTGGGAACATGAGAATGATAAGAGAGCTTTGTATCTTCATCCCTTTGTGGGAGTTATTCTTTTAGAGTTGAAAATCATTAAATTTTTAAAGGATTTATCATCATTATTTTTTTGTTATATATGCAATTAAATATCATTAATAATATTTAGAAATGTTGTCTTAAAAGATGTTCTATATTTATTTGTATTTTATTAATTTGAAAATTATAGAATAGATTGTTTTTATATATAATCATGTTTGTAATTTACATAATATAAAATAGTGTCCTAGATTAGAATTTTGACACCCGAGTTGTGTCATAAGAAACTACATTTCCTTGGATTGGAATAATTTTCAATTTCTATCGTCATTCCATGAGATGATGAATTAATTTGTGTTTAGTTAATGGTAAAATTAAAAAATTAATTTTATAAAAGGTTATAGTTATCCTATAGGTTAATAAATTATAAATAAAAACCCCTATTGGATATTTATCTCATTATTTTAGTGTTGGAGGAAAATTATTTATGGTGGCATTAACATAAATTATTAATCATAACTATATTCTCAAAGAAGAAAAAATTCTCCATTGGGTTATGAAATTTTATCACTAAAAAATTCCCCTTTATTAATATATTGAATTTTTCTTTCTGTGGTAATATTTCCAAAATCCTCTTGACATCATTATTAAAATGATTCTAATATAATAATAAATCAAATATTACTTAAATATTTTATTATCTTAGAAACTAATATTATTTTAAATTAATTTATCATGTCCACATGTCATTCATTATTTTTAAACATTTTTTATGCTTCCTAATTTATATTTGTCAACCAGAAACATGTTTTTATCCAATATTGTTGATAATTATTTTTAAATTCATTACATAGATTATTTGAGATAAAATCCATCATGATACATTGATAATTTTACTATTGATCAATCATTATTTTTTTTACTTTGACTATTGATTTTGATGGTTTTTTGATGAAAACATAAATGAAATTTTTTTAAAATAAAATTATTTGAAAATACATATCACGTGGATTCCAAAAAAATGACTATCTACCATTTATATTTCATTTGTTTTGAATGAAATTACATTACCAATCTTCTTTGATGAGTGTGATGGAGATGTTATTATTTTCTTGATTAGAAAATCAACTGACAGTTGTTCGGTATTTTCATCATACCCATTTCTTCTAATGTGACCAAATCATAGGATTTCCCAAAATAAACCTAGTAAACTCATAATAATATCGTATTTTCTTGAGGAAGTTCAGTCATGCCTATGATAATAAACAGGATGGAGAGTTTTTTTATATATGAGGATGATAATATAACCAAGAAACATTACAAGTGCTCTAGAGAGAAAAAATAGTGACTTTTACGAGAATAAATCTAAAGAAGAAATACATGAATTACTAGAGGAAGAAAAGGAAGGGAAAATTATAGCATGAATATAGGATTAAAATTCTATTTGAATATAGAAATTCCTACTAAAAAACATGTAGTCCTATAAGAAACCCACCATATTCCATGCATCATGTTACAATAGGGTTTCAATGTTTTTATAAATACGCCATGGAAAGTAACCTCATGTCATATAGTATGTAATCAAAAACTAAATGCCTCATCATAACACCTATACATGAAAGGATACTATCCTGGTATCAAATTCCAATTGGGCACACCAACATGTTGAATATCATGATGAATCCACTCTGGAATGTAGGCGTATACATCAATGAGTCGTTTATTGTATATATATTCTTTGTATTACCTTCACAACTCTATATTAGTTTAAATCATATGGACTAGGAAGAAATAATACACAATACTATTAATCTTGATGCATTCATGTTATGCTCATTTAGGAACGTGTCATGTATTATGATACCTTTAGTGTAATATTGTATCTCCTTGGCTAGTTTTCAGAACCAGATATGTGAGTATTCCATTTTGATAATTTATTCTGGAAGATAATCATTATGAATTCTAATTTTTACGTGAGTGTATATTTACGGAATTTTTTATGAATATCTTTTGTAGGTTTCCATAGTTGATAATAGAGGGATGGTGATATGGTTCGAGTTGGAACATTTTTGGTAAAATTTTTGGTTGAATACTGACACTAAGGTATGGTTATTTGAAGAGACAGTGGACTAGGTAAACCCACTTAGTGATAGAGAATGGATCATCAAAATTTATTGTAATTAAACCCATCAAATGATTCATATCTTCCATGACGTGGAAAGGGTCCTCTACAGGGTTTACACCCATTTTACTAATGTGAAATATAATTTGAGATGTAATTCCTAAACAACAGTTATATATTTGTGATGTGGAAGTGGTGAAATTTGGGTAGTTCAAGTGTTTTTGGTTTGGTGGCTTTTTGAGTAATCAAGGTTTCCATCAATGTGTAACTTCTATGAAGCTAATCTATAAAAATTGATTTTCACATATATAAATGACTATATTTTTTGTTCAAGTATATTTTGTTTTGTACCAATATGAGATGAATTTTTATCAAATTTAACTTTAATGATTGTTGTTTTTTAATGGGTCTAATCATAATCACCATTATATTGGTATTATTACAACATTTTTTGATTATATGTTGACAATGAAAAATTTAGTAGAGATGTTAGGGGATGTGGTGTTAGTGGTACCAGTTTATTAAGGATCTTGGTGGTGATTTTCAATGGTGGTGTTTGAGTAATATTAGAATCATAAAGACCTCATTTATTAAAATCATTCGTTGTCTTTATTTATCATGATATAATGATCCATAATTTTCCCCTATTTAGTATTCACTAAATTAATGTTTTTTCCATATTCATTGTGTCACATATATGATATATTATAGTTTGGTAATTTATATTGTTTTAATTATCATATATTTTACTATTGATATGTGGTTTTTAATGGTTATATAAGTTAATTAATTCATTAAATGTGTTAGGCCTTCTTGGTTCTCGTTTCCCACTAGTGTCTATCTTGGGGAGGCACACATCTCATATTTTCATCACACGAGGAGTTCAAGTGGGATTGGTAATGTCACTCTAAAACCATTTTTCCCTCCCATGGTAAAGTTAATAAAAATTGAAAGTGAAAAAATATAAATCAATGGTTCATGAAACAAATTTCCTGTTATTAATCATTATATAATGAGATAAAAATAATTTTGATAATATAAATGAATATTGAAAACTGAATCATGAATATTCTACACTTAGTGGATGTAGAATAACCAATAATAATTTTCAGCTTATTTGAAATAAATATATGTAAAATCATAAAAAATATCATTATAACATCAAAACGAAACATCGATATCCAATAGAATAAATTTTTTAAAGATCACTAAAATTATTCATGAGTAAAATTAATATAGTCCATCTCAATATTCTAAAAAATTTAGATGAATTATCTATCTGTTTATTTAGAAGTCATGTTAGCAAAGACCAATCAAATGAATGTATCTAATGAATATGTGAAAAGACTCAAATTAAATGACTTTAAAAAAACTATTTGGTACATAACAACATATATCTCATAATGATTTATTACCTAATAAAAAATAATTGATGATTTTTAAATATATATAGATTTTGATAACATTAATATTATTGTCTCTAATTAGATTAAAGTGTTTGGTTATTATTGATGGATTCATGGTGGATCGATTGTTTGTGGGGTTAATAAATTTATTAAATTACAGGTACCAGAGGGATTATTTACATGTTTTTAGGTTGAAATTTTATAATGTAAAAATTATGGCTAACATCTTAGGATAATTGGGGGATGTGAATGATAATTCCCAATTAATCAGGTATACTAACTCCTATAGACCATAAAAACCATGTGTAGAGAAAATTCATGATTAATGAATGATAATTTAAAGGGGGATGAATTAGTAAACAATATTGTTTTTATATTTCATTAAAAATATCCTTCATTTCATGTTTCGATGTAGTGATGATTTCTCTGACATACCCAAATAAATACCATCATAGGGGAACATAACAGATTTACAAGGTTCACCTCTCAATGTGAGAAGTTAATACTTAGTGAAAAATTAATTACTCCAGTATCACAAATACCACTTGAACTATGGTGTGAGTAAAATAATTTGTGCATATCCTCCAAACACATGTTTACAAGTATTTTAAATATAATACAGTCAATATTATTCAAATTTTAATCCCACACTTATCAATGATAAATGTTAGTGTAAAAGAGAAAATTATGAATCCAAATATATATCCTCTATTTTGTTGAGTGAGCTGAAAATTTTCACATCAACTATACTTTTAATGTAATAGACATGAAAAATTAATCATTAAGATCCCACAAGAACATTTTTCTTCATTAATTTTTATACCGAACACATTCACCAAACAACATTAATCAATTTCTTATCATTTCCCATGTATTAAGAAAACATATTCATAGAATATTCAATATATTGACCGTATCATGATCTTTTTATTATTATTACTCTATAAAATCATTATACTACAAAATAATATAATATCAAATATTTACAGTATCTTTACATTAATAGAAAATTGTTTATGAATTTTAATTTAAAATTATAACCCCTTACTTATATAAAAATATTCACCACCCATTTCAATCAATAAAAATAAATTTAAAGTAGTTGTTAAAATAGTTTGAAAAACATTTAGAATTATAATATGATGTTAATTCGTCACTCCTGGCGAAACTACATAGATATCCCATGGAACATCTTCTACATTGTGGCCCCAACCACTGTCACAAGAGGTGGTAGTTAAAACCAGTAATTTATAAACTAATCAAACAGATTATGATATAAGAAATTCAATGTGGTGTGGATGTCTAAAACTATCTAGAACCACTTAATTCCAATCCATCATATTCTATGATATAGTCAATGAATAATGTTATGATGTTCAACATTTTATTCTGACTATGGTGAAGAATTTGAGTTCTGACATGGAGGTCTCAAATTTTCTAGAGACACTAAAAATCATCCTTGCATCTTCTATAGTGTGGTCCTTATCTATAGAGTTGAATAGTCTTATTGTGTCTTATCCATGGTATATAAATTTAATATACGACGTGATAACCTATAGACAATTTTTATTCATTCTTTATATTTTTGTATCTCCTTGGAAAGGAAACCACTACTGCTATGTATCTTTAAAATATGTTAGTAGGCTAAAATGTGTACAATTGTTGAGGTTCACATATTCTTATTTAATGAACTTATACTATGTAAATCCATGCTTTTCATCATTTTTCCCATTTTTTTCCATGAATTATAATATCACAATTATCTCTTCTCATTAAATATTAATCAGAATTAACCATCTTTAGTATCATATTTATAGACTCTAAGAAACATCACCTCACTATAATTTTGATTATGAATATGATTATTTTATTTATAATACACTCCCACTTAAAGTAACATATACACTCTAAAATATTTCATTATGTTTTCACTAATACATTTTAACACGATTTGGAGTTGAAAATATCCCCTTTATATTTTTTTTACCAAGAATCATAAATCACTATAAAAATATGAATACTCAATATTGGATCTCCAATCAACAATTAAATAACTAAATGAGTAATCTATGGTAACGATACGTGAACATTAGATAAAAAATATCATGTTTTCCAGAACATAAATGTGATTCCACCTTTACAAATATCATCATCACTACTTACATGTACTTTAATAAACAGTTTGAATAGCTCAAAATCATTGAAAAATATTGAAATCACAAATTTATACTTTTTAATAAATCTCTCAGAATATTTTATCCAATATAAAACAAAAAAAAAATCAATGGATATGAACCTAAAAATATTAAATCATTTTTATTTCACTTTTATGTAAATAAATATAATGAATGAATTATGCTATCATTCATTGCATCCATTCAAAAAAATATACCAATCCAATATGAGATATGAGATGATTGAACCATACCATTTCCTTGAGGTGAATACTGTTTAATTTTCAACACTAATCATAGATTATGAAAATTCTAACTTGGAATTATATAATAGTATACATTAACATTATTTCAATTAAAAGATAGAAATTATTCATGAAATTCATTTCTCTAATTGTGTCCCATGATAAAATTATATTTTATATAAATGTTATAGCTTCATGAATGATAATTTGGACTCATTTAAAAATTAATATCCCTTTGGTTGTCACATATAAGAAGAAGTGGAAACCTCACGTCAACATTTAATTTATTAATAGGTGCCTTTATCAACATTAAATATATGATGAATTTAATTTTATCAATATATTAATCATCATCCGTGGTTTAGGTTTCAGAACATTTCTTTTAAGAGTGCGAATATACACAATTATCTATATGATATAAATTCCATTAGTTGTTGACCTATTGTCAACAAAACATCCTTCCCAATATGCGTCTATATAACAAAAAAGTTAGACATTTAATTTAACATTACATTTCAATCAAATAACTATTTTGACATTGACAAATCGTAGAATCCTATTTCAATTTAAAAAATGGGACTATTTTGGTCCACTTTGATAGTGATCACTGTGTTTTTCAATATAGATAATATCCGATCTAAAATATATTAAATATAGTAGACTAAAAATTAATATTTAAATTTATACTAGATCCACATCCTAACCTTCTTTATTATTTTTAAAATTAGTCCATATTGAAATTTGTGTACGAATTGTCTCTTAATCCTCCACATAAAATGTTTGAATATGTTCCATGGAATATTTTTCCTCAGAATGAAAAATTTAATCTCTATTTTGAGAAATATATAAAAAAATATAATACCAAACATCTCTATGAATATGAATATTTAATAATTAATTCATCTTATTTGGATCAAATTCACATATTTCATCATTATTACTAAATAAATATGATTTTATCCATATAAACAATAAAAAGTAGATGTAATTTATATTAATGTTTGATGAAGATATTTTTACCAACTCTTCCTTTTCTAAATTTGAAAACTCTTGATGATGTTTTCCAACATATAATAAATTGCTATTGGGGATCCATTCGGCCAATGGAAGGCCTGTTTCAGACTATAAACTCGATTATTATCATCTTTGAGCATGAAACCACATGCTGACTCCATAAAAATCTTATAATGTAATTCACTATTGAGGAAGGATCACTTGAAGTCCATTTGAAAAATATTTTGTTTCATATTTAATTAATATAATGAAATATTCTTATTATTTCAAGCCTTCATACATGTGTAAAATTCTTATAATAATATACTCCTTCAACATTTGATTGACATTGAAAAAAAATATTGTTTTATTTCTTACCACTTTATATGGTCATTAAATTTTTTCCATAACAACCACATTTTCCCAATGTTATTAAATTATTAAAATCTAGAATCCAATAAAAAGGTATCATTATTATATGTCTGATCATGTTCTCTATTAATAACATTAATCCTTTAATTATGAATCATATAATCTTCATCATCTCTATGGTCCAATTGAGATTAAAATGTGTTATGACTTTTTATCCTAATAGTACAACTTATTTTACTTGTAATCATTGATACTCAATATTGTTTTGATTATGAAATTTTCATCCCTTTCATGGATGAGATAAATTATTTTAATACACATCACTTAAAATGCATATGACTTGTTCTCCCACATATACATCTTCAACACTTGAATATTTTTATTTGGTTATAATAAACTATTTAGTGGAAATAGAATCACCATCTCTTATCTAAATGTATTCATCATGATCAATTTTTTTCTATGATTGATACAGAATACTAACATCATTACAATCAATGATATGTTTTACATTATTTATTGAAATTTTGATAAAATGTTAAATTAATGGGAAATATCCCATTAAATAATCATTTCTCTAACATTTCTAGATTCTATCCTTTTACATTGAAAACAGATGGTATTCCAAACACCCAAAGGTGCTTCATATATGGATATTTGAAATAATATTTCTCACATAGTGACATATATATGTTTATTCAATAAAAACACTTGTTTTTGATATGAAATAATAAAATATATATTATCTCTTGATATTATTATATGTATAATGCTTGATAAGAATTTTCCACAACATCTCCACAAAAAAACATATTCTTATATAAGGACACATCATCATGTTTTGCTGTGTATAGTGTAATGAGTTCATGTTAGATTATAGGATTATAAAAATAAACTCAAAATAACACATTTTTTGTACAAATATAAATTATTATTATTAATATTATTGAGAGAAATATTATACTCTTTCATTTCAATTTTTTAAATTCCATTAAAAAATTTAATTCCATTAATTTTTATTTCATAAAAACAACACATTAAACATGAGATAATTAATAAATGGAATTAATGAAATAATTAATTCTTTTGATTTATTTTTCCCTATTCATCCTATACACATTTTAATTAATAAGAACCAATAGTTGAGTGGATTAAATTTTGATCTTCTTGTTTGAGGTGTTAGAACTCTTCAATTTTTTGAAATATTGAGAACATTAAATCTATGATTATTTTCAGAAAATGATGATCGTGATAATTATCTATTTGAGTGATCAAGTTCAATTCTATTTTTCTGAGATGAACAAGCCTTCGATGACCCAAATAATTTTTCAATTTCATACATTTTATATCCTGATTTTCCAATATCAACCTTAAGAAATATTTTTACTTTAGTCTTATTTCATTTTACCACATATTTCCCTTCATAAATATTAATGAAATGTAACCCATCCTTTTAAATCATAAATTAATTTCTATCATCATAATGTTATGACACAATTTGGAAATTATGTTTAAATCTATCAATAAAAAGTATATATTTAGATTTTATCTATTATTTTCTAAGTACTTTTTAGTCAACACCTTTAATCATGACAGATCCCTCATTACCATAGGCCACTAAACCATGTTTAAAATTATTCAATTCCTTAAAGAGTTTTATATCTAAAAAAATGTGGGAAGATAATTCATATTCTATGATACATTGACTACCCCATTTCTATGCTCTTAGTTTTAATTCCACAATTAAGGAAATAACCTTTCCTTTATTCTTATTCATCTTAATCTTTTAAGGACTGAATATAATATTTGTTGGGATGGTAAAATGATAATTGTTTCATTATCAGGATGACTAGGTTGATCAAAAATCTATATAATTCTTCAAAAATATAATATTTTCTCAGTTATTTATTTCCAATTCACTTTAACAGCTTCTAAACATCCTTATGTTAAGAGGGCTTGATTCTCCTAAATAATTACTTATCATACAATCGATATTGATTTTGATATCGTTTATTGATCCAACACTTATTTTCCATATGTACCAATCTAACACAAAACCAATAGAAAACAATGAAGCATATATATAGTTGAATGTAAAAAGTTTTCCATATCTTATTGAATGTATTTCACCACAATTATAGTAATTTATTTTATATTTTTTTATAAATTCTTTTTCGTTCTACCAAATTATTGACAATTGTAAAAATAAATTTTAAAACTCATTTAGATTCTATAATTGTAGACATTTTTTTAATCTAGTTGGTTCTCCTATAATATCTATAATTTAGACCACCACTTGATTTTTTAATAACCATAATCATCATGAATTTTATCTTCTTTAAAAAATCTTGATTAAAAATATTAGCATTATTATAATATTTATGTACTTTTTTATGTGGGTTATATTCATCATTAAACTTAATTACTTTTTTTTAATTATGAAATGGAGTTAGGAATGTTGGGCCTTCACTTATTTAAATACAATTATGTTCTGAGCATGTTTGGTGGTAAAAATTCAAAATAATTTTCATTCCCATTATTCATAATTAATGATAATCTTTTACTAATCATCAAGAATATGATTCAACTAATTAAAATCATCAAGAAAATCATATTTAATTTTTAAAATATAGAATCATTATTATAAAAATATTTATCATCTGTATTTAATTTTTTATATTGTTCCCCAAATAAGAAATCATTGAGAAATGTACTATTTTTTCTATATCATTAAAGAAGTAAATTATAGTCTTTTATTATTCTATAATTTGAAAATTGGAATTGACACGGGAAATATTCTCATCATTCAAATTAGTAATGAGTAGTTTTTTAATATGATCACCACAAGTGGAAAATTAATCTTCTTCTTAATTTCCATTTTCCATACATTAATTATAAATGAATTTTATCTGGTAAAATTTAGAGAACCTCATTCATATATAATTATTAGAAATAATTTTCTTATATAGTTTTGTATTTGTAAATTTTCTAGGAATATCATATTCCTTTTCACTATCATCAATTCTTTGAGATTTTTGAAAATTCTCAATATCATATCCAATTGATGATCAAATAAAAAATTTTACGGGATGATTTCTCTTTTACATTCCTTTAGCTATTCTAATGTTTCTTGAGTTATGATAAATAATGTCATCAAAATAATCCCTTAAATATTCGTCAAATTCATAAAACAAATTCGGTTCCACAATTATCTTTCTTATTCAACATTACATGCTTTATATATTTAAAAGGGAGATATATTTCCTCATAGACATTCTTTCTAATAGAACGATATTTCTTCATTTCAAAATTCATGAAGATAATATTAAAATATTAAATATTAATATCAATTGATTATTATTATTTTGGGAGAAAATATATTAGATTCAAAATAACTTATAGGATAGAAAAAATCATTTCCAAAATATCAAAATCTTTTATCCTCTCACTGTAGACTTTTATATTGATCAAAACATCAATCACCATTATGAAAAAACTAAAAATAGTTTCTTAAAAATGAATATGAGGATGATCAGAATATGTCTCCAAGGATTTAAATTTATACTCTTCACTTTGATTTTTCATTTATATATATTATGATGTTTATCCCTGATGAATTTAGTGGGTATGATTCATTTGACTCTAAACCACTCACTTGTTGAGCGTGTTGATTGGTTGTTTTTTTTCATGGTCATCATTATCTATATTCACCATTTCTATTTCTATAATAGAAGTACCTTCATCCTAGGGAAAAACCCAATAGTTGGGACCCCCAAAAAATAATTATTAATTTATAATAGTTATTGAATCATCATATTTTCCCATATGCGGTGGATGTTTTCATTAAATGTAGGAATAAAATCAGTATACATTGAATTTAAATTTTCCATTATAGATAAAAAAATTATTTAATTAATCATTAAAATACCACAACATTAAATATCAAAATATACAAAAAGGGAACTATGAACTATGGTACCACCTATATTACCACTTCCAGATAATATATAGATCACTAAGAGGTGGTGAATTTGTGATCAGTGTTGTTTTTATATTTCAATTAAAATATAATTCACCACCTATTAGAATATGGTAATGATTTATAAAATATATCCAAACACACACCAACATATCGGAACATATAAATTTACATTGTACATATTTCATTATGAGAAATGTAGTCTTTCGTTTGATGTAGATTCTTCTAGTATTACACCACCCACTAAAATAACAATGTGACTACACTGAGTAGTGTATAACTTTGAAATTCATATTTTTTGTCTCTTTATTGTGATTTGGTGTATCCCACACACATGTTTTTCCCCGAAAATTTTAATTTCGAATTAATTTGTAACATCAGAAATGTATTCAAATAGATAAACATCATATATCTTACTGATTGCATTGAAATAATCTACATACATGGTACCTGTACAATAATAAACAAGAAAAAATTATTCCTAAATATTTCATGGGAATAATTTTCTTCTTAATTTCGTATGAACAACACATGTAAAAAAACATTAATATTTTTCATCATCCATTCTTAATATTTTTGTATTTATAGAATCATCACTTTATTTAACATCTCAAGATCTTTTACAACTTCTTCCTCTCTATAGAAAACTTTAGTTTGAATATTCCTTTATCTATAAATCTATACAGTTTCCCCTCTTCAATAGAAGAAATTTTTTGAATTGGAATTTCAAATTCAAACCCCCTTCTTGATTCAAAAACCATTTATCATTTTCTATCAAAATATTGACCATTAAAATTTAACTCAAATTTAAAAGTGTTTAGAATAACTTAAAATATTCAAATATGAAGCTAATTCATCACTCATGGTGAAAGTATCCATATTTCCATCGATGGAAAGATTATACAATGGTCTAAAGCATTACACTATTTTTTATAGCTGATACATGTTATTTTTTGACATCCTGAACACATCATTGGGTAAGAATGTCATTGCAGTGAAGAGGTCCCAAAATCCATATAACCATTGAGTTTCGACCAATCCATTTATGCGGTGTGATTAATAAACTAGGGTTTTGTTTTCCAAGTTTCCAATTGAAAAAGGAATGGGAAATGTACTAATATCTCAAGGTCTTGAATTTTCTTAAAATTCAAAAAATTGATATATCCTCAATTGTGGAATGGTCCTTTTCTTCGCCACGGAATACACTGAACAAGTCTCCTATGATGTGTAGATAGTTACTTTACAAAATGATGTAAGGTATACTATTTTAATTATAGAATAAAATTCTCTGTGGAATGGAATAATTTTTTATTATTTATCCAAACTCCTACATAGTAGGATATCCTGTGGACAAAAATTATGGAATATAACTTCTTCTTCAGAAAAGTGTTATGATGAAAGATCGGTTTTTGGGAGTGGAACCCATTCTTATGCTCCATTAATCATGATAGAATATTGAAATCTTATCAGGATATATTAATCACTTTCAATCATTTTAAGAAACATATGAATTTTAATAGGATCATATTAATGTGAGTATGAATATGATTTATGTATTGAAAAAAAAACAAAAAACAAAATATGATATCAAATCCATCTTGTTTAACCCACATCTCAATCTAACATCTCAAAACCTATTAGTCATAAAACAATGTAATATGCATCTCTTTTTTAATGGAAAACATTTACTTTAGTTATAGGTTATTCTAGAAGTTCTCTATAAGAACTAGCTATTATGACACCTTTCTAAAGTATACTGTATGGGGGCTATGGCTATAAGCCATGATGACATATGATAAAAGAGTGATCCATAAGTGAATAACTCCACACACCTTTATAGACTATTTATATTGTACAATCCATAGGCATAGTCCCCATGGCCAATGTAATGGAATTTCTTCTATAGAGTGGGGTGTTTCTAGTAGTGTATGATTAGTATTACGAAATTTAAATTAAAATAGAATAATTTTAAAAACATTTAATTAGGTATTTTTATATTTTTAAAAAATTAATAAATATTTTTAAAAGATAATAAATTATTAAAATAAATAAAATAAATGAAAAATATATTTTCTATGTTTTTTTCAAAAAGATCATATATACTAGGTGTAAAATAATAATGATGACTAACATGACTAGAGGAAAGAAGAGATCCTTTTATCTCCCTTATTATTTAATATTTTCACTATTCTATAATAATATATAAACATATTAGAATACATTTTTAATACAGTTATATTATTTATTTTCTTATTTCCATTTATTTAAATTTATATACATATTATAATACCATTCATTTAAGATTAAGTCAAAATATGTATTATTTTTAAGTTGATTCCACATTATTTTTCTCCCATTTGAGATTGAATTTTTTATTCAAAAACATTATTTTTTATGAGTTAAATTATGTCATATTTATGTCTATAACTAAATTTAACATCCATTTTGGGGTTTATGTTCTTTTAATATCCGATTCATAATGATTGAAACATTCTGTGAAACATCCCCTATTCTCTTTAAAAACATAAACTTTATCATATCTTCTTTCAAAATCATTTTTTGATTTCTATATCATATATCATATTGTCTATTATTATTATTATATGGATATTAGTAAAATAATATAAATTTATTCATTATTTTTCTTTATCGTAATTATTATTATTTTTTTATAAGATCATTCATATTCATCCATTGATTTATCCTCAATGGAAATTTTGAAACACATTCTTATATTTATAGTGAATGTACTTTTTTATGAAAATCGAATACCCATAAGACTATAACATTTAAATCATGGGTATATATCAAAATTATTACTATTTTATCCATGATTACATCTATTTGATGATAAATATTATTTATAAGTAATCTATTTTTTAAATACATGTTATGTTTTTTATTTATTCATGAGTGTTGTAATATTTCTAATTTATGTGTCACAAAAGATTTTGATAATATTATTATGTTACATGTGGTCAATAGATAATGAATCCATTGAATTTTCTATATAATTATTTTCTTATATTAGATAATAAGTATTGTGGATGTGATAGAGCTTCTACCATCTATGATAACATTTTTATCATTTTCCATTGAACTTTCATTATAATGTTTTATTTTTATTCTTTTTACATATTTCTTGACCAATTGTTATAACCACCATATTCATATTGTTATGATTCCTGGTCTATTATGGGTTAGAATCCATGATTCCCACTCATTGGCTCATGTTAACTCATGTCTTTATATCACTCCTATTATTTTCTTACCTTTTCGGATTTTTTTCACACATTTTCATTTACATACCAACGAAAATGGTCATATCTATTAATAATATTATGAAATAATATATGAAGACTATGATTAATTATTTAATTAATTATATTTTTTGTTTTAATGTTGAATGTAGCTAATTTTTCATGTTATTATACTTAATTATATTATAGTGATTAATATTTTTTTTGTTTACCAAAACAAGATATAATAATAATCTGTATTTGATGTTTAGGTCACTATAAATAACAAATATATAGTTATAAATTTAAAAAAATCCCATCATTAATTATTTTCATTTTACATAATTTTAAATAATAATTATATACAACCAAGAATGTTTAAATACCTAAATAGTATGCTAAATTAGCATGTGAATTCTTTTTCACGGATGCACAATAATATGACTTTGTTACATTATTAGATGGTAAATTTAATTATTAATGTAATAAGATAAAAAATAACAATATAATCAAGATTAAAATACAGGGACATGAGTTTTTTATCATGATTTACACAATCGACTATAACCATGGCGCATACACATAATAGTGTGTTTGTATTCCAAATAATTATAAGCCCATTGCTATGTAATTTCATGAGTTAGACATCATTTAATAATAGATTATAGGAATAACCCTCTTCTTATCTTCCAATTAAATGTGTTGATAATAAGATAATGAAATATTTAGAAAGTATATTTTATAATGAATAAGTCAAAGTATAACAATACATGACACTACAATCAATTTTTATCTTCTACTCTATAAATATTTTCTTTATCTCCTTTTACACATTGAATCATCAGTTCATCAATACATTTCCATAATTATATTCTATAAATATATTTAATTCTCAACATAAATCTCTCCAATTATTTAATATAACTCTGATTGTAATAGTTATTCATTTTCCATGATCATCTAACCTTTATATGATAGGAAGTTATTCTATTATATTTCATTAAAATTGTTTTACATTTCATAACCCTTAAATGGTAACTAAAACCATCAATATTTGTTGACTTATATTTCATAATATAACATTTCATAATTTTTTAATCTCTATTTATATATATGTATAGATTTTATTTATTCATAAAACCATAGTGTTCTTGTATTACACCATGGGTGTAGTTGTTCACTAATGGTTTTGAATTCTCAATCCATGGTGTGAATCGTTAATTATCATAATATATAATATATTTCATTATTATGGAATTATTATATATCTTATCATTAAATTTACTTATAGGTTATCCACAACATGGTTATCTTACGAGACTTTTTGAGTATTCTTCCCTCATAAAATTCTCAAGATGCCATAACCTGAATATTCTTCTCCCAATGCAGTATATAAACTCTTCACAAGGAAGTATATGAACCGTGAAATGATTCTCTAATACATGTCATTATAAATGTGGAATTATACCATTTTTAAATAACATTCTTCATGGAATCTTAGACCATCCAGATATTTTGGATAAGTATTTTATAAAAAATCATCATAGAAACGCCCATTACCACAAAAAACTCCCCTTTCCATAGTGTGATATTGTTGACAATGAAAATTTTTAATAGAATGATATAAATTTTCAATCCAAATTTAATAATGTGGAAATAATGTTGAACCATATATTATAAGATGATATACTTCTTATCATGGGTTTTTATACATCATAAAGACATATTATTTTAAATCCATAATATCTCTAATATCCTTCCTTCAACATTTTTCCATCATAATTGGGATTATAGATTTAGACTTACATATGACATTAAAAATAATAAATACTCTAATAATATATCCCTCATTATCACCTTTAGTATATATGAACAAAAAATTCATAAATATTTTCCCTAATTGTTTCAAAATTATTCCTATATTTTGGATCAAAATTATAATTTATATAAATTATCAACAATAATATGTTTTTGGATCGCATAGTTCTTTATAAAATAATCAAAATTACTAATTAGTTCTATTATATCATCACTAAGACCACGTGAGTAAATTTTTATATAGGAAATGTAAGTGAGTACAAAAAGAACAAAATATAATAACTTTTATCCTAATACATTATAGAGTCATTGCCCCTTATTAATAACTCACACCACATTCAATTATTACCAATAAATTTATACATTTTTATATACATTTTAAAAAAATACATAATAAAATTAATGTATCATAGTTTTATGAATCCCCATATTTTTCATCAATCTATAACTATCAGCATCTCTTTATATGAAATATTCATAACAAAATTAATGATAATTAATTTTCTAATAAGACAAACAATTAACCCCTTTATCATTTATACCCCGATTGATATGTCTCATTTTTAGATAATTGAAAATATCATTTTCCCCATATTGATATGATTTTTTATGTTTATCCTCCATTTATAAAAGCAAAAATGGTAACACCTTGATATCATGTATTTTAAAATATTAATAAATATAACCAATATTTAAAATAAATTCATGGGGATATGTCATTTTTTAAACCTATTTATGTAAAGGGATGGCTTTGAAATCTATGATGAAAGTGATGATACATAAATTCAATTGAAGAATGTGTTTTTGTGAAAATATCTACCATTTTTTCATGTGTTCCAATATGTTACACCATGATAATTTCTTACCCTATATTTTCATTATAGAAGTTGTTATAAATTAAAATATAGTTAGAACATACGTAAGGACTTTATTTCTCTATGATTATAATCAAAGTCCATATATCTCAATTTATATACATCATTATCCCAATTTATACACTATTATATTTAAATCTTATCATCATTAATATTAAGTGAGTTAAATATTTCATCATTAAGATATATTATTCTTTACATATATTAAAATAAGTTCCATATACTATTTTAATCTACAATCCAATGTCATTTTTTTGGGAATGTATAATGTTCCTCTACTTGTTGATTTTTAATACAATACATCTCCAACCCAATCCACATAATTATATTTGAAAAATTAGTGTACCTTTAATACAATATACATAATCATAAAATATTTATTTCATTTTAAAAACCCCATAATTTTACTCAATTCCCTGGGATTTTACTCCTTCAAATTTCATTTAAATAGAGCCATCATGAAGATTGTGCGATTAATTTTTATTTATTCATTACTATGAAATGACAAGATATACTCATTCCCTAAAATAATATTGGATCAATATATTTTTCATGAGTATTATTCCCATGTTAATTTTCAAACAAAATGTGAATTATAATATATTACACTAAAAAATTTGAATCTTCTTTGATACCTCAATGGAAAAAACTACTGTGAAATAAATTTTGAGTTAAAATATTTGTTTACATAAATTTAAAAAGGTATGTTAGTTATCTAAAAATACAAATTCAAATAGGTAATATTATCATGGTTGAAAAATATCTACATAGATATAACATATATATTATTTACATGAGTTAATTAATAAATTTGAATTTAAAAAGTTATTCATTCTCAAATAACCTCACAAAAAGATCTTGGTCAACACCACCAATTTTTAATTCTAACATCATAAAATATGTATCCAAGGGATAGTAATAAGAACCCAGTTGTTGTATAAATACATATAAATACTTATTTATATGTAAAGTTTTTATCATCATTGATTTATTATTTATTTTTTATGTATAATTATTATTTAATAACATTCATTCAGGAATTACATATTTACATCCTTTTGGTATACCTTAAATATCAATTATATTATAATAAGATAGAAAACTTTTATTGGACGAATACTTTTAACAAAAGAAAATAGATCTTCTATTTCAATACAATTAATTTTGGTTTAAACTTTATAGACATGAAGAGTCTTATTCCAAATTTAATTTCAATGATCAAATATTTTTTCTTAATATTATTATTTTTCATTAAATTTTTTTACATTTGGTAACTTCAAAATTTTCAATATTATTTTCTTTTTTATTTGTTCAATACCTTAATTAATGGACTAAATACATGTTTTATATTTTAACAATTCCTAAAAATATAAGGGATCCAATTAAGATAATTAGGTTGTTCTCTAAATATTTTTCATCCATTACCATTATTTTGGTGTCATTTTATAAATAAATAATTATTGAACAATCAAATTAAAATATAATTTTATTCCATTCTATTTGAGTTTATTAATAAATCTGCTCCACTCTATATTCGTGTTTTCATTTAGTTTTAAAAAATATAGTTATTGTGAGGTACAATTATAATATCCTAGGATAATTTCATTTCTTACATTCCATATTAAACATTCATTAGAATTAATAAAAATTTAGTGTTTAGATATTTATTTATAATCACCACTATATAATTAATTTTTTATGATTTTTATGATACTTTTATTTAAATACTTGTAATATATACCATTGGTAAAATAACGTAGGAATCTTCTTTATTCCAAAAAATTTATATATTTCCCTTGTGTATCATATTTATTATTTTAAAATAAATATATTTTTAAATTTAAAATATGTTTTGGAGTTTGTTCCTATTTTTAGATTTATCATATGGTATTTTATGTTCTCCTAGACTCAGTAATGACTTATTTTTATCAATGACTATATATTCTAACACGTACTTCAAATTATTTATTTAATGAACCCTCAAAATGAGTAATATATTTGATAGGTTATTCACCTTGTGATTTCTTTTTTTACCATTCCATTTTTTTGGGACTTCTTAGTAATATTACCTCACATTAAATTATACTATTCACTAAGTTGTCGTAAACATCAATGAGGTGAAATCCAAAAAAATTTCTTATCTTATGATTTTCATCATATTTTTTATTTTTATGTTCTTATATACCATTATACATTTTAATAAAACAAATCATCTACAACTTCATTTACATAACAATGATACACGAAATACTACCATGATCATAAAAAACAATTTATAATACCCTAAATAATTATTCCAATTTAATTTCATGGGTCTATAAATGAAATTGTAGTCCATATAAATGAATTTTAAGGTACCCTTCATCCATGGATTGTAGGTATTATTATTAACCCCCTACCGTACAACATTTTAACCTATTTTACCATTTTTTTTTGAATTTGGAATATAGTTATTTTCATTTATATTTGAAATTTTTTTCATGATTTTTTATTTATGTGGTAGATAGATTAATACCATAAATAATTAACCCATAAATATGAAGTAGAAATGTTTTTTATTTTATACACATGATATAGATTGAAATTTTTTCATGATATGTTGATAGTCATTATTTTTTTACATTTGATAATGAAACCCCTCTTAATAAGTTAAATATTCTGACCAAAGTCACAAAAATTACTAAAAAAATATTGTGTGATAATTGAAATCAATGAAACCTACATTTTTATTCATTAAATTCAATTTTTCTATATTATTACCAACATTCATCATAAACATCAATGTTCTATTATTTTTATATAAAAAAATTCCATCGATATGGTATATGAAATTTTTCATCATGATTATATTAATCATCATTTGGGTTGAATACCCAAAATTAAGGATATTGATGTTGTTATATTTACATAAATTTAATGTCACATTAGCTGGGATCATGTTTTCATCCATTATATTTTACTACCATAAAATTTCATGAGGATTTGATTAACGTTTGTATTTCTCCACTTTGTTTACTACATGTTTATAAAAATAATTTCAGTTCTTTTCATATAAGGAAAGTGTTTTATTTAATGAAATAATGTTCATGGATTACCATTTAACCATTCATGAATATTTTTTATGATTAATTTCGTCTCTCATTGTCATAAAATAAGATACCTTTTTTCATAGTTATAACAATGGAAAAAATTATTATTTATAAGATTTCTATTTCATTATATATGATATGTTCATTCTCTATATTTATTGATCTCAATTTCATTGCCTCATAAAAATGTATTCTCCCCTCTTCAACAGGTTATATTGTGACCTAGGTTTATATAGAATTAACACTTTATTAATGAAAAATTGTTTCTCATTTTAATTATACAATATATTTGAATATATTCTAAATTTAATGAATTCCCTCATCAAAATAATTTGAGAGTATCCACCTTTGTTTTCTATGTTCTTTGATTTTGTTTCACCCTCGCCATGTAGAGTCATCAAGAAAGGCAGGATTTCTCACATTGCGGCCAATCAAGATGATGTTGAGAAGAGGGATAGCCTGTGAAAATTCTTGATCATTGCTCTCATCCTCACCCATAAGGGTGTGAAAATGTGGCTCTTTTATAAACATTATACAATGATTGCCGCTGCATGGGGATTTAAAGAATGGAAGACAAGGTGAACGGGAAGGGTTTTTTTTCATATTGTCTTCCCCAATGATGCCCTCAAACACCGTGTATGGATCATTGGATCCATTCATCTAAGGCATAAAATTATGAAGATCCAGGAGTGCGATCGCAATTTTGATCCCTTCAATGTTGTGAATACACATGTACAACTTTGGGTTCAGATCTTTTTGCTCAATTGGATTTTTTTTCACCCCCTAATCCTGTGGGACATTACATATATGGCGGGAAATCCAATTAGGATTGATCGACAGACCAATAACCCTCGGTTTGGAAATGTTTCTCGTGTACTAATTGAGGTGTACATAGAAAGAACACTTGTTGAAGAAGTGGTTCTCACAACAAGAGATGAAAACCTCACTCTTGGAATCTTATATGAGAAGAAACCAATATTTTCCAAGATTTTAAAATTTTTGGTCACTCAATTGAGGAATGTTGGAGGTCCACCTTGTGGAACATATGAAATATGAAGGGAAATGATGAGTCAACTTTCTGTAAAGTTTCTGTTAACAAATGGAAGGGATGCTCCAACTGCTCCAAGTTAGAATGAGGATGTCTACCTTGACCCCAAATTTTTTACCTTTATTGTAATTGTTGAGATCAAACAAGTTTCCATGGATACTGCTGGTCATGGTACTGAATTTGTTCCTCTTTCTGAGAATGGTAATAAGTCTTTTTGGTAGGATTATATTCTTGACAGCCCAGAGCACTCACTACTAGACAAGTGTGAGGTAAGGTGTCCGGAGAGGAGATGCTCCCTTGCTTGTTATGATCTGAATGGTGAGTGGCCGGCCAATCTAAGTGAGGCCCATGCTCTTTATCTAGAATGGAATGAGGATGAATCTAGTGGGATTCCTCACTCCCAATGTTGTACTGTCATACAAGATACTCCCACTCATGAGAAGCTACTGCCTTGTATGGGCAGTGAGGTGGTGGCAATATTTGGGCCCTCTACAGATCTGATTCCAGATGTGAATATGGGTTGTGTTGTTCCTTCGATCCATCACCAACAACAAGACCAATATCATATTATTGATAGTTTTAATGACAGTGAATCATTTATCGTGGTTCCCTCGAATATGGCTACATAGAGAAGGACCAATGTTGATGGGAATGATGTTATCCAATATCCATTGAATTATTTTAGTCCACTCTCGAGTATATTTTGGGCTATTGATATTGAAACTAATCCCTGTCCTGAGGCTCATAATGGGGCTAAGCCCCATAATACTGAGGAGAAGATGATGGTCAAGGGAAACAATGTCAATAAGAATTATAAATCAGTGGGACCCCAAACAAGGGGTGGGACAATGCTCCTTAAATGGAGAATCTATTATGGAATTGTCAAGGTATTGAGAATAACCCCATGGTCAATTCCCTTAGACATCTTTTCATGACTAATAAACCTTTACTTTTGGGAATTTCTGAGCCACGAATGAAATTCCATTCTTGGAAAGCCTTCAAGTTCGAGTCAATTGGTTACTCTCTTGTTTTACACAACCTAAATGAGAATGGTGCTAAAACGCTATGGATTTTAAGTCATTACTCCCTCAACATTGTTTTATGTAGTAAATCTCAACAAATGGTCTCAATATCAATGGAATTTTAAAATTCTAATGTCAATTTTTGTTTTTTTATGCCTCTAACTCTTATATTTCAAGAAGGAAACTATGGCAAGAAATGGAATGATTCTTTGAGATGATACCCCATAACTGGATTATTGTTAGTGATTTTAACATTGTTCTTCTCCTGGAGGAAAAGACTAGATCACATTTTAACAGTAGTGTGACCAGAGATTTCTCCCAATGTATTGACAAATGCAGTCTGGTCGAGGTCTCTATTGTTGGGTCCAATTTCACTGGGGGAAGATACACCCTTCATGGAATGAAAGAAAAAAATTTGGATAGATGTTTATATTAGGTTGATGACAGGAATGTTGTCCTCAGTATTGCTGGAGTCATTCTCCCCAATATTCACTCTGATCATAATCCTTTGTTAATGGATGCCTCTTTTAAAATCACTCACATGGCCCCATCCCATTACGATTTAGTAATGAATGGCTTGGGATCCCCAAATGAATGTAAATATTTATTGATTAGTGGATAGTTTTGGCTACTGGGAGCCCCTTCACCATTCTTTTTTAAAAATTGAGATTTCTGAAATCAAGGCTCATGGAATGGAGTAAAGCCTCATTCTATAAGATTGATGATGATATCAAGGCTACTGAAAATCATATTCTTGTCTGCCAAAATTCCAATCTCTTCTAGCCATCCTATGTATAGATTCACACATTATCCATACATGATAATATAATAAAAATTAAAGAAATCTTTCCAGATAAATCTACAATATCATGTGGTTAAAGTAAGGGGATTGAAACTCTAGTTTCTTTCATCGGCTTCACAAAGAAGGAAAGGTTAGAAGGGAACTAACTTCCCTGAAGGTTAATGACAGGCTGTTTACTTCTAAAAATGACATTTCTAATGCTGTAATTGAATATTTTTCTAATATTTACTATAACACCCCCAATATTTCATAATAAGTTATTTTTTCAATGTAATTCAATATCTTTCACGACACACAACACTGAGTTCTCACGCACCATGACTTACCAAACTAGCTGTTCAAAAGCGTTTTTGAATTGTATTAACAGAATTATAAAATTTATATAATCCTTATACTTTTAGAATCCATATTTTGTGTTTCTTAGACATAATGTAAGAACAAATTCATTTTCTTTATAAAAGAAGTATTTTTAAAAAAAATCAATTTTACTCCCTTTTAATTGAGAACCCTCTTTAAATCCAATATTTGAATCTTTTATATATTCAATTTGACAAAATAAAATTTTTCTTTAAAATCGGCACATAATAATCTAGTTTCAATAAATGTTTGGTGTTTTTCTGATAACTTTCATATTTGGGTGAATAGTGAACAATACAATATTTTAACTGAAAACAACTTTTTTAATAAAAATAATTTACAGCATTAAATTATATATTTTAATGGTTTGTAAGTATAAATAGATTATATTTTTACCATATAATACATTTATGGTTATTGTATGTAATTTCACATTGAAATTGGACATAAACAAGTGTCAATCTTTTGATAGTTATTATTTCTTAAAAATAGGCTTTTTGGTTTTGAAAAAGGGAATTAATTTAAATTAATAAATACATCTTCTATGTTTTGAATTTGGTAAAATTGACTTCATTTTTGAAGTCATAATATTAAAATTAGCTTCGGGTAAAATTTTGGTATTTTTCTGAAAACATTCAATTTTTGACGAATAGTGAAAAACAATGTGTTATTATTTAAATCCAACTTTTTATTTAATTAATTAATTATTTATTTTAAATTTATTAAAAAAAAAATATAATACCTATATAAGTTCAATGTAATTCATTGGATTCATTTTATAATAAAATTAGATGTATAACATTTTATTGAACGTTTTACCATCTTTTATCAACCTCTTTGAGCATTTGAAAATTTGCATAAAACATAATTCTACCACTTTTGTGATTAGAATTTCAAAACTCCGAGACACAAGTATTATATCAGTAAATAAAATGTGGTCCAATAAGTTGAAAATAATTCTTGGTGAATAGAAACGGTTGACTTTTATTTAACACGGTTAAAAGTAAATTGGGTAATTAAGGGTAAAAATGATATCATAATTACCCTAAGACATGTCCTAATTCTATTGGATAAGTATAATTTGACCAAAAACAACCTTAGGAAAAAACAATGATCCTTTACGCCCACTTGGATTAGATTAGGACATTTATTTTTATTTAAATCAATGAAGAGTTAAAAGTGTTAAATTCGATGTTTAATAACTAAACCATTTTTAATATAGGTATACACATATTATAAATTCAACTATAAATATAAATTAGAAAGACAAAAATATTTCCTACATAATGGTTATTTATTTATAATTTTTAGACATTAAATAATTTAATTTATTTATGAAACAATGATGATGCAGTAATTACCTTTTTAATGAAGCATTAAAATAATTAATATTATAAATACCCAAATAAATGTAATTTGAGACATTTTATGAATTAAACTAATTTATAGGCTAATTAGACATGTTAGGGTTGATTAAATGATTTGTTTTCTAAATAATAATGTTTTTATAAATTTAGAAAAAATAAAATACCAAATAGTGTCAAAATTGACATAAAAGAGTTTTTAAAACAAATATTATATTATTAATTGGTATTCTTTTACTAAAAATATATGGTTCATCCAAAGGGCTGAAATAATATTATATATATAATTAATGAACCACTTGGGGTTCTATTGGATGTTTATAATATGGTTATTAATGATATAATATAAATATACAAAGAGACATGGTAAATCGCAAACTATTTAACTAAGAGTTAAATATAAAAGAAAAGGTTAATTTAATGACCCAGACCAGTATAAAACGCATTGTTTGAGTAGTGTTTGACCCATACCCACTTTATACTTTAAATATTTCATTTTTGAACCATTATAAACAGAATATTATTTTATTATAAAATAATAATTTATGTTTTTCCAAAGGTGCCCCTCACCCCTCTTATAAAAGGGCACTTCGCCTTCTCTGAAATTCAAACCTCCAAAGCCATTTTTCTCAGCCAACCACGACCAAAATATCCTTCCAACTATCATAAAATCATCCTAGAGGCCTTAAATTGGTCATAAATCCAACATAAGAAGCCCTTTTGATCAAATCAAAATGAAAAACCCGAAGAAGAGGTAATGATTTCACCACCCTCTTTCAAGTTCTTTTCTTCTTCCACATACTCATTCTTTGTTATTACCATACCCAAATAATAAATCCCGTAACTTATATATACTGTGATGTTATTATAAATATGGAACAAAAATATTTATTATTCTATCCATCTTATGAATTATAATGTCACCATGCGTGCGTACGTACGGCTTAACGTCTCCACACCGTGGTGTAATTTGTTATTCAACACTATGTTATTTGGATGGATATAATAATGAGTAATATGTATATAAATAAGGAAAATAAAATTATAATTTATATTTAAAATTAATATACCATTAAATTCCACACCTTTAAGGAAATTATATCATCGCTCGTGCCTACGTACGGATTACCGTATCCACGACTCGATGAGATTCATTTCCACGTTCACCATTCGTCGACGATTATAAAAATATATCTTACTAATAAGTATGTAATATATGACATAATAATGATATTGGATATATTTATATTTATATATGTTTGTGTATTTATGTATTTACAAATATCTTATTCACTTACTTCTGTTCAATATGATATGAAAACAGAAGCAACGTATATGCGTACGTACGACCTACCTTCTCCATAAACAGTGTTTTCCATTTCATATATCTATCTGTTATGAATATTTATAATGTAAATATATATGATATATAAATAAAGTATTATATTCTGGAATTATTTAAATCATTATCTAAATGATACGATCAAGAAAAACAAGATAAAACACGTATGATAAATAAAGTGATTATTACCCGAAATGGTAACTTTATATGGAAATAATTATTAAATGGGTAGTATAAATTAATAAATGAGTCATTCATGACATAATAAATATGAATATGGTTGTGGTATAATTTAATAACATACTATTGTCATTACATAGGAGGATAAATGTATCCTCGACCAAAGGAAAGTGCAAGGTAAGGGTTAATTTCTCAATCTCTTTATTATTCAAGGTTGTTTTTACGTAAGTATCTACTCGGAAATATTTATTATACATTTCAATGGTTCATGAATGTGTTTTCAAAGGGGTTATTTTAGGTTATTTTTTACTAAATCATCATTTTAAATGTTTCAAATATTTATTTTTCTAAATCATTCTCATTAATGTCCATGTTTTCAAAATATTTTTTAAGGATTTATGTATATGGACATGAATGTTTTTAAAATGTTAATTCCTTTCAAAATAATCAATGTTCTATGGGACAATTTGATTCAAAAATATCTATAAATGTGTTAATTTTTAAATTATTTAACTTTTAAATGTTTTCAAGAAAAAGTGATATTTGTCACCAATAGTTTTACAAATCATTATCATCTGTGTCAACATCCTTTGATGGATTTTAAACTTGTTTGAAGTTGATATATTATGATACAAATATTCCATATTGTATTGATAGTTTTGTGATATGTTCATCTGTGTATGTGTTATTTTTATACCATTCATGATTTCTGGATAAAGTATTGACATTTCGTAAGACAATTTTAATAAAAATGTTTTTGTTATGTTTAAACCTTTTTATATTAGGAATGAATTGGACTTTGTAATGATAGGTGGAGCCTGCTATAACTCCTCGATGCATCAGTAATTCTCATGAGACAAACTAGTGTCACGACACAAGTCCTTGACAAAATCTTATTTGTAGTCTTGGCACAAGGCCTTGACTATGTGGTTATGAAAGTCTGGAATTATGCATTCCATCATTATGAAAGTGGATATTGATTTTTCATGTGATAATTCATCTTGTAGAATATCCATGTGAATAAGTAAATGAAATTATTTTGATTTATATTTTCTGTATTATGATGGTGTTTATATTGAAAAGGATTTAGTTTTAGTTTTATACATTTCCTTAAATGTTTATGCTTATTTATAAAAGTTTACAATATATTGTTATCATTAATGAGCATTTGATCTCACCCCTTTCTTATGTTTTATTTTCCCAGGTGCCCAAGAAGTGTTTTATGTTTGAGTTATAGGGTTAAGCTAAGGGAACAATGTAATTCTCAAAGAATTTTTTTTGTTTGATAGAAATTGTAATGTTACGTTCATGCATTTAATCTATTTTCCAAGACTCCTAAACTAATCGGACATTCGGATCTTGATTCCTTGTAATCATGCCAATGTATTGAAATAATGCACCGACTATAGGAATCTAGAATTGGGGTGTTACATTTACTCTGACAACGGGGCTGATAAATCCCACATTATCGTTGATAACATTTCCTCATGCATTGATGTGCAGCAGAACAAGGCTTTAGTTGAGATGCTTAGTAGGAAGATGGTCAAGGAGGCCCTCTTATCTCTGAATGCTAACAGTGTTGCTAGTCTTGATGGATTTAATAATATATTCTTCATGTCCAGCTGGGATATTGTTCAAGATGTTGTTGTTAATGTTGTTAGGGAATTATTTGCTCATACTATTATTCCTTATGGTGATAATTCCAACACTATTTCTCTCATCCTAAATAAGGACAACGTTGTGGATATTAGATACTTTCGACCTGTTTCTAGTGTTAGTACAATCCCCAAGATCATTTGTAAGATCATTCTCATGAGGCTTGGGTAGGTTGTTCAAGATACCATCGGGCCAAATTAGTTTGGGTTCGTTCTGGGGAGAAGCATACAAAAGTGAATCTTCTCTGCTTCTGAATGTACAAATATCATGAGGAATTTGGGAAAATGATGAAATATTGCATTGAATATTGATATTTCAAATTCCATTGATACAATGAAATGGATATTCATCCAGCATGTTCTAAAAAATATATAGATTCTCCAATTAGTTCAACAATTTTATTCATACAATCATGAAGAGTGCATGGTCTTCCATACTTATCAATAGATCACCTAGTGTCTTCTTCCAATGCTCCAGGGGTGTATGTCAATAAGATCCCATTTCTAGGCTTCTATTTGCACTTATAATGGACTATATTAGTGTTTTTCTAAAAGGGCTTGTTCAGACTGGTTACATCTGTCCAATTAGGGATGGCAGAGATCTTTTTTCTCCATCTCATTTGCTTTATACTGATGATATATTGTGGTTTACACAAAAAGATAAATTAACCATCTCCTCCATTAAGGAGGTCGTTATGCATTTTTAGGATCTTGCTGTTCAGGCTATTAGTTGTCAAAAGTCCTATGTCTACTCTAGGAATGGCATTCCCATCAGGAAACAAAACAGGATGTCATGTTCTCTTGGGGTCAAGAAGGGGTCCTTTCCCTTCAACTATCTTGGCGTGCCCTTATTTTGGTGAAGGGTCAAGAGAATCCACATGGAGCCTATTCTCCGGAAGATCATTTCTCAACTGTCTATCTGGAATGGAAATGCGATTTCACAAGGTGGAATAATTTAGTTGGTTAACTCTGTTATAACCTTTATGTTTGTTCATATCTTTTCTATTTATAGGTTTCCCAAGGACCTTATCAAGGATGTACAAAGACTCATTAGAAACTTCATGTGGACTAGCTTCATTCATGAGAAGAAGCATATCATGGTAGCGTAGAAGGAGTGTAACAAGCCTATCAGCCTAAGGGGCCTTGGTGTTAAGGATCCGAGTCTGTTCAATGAATCTCTTCTTTCCATGATTACTTGGATGCTGATCACCTCTGATGATCCATCTCGTGAACTACATTCACATAGATTTTTCTCAAGATTATGGGATGGTTACTCTATCTAAACCCATCATCCATTTTGGCTTCTCTGCATGATTCGTTTAATGGTCTTATGAAATACTCCAAATGGGTGGTGAGTCGCTCATCGAACCGTAATGCATTGAGAACACTCTAGATGTCAAAAAAATATGTGAGGATATTGAAATCCCTGTGATAATGTTTAACACCTCAATATCTGATCTCACCAATGCTAATCCCTAGAGATATGGGTTTATTCATGACAATCATCATGATGAAATTCAAATATATCATTTCATTAATATAGATTCTCCCATATGGAATTCATGTTCCACTGGAATAATTAGCACCAGCCTAGGGTACAATAACATGTTCCAGGTGCTCCTACTCCAGGAGTCTTAAGGGATTTCAAATTTAATTTCATCCCGTCATCTATATACGTTCGGGTTAAGAAAATTTGGAAAAACAGACTCCCTATGAAATCTATTTTTCAGACCTTTGTCCTGCAGATTACCTCTATTTGATTCCTCTATATATAAGAAGAGGAGTCCCTAATACATGTTTTTTGTAGCTTCACTTTCACATGTAGGTTATGGATTTATATTGTGTATTTTATTGGTGTTCGGATGGCCTGTGATGGATTACAGAAGCTTCTCATGTCGGTCGATACAACCACCTGCAGTCTGAAAGTTAGGGGTATGCTGCTGTCTGCGGTCGGGGTGACTGTAGACTTCATCTAGACAACTCAGAATGCCTCCAATTTTGAAAACACAATACCTTCATTTTAGGATGATGTTAGAGTTATTCATCGGGTTGTCATCACTGTTCATAAGGTCCAGTCCGAGTGTATGAACAATTACATAAATGACCTCATTGTCAAGAGAAATTTCAGCCTTTTGGGCCGTGAACAGAAACCATTGATGATATAATATTTCAGGTGGATTCTGCCAATCCCTAGTTGGTTAAAATTAAATGTTGATGGGGCAACCTAGGGATCACCTGGCCTTTCAGGATGTGGTTGAGTTTTCTGCAATTATTGGGGATTCGTTAAAGGTTGTTCCTAAAATTTCATTGGGTCAGGCTCGGAAATTGAAGCGGAACTCTGGGCCATTATTAAGCTTTCTCCAACGCGTCCCATCATGGATACAATTTCATTTCTGTTAAATATGACTCTTAATTGGCCATTGATATTCTCAAGAGAAGATCAAAGAATGTTTCCTGGCGGATGTTGGCGCCTAGGGTTGATTGACTTCAATAAATAATTTGTGGCTTGGTGATTGATGTGACTCATGTTTATAGAGAGGCCAAGCAGGTTGTTGATGCACTCTCAATGAGGGCCATTGTAGAACCTTTCTTGGAGTGGTTTTTTGTTTACCCAAATGAGTTGTCTTGTCTTGTTGAGGCAGACACGGGTGGTAAATTATATACCAGGCTTTGTAAACCCCCTTGTAATTTCATGAATCTTGTACTTTACATTTTTTAATAATGCTTGGTAGGGATGATTCCTCGTGTCCCTGAACCTTTTGGAGTATTTTAAAATTTTAAAATTTTAAATTTTCTTCAATATAAAATTTCACAATAACCAATAATTCATTTTACAAATTATCAAATTAAAGATTAGCAGAAAAATTATTCACCTATTCTTTAATATAAAAATAAACTTCCCCACAATGGTACCGGTCATCTCCACTTTAATATTTATATTACAATCTAATTAGGTTTTACGACATCCTTCATCAACAATATCCATCATCATGTATCCAATAAAATATTTGAATTTGGTTTCTAATTTTTCTTTTGGGTGGTATTTATATTCATTTTCCACTTTTCAGTTATAGATTCATCTTTGAATCTTTATTCATATTTCTTTTTTGAAATCATATTTTTTAGATTATTTTAATTTAAAATGTATTTTATATTATTTAAAGGAAATTAATATTACCCATTGCATCGTCTTTTTCACATATACACTTCACTGTTATTTAGAAAAGGTTTCCATATTTATAGAGAACATGAACCCAATATCTCAAAGGTGACATCTAGTTCAATACATTAGAAATACATACAATGAAATGAATACTAAAGGATTGAATGGGTTTTTTTACTCTATTAAATTATTATTATAATTGAAAACATTGAATGAAAAATGTTTTCTCTTTGAGGAAACCATTATTCAATATAGTATATCCCTGTATATAATTCAAAAAACACTCACGATATCATAGGTAAACTAAAACGTAAGAAAGGGGTGAGATCAGATTCTATGTATGGGTAATTGTATAATAGAAGCAATGAACATATCAGTCATTATAAATATGAAAACGTAAATAACTAAAATACATTATATTTATTCAATAAATTGATCATAATAAGGATGGAATAAATTATTCTCAAATAATTCCATATATATAATCACGTGATCTAGAAAACATTACGATGGATATTCTAACTAATCAAATAATATCATAGAATATCAACAACTGGAATCATAATGACGGAATTCATAAGTCAATATGTTTAAAATATATCATCAAGGCCTTTTCCCAGTATAAATAAATAAATGTGTAAGGAATTGGCCAAAACCCAATCTAGTTTGTCTCTTGAGACCCATCAATTCAGTAAGGGGATATAATGAGCCACACCCATCACTTATTAAGTCCTATGAATTATATATTTTAAGGGGTTTAAACAAATCCAACATAAATTGTGACAACCGATGTATTTATATAATAATTTATTTCCACGATAGTATTATTGAATTAAATAGTTTAATACATTATGTTATTTACATCATAAAATAAATAAATTTTTAGAAAATTAATAGATTTTATTAACCTTATTTATATATGGTTATATTTTAGAGTTTATTTTTAAATTATACAATTTTATTTCGAAAAAAACTAGTCTCATTTTGGAATTCAGCATGCCAAAATTAAGTTAGTGTTTATTTTTTATAATTTTTTGGAAATTATTTTTTTTGTAGAATATTAAAATATAATTTTTCAAAATATGCTATTTTTGTGAAATCATCGAAAAATAATTATGATGTAACATTAATTAAACCTAGTTTATGATACTATTTTAGACATATTTCAGAAAAAAATAATTTAGAATATATGAATTGTGATTTATTTCATGATAAGTATTAAAAACACTTTCATTGCAGACACAATGCCTGGACAACATTATTAAAGTCAAATTTGGATTCATATGGATTATAATCGAGTTCTTAAAAATATTTTTATGATATTTTAATAATTATTTTGTGTGATTGATTATTCTGGATGTTAATTCTAAATTATAGTGTTATATAACATGAGTCTTATCCAAATTCTTATGCAATTCTTGGATAAGGAATGAAAAGAAAAATTAACATATTAAAGAATGTTTTCATGAAAATAATATGAGTAATTATGATTAATTAAATAATATAAATGATTAATTTTAACCTAATTAGTTTATTTATTGTTATCAATTAATTTTTAATTACTCTATATGAAATAATTAACTTTAATAGAATTTCAATGCTGATGTTGTGCCTAGGAAAGCAGAAGAAAAATAAAACAAACATAATTCAACTAAAATTATAAGAACCATTAAATGACCGAAAATTTTACAAATTACTTTAATAAGAGAATTGTTCAGCCAAAACTGAATTTAAATTCTAATTTGGGACATTATATACCCACAATAAACACATTAAGCACTTTATAATATTTTATTTAATAGAAATTGAATATGTTCACACAATATATTTTTGTAAGTATAATATTTTAAAATATGTTTTTCTAGAAGTATTTTTTGAAATTAATTACTCATTTGAATGATAATAAATTTTTCTTCTATATGGAAATTTATTTAAAATTTTTATCGAATCAATAATAGCCATAATTGATTCTACTACGATGATTGAATAATTATATAGTTAATGAATAAATCAAATTAATTATATTAATGAGAATAAAATAAATATAATTTTAGTTTTTAAGGTAATCTAAAAATTATATAGATTAATATTATATGTCTATGATATAATAAAAAATTGGTTAGGAATTTGAATTTTTTGACTTTATTGTGTCATAGTCTGGAATATTGTTTAATTTGAAAAGATCTATTTCATCGTGAATAAAATAATCAATAAAATAATTTAAAAATAAAATAAAATATTGGAAATTTCAAAAATTATAATATTTTGTCAAAAATATGATCCCCTATTATTGCATGCATTTTTAAAATCACTAAGCCTGTGTTGGAGTTATTTAATTTTTATATTTTCTATAATTCCAAAATAACCCCTCACCTCAATTATAAAAGGAGACTCAACCCATAAATATGTAATCACAAAGAGCAATAATTCGTGACTATAATCTGAGAAATTACCTTCTGTTAAACCCTTTTTACAATGTAGTTATTCTAGTCACAAAAGTAGATTATATAAAATACCCTTAGAGAGGTTTTCAAGGACATATATTCAAGTGGTAAATATCACATTATTATCTTCAAGGTTCATTATAACTTATACCTTCTACTCATCCACTATCTACTATTTCAAGAAATCTGTAGTATCATATATATAATTGAATTTTATTTTTCTAGTGTTATATCTATCATCAAAATATCATATTTTCTCCATTTATTCTTAAAAACGATATCTTCGTCCATGGTGTGACACTGCCTTCTGAGATTATGAGTTTTTTTCCATTACCATATTCATGGGAAGTTTAAATTCTTGAGAAATTGTTTATGTTCATATAAATATATATATGTTCTCTATTCTGGACTATCTTTTCTTTTTTTAATTATAGGTCCATAATAAACAAACCATGAAACATTGAGGCACACACACCTAAAAAAAGTAAACAACTAAATATTGCTAACTAATAGGGGGAAGATGTTATTAAATGGTCATATAAGGAAGTATACAAATTATTATAGTTAGGTAATAAATTAATTACACTATATATCCAATTATACATTAGGATTTCAATTTTTTTGAAGGAAGTTGAACCCAAGGTAAGTGATGTTTTTTAAAAATAAAATATAAAGTCCCTTTTTTCCAAATTCAAATTGAATCTTCTTTTAAAACAAATACTACATGAGAAACATTCCTGATTCCATGAAGCATTAATTGTTTTATGTTTTAATTAAATTATATCATGGTTATTTTCAAATTTCATATTTTCCATTTTATGTACATAGAATACCATTAATTTGTGATATTTATTAAGGAGTTATTTTAATGATTCCATATTTCTTGTTTGATGAGTGTGTTATGGTTATTGGAAATTTATTTTGATGAGGGGTGGTACCTATGTCTCTATCCAATGTGTTGGATATGTTTTTTTTAGAGATTGACCGTATTGGTTTCTCTACGTGTAACTTTTATGGTTACACCATAAAGTTTTCATGAGGGAAACATCATAAGGTAGTCATAAGGGTTATATTTTAAGGCATGCATGAGGGTTACAAATCATATGGTAGCCACGATGATTAAAATATAAATTAAATAATGACCCCAGTAACATAAATGTTTATTTATGTTTAATACATTTTAGTAAAATATCATGCTTTCATTAAGTAAAGATATAATTATTTATTGGTGAGAAGTATATATTTTTAAAAATCATTTAATATGTTCATAATTATTAATGAATTGAGGGTCTATTTCTTTCATTCTATATACCATAATGATCTTTTTGAGATTATCCCATGTATTAATTGTTCATAGGGTTTAAGGAAGGGAGTTATATAATATATAGGAAAGATGAATGATTTGAATAATTTTCAAGAAAAAAAATTATGTTTTATTAATAAAAATTATTTTTAAAACAATGATAATGTTAAATTAGTAATTTTTTCCTTATGGGATTGGTAATTATGAATTTTTAAAAAATTCCCCAAAATTATAAACTAAGAAGACCTTTGGGAACATACCAAACTTAACATTAGTTGAATTAACTCGATTGTGTAATGTTTAAGGCCAATTCCTTATAATTGGTACCAGATCATTGGTTAGATAACTCTTTGGTTTAAGATGATGTAAATAGAATACCATAACGTAATTTTTTCTTTTATTGTTAATTGGAAATGATATAAAATTTTATTATTAATATATTGATTCATCTACGATAAGTATATTCTGAATGGTTTTCTATATAACAAACAATGAAACTGATGTAGGAAGGCCAAATTAGGATTATATCGTTCCAAACCATGATTCTAGAATTATGGGATTTGGTACCAAGTAGTTTTTATTGTAATGAATTAGTTGACTCAATCTATAAATAATAGTGGAATACATGAAAGAGAATTACTTGAGCTGCCACAAAGTTACATGATAATAGTGGAACATTTAACGAGGTATCACCCTCCTGTTTTTAGTGGAACTTTTGACCTAGTGGTGGATGAATAGTTCATTATAGTCCTCAAAATGATATTAAATCCCATGGTATGTTTAGATAACCAAAATGATTGACTTTTTATTTATCTTCTTGAAGGTGAAGCTGGACCTTGGTGGTCAATCGGAAAGAATACTAGGGAAAGAGAAGATATTGATTCCTTGGAATGGGATAAATTTTAAAAAATCATTGAAAAATATATTTTATGGTTTTTTGAATGTGGATGGAATATAAATACCATGAATTGAAATAAAGAGATGAATAAGTAGAAGATTTCTATGAATAAAACATCACCTAACATGAATGGTATGCTCCTAATCCTATTTGATATATTGATAAAAAAATCAATTCTTTTTTACACCGGATTGAATCCAAAATAATGAAGAGAATTGGAGGCCCATTAATTAATTTTTTTAGAAACCATATCGATGTACAATAAGGGAGAATTTTAGTTTGATGATGATCATGTGTACTATGATAACAAGTAGAAGAAAAGGTCCAGATGTTGGGAAATTGGTATGAATCAGTTAATGAAATCTGAACGTAAAAAAATATAGATTCCAACTTGGGGGATGTGTGGTAAAAATCACCATTGGAATGAATTAATAATCCAGGATGTGTTTTATGTTTGGTAATTTATTAAATATGGCTTGGTATCTCAATGAAAATGACCATAAATTTAATTTCGATAAGAAAACTATTATGTGTTTTAAAGGTGGTGGGATTGGGAATTATAAAAATTTATATCCAAAGAAAACCTTGTAGTTGAGAAACTCATTAATTAATTATAAGTATTTACACATTGTTTCATGTGGAATAAAATTTCATGATAACCATGTAGTTTTCTCCAAAATAGATATTGATATTATAATAGATATGGATTGGATTTCTGTTTACCAAGATAAGATTTATTATAGTGTTAAATAATTCATTTTTTAGATAGATTTTATTTTTAATATAAGAAAGAACTCATACCATTGTTAACATACAAGTATGTTGGGAAATTCATAATATATGGAAATGAATTTTAACTTGAAAATATTTTTTACGATAAGGTAATTGTTTATATTAATTATTTTTTAGCCTTAAATGAATACCTATATGTTTTTAATTATGAGTATCAAGGTGTTATACCAAATCAAAATGATTAATTTACTATTGAAATAGTTCTTAATGCGAAGCAAATTTTAAAACCACCTTATCAAATTTATCAATTAAAAATTCTAAAATTGAGTAGAATGTTTCATGATTTTATTGATAAAGATTCCATTCTCCCTAATACATCACCATTAGATGATCATATTTATTTAAAATAAATATGGTTTTATGAGTCTTTTCATTGTTTATATATCCTTTAATAACATTACTGTTTATAAAACGTATTCATTTCCCCATGTCAATGACTTCTTTTATCATGTTGAGGGATCTCAATAATTTTACAGTTTTGAATTGAGATCTGAGTACCATTAGTTGAAGGTGAATAATAATTAAATTAAAAATACAATATTACGTACTACATATGGGAATTATGATTTTTATTCCATTTGGTTTAACAAATTCTACTTTTTTATAGACCTTTTGAATAAAATTTTCCAAGAATATCTGGATAATTTTATGGTTGGCTTTTTTAATGATATTATGGTATTTTAAAAAAGTTAATAGAATCAATAAAATCTTCTAAAACTTTTCCGAATTATTCTCAAATTAAATATATTATATATAAAATTTAATTTTTATGTAACTCTAGATTTATTTCTATTTCCATAATATTATTAAAGATATAATTGATGTTGATCCTATATAAAAGTGGTTGATGAATAGAAAAACCTATAAACTCTACTAATATTAATCAATTTCATTGATTAGCGAGATATTTCCAATGGTTTGTTAAATACATTTCATAGTTTTCTAGATCGATAAATAAGTTAACTTGAAAAGGAGTTAAATTTTTCTAGAAAACATATTGTGATGATTATTTTCATTAATTAAAAATGACATTGTTGAATGATATATTTTTGTATTTTCCCCCAATTAATGGTTATTTTTTCATTTACATTGATTCTTTTTTAAAGGTAGTTGTTTGTGGTCTCTTGCAGAATGATCATGTAATTTTTATGCTTTAAGAAATTTGAATCATATTTAGTTAAATTATAATACCCATGATTTTTAATTAGATGTTGTTATGATTTCATTATAATTTTATTGGAATAATTTATATGGAGCCATGTGTTAAATATATACTGACAATAAAATTTTGAAGTATATATTTACTCAGAAATAATTGAACATCAGACAGTTTACATGGATGGAAAATATGAAAGATTATGATTACAAGATCCATTTTCATTGAGGAAAAACAGACAAAGTGGTAGATTACTTGATTCTAAAAGATCTTGAATCATTAACCATGTTACATGTAACACATAACCCTTTAATTTATGATTTTACTAATTTTTTATTGAAATTTTTTGGTCTCAAAAAGTCCCATGTTTTCATTTAGTTGTTACTGCAGTCATCTCTGCCAGATAAAATCAAGCATACTAAGAAAAAAGATATTGACTGACAGATTTATATATATTTTGTTGTGAATGGTACTTTTTTCTGAGTTTAATTTTGAAAAATGATTTCATCTTGAAATATGGAAGGATATTAGGTGTGCCTTGTGACTATCAGTTGAAGAAATAACTGTTGTTTGAGGCTCATTGTTCTCCATTTTCAGTTTATCGTAGTAGCAATAAGATGCATTGAGTCCTCTAAGAGTGTTTCTGGTGGGATGGAATGAAAAGAGATATTTTTGATTTTACCATGAATGGTTTTAATTTTCTCTATATTAGAGAATATTAATAACTACCAAAGGGGATGCTTCAGTGTTTTCCTATTCCATAGTTGAAATGGAAAAATATATCCCTGGAATTCATGGTGGGCCTTCTAAAGACATCTCAAGGTAACAATGTGATTTGGGTTATTGTTGATCAACTCACTAAATCATCACATTTAATTCCAATTTTAGATACTCTTTCTTTAGATCAACTATATATATTGTAACTTAAAGGGATTTTTAGGTTACATGGAGTTCCCCTCTCCATTGTATCTTATAATGATCATAGACTCACATATAACCTTTGCAAAGTCCTTCAAATGTTGGTGGGCACTGATCTAAATTTCAGTATAACCTAACATACTCAATTTGACAGAAAAACCATAACAAAATTTATAGAATGGTTTATTCTTGTATAATGGATTAAATAGGATGTTGGGATCAATATCTTTTCTCAATTGATTTTTAATAGAATATTAGATTTCATTAAAATTTAATGATGGAACATTTTGAAGAATTATATGGAAATTGGTGTTACACTTAATCATTTGGGATAAATTCATTGAAATCAAGTTGATGGGAACAAAAATTAGTAGACAATGTGGCAAAAAATGGATGATGATCTTGCAATATATATGGACATATCAAAGCCAGAATAAATTTTATGCACAAAATATGAGGAAAAATCAATCGTTTGAGCTTGGTGATTATGTTTTCCTTAAAACATCTCAATGGAAAAGTGTTTTGTGTTTTTGTTGGAATGGAAAATCTAGTCCATGGTTCATTCGACATTATAAAATTCTAGAGAATGTTTTACTAGTTGCCTACCGAGTATCTTTTCATCCAATATTATCTTTTGTTGACAATATTTATCATGTTTTTAAGGATAGGAAATCATATGTGAGATACATATCATGTTTTGATCCCAGAAGTTGTTCCACTAAAAGAAAACCATTATTATAAAGAGAGACATGTTGGGATCCTTTATTTCAGATAAAATGTGCAACAAAATAAGGTAATTCACCAGGTTATGGTTTTGTGTAGAATCGAAATGGTTGAAGAAGCACATTTGAATCTAAAAATGTTATGAGGGAATCCTACCTCCATTTGTTTAATAAGTGAAAAAATTTCAAGGATACGGCTTTCAGATTGGTGAGAGGGATGTAAAACCCCATGTAATAATATAATAAAATTATTTCTTATTTTTTTGTTAAATTAAATATGTTAATTCATTGTAATATGAAATTCTTAAAATAATATTTTTTTTAAAAAATAATTTATTATATTAAAATAATTTATTATATAGTTATATTTAAAGAATAATTTTAAAATTAATGAATTTTAATTCAAAAAAACTGATATCATTTAGGAATTCATATTTACAAAAAAATTAGTATAAGTTTTTTATAATATTAAGAAAAGGGTAAATTTTGTGAATAGTAAAAGATATTGTTTTTTAAAATTAGGGTATTTTTGTGACATTTTGAAGACATAATTACGATGTAAATTTTATTAAGCCTGCATGATGATTACATTATGATATTATAAAAGAAATAATGTAAAAAATATTTCTTTACATTAAAACTATAATTTATTTCATGATAAGTAAACAAATCATTGACAATGCCAACATAATACCAGCACAAGCATTTACAATGTCAAATTTGGTTCCATAAAGAAAATAATTGAATTATAAAATGTATTCTGATAAATATTTTATTAATTAGTAGATATTATTTATTTTTTTGTTTGTTAATTTCTAATACTACATTTATATAACTTGAGACTTTTCAAAATGCCAATTTAATGCATGCACTAGGAAAGACAATCCAAATTAAAAAATTATTAAAGTTTTCTTGACATGTATATGAGTAATTATACCAAATTAAATAATATAAATTATAATCTCAAACAAAAGTAAATTATTTTTTTGATAAATATTTTTTTATTTTTTATATGAGAAATAATTGTCTTTTATGCTTGCCTTGCATGGATGTTGTTCCTGTGAAAGTAAATGAAAAATAAATAAAATGATTTCAAATAATACTATAAGAACCAGTAATGGACCAAAATTTGAAAAAATTCATTTTGTATGAGATAGTGTCATCTATTAGCTTATTTTAATTCAAATTTGGGTCATTTTTTGACCCACATAAATCACTTTAATCCCTTTATAATATTTTATTTTGATGGAATTCAAGTTTTACCCAATATAGTTTTTTATTAGAATAATATATTAATATAAGATATTAGAGAAGTATTTTTAGAAATTAAATATTATTTGGAAATATTATAATTTTATCTTCCCCAAAGAAAATAAATTTTAATTTTTTGTGAATAAATAATCATCTTAATTTATTGTTCAAGATTGAAGTAGTAATTTTTTAATTAATGATAATTAATGTTAATGATATTAAAAAATATAAACCTATAATATGTGATTTTTAAGGAAATAGTTGAATTATGAATATTAATATTAAAATATTATGATATAAAATAATAGGTTGTGAATATGAAACATGGATTTGATGTTTTAATGTCAAAGTTATGAATAGTGATTATTTTGGAAACAATTATTTTTCATAAAAAAATTATTTCATTAAAACATTGAATAAAAATGTGAAAATGGAAAAATTGATCATGATTCATCTAAAATGTGATCCCCTATTATTTTTAGGCATTTTTAAAATCATAAATCCTATATTAGACTTATTATATTTCAAAATTTTAAATAATTCCTAAATTACCCCTTCCCTCGATTATAAAAGAAGACTCATCCCTTCGTGATATTTCATCACCATAACACTTATTGGTCGACTATCCTCTGAAAAAATAAATTATTTTAATCCACATACAAATTATATTGCGTTGGTATAAAAAACATTCTATTTTCAAGACCCTTAAGGAGGTTCTAAATTTGAAATAATCAAGAGGTAAATTCCTCCTTCATCTCTTTAAATTATTTCCCACAATAACCTTCCCCTCACCGCGATCCAATGATTCATGATAACTCTAGTGTCATATATATATATATAATTTCTATTATGTTAGAGGTTTTTCCATCATCAAAATCTCTTAGTTTGTCTATTTATTTTTTTTAAATCATTTTTTCATGGTGTGTCAATTCATTGAATTCATGGACCATGAGTCCTTGTTCCCATTAACCACGTTTATGGGAAGATTAAATGTAAAAATAATTATTTAAAATGAAAAAAATATATATATTTTACCACTTACATAGTATTATTTAATTTTTATAATAAGGTCTATAATAAACTAACCACAAATCCTTGAGGCAAACACATGCGATACAATGAAAATAAACAAATATTATTAATAAATAAGAGGAAAGATGTTTTAAAATGTTCATATAAGGTAGTATAAATATGAGTATAGTTCTATAATATACTAGAAACACTCTTTAACCTATTATAGTGGATCTTTTAAAACATTATAAGCATATCAAACCCTTCGTAAGGTACTTTTTTAAAATTCATTTTATTCTGCCTTTTTAAAAAATTCAAAATGAATGTTTTCTATAACATATATGAGAAAAATTAGTGATTTCAGGAAAACATAATGTTTCTTTATTTCATTACTAAATGGAAACACTGTCTTCCTTTTAGTGGATCATCTGAACTAGTGGTGGTTGAACAATGGATTATATCCCTTGAAATGGTATTCGATGTCATGTTGTGTTCATATACATAAATTTTTAGTCATTTATTTATCTAAATGATGGTAAATCTAACCAATGGTGTTCAATTCTTAAAGAATATCATATAAATATAATGGATTATTTCCTTGGAATGGGAGGAATTTAAGAATATGTTCCATTGAAAATATTTTCTTCTAGTTTATTGACATAGGATGGAAAAAAATCCTTCCAATATATATAAAAGGATGAATTTTTAGTATAAATTTATAGAAAAAATACCTCTACTTAAAACGTATGCTCAAAATATTATTTATGATCTTAATAGTCAAATTAATCATTGTTACACAAGATTTAAGGAAAGATGTTGAAGGGAATTGTCTTCCCAAGAATTTAAAGCTTTTGAGAAAATTGTTCGATAAGTTAGGTGGTTGGAAATGGATATTTCTAATGATCATATGCACTATGGAAAAAAAGAATAAGAAAAGGTATAAATGGAATGAAATATGTAAGAATATTTCAATGAAATATGAAGGTAAGATAATTTAGTTTCTAGTTTGAGGTAAGTGTGGTAAAAATAACTCTGTGGAATATATTAATAAACTAGGAAAGTGTTTATTATGTGATATGTTTGGAAATATTGACCGATATTGAAAAGAAATATATCTTTAGGATAATTATAATAAGAAAACTATAAATTGATTTAAATGTGACGTGATCAGGCATTATGAAAATACCTACCAAAAAAAAGATCTGAGTGATAGAAAAATAATTATTATAAGAAGTAAGGTTTAGAGAAATACTTTATGACTACCTCATCATATGTTGTTCCAACCAATGAATTTTTATCTAGTAATTTGAATGTTTATTCATAATTTGGTAATGTATTGTATCATATAGGGAATATAAATTCTTTTATTTATAATTAATTTTATGGAAAATTGGACATTTAACCTTAAGAAATAAAACTATAATTTATGGTAAAAATACTATGATAAAATATTATGTAAAAAATTATTTATAGGAATCAGAAATTTTTTTTCTGTGGAATAAATATTCATTCAAACCTTTTTTATCCTTATTAGAGTTTATGTTATTATGGTTATGGATTCGGTTTCTATTTAACAAGTGAATAATGATTTTGGAGATAATAATGTAATTCTGGAGAATGAATTTAAATTTTTGTAAAACAATTTACACATACCATTCATAACATATTAACAATATGATAAACTCTTAAAATATTGAAATGAAAGTTATCTTGCACTTATTTTTTAAAATAAGGGAAGAATTTATAGTAAGGATGTAATAGTGGCAATTGAATACTTGGATGTTTTTTCGAATTATTATTCCAATGTTATACCAAATCAGGAAAATGAAATTACTATTGAATTAGTTCCATAGGATAAGAAAATTTCAAAATCTCTTTATTAAATGGATCATGTAAATCTTCTAGCATTGAAAAATATGTTTGTGGAGTTTCTTGATATAGGATTCCTACGTAATAGAACATCACCATGGGGTTCCCCTATTTTATTTATTAAAATTAATATGGTCACATAAGGATTTTTAATAAATATTGATATTTTAATAAAATTACTACCAATAATAATTATCCATTTCCTCATATCAATGACTTGTTTTATCAGCTCCAGGGTGCTCAGTATTTTACTAAGATTTATTTCAGATCCCATGTCACATTATCTGAAGGTCATATAGGGTAACATTCCAAAGACAATATTACATACTAGATATGTGAATTATGAGTTTTTTGTTATTCCCATTGGTTTAAAAATTCTTTTATAATATTTAAGGATCATATGAATTAAATTTATCTTGAGTGTTTATAAATTTTTTTGTTCTCTTTATTGATGATATTTGGGTGTTTTCAAAAATATAATTGGATTATGAAAAACATCTTGGGATTATACTAAAATCTATAGATGAAATTAAGTTATATGAAAATATTAAAAAAAATTATTTTTTATCAAAAAAATATTTATTTCATTAGGGGTATTATTATTACAAATGGCATAGTCATTGATCAATCCAAAAAAATGGTTTTGGAATGGAAAATACCTAAAAATGTTACTGAGATTCTATGTTTTCTTATATTATAAAGATATTAATGATGGTTTGATAAAAACATTGCACGATTATCTGAACCACTAACCTAGATTACTATAAAACGAGAAAGATTTATCATGAAAAATAATTTGATGATTGATTTCTAAATTTTAAAAGATGATGGGATAATTCAATAGTTTTTACTTTTCCCTCAAGAAATAGTGATTTTTCATCTACAATGATTCAAATTTTAAGGTACTTGGTCTATTTATAATACATTTTGATTAGGTAATTTCATTTTATTTTACAAAATTAAAATATCATGAGTTAATTTATCCTACCCTTGGTTTGGAATTAGTTATTATTTTTTGTAAACTATGTATACATTATTTACATGTATCAAATTGTGTAATATATAAAGACTATGAAATTTTGAATTATATATTTAATTAGAAGTAATTGAAAAGGAGTTTCTGAAGATAGCTATAAATCATAAAGGATTGTGATTACACAATAAATTACCATCTAGGAAATGTGAACAAAGAGGTTGATGCCTTGCATCCGCAACATCATGAATCATGAACCATATTATGTTTGTAACATTACCATTCTATTAACGATTTGATGAATTTTTTTCTTCATGTTGTCAGAGAAAGACATTACTGTGTTTTGATTTGGGTGTCAGTGTAGTCATATCTATTATAAAGAATAAATCTCACTCAGAAAGAATATAGTTAGCTTCAGAAAAAAGTATAATTTTTCAAAAGATGTATGTTATGAGAATTTAATACTTAAAAAATTGTTTCTTTATATATGGAAAGATATTATGTGTTCCTTATGATTCATTGATGAGGAAATAATTATTATGTGAGGCTCATAGTTCATTGTTTTCAGTTCATCCAGATAGCATTGAGATATACAGAGACCTTCAAGAGTATTATTGGTGGGATGGAATAAAAATAATATTAATTATTTTTTGATGAAATATGTGAATTTTAATTTTTTAATGGAATGATAAAACTACAAAATGGTATGGTTTTTCCTCTTAAAATTCCATAATGTAAATTATGAATGAATTCACATGGATTTAATGTTAGGGAAACCAATGAAATATTGTGGTAACAATGTGATTTGGGTCATCATTAATCAACTAACTAGATCTTTACATTTGATTCCTATAGGAGATATAATTTATTTAGATCAAATATATCAGGTATAAATCAAATATATTTTTATGTTTAAGGGATTTAATCTCTCTATTGTAACTTACAAATATCCTAGGATAACTTCTAACATTTGGAAAGGCCGTCATTATATGTCCGGATCAATATTAAATATCATCACAATTGTTCATCCTCAATTTGATGGATAGCCTGAGAAAATCATTTAGATCATGGAAGTCATTCCTCATGCATGTTAAATTTAATATAAAGGAATTTGGTATCATAAACTTTATTTAGTGAATTTTACTTATAGTAATAATTTTAATTCCTATATATAGATGGAACCATTGAGTCATTAAATAGAAAGTACTGTAAAACTCCAATATTATGGGATAATTCTTGTAAAAATAATTTGATAAGACAATAATATGTAGAGTACTTTTGTTATAATGTGAATATTATCCAATAATATATGAGTAAATCTCAAAGAAGGAAGAAATGTTATGGAGAGAATAGGATGAAAGACCATTATTTGGAAGTTGGTGATTATGTTTTCTATAATATTTATCCATGGAAACTTTTTATGAGTTTTGATATGAAGGGAATGTCAATTCCATGGTTCAATGGAAAATATTAAATATGAGATAATGTTGGACCGATTTCTTACTCAGTTTCTTTTCCACATATTTTATCTTTGGTATATAATCTTTTTCGTGTTTTGTTTTTTAGAATAGACATGCAAGATAAATCTCATGTTTTGAGACTACAAGTAGTTCAGCAGCACGAGATCAATTTTTATTAAGAGGTACATGTTTGGATTCATGATCATAGAGATAATTTTTTGTATAATAAAGTAATTTACCAGGTTAAGGGTTTTTGGAGAATCCTCATGGTTGAAGAAGAAACATGGGAATCTGAAAATAGTATAAGGGAAAATGTACCCCCCATTTTTTTAATAAGTGAATAAATTTTTGGGACATAATTTTCAAAAGTTTAGGAGAATAATAAAACCTTGGTACTGATAGAATTATTTATTTTAATATTAATATTATTGAATTAAATAGTTTAAATAATTTTTTATGTAATTATTCAAATAATCAGTTTTTTAAAAATTTTGTTGATTTTTGTTAAATTAATTTCTTAAATGGTTATATTTAATGGATTACTTTTCATATTATATAGTTTTAATTTATGAAAAATAAATTTATTTCTGAATGGAGAATGTCAAAATTATATCAGTATGAATATTTTAGAATTTTCTAAAAAAGTTAATGTTTTGGGAATATTAAAAAATATTATTTGTTTTAAAATAAAATATTTTTTTAACCTCATCAAGAAATAATTATGAAATAAAATTTATTAAAAATATCTGTTAAAAAAAGGATATTATGATATATGTATGGTATAAAAAAATTGTATATTTAATTTATAATTTATTTCATGAAAAGTATAAAAATCGTCATTAGTGTCGACGTAGTGCCTGTACATCATTGGAAAAGACAAATTTGATTCTTTATAGAAACTAATTGAGTTTTAAAATGTATTTTCACGAATATTTTATCACTTATTATGTATGAATTATTTATTTTTGTTAATTTAGATTTTTTTCTAATATAACCTAAGTCTTATCCGAATGCATGTGCAATGATTGCACAATGCAGGAAAGGACAATTTTACAAATTAATAATGTTTCTATGACCATGATATGAGTAATTATTCATAATTGACGAAAATAAATAATTATATTGAAACTAATTTTTATTTTTATGATATTAATTTATTTTTAATTTTAATATACAAAATAATTAACTTTGATGGTTGTGCAACGCTGATATGGTGCCATTATGAGCAAGTGAAAAATAAATTAAACGATTTTAATTAAAATCATAATATCACATTAATAACCCAATTTGTACTAAATCATTTTAAATGAGCATGTTTTGTATATTATCTAATTTTTACTTGAATTTGAGACATTTTGGACCCACATTAATCACATTATATGAATTATAATAATTTATTTAAAATAAATTCAAGTTGTTTCCCGCTATAGTATTTATTTAGTATAATATTTTAATACATTTCTACAAAAGTATTTAATTAAATTAGAAGCATTTAAAATTATAAGAAATTATTGTTCCTCATGAAAATTTATTTTCAATTTTTAGGGAACAAATATTTACCATAATGACTTGAACAATGATGATGTAGTAATTATTTAATTAAGTAATAAATAAAATTAATGATAGTAAAATTATTAAAATATATATAATTTGAGATTTCTAAAGTAATCCATGAATTATATATATTAATATTATATGATATTAGTATAATAAAAAATATGGTTTTGAATTTGAAACATTATTTTGATGTTCTAAATTCATTGTTTTGAATAATATTTAATATTTGAATGTAACGTCCCTGTTCCAGTAGCCGCTTAGAAATTCCCCGTACCCGGTTGGTCACATGGCCTCAAGCGCATTTCCCCAAACTCCAGAGGCTTCCGACTAGCAGCGAGGACCTTAAGTGTGATAGTGTGGAAACTAAGCCCTCATTGGCAGAGTAACACAGCAGAAGTAAACAGATATACAATAGTGGAAGTAGTAAACATACTAAACAACTGTAATAGCAGAAGACTGATGAAATAAATAACTAGTGCACACACATATATATGATGCATGATACATGTGTCTCGGAAATCATCCAAACAAGTCACAATGCTGAAATACAACAAAAAAACCAAGTACAAAACAATCAGTAACAACGACGGAACATCACAAGCCTAAGCTTGGTCCCTTGCTTTCCAGCTCCAAAGCAGTTAAAATCCTCAAGTAGAGGGGCACTTGAGGCCATGTGACCAACAGAGTACGGGGCATCTCTTGGCGGCTTCTAGAACCAGGATGTTACGATGTTGTATCAGAGGAATTCTTTTCTTCTTCACTTACAGTTTGGAGCATATAGCCAGGTATATGGAAGAATAGGTACTTGGTAATAAGATTTTTCTGGGTGTAGCTAACTCATGTACAAGGAAAATCCAATCGACCTCGTTTAATGAGACTTTTCTAGTTTGAAATTTTGCAGTTGACTTGGTTTCACCTTAGGTGATTCACATGTTTTTTGTTGTTACCGTTGATGTTATTGATGTTCTATTTTTTTCGCAACCCGATTAGTTGAGGGTATTCCATCTCATGCATCATATAGGAACTTTCTAGAAATCACATTTCATGCATTCTTTCTATGCCATTTTGGATGAATTAGTGATTCCAATTTGTTGTGATAGATGTTGTGCTAGATATGCATGTCTTTGTGATAAATTCCTTGATAGAATACCTTCTGTTTTATAGGTTAATGTTTTGTGTATTTTTTTCTTTAATGGATGCCAAACTTTTGTACTTGAGGTGTCATGGGCCCTCATGAACTGGAATTTGATTGATCATTGAACTGTTATCCTTGTTTATAACTTGTATAAGATGTCAAACATTGATTTGCGGGGAGTATGGGCCCTCAATGATTGTAATATGGAACTTTCAATGTTCGTTTCAGTGTTTTCTGGGTTTCAGAGTAGTTTCTGAGGCTTACTGTCCAGAAAAAATGAGAATAAACATTGTTTAATGATGAATACAAGCCGTGTGTTCTTCTGTTTGGGAAGAAATTTTTTTTAAGTACACACCGTGTAATGTATGTATAGACCGTGTAGTCTCTAACTATGTCTCATAATATGTGAGAAGAGACATGAGGTAAGGAATCTTGGTAGGATGCACCATGTACCGAATGTACATATCTTGTTGTATAACTGTGTGACAGGCCGTGTTACTAACAACACGGGCCGGTGAAGAATTTTATAGTACATGTTATGTTCATCTGAAATATGTCATGTAGAGTCGGTCATGTAACTGGCCGTGTAACTTACAACACGGGTCGGTGAAGCATGTCTAGTACACACCGCATCTGGAGAGAGCATGCCTTGTAGTATTCTTCTAGGAGAACTGTGTGTTTAGCGGTGTAAGAGATCTCGGGAAGGGGAAGAGAAGCCAAGAACACATCCACTGTTAGGACAACTCATCGTGTGTATGGGGTGTTACATGAACAGTTTTGGCAGAACTACATTCCCATGTGAAGGGATTCAGGGAACACACTGTTAGTCCTTATACACAACATGTATACATGTTATGGAAACATAAATGATTTACTTCTCTTGTTCCCTTCTTACAATTCATGTTTCATCCCCTTTTAATGTTGATCTAAGATGTCCACTTGACCGTGAAGAGTCATTCAACCTTGACGTCCTCCGGTTGTATGCGATTTATGTTGCATTTTTCAGACATCGGATATGGCTAAGTAGGGACTGCTAGCAGATCCTCCTGTTGTGCCAGTCTTGGAACAAGTAGTTATGCCTGACAGAGGTGCCGATTCATAGTTCTAAGAGGGATTTATGAGGATTATGCAAACCTTCCAGGGGGCACTGCCTCTTGCCCCATCGATGGAGGAATTAAGGCAGGTCTTTCAGAAGTATCATCCAACCACCTTCTCAGGGGATAGAAGACCCCAGGCTGGAGAGTCATGGCTAGAATCCATGTTGACTATCTTCGAGCATCTAGAGATGCCTCCCCATAGGAGGGTCAAGCTCACTACCTACATGCTTCGAGACTCTTCCAAGAGGTGGAGGATGTGATATCATAGGTGGGGCGCCTGCAGAATATGGCTTGGGAAGAGTTTTAGCGCATCATCTATGATTAAATCTATCCGGATACCTTGACGGTCGATCGATCCAGCGAGTTCATGAGTCTGGTGTTGGGTACTATTTCTGTTATGGATTATTCTTCTTGCTTCACAGAGCTTCAATATTTTACACCCTTTCTAGATGGAGATGAGTTGTTCACTGTATGGATGTTTTAGGATGGTCTCAAGAAGGATATCTGACCTCTGTTGAACATCGTGAGGTTGACTTTGATATCTTCTATAGTGTACTTGGCACTGATCATCGAGCACAATCTGAGGGATTCATGTGCTTTGGGCTAGGGCAGTTCAGCATCTAGAGTTAGTGCTCCACCAGCTAATAGCGGGAAGTTTCTCAGGGAGATTTCACGTGGTTATTAGAGTAGGTGGGATGCATCTTCTGGTAGCTATGTGGCATGATACTAGTGTGGAAAGAGCAGGCATATGAGGACACATTGTATGAGGGACCTAGTAGAGTTCCGATCTTGCAGTGAGATGGGTCATCTTCAGCGCTTCTATCAGATCATTTCTACAATAGCTGGTGACAAGTTTTCTTATATGAATCCTTATTTAGGAGAAGCACCACTAGTTCCTCACAAGTCTAGAAATTGGAGTTCTTCCATCCGTTCAGGCCGAGGTAGAGGTTGTGGTCGTGGTAGCCAGTCGACAGGATTCCAGCGACAACAGGGTGGATCATCACAGAGTGGTCAGGAAAGGTCCCATGGCTGTGGAGTAGACCAGAATATTCTGGTGGAGCAGACCCTCCAATATTAGTATCCTGAACCTTCTACAGTTCGAGGTACAATCTTAGTTGCCTCAGTTTTTTCTTCGGCTCTTTTCAATACAGGGTATTCCCATAGATTTATATCTATCACTTTTTTGGAGAGCCTTGATCTCTGTGTCATTTCCTCTGCAGATATCATGATGCTAGACACTCTGTTAGGAACTAGGACGTATAGTGTATTATAGTGAAAATATTTACCCCTAGTGGTTGGTGTGTTTCACTTCTTATGGGACCTCTCTATCCTAGAGAGGACATGCTATGATGTTATTCTCGGAATGGACTGGTTAGTTCCCTTCTTATTAGTTGTTTATTTCTATCACCGCCGAGTGGGTTTAATGTCACCAGGAGGCAGGTAGTTTCTTCATAAGGAAGAATGGGATGTCTAGGAAGGAAGAGCGGGAGCCGAGCATCATGGGTTAGGAGGGGTTACTGCCCATATTTCTAGTCTATACATGGATGACCATGAGACATCACAGTTGTACTTTCCTCTAGTGGTGGATCATTTTAGATATTTCATTGCAGAGAAATTTTTATGGTTTCCTCCAGAGCGTGATGTATAATTTTCCTTTTATCTTGTGCCAGGAGTGGCAGCACTTTCCATTCCTCCTTATAGGATTGCTACACCAGTGTTATAGGAGCTCAAGAAGCTGTTGGAGGAGTTGTAGGAAAAGGCTTTCATCTGACTGAGTACTTCTCAATGGGGTTCGCCTATCTTGTTTGTGAAGAAGGCAGACGGTACCCTCTGGCGTTGTGTGGATTACTGGAAGCTGAAACAGATGTCGATCAAGAACTGATATCCCTTATCGAGGATTGATGATCTCTTTGATCGACATCAAGGAGCCCAGGTGTTCTTGAAGATTGAATTGAGATCCGGTTATAATTAGTTTCATGTTTGACCATCTAATATACCTCTCATAGCCTTCTAGAGAATGTATGGCCTATACGAGTATGTGGTTATGCAGTTTTGTCTCACGAATGCGTCTGATGTTTTTATGGATCTGATGAACCAAGTGTTCCATCCATACTTGGATTCCATCATGGTGGTCTTCGTGTAAGGTATCTTGGTGTACTCTCACACTCGACATGAAAATTCTACCATCTTGAGATCGTTTTGAGTACACTGAGAGAGCATCAGTCATATGATATGATCTAAAAATTCCACTTTTGGATGGACTAGATTCATTTCTTATGTCATGTTATCTTGGAGACAAAAGTATCAATAGACCCATAGAAAGTGAGAGCAGTAGTTTCCTGGAAGTAGCCGAAGAACGTCTTTGAGGTGCAGAATATTATAGGGCTATCAAGAAACTATAGACATTTTATATAGGAATTTTCTCTCTTAGCAGCGTCACTGACGTGCTTGAATAAGAAGGGTGAAAAGTTCTTGTGGTCAAATTCTTGTGATTCGAGCTTTCAATATTTTAATGGGAGGTTGAATTCAACACCAATACTAGTATTTCCAGAGATAGGAAAGATCTATAATGTGTGTTGTGATTCATCGAGTATCGGTTTGGGAGCTGTGGTTATGCTGGGACAAGGGGTCATTGTGTACGAGTCTCAGTAGTTGAGGTCACCTGAGAGGAACTACTTGAAACACTATCTCTAGTTGGCTTCTGTTGTTCATTATTTATATTGTTGGATAAATTTTCCTTCTGGGAGAGTATTTTGTGGTTTTCACCGACCACAAAAGTCTCATGTACATCTTCACTCAGCGATATCTAAATTTGAGACAATGAAGGTGGATTGATTACCTTATGTCCCTTGACTATGATCCTACCTATATTCGTAGGAAATGAAACATCGTGGCAGATGCATTGAGCATGGGGACTCAGATATAGGCCATTTAGGACGCTAGCAGAGAGTGACAGCTTATGGATTTGTTCTCTGAGATGTATTTGGTAGTACATGATATATAGGGGTATCCATTTTGTTTTTCGGTAGATGTTACCTCCACTCTACTTGATCGAGTGAGAATGACGCAATTATCAGATTCTGAAGGTCTTGTCCTATGGGAAAGAATGTCAGGAGAGGACCCTATTCTTGGACGGACTATAGGTGAGGAAGCAATATTGTGTTTCCAGGGGTGCGTATGGGTGAAAGTAGACTTACACGAGGAGATGATATGGGACTTCCATTTTTCAATTTGGGAATTTCATCCTGTTGTCACCAAGATGTATCGTGATCTACACCATTAGTATTGGTGGCTTGAAATGAAAAGAGTTGATGCTAGTTTTTTCATGAGGTGTTCCACCTATCAGCTGGTGAAGGCAGAGCATCAACGACCTGTAGGGATTTTGTAGCAGTTACCCATTCCGGAGGGGAAATGGAATGACATCTCTATGTATTTCATGACATTGTTGCTGAGGTTTCCCCAAGGGAATGATTCAGTTTGGGTTGTCATTGACAGACTCATGATGGTTGCTCACTTCTTTCAGATCAAGGATACCTTCATTGTTGATGAGTAGGGATGGTTTCACATCCGAGAGATTGTACATCTACATGGGGTTCCACACTTAATAGTTTTATACCGAGATGCACGTTTTACTTCTCGGGTCTAAAAGAGGCTTGACAAGGCTTTGGGTACACAGATACATTTGAGTACAGCTTACCATCCCCAGACAGATGGCAGTTCGAGCGTATGATTCAGGTACTTGAGGACATTCTATGAGCATGTTTTCTAGATTTTGGAGGTTCTTGGGGGAAGCACATACATATTGTCGAGTTTTACAACAATAATAGTTTTCAAACAACAATTCAGATGGAACCTTATGAGGCTTTGTACGGTAGGTCATGTAGATCACCCTTATGTTTGTTGGTGGCGGGAGAGGAAACTATACTGGGACATCATCTTGTTCAGGAGACCACATAGTAGATATAATTGATTTAGAAGAGCATGGATAAGGCATAGTCTCAACATAAATTTTATGTTGATCAGTGGAGATGACCACTAGTGTTCGAGGTTGGGGATCAGGTTTTCATGCATGTCAAACAAAGGTTGGGGCATAGAAGTATTAGGAGATGGGGTAAGCTTTTTCTGAAGTATGTTGGGACGTTTGAGGTGTTGGAAGGATTGTGTCCGGTTTCCAATTGATTTTCATTACCTCAGAGTCACCGGGCTATGCACGACATCTTCCACATTTCCCAGCTTCAAAGTTACTTCTCAGACCCGTCTAATGTCTTCAAACCCGAGGAGGTTGAGTTGGAAGTGGATGCATTTTTTAAGGAGCATCCTATCCAGATTATTGATAGAAGTATGAAGGTTCTTTGTGGCTGGTCTGTTCCTCTGTTACGATTGTTATGGCAGTACATGCGAGTACAGGGGTAGACTTGGGAGAGGGATGCTGTTGTATGATCACAGTGGTCGAATCTATTCACAGATTCCTGTTCCACGCCACCTTACTAGGGAAATTTGGGGAAGAATTTCATTAAGGGGGGAAGTTTGTAAGAACCCAGACCTCCTTTTCTAGAATCTTTTCCTTTACGGTCATTTTTTAGAAAAGAGGAATTTATTGATATTTTTGAAGTACACACCGTGTACTTTATGAGTACCCGTCGTGTACTCAGTTGGAGCATAAATCCCTATGATGGCTATGTAATGGCTGCACACATGGCCATGTGGGGGTGACCTGAAGACCGCCTAAATCGGAGTACGAAAATGGCATGTACTCTCTGTGTACTTCCATAGTAAATGGCTTGTAATTTCTTTATTTCATTAAATGTACCGTGGTTGCGTCTAATCTCAAGAAAGGCCTTGTTATCGTCCTAGTTCGTCCGAGAGAACTCGTACAACCATGATCATCCTCTGAGCCCTCGACCGGGAATCCAATCTCTGATTTGAGCACCACTAATTGCATCGGGATCGCCTCGGAAAACTCTTCCTACTGCAAGAGTCTCATTTCCTAATTTCTCCTCTTTCTCTAGATATCCTCCGTTGAATGTTTTATATGATTTTTTTGATCTACGGTGGTTTTTATAAATTCAATGCTTGAGGATCATGTATATCGATCTCTCCATACTGAGGTAGGTGGTTTGTGACTTTCCATTGAAATTATCTGAGTTATATATTCTATTTTTTCCAATACCCTTGAACAAAGTGTTGATTGTTTACCGTTTAACCCTGTTAATTGCCCGCCATTCTGGTATTCTTGAGTAGCGGTTAATTGAATGTGAATAGGGTTGATTTATATTCTTTGTAATTTTTTTCCCATGCATGTTCTGTTTAGGACCATTTGGTCCTATTTATCCCGTTAGGATTCCATGATGTTTTCTCATGCCTAGTACTATTGAATATTGTGATTATCATATCTGATATGCTTGAATGTTGTCGAATATTTATCCATGTATTTATTGAGGTTAAATTGGACCGTATTGCATTACTATGCTCGTATGACTTACACATGGATAGGGGAACCTGGTATAGTAGACTATAAGGGGAATTGACCGTGTGAGCTTCCTAAGAGAGACTTTATGACTTTTGATTGTATTTTGAATTGACATTATGAGCTTCCTCAGAGAGTCTTTATCACATTTTATTACTAGGGGAATTGACTACATGAGCTTCCTTAGAGAGTCTCTAACTCTTTAGAATATAAGGGGAATTGATTGAGAGAGATTCCTTAGAGAGTATTTGTAGTATCCTAGATTTGGTTGAACTAGAGGGGTTAGGCTGAGAGTACTACCCAGAGGGTTACCTTCGTTAAATGTTGTGGTTGATATATGGAACTAATTACTTTGAAACTGGGGATTGTTTATTGTTGAGTACATTCTTGTTTACTGGTTCCTTTTACATGTTATCTACCATAAATTACCTGACTGTTAGGCATAGATCTTGTGGTGGTTTTCTACTAGGATTTATTCTCAGAACCTATTTGGGCCATGCTTTTGGGCCCAAATAGATTATATTTATATAGGTATAGATAAGGGAAAGCACCCTTCTACTTCAAGATTTTGACTGCTTTTGAGATAGATAGCATGAGACCAAGCATAGGCTTGTGAGGCAATGGAGATGTTAATGCTTTTCTTTGTACATGGGATTTGTATTGTATTTCATAATTGTGTCATGTTTGGCTTTGTTCCTAGACACATGTATCAAGCATCATATATTTATGTGTTCTCTAGTGGTTTCTTTCATCACTCTTCCATAGTTACTATTGTTTAGTATGTTTATTACTTCTTCTATTATAAATCTGTTTACATCCATTATGTTACTCTGCCAATGAGGGAATAGTTTCCCCACTATCACACCTAAGACCCTCACTACAAGTCGGTAGCCTCTGGCATTCAGGAAAATGTGCATGAGGCCATGTGATTATATGGGTACGGGGCGTCTTTGGGAGGCTTTCGAAATCGGAACGTTACAATGAAAATGTATATTCTAGGAATATAATATTTTATTAAATAAATTAAGTATAAAAAAATCTTTAAAAATGGAAACATTGGTTAGATTATGTTTAAAAGGGGTTCCCCGATGAATTTTTTTCCTTTTGAGATTCTTTTTCTCTGTATTATACATATTAAATTTCATTATTTTGAGTATTTCCTAAATTAAATCTCACCTAAATTATAAATGAAGACTCTTCCTGTTAAAATAACTCTTCACAATGAGCCATATTTATTGACTATCCTCTAATAAATTCCCTTATCCTCATCCTTATCGACATTCTAGTGCTTATAGTCTAAGAAAAACACGATTTCATAATCCACAAGGAGGTTCTCAATGAGAAATATTCAAGAGGTAAATTCCACCTTCTGGTCTTTTAAATATTTCTTAATTAGTACTTATTATCACCCCTATCAAATGATTTATTATAACACTACTGTCATATATATATAATTATTTTATTATGATAGTGGTATATCTATCAGAAAAATCTATTTTTCTTTTTTTTTTATTCTTAAAAATGAAATTTCCATCCATGTTGTGTTAATACACCACCTTCATGGATGATGAGTTTTAGTTTCCCTTTACCACATCCTTGGGAAGATTAAATTCAAATGTAATTTATTAAAATGACTTATATATATTTTCACATTTTTTATTATTATTTCCTTTTTAAAAGGTGCTCCATAATAAACTCTCTATGAAAACTTGAGACGAACACACCCAACAAAATGAAAATAACAAAATAATATTAATAAATGGGTGGTATGTTATTATAAAATAGTCATATAAGGTAGTATAAACAAAATATTTTTTTAATAAATTAATATAATTATTTAAACCATCATACTATAGCATTTAACACATTCTAATGTTATTAAACATGATGTAATAGACTTTTTTTAAAAATCATCTTTAATGTATCATTTTATAACATTAAAAAAGAATGATTTTTTAATATATAAAAAATGAGAAACTTTCATGATTGCATGATAACATTATTTTTTTAGGTTTTACATACAATATTTCAGGGTTATGTTCAATTTTAATGTTTTATTTTGTTTATGCATAGTATTCCTTAAATATGTGATTTTTATCAATGAATGATTTTTATGATGCAAGAATTGTTATTTTATGATCATATTAAAGATCGTAGAATTGTTCTTGATGATAGGTGGGACCCATATCTACATAATATTTATTGGTTATTCTTATTTAAAGATCAAACATAGTTGTTACTCCATGTGTAACTATGATTGTTACACCATAAGGTAACCAAGATGGTTATATCATAAGGTAGCCCTAATAGTTACATTATAAGGTTATTGTGAGGGTTACAAATCATATAGAATAAATGATTTTTACAATCTTAAGTATGTAATTCCCCAATTTACTGAAATGGATTATTTATTTTTTCAATGTTTTATTGAAATATCATGTTTTCAAAAATATAGTATATGATAATTTATGGGTGATAATTATTTCATTGTAAAATTGAGATCATATATTTATAAGTAATCATGGAATAAAAGTTTCAATAGTTATTTTAATGTACCTTAATATGATTTTTGTTATAATTCCATTTTTTAGAATTATTTAATATAGTTTAAAGAATGGTATGAAAAAATAATAAGCCGAGATAAATGTTTTGATAATTTTTCATGAAAAAAATTCATGATTTATTAAAACCTGATTTATTTTGAAAAAGTGTATATTATTAAATTAGTGTCCACATTTTTTCATGTTTTATTTTCATGAATTAATTATGAAATAATATTGTAAAACTCAAAAACCAAAATAGTATTGGTAATATAAAATAAGAAATTTTAGTTGAATTAACTGGATTGTTTAATTTTTATGTTTTGGTCCTTATAGTATGTATAAAAGCATGGTTTAGAAAAGATCAAGGGTTAGGGTGAAGGTATTAAAATAACATAAATATATTTTACCATATGTTTATATAGAAAAAAAAATATAATTTTAAGGTTATCATGTTCTTTAATCTACAATTATCCTTGTGGGAGTGGTTTTCTGGAGAAAAAACTTTGAGGATCCGGTCAGAAGGCCTTGGGAGGAAGAAATGTTCTTGAATATATAGCTAGGAATGATGGGAATTAGAACTGAGAAATTTATGACATTAATTACGTAGTTGATGCAAGATATAAATGGTGGTTGAATCCATGAAATATAAAAACATGATATACCAAAAAAACCTGGTGATAGTGGAACATTTAATGCTGCCACACCCTCGTGCTTTCAGTTGAATGACTGAAATAGTAGTGGCTCAAATGTGGATTAATTACCTTAATATGATATTCGATGTTATGGGTTTTTCAAATATAGAAAGTTTAAATATTATTATTATTATTTTTATGTGAAGATGACCTGTGGTGGTTAGTGGTCAATAATATTATGCAATGTGAATTCATTTATGCCTGGAATGGGATTGATTTATTAATATTTTACATAAATTTGTTTCATAAGGTTGTTTGAATTTGGAAGGAATATCTATTCTAGGAATTAAAAAAAGAGGAATATTTGGTGTTCAATTATGATGAAAACATAAAACAAATGAAAATGTATTATTCAAATCATTATTGAGATCATGAGTGTGAAATCAATAACTTATACTCATGATTGATGCCTTGATATCAAAAGGAATTTCGTTCCCATGTTTTTAAAATATATTAGTAACATCTTGAGTGAGCAGAGATAATATAAATGTATTTTCTTAATAATCATGTTTTACTATTACAATAAAAAAGAATAAAATGACCATATGGTAGACAATGTGATAGAATATTTCAATGAAATTTCATTGTAAGAAAATGTGGTTTTTCGATTGTGTTATCTATTGTAAAAACACTCTAGGGGAGGACTTAACTCATAAGGCATGTTTTTTTGATGTAGTAATTTTGGACATATGTCTTTAAATTTCAATTAATATGATCATTAATTTAATTATAATAAAAAATATATACTTTGTTTAAAATATGTTGATATGGGAATTTATTCATATACCTACCGAAGGAAAGATCAGAATGCTAGAAATATTCTAGATTATAAGTATAATTGTTCAGTGAAATAATTTTCACTACCTTAGTAAATATTGGTCCATCCAATGAAGTTTTATTTTGAACATTGTTTGTTTATTATTAATTTTATAATGTTTTGGTGGATAAACGGTCTATACATTCCTTTTATTTATGAATAATTTTCAGAAAGATATGATATTTCACCTAATGAAATGAAACCTTAACTTATGGTAAAAACACTAGTAGGAAATATTAAGTAAAAACGAAATTATATAATTCTTCCTATTGTTTTATACTTAATGAAACACCCAAAAATCCTTTTTGTTTTACACTTGTAGATTTTGATGTTATTCTGGGTATGGATTGGATTTTTATTTACCATTCTATTCTTGATTGTAGAGTGATTGAATAAATTTCCTAGATATATTTTTAGTTTTTTTTCAACAATGAACCCATACCATTGAGAAAATATTATCCAGCAGAGAAACTGCTAAAATATAGAAGTGAAAGGGATCATTCAGATATTATTAAAAATAACGGAACTATTAAGATTAATGATTTTTTTAGTTCTAAATGAATACCTAAATGTTTTTTCTGATGAGCAGGCAGGTATTATTACTAGTGGGTTTATTTAATATATTATTCAATCAGTTCCTGATGATAAGACAATTTTATAACTCCATTATTAAATTTCTCATGTGGGACTTCTAGAAATGAAAAGGATGTTTATGAGTTCCTTGATAAAGGTTTCATTCATCTTAGAACATCACCATTGGGTTCTCCAATATTTTTTGTTAGAAAGAAATATTGTTCTATGAGTCTTTACATTGTTTATATAGTATTGAATAACATTAATATTAATAAAAAGTATCCATAGATTCATATCAATGTCTTGTTTTATTAGCTATGGGGTGGTCGGTATTTTTCCATGATTTACATGAGTTCCGGGTACAGACAGGTGAAGGTGAAAGAGGAAGGAATTTATAAGACAAAATTCCATACTAGATACGAGTATTAAGAGTATTTTAGTATGCTTTTTTCTTTGAAACATTACAATGTTTTATTTACAGAGATTATGGATATAATTTTCCTTCAGTATTTGGATATGTCTTTTGTTGTTTTTATAGAAGATATTATGTTTTTTTAAATTATTATGATCATGAATAACATATAATGATTTTAATATAAACTCTCAATGAAAATAGGTTATATGGAAAATTTATAAAATGATATTTTTTGTTACAACATATTTTTTACTTGGGAATATTATTAATAATTATGTCATAAAAATTGATCCCTCCAAAACAAAAGTGTTTGGTGAATGGAAAATACATAAAAATATTTACTCAAATACAGTGTTTTCTTTTTTAATAGTCCATTGGTGAAGGTTTATTAAAAAAAATTCATGGTTATCTAGCCCGCTAAATAATATAAATCGGAAACAAGTTATATTTATCTAGACCATAGATTTCTATGATTGTTTTCTGGAAATAAAAAAATATTGGTGAATACACATGTTTTTGATTTTCCATAAATAAATGGTGGGGTTTTCATTTAAATTAATTATTATTGGAATGGAATTAGATGTGTTCTGATAAAGAATGATTAGGTAATTTATTATGAATCAATACTGCTCAAAACTCATGGGTAAAATAATCTTACACTTGATTAGGAATTTGCTTCTATATTTTTTATTCAAAAATTGGAGGCATCATTTATTTAGAGCTAATTGTGGAATATATAGATAGAATTAAATCATGTAGTATATATTTACTCAGAGTATTTGAACATGTGGATGAGAAGATGGTCAGAATTGATAATGGATTAAAATTTAACAATCAACTACAATCCATGAAAGATGAAAAAGTGTAATATACCTTGATTTGAAAAAATAACGCATCATTAATCATGTTACATGTTGTACATGACCCATTAGTTAATGAATTCATGATTTTGTTATAGGATAATGTTGGTGTAAGAAATTATTCTTTTTTGTTTCAGGTGTCAGTAGTGTCTTATATGTCAGATTGAATTATAAATGATCTGAAGGACAATAATTAGTATCCTAAAAAGGTATAATTAGTTAAGAAAAATAAGTTTTCATAATTTAATGATGAAAAATATTTTTTATTGATATTAGGGAAGTGATTATGTGTTTTTATGATTCTCAGATGATGAAAAAATTATTCATTAAGGATCTTAGTTATCAATTTTATATAAATCATTGAAGCACTAAGATGTAGTGAGAAAAAGGGAGTATCAACAGTGGGATAGAATAAAAATAATTATTGATTATTTTTCAATGAAATGATTGTGTTTTCAATTGGTTATACCAGATTGAAAACTACAAAAGGGAATTCTTCATCCTCTACCACTACCAGATAAAAAATGGGAAACTTTATCTATGGTTTTCATAGTGGGGATACCAATGACTTATGGATGTGAAAATGGGATTTGTGTCTTTATGGATTGAATAACTAAATCTAAAAATTTCTTCCCAATTAGAAATAGTATTTATTTAGATAATCTATTTATTTTTCCCCATATAGATTGTATTATTAGATTTATTTCTTCTCTCCATTGCACCAGACCATGATTCTTTATTCACTTCCCTCTTTTAGAAAGACCTTAAGATGTCATTAGGAACTAAATTAAATTTTAGAAGATCCTTTCATCCTCAATTTGATAGAAAACTGATTGAAAAGTCAAAATCATGGAATACATGATTCATACAAGTTCAATGGATTACCAATTATTTTTTGATCGACATCATTCATTAGTTTTTTTATTAAATTTATTGTTTACATTATAAGATAAAAATTGAACATTTTGTGGAATTATATGGAATGTGGTGTCGAAATCTAACATTATTAGATGAAATAAATGAATAGAATTACATGGGACCATATTTATTTGAATAAGTGGTTGAGAAATTAAAGATGATACAATAACATATGAAAATAGATCTAAGAAATTAGAAAATTTATTTAGATAATAGGAGAAAATAACATTATTTCGAGTTTGGTGATTATGTTCGTCTTAATATATCTCATGGGAAAAGTGTTATGCGTTTTTTATGAAGTTAATGTAAATTACAAGATTAATTGGACTTTATGAAATCTTAGATAATGTTTTACTAGTTTCATATCTATTATAATTTCTTATAAGTTCATCTTAGGTACACAATTGTTTTTTCATGTATTGATATTAAGAAAGTATGTGCCAGATACATATCATGGTTTGAGACCAGAAGTGGCATAGCTTCCAGAGAACCATTAATAAGAAGAGAAATATGTTCATATTCTTATCACAAAGAGCATGTATTTTAGAACTAGATAATTCACCAGATTATGTTTTTTTTTCAGTAACGACATGGTTAAAGAAGAAATATGGGAATCAAAAGATGCTATGAGAGAAAGGTAACCCAATTTATTTAATAGGAGAATAAATTTAAATAATAAATTTTAATAAAGTGATAGATAATTTCATAACATTGGTACTGATTGAATATCTTAGTTTCACATTAGTATTATGGAATTAAATAATTAAATTCATTTTGACATTAAATTATTTATATAAATAAATGTTTTCCAAAAAGAATTTCTTTCATTCACCTAAATTTATATGTGTATATATTTAAAATATTTTCATTTATATTACAGAATTTTATATTGAAAAAATTATTTTTTTTAATTCATCAGGTAAAAATTATATTGGTATAAATTTTAGAAAATCTTCATAAAAAGATAAATATTTGGGTAATAGTAAAAAATATACTTTTAAAAATATGATATTTTTGTTACATCTTCAATACCTCATTATAACATTAAATTTATTAAATTTATGAGTGTTAGGTCCACAAGGCTGAATACCCTGAGAGGGGGGGGGGGGTTAATCAGGGTATGAAAAATTTAAAATTAACTCCTATTCTGATCTTGTTTCACTATTAATAAAAACACTCTTCTCTCTCTTTCTTGTTGCACAATGCAAATAGAATGTAAAGCATGCACAGGAAACATCGATTTTTACTTGGTTCACCCTCACTGGGCTACGTCCAAGTAGCATACGCCGACAAGTTTCCGGTCGTACCAAATTCCACTAAACTTCACTAGTTGTGGATACAAGTTTCGGGTACAGTCACTCTGTCTCAGGCTCACTGCCTTTACAAGATTTAGGGTCAGCTCACTACTTTCCCAAGGGTCACTCCATGGTTTTTCTATCTGGCTCACTACCAGTGGAGAGGATCTCCTTTTTCCTATTCTTATGCTCACTGCACTTGGAAGGGATCAACTCACAGTTTATAGACATGTAGGTCTCTTCATTTACATGAATGCACGCATCCTCAACTGTTGATAGATGCTCTGTTGAAGTCCAACTTTCATCCACAGATGAATAACAATTTCCCTCTTAAACACTGGTCAAACTACCTTTGGAAACTACCTTTTCAAAGCACCCTATTTCGCGAGGCTCCCAATTTCGTGAAGCTCAAACATGCCTTCGCAATGCACCTTCCTTTTCGCGAAGCTCACAATTTCATGGAGCTTAGACCATCACAAAGCTCAAGACTTCGTAATGAAAAGGCCTTCATAGAGCTCAAGTCCCTGCAAATCTACTTCCCTCACGAAGCTCACTGAGCTAACGCGAAGCACACGTCTTTCGCGGAGCTAGTATAACAGCCACGAAGCTCCTCTTTCGCGAGGCACATTGCCTTCGCGAACTTCCTTCACGAACCGAGAGCAAAGTATTTTCTCTGAAAATTCTCTCTACTTTTTCAAGGGGGTCGACCTATATTTATAGGCGATTCCACCGACCCTCAACCCTTTTGCGCGAAGTCAGTGCCACATCATCTCAAATCATGAAGCTCCAAAGTTTCTGCCGGAATTCTTGCAAAATCGTGAAGCACCACGACAATTTTCCGATCACAGAGATCGTTGTAATCGCGGAGCATCACCGTCGACATTTCTTCGGGCATTTTCCGCGAAGCTCCCTCGCAAAGCCCTTCATCGATGCGATGTGCTTCAACTCTGCCGTTCACGATGCTTTGATGTAATCGCAAAGCATCACCACCTCCATTTTTCTGGTATTAGTGAAATCCAATCCATGAATCCCATCTTTGAGAAACTCATTCCTTTTCCATATAAAATTATGCTCTTCATGGAAATCCTATTTTCGCGATGCTCACCAGACTCGAAATTTTGGACCCCAAAAATTTGGCAATCACTCGGAAACGGCGCAACCTTGTACTGCTCTTTTGTACCGCCTCCAGATCATTCATTCCTTTGTCATCATTCTTTGTCAACATGGATTGTCAACAACTTCTCGGGAACTCGACAATTCGCTATGAAAAACTGCTTTGTCAACAAACACAATCAACCCAAAAATACTGCAATGTTACCTTGTGGGATTTTTTCCCAACAATGAGATAATTTAATTATTATATTATAATGAAAATATTGTATACAAATAATTCAGTACATGTTAATTATAATATATTTCATGATAAGTATAAAAAACACTACCACTACACACATAGTGCCTCCGTAGTATTGACAAAGTCAAATTTCATTTTATATAGACACTTATTACATTATAAAAAGTATTTTCATGAATTTTTAATTATTTATCATGTACTATTGATGTTTCTTCTTTTAATATTGAATTCTATAGTTATATATCTTGGGACTTACCCAAATGAATGTGTAATGCATATGCAAGGCATGTGAATTCAAATTAACAATTTATTGACGTTTTCTTAACATGGAAATGAGTAATTATACTTAATTAATGAATTTAAATTATTATCATGAACCTAATTAATTTTTATATGATAATTATTTATTAGCATTTTTTATAAAATAAATAATTGAATTTAATGGTTGTGTAATGCTAATGCAATGCCTGCACAAGAAGAAGAAAAAATAGAATGATTCTAATTAAAATTAAAAGAACTCTTAAATGACCCAAAATTTTACTAAATCATTTTATTTTATAATTTTTCGGACATTATATTATTTTAATTAACATTTGGGATAATTTCAACCAAAATGAATCACTTTTATTCAATATAATATTTTATTTAAAAGGAAGTCACGATCTTCACACAATAATTTTTAATTAGTATAATAATTTTATATGCGGTACTGAAGAAATTTCTTCAATAAATAAATAGTCTAAATAAAGAAGGGAAATTTATCTTCTTGATGAATTTTTTTTTATTTTTCTAGTTAATAAATAAATGATTTAATTTCTTCTACAAACATGATGTACTAATTAATTAATTAATTAATTAATCAAATTTATAATATTAAAAATAATAAAATAAATATAATTTTATATTTTTATAGTTTCCAAATAATTATAAAAAGTAATATAATATGTCTATGGAATAATAAAAAAATCATTTCAAATTTGAAATTTTTCTTTTTGATGATTTATAGTCATAGTTATTAAGAGTACTTAATATGATAAAATTTAATTTTCATTAATAAAATGTATTTATTGTATTATTTAAAAATAAAAACCGTTTTGAATAATTCCAGAAATGATAATATTCTATCAAATATGTCATGCACTATGATGTTTAGGCATTTTTAAAAAAATTATTGATATATTAGACTTATTATATTTAAATATTTTATTTAATTCCTAAATTACCATTCTCCTCCATTAAAAATGAAGACTCATCCCTTCACAAAATTTCAATTACATGAGCCTTATTTCACAACTATACTTTGAAAAAATACATTATTCTCATCCCTTGATATATTATAGTGCATCTGGTCTTAGAAAAATACAACATCCAACATCCTAAAAGAGGTTCTCAATGGGAAATAATCAATAAGTAAATTCAACATTATTCTCTTTAAATTTTTGTCTCACTTCTACCTTATCCTCACTTCTATACAACATTACATGATAATTCCAGTATCATATATATAATGGAATTTTGTTGTGGTAGTGGAATATCCATCTTCGAAGTCTATTTCATAATCCTTTAATTCATAAAGATGAAATCATCTTCCATGGTGTGTTAATTCTGCATAGTCATGGACGATGATTTTCTTTCCATCACCACATTCAGGTGATGTTTAAATTTACATGTCTTTGTTTAAAATGTCCTAAATATATATATATATATATATTCTCACTTATGGTGTATTGTTTATCATTTACAAGGTGGTCCATTTTAAATCAATTTTGATACCATGTGGTGAACGAACCTGAATCAGTAAAATAACTAAATATTAATAATAAATTGGTGAAAAGATGTTATAAAATGGTTATATAAGGTAGTATAAGCATGAGTATAGTTCAATAATAAATTAATAAGACTAATTAAAAAGTTATTAATGTGGTTTGAATACATTATAATGATTTATAACTTGAGTTAAAGTAAATTTCTTTAAAATTCACTTTATTGTATATTTTTTAAAAAATTCCAATTGATTTTTTATAACATAGATAACATGATAAATTTCTTGATTTCATTAAACATTAATATTTCGATTTTTTATTTACAATATTTCATTTTTATTTTCAAAATAAATTTTTTCCAATTGTATGTGAACAATATTCATCTAATATGTGATTATTCTCAAGTAATGACTTTTAAAATGAAATTATTATTGTTTGATAATAATTTTATGGACTCTGGGAATTTCTAATGATGTATGGTGAGGCATATACCACCCTCAAATGCGTTTTTATGTTTATTTTGGGGCCTGATAATAATGGTTACTCCATGTGTTACTATGCTGGTTAAACCAATGGTAGCTGTGAGGGTTGCATCATAAGGTAGAATTGACGGTTATATTGTAATGTAGCCTTAAGGTTTAGAAATGAAATGGGTTATTGGAGGTTTGAAATCAAATATAACTAATTCCCCAAGTTACTTAAATATATTATTTTGGTTTTCGATGTTTTGTTAATATCAACTATTTTTAAAAAGTATGTGTATGATGCATTCTGGGTGAGAATTATATCTTTGTGAAAATGATTTTGTATTTTTATATGTACTCGTAGACTAACATTGTCATTCATTATTTGTATGTCCCTTACTAATATTTTTTCCTCATCCAATGTTTTAAAATTATTTTCACAATGATTATGAAATGGTAAGATAAAATAAGAATCCAAGATGAATTTTGTGATGATTTTCCAAGAAAATATATCATGAATTACTAAAAACTACATTTTTAAAAAAATTGATATTTTTTAGTAGTATCCATTTTGTATGGTTATGGGATTTTGCATGTATGAATTATGACCAAATTCACTAAAAATATAAAATTAAAATATCTTTGGGAATTTAAAATAATAAATTATAGTTTAATTAACTAGATTATGTAATTTTTAAGACCATGTCCATATATAAAAGTACATGTTTTAAAACTGACAAATGAAATTTTATTACTTACCATTATCAATAAACATAATCAAAAACCATATAGATTAAAATGGTGAATGGTTATAAAATTAAACATCCCCAGTAAAAATGATCATATAAAACCCCAAGAAATAATAGGTATGATATTAATAACAAATACCCTCAATGTATCAAAATCAAATTAGAGGGTTCATGTAATAAATGAATCTAAATACCGTTAAATGACCCTTAATACATTTTTTAGAAAAATTACCATTACCTCATTAAAATCACATTTTAAAAAATATTAATCTTTTTGAAAAAACACTAAATTAAAAATAATAGTTTAAATATCATAAAATTAATATTAAAAATTTTATCATTCATGTATGTGGAAATTTCCATTTATTCGGTATATGTTAAAATAAATATTCCATTCACATTTTCAGAAAAATCCAAATGAGCACTAATTGTAAAATGACTAAATATTCCTTCAAAATTATTTTTTTACAAGTAAAAATGTGTAAATATTAATATAATAAATCATTTTGAATAGGAAAATTTCAATTATGAAAATATTTTTTTATAAATAATATGTTTTGATGAAAAATTATTTCCAACTGAAGAGAGAAATAAACTACAATTTATTTAAAAAATCATTTCTGAACCATTTTACAAAACAAATAGTTAAAAATGGTGAAAATAATTGAATAATTTATTAAATAATCATAGGGGAATAAAATAATTTTTTTTCAAAATTTAAATATAAAATATTTCATGTAATTTATACATAAACACAAAAAATCTTGAATAACAAAGAAATTTGTGAAATAAACCCTTAATACATTGGTAACATCAGAATTTTAATGTCTATAAAATAAGATACATATAATGAGTCCATAAATAAAATGAATATAAAAATATTAATTATATAATAAAATAAAATGGGCAGTATAAACCACATACAATAGATATACATTGGGAATATGGTATATGACTCTCTAAAGTAAATGTGAGATGATAAACCCATTTCCAAGATCTAATTTTCTTCATTTATGTTTATACGTCACATAAAATATTTTGAAGAATATTTTCAAATTATAAAAGAACCTTAAAATTTTTTATTATATCATATATGATCCTATTGTATCATTTTATATCCAGTTTGTTAATAACATTTCATTGTTTTCATTTTTTAGGTGTTAATTGCCTTGTTTTTTCAAGCGTGTTTTATTATGAATGTTATTATTCCTATTCATTATATATATATGTTATAGATAATTATTATAATGTTATAGAAAACATATATACTCATTAGGAACAATTATAGGACTACTTATTAATTTCTTACACCGAAAATTAATCAAATCGATTCATGGAGATTGTAGGTCACACGTCCACATGAGGGATGATATAATTACCTTATTGACTAATAGGGTACGGAATATGGTGATGTATTAATATTTAAGACTAAATATCATCTCTTTTATATCAAATATATTCATTAAATTTATCCTGATTACATATCTATAACATAAAATTAAAAAATGAATCACAACACTTCACGAAGTGGTAGTCCACCAAACACATTATTGACATTATCAACTTGAAGGGAAATGAAATATCAAAAGATAAATGTGAAATTAATAATAAATATGTATAAAAATATATTAAATATAAAAAAAATGGGATAAATACATTATTATATAATTACATGAAAGTTGTCTATGGAAAACAAACTACATATGTTCACGAGATGGTAGTCCACCATACACATGATCGATGATATCATTTCTCAATTTATGTAAGTGGAGATAAATAAATATAATTAAATAAATATAAAAAACAATAATTATATTTGATATAATTTTTTTATATTTTAAGTGTCATTGAATAATTTATGGTGGAAAAATAAGAAAGAAAACAAAATAGCATTTCACAAATAATTATATTCTCCAAGAGAAAGCTCTGTTGAATCTCATTTCAAGGACCCTAAGGATGGTTTTTTGGGAGATCCTTAAGAATTAGAATATTTATATGGATTTTGGGTGGATATTTAATCATGTGATTTAGATCAAATTTCTTTAGGGGTGTAAATATTTCAGAGGAGGGAGTTCCCTTTTATAAGTGGGGAAGGGATTCTTTTGCAAATTTAATAGAAAATTCCCAAAAATAATCCAAAATGATAAATTAAATCACATGAAAATTTATTATAGATGACCTTAGTACATATCTTTGAATTATTTTAATGTGTAAATAATTTAATAAAATATGATTTTTACAAGTTTGTATGTAATTTTAACCCTTATCATCATAGTTTGACCCCATGGTAAACCCATGTACACCTTAAAATCAATAATTATGTTTGAAAATTATCACAATTAATTTTGGTCACAGATTAAGTTAAAGATATGAGATGATATTAATTATTTTTATATAAAATATTTAATCTATTCTTCAAAATTATATTCATAGAAGGTGTATAAATCAATTTAAATTTTTAATTAATATTTCAATACAATGAAGGTCTTCAACGATAAAATTCACCTAATTATAAAATTTTTGAATATGAAAATTCAATATAAAATTGATTTATAGGATAAATTTTAGTTAAATTGTAATATAATTGAACTAATTTTTCTTTTAATCAAATTTATTATATAATTTAATGGTTTTAGTAATATAAAAGAAAAATAATATATTAATAAAACATTGTATTTTATTTTATTCATTATAACTTTAAACAATTCCAAAATGTCCTAAAAATTAACTGTATGATTTTTATGTATGTTGATTCGAAAAAAAATGTTTATTTTTACAAATAATATTTCTAGAATTATAAAAATTATATGAAAATTATATAATCAAAGGGTGTTTTTTGCACCATAGGCAATAAAAATATCATGTTTCCTTTACACATGGTGTATTTTTTAATAATTCTCTTTTAATAAAAAATCATGTTTCCTTTACACATGGTGTTTTTTGCACCATAGGCAATAAAAATGAATTTAATTAATTTAAAAATAAATTATTATTAAAGTCTCAAGATGTTATGTTTTTATATAATCATAGTTTTTTTTTCATACATTCAATCTAACATGATGTTACTATTTTTCAAATATCTGGTTTTAAATTATAACCCTTAAATAAATTGTTTCCACATAATTTTATCCTTATCACAGTAATCCAAGCGGTTTACATTTGAAAATTACTTTTAAAAAAAATACACATCATAAAAAGGATTAATAAATCATCCATATATATATAAATTAAATTACATAGGCTATAAAGATTAGCATATCACTAAGTTTCTAAGTATGAGAACATTGGTAGGAAAAGAAAACATGGACATGAAAGGGAATACTCATCCACAAAGAATAATAGAATGTTATATAAATCATTGATCATAAGAATAAGGGTTATCCAAAGAATTTTAATTATAAAAACCATAAACAATTAATGTTTTAGGGGACCATTTGATTAATCAGATACAAAGGTAATGGGATTATATTTTAATTTCAATATTATTTTCATATAGTTGAGAAATTTCATTATGATTATGACAAAGAAAATTTGAAAATATAATTTCATTTTCATACATTGGATGTTCTTTTTTCAATTTCCACATCATTTCATACTCTATTAAATGAATATCAATGATTATTTTTTCATGCTTAAGGTTATAAAATTAGCTATAAATGGGTCATATGATATATTATAGAGTAATCAGATATTCCTCATATATTTATTAAAACATAAATGGTTAAAACAATTTATCCCATATAATACACTAATCTCTTAGAGTTCAATATAAAATCAAAAAATGTAACTTCTTCAATTTCATAAATGGTTTTTAACACATTTGCAAAAAATTTATGTCCAAATTTTATGGCAGAAATTTCTTTACTAGTCACTAATTTTTCATTTTATAACCTAAAATATATATAGTTTCTCATAATGTCACATTAAAAATATGTGAATACCTTTATCATCATAAAATAATTATTATTTCATGAATGCATACCAAAATAAAATATTTGGTTATTGAACACATTCTATATGTCTAATCATTCAGTAAACTCTGAAAAGTATAACATAAAGCATAAAATCACTAAAAAATATTATATTCGTATATGATATTCCATATAAATATCATTATCATTCTTACCTAAACATAGATAATATTTTTAAGGTTATCTTCCATTAATCATGTGTTTCCTAAGAGGATCAACATGTCATTGGATCACTTTTTTGGGTCATCTATACTATTCGACATATGCTATCAAATCCTTTAAGAAATAATATTTGAGTAGAATCCTTCTACATTTCATGATTCTTATAACAAAAATTTCATTGATAAAATAATATTCTAACATAATTCATGAATCCAAACACATTCACGTTAATATTTACAATTTTTCTATGTTAATATTATATACATTGAATCAATCCCTTAGAATGTTTTGAGGTATATTTTTGTGATTCTTGGGGAATTAATTTGTTTAGTGCCCCATAAACATATAGTGTAAGAACCACATATCATCATATTTTTTCCATAGAAATCATGAGTGTGGTGTCCTTTTTGTCTAGACTTTATGCAAGAAACATTTCAATTAATACATTTAAAAATCTATTTCCTTGCACAATTCTTACATTTCGAAAAATATTTTTTTTCCCATCATTAAATTATAGGAATTTTTCACTTCCTCTATCTCATTATCTTTATTTTGTGTAAAGTCCAATGGAATGGAGAATTATTTCATTTTCTTGATAACACGTGATATTATATCTTCATTTGATGAGAATCTAAATGAGACTAGTATCATTCAAAATATTATCTTAATATAATACAATAAATGATCAATCTTATTCATTGGATAATGTTTATATACATGGTTACCATTCCTTCCAATAAATCCTTTCTCATATAATGGGATGCATTAGATTAGATCATAATAATCGAAAACATAATGTATAATTCCAAAACATATGAAAAACATAACATAAATAAAAAACTATGTATAACCCATCACATAATCATAAATATGGTCATTTTTGTAATATCATTATTTTTAAATCCATCATAATGGTTTATAATGAAAATATGATTTATTCTAATTATATCCTCTAAGTGTGTTGAACAAGGTTTGCAGTAAGGCCTATTTTCGGGAACTAGGTCATGATTGGGTCAATCCCAATGCAAACTTTTTAGATTTATTTTCTCTATGTAATTCTATTCATGAACCGTGTCCACCTATATTAACCATACATCGAATAATTTCTCTATGAAAAAAATAATATCTTTCATACAAAAGTTCTGAATTTTTTTCTAGACCTATCATAAAATTGTACCCTATGGTTATGTTTTCAAATATATATTTTTCTAAATCCAAGTCCCATGGATATAATAAACATCCTCTAATACTAAATATAGGGACCAAACTGATTATCTCGTAACAAGTGTTTAATTTATAACATTATCACTAGATTTTATGAATCACATTATGAAGGACTGAATAGTTTATTAGTCATAGGAAAAAAGAAACATATGTGAGATTACTGCTACAATTTATAACATAAACTAAATAATTTATTTTCATTGATAATTCCATTAATCCACATAGCATATCCTTTCATATCAATCAAAAAACAATTCCATAGATCCAATAGAGAATTAAACATAAGAAAGGGGTGATAATAGATTCTTAGTAACTGTAAGATTATCGATGAAGCTATTAATAAATAAGAAATAATCATGATTGAAAGTTAAATTTCTGAAATAATTCCATTTATTATATAACATGAGAATAATATCCAAGGAATAAATTATGATCAAATATTTCCATTTAAATAATTAGATGAGATTGATAAAATAACCATGGATATTCTAATTAATTAAATAATCACGTGTAATAAAAATAAATGAAATCCTAGTTATAAAATAAAAAATGCTCAAAATCTAAACCACACAGTTTGGACCTTGTTCAATGAACTTTAAATACAGTGGAAATCCCTCACCAAATCCCCATCTAGTTTGTTTCATGGGACCAACTATTGTATTGAGTTTCTATGGTGGGACATGATTATCATTTACTATGTCCAATTTATTTGTTATATGAAAGGGGTGAAACATAATAACCCTAAATATTATTATTTAAAAATTAACAAATTATTGTCATTAATTACCACAATCAACAGACATAATCATAAACTATCCTGAGTAAAATGGTGATATGTTATAAAATATTACATCCCTAGTCAAACTGATGAAAAACAATCCAGATATATAAAAAGGATGGTATCAACAATAAATATCATTAGTTAATATTATCTAAAATAGAGTTTTATTGTCTTTTATGAATTGAAATACAATAAAAGGATCCTTAAAGTGTAATATTGAATATTTGAAGACTGTTTCATTCACTTTAAAGATGGGGACAGATGAAGTTTTCCCTACACTTGAGGAAAAATTCATTTCGTTTTTAATATGTATGAATTTTTTCATTCCACAATTATCACATGTTGTAAATACCTATTTATATGCATCCCATTATTAGTATATTTTACTTCCTTCCTCTTCTACTATTTCTTCTAATCAATGTTATATGAAATGATAAATTCATTATTTTTCTTGATAAAACATGATATTATATTCTCTTATAATGAAAATTTTAGTTTGACCAATTCCCTGTTCAATATTAGATTAATACCATCTATGAATTATAATTCTTACTCTTTGAATTATGTGCATTTATATGGTTTTCATTCCATCCTCTAGTAACCATTTCTAAATAATAGCATAAATGATATTAGAGAATAAAATTATGAAATCAAATTTAAAATCCCAAAACATGTGAAACACTTGATATATATTGAAATATTTAGGAATAGTTAATATCATAATTGTAAATATTTTTTATTTTATGATATATTTATTTTCAAATTCTTCATAATAGTTTTTAAGGAAAATTTCAATTATCTTGAGCATATCCTTCATGATTTTTAAACCAGGGGCATAATAATGTATTTTTTAAAGTACAATGTGATCTAGTCAAGACTAATACTCCCTTTTTAGAATTACTAATACTAGGTACATATATTCAAAAAACACATCTACATATAGTATTCAGAGAGGGATATATTTCAAGGGAAAATCACATAATCTTTTCCTTACAAAAACAATAGGAGGATCTTCTATACTTATCCTAAAATAATATCATAGGGTTATGTTCGCTAATATATTTTTTCTTAAATATAGTTCCCATGTTTTCAACTAAACTTCCGATAATACCAACAGTAGCAACCCTAACCATAGTATCGTGTAGCTAGTGTATAAATTATCAAATTAACAATATATACAAGGAATAACTTCTTGATGGATCGAATAGATTAGACTTCTTGGTAAACGTGACATATAATTGAAATTATTATTACTACTAAAAATACAATTCAAATAAATAATTTTCATTGATATTTCTATCAGTATTCCTAGAGTATCCATATATGTCATTCACAAAACACATACTAGTATCATATAAATAATAATAAAATAAGAAACGATGATCTCAGATGCCCAGTATGGGAAAGAGTATAGAGTAAAATATGAAAAAATTATGCATAATCAGTATAAAATGATAAATAATAGAGACACATTCAATTTAATAAAAAACATGAAAATAAAATGGTATGAATATTGTGCATCATGTAATCGCATATAAATAATCACATGAGTTTAAAAGTTAACAATATATATTCTAACTAATTGAATAATTATGGGGAATATTTAAAACTAAATTCTTAAATATGGAATTTATAATTAAGGACATCTAAAAATTATCATTAAGTCATCTTTCCAAGATAACAAAATAAATTTGTAAGGCCTTTGAAAAAACCCAATCTAGTTTCTTTCATCTGAACAACCGATGAATTATGGGGCTATAGGGAGTCCCTATTATCAATTATTTTGTTTAATTCATTATTCAAATGAAAGGGGTGAAACATAATAGACATAGAAAATCAAGATTAAAATCAAAAAAAATAAATTGTAATACTTACACAAAATAATAAATATAATCAGAAACCATCCCGATAAAAATAGTGAACGATAAAATAATAAATATCACCACTCAAACTAATCATATTTTGTCTGAATAAATAATAATGATATTATATGAAATAGAATTTATGTATCATAAGTAAAATAGTGGGCTGATTTCAAGGATTAATATAAATACCATTAAAGGATCCTTAAAAAAATTCAGAAAATTAACCTTTGCATTTTGAAAATCACATTGCAAAATAAACGCATTAAAAAAAATTAATAACTAATTTTATATTTAAATGAAATTTTATATTTTTTTATTTAATAATTAAAACAATGATTAGTCATGATGGTGGAAATTTCGTTAATTCCACACAAGATAAAACAAGTATTTATTTCACATTTAAGGAAAAATCCAAACATGATTATTTTTTAAAATGGCTTGAAGAATACATTAAAATGGTTTTTTAAATCTATAAATAGTTAAAAATATCTTCAATAAATTATTATTAAATTTGTAAACGAAAAATTTAATTTTTTTAACACATGGGTTTTGATGAAAAATCATTTCCAACCAAAGAGATAAATAAGGTAATATTTTCTTTAAAATAATTTCTGAATAAATTTAATTACCAAAGAGTAGAAAATGCTAATATTTGTTGAAAAAAATTATTGTTAACAGATGTAGTGAATATAATTTTATTTTCAAATATAAATATCAAATAAATTACTTAATGAAGAAAAAACATAAAAAAATTCACGAGTAACGATGAGATTGTTAAATAATCCCTAATCATGTTGGTGACATATTAATCGTAATACCCAAAAAATAAATGTTATAAAATTAAAAAATACCATAATTATAAATATTTAAATGATATAAAATAGAAATTGGGATGTATATACTCTATAAATAATAAATAAGTTTTGAATATGGAATATGTGTCATGAAAGTTAATGTTAGATGATAAACCTTTACCTTATCATCAATTTCATTTAAATATTTCCATAAATATAGTATAACACTTTTAATGGTGTTATTAATATATAATAGAACCATAATAATATTTATATTATCATATATTATCCTTGTATAACTTTTTACCACTCTTTTATTACCAATATTTCATTATTTTAATTATTTCTGATGTTAATTTCCTTGTTTTCGTATGCGTATTTGGTCACGGAATTGCCAATTCTTATGAATAATATATATATAATCTCCAGAATCATAGTAATTTTATGAATTTATAAAAATAACATATATATATATATACCGACAGATCAAAATCATTGTTATATCTCAGAAAATAGTAGGTATATGATATAACCATGGATTTCTAAATATCGGGTCATCGAGGCATCATTAATGACCTATACCTATAGTTCATGAATAGTTGGGGTAGTAAATTTTATTGGAAATAAATATACCCATGATTTAACAAAACGGTGGATATAGGACTTTGTAAAGAAAACTATGATGGGCTTTGATCCCAACACCATCCAACTACAGACGAATGCCTTTACTACTATCCTCGATCACAATTTACGTTCTTATATATATATATTTATTAATGTTAAATATTTATTTGTTTATTATTATTATTATGGAATAATAATGGTCAAACTATACCCATGGTTTGATCAAACTGTGGGTGTATTTTCTGTAGAAATACATTTCTTCTAATGCTCTATTTTTTCACTGAATACAGAAACTGTTGTTATAGATTTTACATCTACCCATGGTTTTTCAAAACCGTGGATATAAAACCTTCCCAGAAATATCTTTGAACATGATAGTTATTCGCATGGATCTATGATAATTGAGGGCCTATACCATGAGTTTTGGGAAAACCGTTGGTATATGTTCCCCTATAACCATGATTTTTAGAGAACTGAGTGTATAGTTTCTTCCAGTAAACAAATTTCCCCAATGAATATAGAGCTTTCCTATACCCAATGTTTTTTACAAAACCATGGTTATAGATTATTTATCCCATAGTGATCATACTTCCTATATATATACGTTTTTAGAACAATTTACGATGGTTGGACATGGAAAATGAATCACATTTCTTCATGGAGAACAAAGTCCCTACCAAAGAAGAATGACGATATCATTCCCTTACCGAGTAAAAGGGTAAGGAGGTGGGTGATATATTACTTTTAAGTAATTAATATCATCTCATATATATGACATATATTTATTTATTTATCCTTATTATATTCCATGAAACTTGTAGTTGAAAAATTAATCGCATCTCTTCGTGAAGTAGTGGTCTTCCCTACATATGGAGACACTATCATATTTGGAATTGAATGGAATGCAAGAAGGAAACTATGCGATACCAATTTTTGAAGTGTAATTATATCATAAATATCAAATAAATGTGGTTAATCAATATTTATATTAATCTTTTAATGGTGGTGAATGAAGCTTTACTACATTAGTTCATGAAGCAGTAATCTTTTATGAATAGGATTGATGATTAAGTTTCCCATTTGATGGAAGTGGAGTCGAATAAATATTATGTAATTAATAGAATAAAATATGAATATATGGGGTATATTGGTGTTATTAGATTATGTTTTTGAGACATAAAGTAATGTGAAAAAAGAATAAATAAATTATATATATTTGTTCAGCTGATTACCACCACTATGAGAAAACTCATTTGGATCTCCAATCAAGAGGAAAAGGGAAGGAATTTTGGGGGGAATAAAAGCTCTAAAAATATGTACAAGTATTTTGGGGATATATTTTGGAAATATTTTAATATCCAAAGGGCTTTCGTTGTGTGTCTAGAATATATGAGGGAATTCTTATTTATAATTGGGGATAGGGTACCCTCTTAGAAATTACTCAAAAACTTCCTAAAGGAATAAAAAAAATAAAGTAATTCACAATCCTAAAGCTTAAACATAACTACAGGATCAATGTTGTGAAATGGAGTAAATATACATATGCCTAAAAAAATATTTTTACAATTTATAATGTCATTTAAAGCATTATCTTCTTAGTTTAACCCCATGTAAAACCCATTTTTTAATTAAACAAGGTAATTAATTTTTACTTTTTCCAAATTAATTTAATATAATTAAAATAAAGTTAACTAAAATATAATTTATTATGATTATAAATATGGAAATAATTTTTACAAATTCAATTTACTAACATGGTATAATTCAATTCAAAATTATTCTAGTAAACCTGATGAAAAATAAGGTTTTCAAAAAGAAAACTCTCATAAGAATATATGGATTTCATATGAAAATTCAATATTAAATTTATTACAATGACCTCAACTGAATAAATTGTAATACTATTCATCTAGGTATATTTTAAAAAATGAAAATATTATTTAACTAATAGTTAATTTAAATTAAATATATGTTTTTATTAAAAATATAAAATTTTCACTCCAATCAAGAAATGAAACATTAATGAAAAATAAAAAAAATCAACCTAATATAACGTATATATTATGATATAAAGAGGAAGATTATTTTTACAAATATATTTTCAAATTTTCATAAAAAACAATTATAAATTATGGGGGCAACTTGTGAAAAATCATCAATTTATAGAAATAATCTTTTTTGGAAAACATTTTATATACATTAAAATATTATTATTATTTTCTTATCAATAGATTACGGTTGAATTTAATTTATACATCCGTAAATGAAAAAACCATTATAGTTATGTTAGTAACATTCATACTTGAAGACGTTGCGGCTAGGTTACTGTGGGAATGATAAAATAATTATATTTTAATTGAGTATCATGTTTTATTTAAACCCAGTGTTACATGAATATACATGTATTATTTTCATTGATTGTATTTAAAAACCAATGTATCATAAGGTATTAGGGAATTATATTCTATTCTAAACAAGCAATTATATTTCTAACAAACAATCAAATATGATGTTCCTATTTTAAAAATACTGATGTGTTATATGATACATACTAAATGAATTTACCCATCTAATATATTGATACCTTAGTTTCAATCTCATACAACCAATTATAAAATTTATACATATATATTCAACATTTTCATAATTTTTAAACTCTATTTTCTCCATATGCACTACATTGATCTCTCAGTTTGTAAAAAATTAGATGTGAGTTAGACTTTTTGGACATAAATTATTTAATCATATTAGTGATATTAAATGAGAAAACTACAATGAAAAAGAAGGCCATGAAAATGAAAGAGTATTCCATTATGATGGGGAAGGGAGATATATGGGCAATATATAAAACACTTAGAAATATGAAGGAGATATTTCTATCATCATGGAAATAATGTGTTTGATAATGATTTTATAAATGTTTATTATCCTAAACTATTTAGAATTATTATTGGATATGAACAAAAATATCCAAGTATGGATGATGAGAATTATATCATAGAGTCACCCATCATGGAGATACTTCATTATTACTATGAATATAGAATTATAATTTTAATAATTACATTCATGTAATTTGTAATGAAATCCTTGATAAGTGAATAATTAAGATCTCTTAAGGATTGTTAGATCTAGAACAACTTTTTCTATTCAAGATCATGTATTTTCAAGTAGATGATGATGGAAGAAGAAGTTTAATTTCAAATTTAGAAGAGTTATATTATTGATAAACCACGCATTTATGTATGTTATAAGGATTAATAAATTATTTATTCTGGACTATTTATATATTTTTAATAAGCTATAATTTTATTTATTTTTTTGGAGAAATATTGAGAATTACGATACTAGTTTGAATATGTTTCTAAAAAAATCAATTATCCACATCACTATAATGTGGATTACTATGTGAAGGTAATGTAACATAAGAATAGAAAATAATGTAAAGATATAAATGTAAAAATCATTGGATTTAAATCATAATAATCTATAAAATTTGGAACTTATGTATGAGTAACTCATCATTAATTGAATATATCACACCACAATAGAATCCAATTAAAATTAACACACCTAGAATGTTAGATCAAAATATTTTTTCCCTATGAAGGATGAGTTATATTAATATGAAACAGAGTTTATAATTTCAAAAAAATTGTTTCATATTTTTTTCCTACACTCTCTTAGTTCGAGCCATGCACCATCATGGAGACACGTGTTTCTGGACCTATTTTCCCTCTATCAAAAGGGGATGACATTCATTAATTCTTTATAGATTTTTTCTCCATGATTGAAATGGGATGATTGGATGTTTTTTTCTCTTTCCCTGGATTACTCCTCAAAATTTATCACCTATCTTGGGTATCCCAAATAGATTTGATTCATTTTCATGAAATCCATTACCATTTACATCTCATTGTGGATGCTGGTTAATTATGTTGATATTGCCAGGAAATTCCAAGGGGTATTGAAATGGTAGAAATATTTATTTAGAGTATATTGTAATGTTAGGAATGTTCAATAATCTCAGGATACTGGAAAATTTTAAGCTATGTTATTCATCATATGAGGGATTCTCAAAGGCTCTAAACCAGAGGCATCCCGTATCAATTATGGGAAGTCCTATGGTAATGTAATGTCCTCGTGCCTTTACATAGCTTTTTATTTTAGCATGGGATATGTCATGAGTTTATCATCTATTAGAGATAGATTTGACTTATAGGAACACTTATGAAAGTGGATCATATAAGAACATCCTAAGGATGAGTACCAAGAATGTTTTCGAGGTGGATGGATCAGAATTCCCAATGAGGGTAGACATAAAGTGGTGTGTCTCAAGAAGTTATTGGTTCACACCATAGAGGATGGTCTGGGTACCACTGATGGTGGATATGAGAATTTGAACCCCAATTATGGGGAAACCAAAGTATACCATTGGTTGGGATTTATCCTCATGGAGGATTCATACGTAAAACATTTCGAAGAAATGTATTAAAACCCATGTAGTTAAAAAGGATGGAGTGGGGATTATGCACTAAGACACCCCATTGTAATTGGATTGCTCAAGAATGGATTGTTTGGGGATTACGCTTTGAGACTGCCCATGTGTATGGTGTGAGTGAATGACACTTACTCATATAAGGTTCTCGGATGAGTGGTGTGATCTTACCTAGATGTGGTGGTTTGGGTGAAAATCGGAAGGGATGATGGAGGGTTGGAGAAATTTGATGGGATGACTGATGTGTAAACAATGTGAAGATGGTGGTGTTTGGCTTGATCCTTAGGGAGGTTTCCGTCATATCACAGTGACTGGGAATCAATTTCCATGTAGTTCTAATGGGGAAATGGAGAAACATTTGTAGGAAACTCATGATAATTAAACACATGGATGGGGTCCAAATTGTAACGAACACTATGGGCTAGGACATGATCGTCTCAAGATATAGTTTCTCAAGGGAAATTTCAAGATAGAAGTGAGTGATATTATTGAACCTCGGCGATGCTTCATCTGTAGCCTATTGGCATTGATAAAAGTATACATATTTCATTAGGGGGAGTGGGGCTTACAAACTAAGATTTATTAAGAGCCACTAAGAGTGGCGAGAGGGTGAATTGGACATAAACACTTAGAGACCCATATAGATGATGATCTAGAATCCACTGATGGTAGACCAGGTTGGTTCACCCCTAATAGGGGACCCCAAAGTTTACCATTGGCTGGGTTTTTACATCATTTAGGTAACCTATGTACCCTATATTGTAGAAAAATGTTATATCACTTATCATTCATTTGTTGTGGACATGGGGATTACACAGGGAAGCTGTCATGGTGAAATTATGGGGTTGAAATGGTGACTGTGGAATATGCAGGGAAGTTTCATGGGTTCCACTATAGAGAGGGAATGGTGAATGGGGATTACACATTGATGCTTCTTGGCTATTTCTAATGAGTAGCATTTTTGGATAGGGATTATTCGTTGAATGAGACCTGGTGCTGCTATTAAGCAGCAATAGTGAATGGAGTTTAAACGTGGATGATTTATGGGTGATAATATAGATCAAAAATGGTCAATGGGGATTACATGTGAAAGCTATCCATGTGCCTCTATGGAGTGTAAATTATTGATGTGGTTTACAATTAGAAGCAACTCATGTGAAACAATTATCATCAATGGTTGATGAGAATTATTAGTGGATGTTTTTCAAGTGATGATATTGAACAGAAATGTAAAATGGGGTTTATGAATGGAAGCTACTCGAGTTCCGCTTAGGAATGGCAATGGTGGATGGGGATTATGCATGGAAGTTTCCTGGGTGCTTCTATGAACTGAAAATTATTGATGGTCTTTCACATGGAAACTACCCATAATGTCTTACTCATGTCCAATCATGAGGGAATCTCGACATAATGATTGGTCGAGAGAATATGGTTTGGGATTACACATTAGGAGGAGTCCCATAGTGGAATTTTTATGTTCATCTCATGATGATGAATCTAATGGTTGACTCATAAGGCGATTTATTAATGACTGATAGGATATGAAATAGTTTAAAATCACATAGTGAGGAAAAATAGGTAAAAGATTCATAGAAATGGATGTTTTAGTACTTACACAATATTTCCCCTTTTGGGTTCAATCTAACAATGGAGTCAGGTGATGGGGTTAAAGGAGTTTTGGAGGAATATTCCCCCCCATGGTACTTGTATAATCAAAGATGATCATCTCAACTAATGAAATTGTGAATGGATTAAGTATAATATATCAACAAAATGTATTTGATAGTGTGCAGAAGAGTATTTAAAATCTTGGTTTTCCATGAGTGGCTATTAGGTCCATAAGGAAAAATGTCAGTGAGTCATCCAGAAAAGTTAACGGTGTCAATCGTTATTTATAGTGGGGCTCGATGATGGTAGGAAAGGGAGAAGGCTGAAGGGTAGTGACTATAATGAAATAGTGATGTTGTGTGGGAGTATAGGGAAACTGTCACCACGGTATGTAACATAACTTATATAAGAGTAAGATTCACTACATATTGTTCTTCCCAAAGCATTGGGTTATCGGTCCTCAGGGTCTCACGAAGGTTGCCCTGATTTATAGGGGTAGTTCTTCATGACAGATAGATAACTCATGAAGCCTTAAGATCCTTATAGGACTTTATTACATTTCTATGGGTGTGGTTCTTCATTACTAGAATCTCTACATGGGGTGGAGGCTCTTATAAAATCAAGGAAGGTTTCTTCATGATGCCTAGGGGCTCCGCAGATGAGGATATCGTAAAGCACATCAGCTCCATGAATTGAGAGAATAAGGGGGGAACCTAATGAATTGTCTTGTAGAAATTATGTAATAAGTGGTGGTATTTTTAGGTGTGGGGGTATGGAGGTTCTAAGAATAATTCCATGAAGAAAAAAGGGCATCTCGGCAGTCGCAAGGCTCATGAGACTCACAGTTCATGCCATCAACTTCAATTTTGGTGGTTGTGGGAGATTTTTGAACACGTAGAGGCATCCCTCAACTACCTTCCTGATGGTATTGATGTTCTAAACAGTCTTGATAGAATCCTTATATTTCCATCAGAGTGGTCATCTGGCTTGTTGGGCTCACATAAGAATCTATCAACATTCATCGTGATACTGGAGGAAGATCTTTGAACCAGAGCAATAGGAATGAGCTCAGAAATCTATTTTTTCCAGCCTATCTTTGATTGAACATGAATCATAATTTGTGACTCTGTGCAAGCTCGATGTCAAATAAATTAAAATCCTAAAAAACCGTGGTATGATATGGAATCAAGTATGGAAGAGTAAGGAATATCCTTCAAAAGTATTTTTAGGTGCCCACAAATGCTCACCTGAGAATGGGGCCTAAAGAGGACAAGGGGTGATGCATACCACATTCTGAAGAGACCTATAAGGAAAACTCTTTCCAGGGGTTCCGCTGTATCTCGATCTAATTGGGTAAAAACCAACTAAATAACTATAAAATCATGTTATTCTAGATCAGTATGAGAAAATGGATAATAGATGATGATCCACCTAAACAATAGTTCTAGAAAACAGAAGATGTTATAGGATGAGAATGGGCGATCAATCACAATTTGGAGTGTCCTGAATGGGAGGGGATTATAGTTGGAGAATGGGCATCTCAAGAAATCCTAATAACTTCTCCCAACATGTGCTAGTTCATATATGGGATAACACCAGGAGCATTGGAATCTATAGGGACAAAGTAGAATCATAAGAGTGAATCACAATACTCAAAATTATAAACAAAATGAGAGAGGTGTAATGATATAGTATAACTTCTAACCATGTTCACAACACAATATCTTTGTATATTAGCCAGAAATAGGAAAAAGAAATGAGGTTCACCAGATGACCATGGTCAAAACATGATACATGAAACTAGTAGGAATTCAATGTCTTCATGGGCATTATCCCAGAATATTTAGTGACCCAAGGATAGGACAAGGTCGTTAGGGGTCCTAGAAAACCTAAATGGGGATTAGGATCTAGATAAGGGTCATGTCCCTCAGGGATGTACTAATATAATATTCAAATAGCTTCCAAAACCCTTCTAATTACACCACCATGGCATAGACCACAGTGGGTGCAGGTTTATTGATATGAACAAGGGTCAAACATATCTTCCATGGGGAGTGTCATATCATATGTTGAGTGATAGCAGAAGATGTGAACAGTGATGTAGATGACAAGAACCACGTGAGGGGACCATAGAGGTGAGGGTGTTGGATTCATTATAGTTTTTCATCATGAAAGTGAGGGGGATGAACATGTAGTTTAATGTTGTATGCAAAGGATGATGCATAGAAAAATTACACGTCATATAACCAAGATGTTTCACATATATGAATTTAATACTCTATGGACCCTGTCAAATTGTCTACTGTCCTGTTACATGGACTATGATGTCTAGTCCTATAAATTTTACAATGAATATAGGTGATGAAGTTGGATTGAATGATCCAAAGGAGGTATGTGCACTATATAGATACTAATGAAAAAAATAGGAAATATGCATATGTGATGTAGTGAGGGACAAAACCCGACATGAATAAAGGCCACATAGACCCACCACCACAACCCTTTTCATTATGAGGCTCTTAGTTTATGGTCATAGTGTTTGGACTAAGGACCCCCATGTGGCTCAACAACATCGGTACCCACCCTACCAAAACTACTGAGCCCGTGAGAGAAATTATTGATGTAGGAAACAATAAATGGTACTAGGGTTTTTCCTAATTTGTGGAAGTTCACAAAAAATATGACACCCCAGATTAAAGCCCATCATGATACAATAATGGGATAACGAGGGCATTATAGACCTTCATGTTTTGGTTGAAATGAAGAATGGTAAGTAAAATCTCACTTTTTACCATGTTCAAAACACATGGACAATAAATAGTTAAAAACAAATGGGCGAGAAAATATGTGATCAACTGTTGACCATGATTTAAAAAAAGATGTTTCCACATTTTGTTAAATATCCAGTAGTGTATTGGCCTAGGATGGACAGTGTGCCAAAGCGGCATGAGACCATCACTGTTAGGGGGAACTTGAGGATTCTAATGATGATTGAAGACCCAAACCAAGAATCACTTGATGTGTGGGAAGATTATATCACCAAAGAGTCAGATTTAGACCATGGTGTGAAAACAATATAAGGTCGTACTACATTGATCATGGAAAATAGTTTAATGCCATGTTTTTAGGACTAACATAAAATGTTTAGTTTAAGGGTTCAAAGGAAACACATGAGAGGTAAAACCCAATTTGAGGGAAGCCGAAGAGGCTCGCATGATCCATACATGTCTGAAGATGAATTTCATGATGATTAAGGTCATAATTCATGGACTGTAACTAGTGAAAATATCCAAAAAAGAATAATAATCATGTGGCTAGATATGAAGACAACATGTCCGCCCATCTCTACATATCCCATGAGGATGGAAATCAAGATTCATATAGTTCAAGAATCATATTATGCTTAGAGACCAACATAGGTGGGGGAAACCATCTCTTATGAGGAATCTGAAGCATCCCATAATAATCATGGGGAATCCTAAACATATTTAAGGTAGGGGTTCATTTTAATGTTGTGTGTTTAGGATGTTGGATATTGATTTATGGTAATAGAGTTTAAACTATAAGGATCCTAGTTTTTTTCATGGAGTTTGGACCCTAGAGTTTGTGGATTGACCCAAAGATAAAGTGTTTGGGCGTCACTATATATCCCGTATAGAGGGGAATCACATTGTACATATTTATTGATTAAAATTCATTTTAAAGTCATGTGGTAAGGATTATGATTATATAGTATATGGTTGTATGATATGAATGACCCATTCATTTAAAACTCATGTGGTAAGGACACAATAATTTAATGTTGTGTGGGGTGGTCCATCATATATCACATTCTTGTTTCATGGATGAAAGAGATCATAGTTTAAGGTCGTAGAACAAGGACTCTATGGATGTAAAAAATCCTTATGTGGGTATAAATTGACCTAGACAGTTGGCACATGTGATTGACACTCGTTTTGGGAACCAAGATGTTATTTTAGGAATCTAAATCATATGGGAGCTCATAAAAATGGAAAGGAAATGATAGGTGTGAAAATCCCAACAATGATGACATTCTCATCCGATGTTCTTGGATGCAATGAGGGATTACAATAAGGGTTTTAGAAATCCAAAAAAATACAAGGGGTAGAAAATGTGATTCAGTACACCTGATATCTGGAACATAATGTGCATGGTTAGACAATGGGGGATAACTAATGAACTTATTCAACATAAATAATCTATATCGTGTTACCTGGAATGGGAGAGTACAAATGAGGGTTGGCTTATGTGTAGAGACCCAAAGCTTGACGTACATGGACATTACATTACTTTTGCGGAATACTTAGTACATAACAAAAACACACACACACGGATCGTAATAGTTTAGTGTCTTTGGAAACTCGGAATATAATCTTCTAATCGTGGTGAAAGATCTTCAACATCTCCCATAAAGATCTTCCTTTTTTTACCTAAAACCTTTCTTTATATCCTGGGGAAAATAAAACATAAAAGGGTGAGCTCAAATGCTCAGTAAGGGTAATCAAAAGAAATATCAATCACATCATATTCATAAGAACATAACATTTTGGAAATCTTAACCTGCAAAAGAGAGCATAATTTCATAACATAGGATAAATCATAGTAGTGAAATGAAATTCCAATAATGATAACTTCAAACATGAAACTTTGTGGCATACACACATAATCATAGATAATCATTTCTTATTAGTCAAGACTCATTGCCAAGACAATCTTAGTGGACAAAGTCCCTTTCTGAACAGAGTTCACTCCTCGTTTCAGTCCTGTTTCACTGAACCGGTATAACTTACCGTTCCAGCCATGTCTATCTCATGAGATATAAAATCTTTACCCAATGCATTGGAGAGAGATATAGGTCCACCCATCTCATAATGATACCATTCTTATGTGTGGCACAAAATCATAAATCATACATCATTGCATAACCCATGTAATAAAAATGGGAATCTTAAACATCATGACATCATAAAACAATTCATATAAGATAAAGGAATTCATAAAAATAATTCCATCACAACATAATCAAATCAATGTAATAATAGGGATAAAAACATAACCCTTTATTATCTTAGATGGAAAATAATTTTGATAAAACACTTGAACTTCATTCTTGAGGAAAATATCCTTTCTACTTCAAAAACATTTTTCCTATCTTAACATGTCATAAAACTTTAAACAAAAGAAGTTGATTAAAAATAAACTCGAAAACTTATAAAGTATGCTTCTTGGAAATAATGTTTTAAAATCCATTCATGTCGTATAAGTTAAAAAAACATTCTTCTCGTACTTTTGTCAAAAAAGTCAAAAAGTACCTTGTACGAAAAAATGACAAAAGATTCCTTTCATATCTTTTACTAAAAACTCACCAAAGGGTAAAATTGGATATAAAATATTGTATAAGGATACAAATATTACATGTTGAGGAAACATGGATGTGGATGATAAAATACACCCCTGTAAATACCAAAGTATAAACAATCTCGGATAAAATTGAGATTGTGATATTTCCCTTACCTTAGGTCCGATTTGCTTCATAAGTGTCCGAACCTCTTGTATAATGATTTAAATTATGTCATTGACTTATTACTGAATCATACTCATTGTTACGATATCATATATGGTTCACTTATGACTTTATATTACCCGTTCTTTTGTAAATTCCATGTTAAAGAGCATTTTGGGTAAAATTGTTTCATTTGTCATCCGTGTTTTGACTTGTAATTATTCATATGATTTCTTAGATCATAATTACTTAATTCCAGAATATAAAACATGATTTATATATAATATATATTCAGAATATACATATATATAATAAATTAGTAAATGGAAAGAAATACACCATTCATGGAGATGGTAGTCCGTACGTACGCATGAACGATGTTTTCGTTTCCTTATTGAGTTGAATGGAATTAAGTATACGACATACATATATATACACATAAATCTAGTATCATTATTATGTCATATATTTCATTATTACTTGTTATATATACTTTATAATCTTTCATGAATGGTTAACGTGGAGAATGAATCTCATCGCGTCGTGGAGACGGTAGCCCGTACGTACGCACGAGCGATGATATCGTTCTCATGATCGTGTAATTGTATTGAAGTGTATGCATACTATTTCAGAATCAATATCACTTTACAATAATAATATATATTAATTGTGTATACCATTATACCCATACAAGTAAGGTGGTGGTGGAAAATAGATTACACCACGGCGTGGAGACGGTATTCCGTACGTACACATGCGCGGTGAATTCGTTTTCCGTAGGATGGATAGATGGTGAAATAGGGTTGCTTCACACTTATAATAACATATCAGTATATTAGTGATACTGATTTTATTACTTCATAATGAAACAACCTAATAAGAAGAAGTGGAAGAAGAAATAAAGTTGAAAGAATCGGTAACGAACATTACCTCTTCTTTGAAGCACCTCTTTGAGATCTCCTTTTAGGGCACTAAAATTGGTCTTTGAGGAAGACCAGAACCTCTAGGATGTTGCTATGGAAGTGGAGAATATAATTGGGTAGGGTTTGGCCGAGCTTGAAGGCTCAAAGTGGTGTGAGGAAGAGGGGGAGGAGGTGCCCTTTTATAGGAGAGGAGAGGGGTACCTTTGGAATAACTAAAACTATTATTTTATTATAAAGTCAAATTAGGTTCTAAATATCTCCAAATTGATTTATTTCGAAGCTAAGGTGGATATGGGTCAAAATCCTCTCATAAAATAGAATTTAGACAAGTTTAGGTTCCTACTTTAACCTTATCATTTATCTTTAACTTTAAGTTAGATAATTTTACTTTTACCGTGTCTTCTTGTTTTCTTACACTATAAGGTTAATAAACTTACTATATCAATCCAAAAGAACCCCAAGTTGTTTATTATTAATATATATAACCTTATATAAGTGATTTGGCCGAACCTTAGATTTTTAGGAATAAAATAACAACTAATAATATAATATTTATTTTAAAAACTATTTTATGTCAATTTTGACACTATTTAGTAATTGATTTTTGTGAAAATCATAACAGAATGATTAGTTCTAACAAAGTTAATTAAATATATAATAACATGTTATATTAACCTATAAAATTAGTTGAATTCATAAAAAGTCTCAAATTACATTTATTTGGGTATTTATAATATCAATTATTCTAATTTTTCACTATTATGGTAATTACTGCATCATCATTGTGTCATAAATAAATTAAATTATTTAATGTCTAAAAATTAAAAATAAAATATCATTATGTAGGAAATCTTATTATATTTCTAATGAATATTTACAATCGAATTTATCTTATGTATAACCCTATATTATAAATGTTTTAGTAAATAAAGTATGATTTTAACTCTTTTAACTCTTCTTTGAATTAAATAATACTAAATGGCCTAATCTAATCCAAGTGGGCCTAAATGGTCATATTTTATTCCTAAGGTTGTTTTTGGTCGAATTAAACTTATCCAATATAATTAGGACATGTGTTAGGGTAATAATAATATCATTTTTACCCTTAATTACCATATTTACTTTTAACCGTGGTAAAAAAAAGTAAAAAGTTACTATTCACCAAATATTATTTTCATATCATTGAATCACATTTTACTTACTGACATCAACCGTGTCTCTCAGATTTTTGAAATTCCACTCACAGAAGCGGTAAAATTAAGTTTTATGAAAAATTCATTTTTTTACTACCACTTAGTGGTTTCACTATTCATCAAAAAATGAAAGTTTCCAGAAAAATAAAAAAAATTAGTCCTAAGCTATATTTGATATTATGAACTAAAAAATGTTTTCTATTTTACCAAATACAAAACATATCAGTTACATTAACTAATTTAAAAATTAATTCCCGTCGTCAAAACAAATGGCGTGTTTTTAAGAGATAATAACTATCAAAAGATTGACACTTGTTTATAACTTGTTTAAATGTGAAATTTTATCCAATGACCAACATTGTATTAAATTGTAAAAATATATTCTAAATATAATTTAAAACCACTCAAATTAATAATTTATCACTATTAATTATTTCGATTGAAAAAGTTGTTTTTAATTAAAATTTAGTAATTTTCACTATTCATCAAAATATGAAAGTTATCCGAAAATTACCAAAATTTTGCCCTAAACTAATTTCGATATTCCGAATCCGAAAATGAAGTCCATTTTGAAAAATAAAATTTAAAAAATTTAAAAAGTGGTTATTACTATTCATAACGGCTAGTTTTAATAATATTTTAATAGCATATCATTGTTTAATGAAACTCGGTATTGCGTAGTACACACGCTATCAAGGAAGGTCATGATTGCGTGTAATGAAAGGCAAGTCAAGGATGCATGTTTTGCAAGCTTCTTTTGGTGTAACATACAACACAAGACATTAATGAAATTAAAAAGAATATTTTTCATAAAATCTCAGGGTGTTACATTCTACCCCCCTTAAAATGAATTTCACCCTCGAAATTTGTCGGGGTTATAAATGGTTTACTACTCGAAAGTTTCCTTAATAGAAACCCACATCGTAAAAAGGAATACCAAAACCAATATTTAAAAACAAAAGTATGAAACGTAACGGTTACCCAAATAAACTAATCACTGGTTTTCCACATAGGTGAAAATATGGATATGGAAGAGAAATCTAACCATCATGTTCTGATGGAGAGTGGTAGAGAACATGGCTATGGAAAATCCAGCAATCACAAATCCATATATTTGTGATGATATAAGGAACCATCTGATTCATCAGATATAAGGGCACCAGGAAAACATTTTTGGTTTTCAAGATCGTTTCCCTAAAGTTGATGAAATTGGAATTAGAAGAAATACGTTCGTGATTTCGGTATAGTCTCACCGTTGGTCGTTCTTTGGACAATTTCCACTTCATCTCTTAAATAAATGAAGTTGAATTTTTCATTCGTGATGTGTTAGTAGATCATGTGATAGAATGATGGGTCATTTCATCTGTCTCAAACAAAAGGTTAGAAATGTTATCAAAAAATACATAAGTCCATCTATAGTGAGATTAATGATATATGGTTCCTAAAATGGACTTATAATTCATATATCATACTGATTAATATAATAAAACTAGTTTCTACTAAACAGGGACTTCCTGTAGGCCAATGGTAGGCGATAAAGGCCAGTCGCACTTCGATTGTGGGTTTGATTCCCACGGCCTTGTCTGACGTGATGGGCTGTCACCCATCCTGCAGGTTGTCCTTTTTCTAAAACTATATTACTATAACATCCCATAAATAATATCGAAAAAACTTCTATCCTTAAACAATACTAACTTATGTCCAACATAATCCATTCCAATCTTTAGGCTTATCCATAATACTGCAGTCCACTCTCATAATATAGTGAAAACGATTACCAGAGATTTAATACCATCGTTGATCCCCATATATCATAAGATATGTCTTATTGGTCACATTACAAACATTCAAAGGCCTTAATCATGTATTCTCTTGAATACCCAATGAACTTAGTGAAAACATGAATGTAGTTAAAAGTTAACACTTTCCACATACCAAAATCCCCAAAATTCTATATACTAAAACCATGATATCACTTAGTCCTTATATCAATCATAAGCTCATGAATACTGTCAAACATTTCATTTTATCTTTATCCCTTCATTATGCGCATATCATCTACTTTCCAAAATATTTGAATCACATTTCATGGTTACCGGTACCTTAAAATTATTGAAAACCACAATAGACCAATACATAAATATTTCAATACACCATAAAAGTACCTCAAAAACATTATTCTTGAATACCAATACATAAACACTTCAGTCCATTCACTTCAATGATTGTCCGGGAATAAGTCCTTCCTTGATTTAGAAGTAAATTTTTAGGTCAGGGAATTGAGTTGGGTAATGCCCATGTTCTCCGAAAATAAGACATTGAACTCCATAAAAGTCTATCACTCTATGACCCTTTTCTCCACAAATATAACATCGGTCCATCCATTTGAGGTATTCCTCAAGGTTCTTCTTCCCTTCTTTAGAAATCTCAATATTCCTTTCTTTATGCTCCTCAACATGTGAACATGAATAATAGTTTATCTTCCTCTTCTTTGATGAATTGGGCATACCACTAAATTTCTCCTTGTTAATCATATATCGCGATGACGGATTCGGTATAATGACAATATCTTTCTCTCTAAGAATAACACAATTTTGTTGCTCATAGTCACCAATTTGTCCATTGGATTCAATGTTAACCGAATTCCTTCTGGTTCCCTCCATTAAATAAAACACAAAAAGAATCTTGTGAGAGGCAAAAATCATGCTAGAGAAAACAACATAGTAAAGGGGGAGTACCCTCAATATCTAACATCTTAGGTTAAATTCTAAGATCGTTACCGTAGTTCTAGGACTATATCCTATACGTATACTTATCCTTAGGAACATCCCAAGACATACCTTAGAAATATCTCTAGGGATCTCACTAACGTTCTCACATCCCAGTTTCCAAAGGTTGCCTAAAGCTTTCCTCTAATACCAACTATAGAGACCCGAAGCTTGATGTGCATGGACATTACATTACTTTTGCGGAATACTTAGTACATAACAAAAACACACACACAAGGATCGTAATAGTTTAGTGTCTTTGGAAACTCGGAATATAATCTTCTAATCGTGGTGAAAGATCTTCAACATCTCCCATAAAGATCTTCCTTTTTTTACCTAAAACATTTCTTTATATCCTGGGGAAAATAAAACATAAAAGGGTGAGCTCAAATGCTCAGTAAGGGTAAACAAAAGAAATATCAATCGCAGCATAATCATAAGAACATAACATTTTGGAAATCATAACCTGCAAAAGAGAGCATAATTTCATAACATGGGATAAATCATAGTAGTGAAATGAAATTCCAATAATCATAACTTAATACATGAAACTTTTTGGCATACACACATAATCATAGAGAATCATTTCTTATTATTCAAGACTCATTGCCAAGACTATCTTAGTGGACAAAGTCCCTTTCTGAACCGAGTTCACTCCTCGTTTCAGTCCTGTTTAACTGAACCAATATAACCTACCATTCCCGCCATATCTATCTCATTAGATATAAAATCTTTACCCAATGCATTGGAGGGAGATATAGGTCCCACCTATCTCATAATGATACCATTCTTATGTGTGCCACAAAATCATAAATCATACATCATTGCATAACCCATGTAATAAAAATGGGAATCCTAAACATCATGACATCATAAAACAATTCATATAAGATAAATAAATTCATATAAATAATTCCATCACAACATAATCAAATCAATGTAATAATAGGGATAAAAACAGAACCCTTTATTATCTTAGATGGAAAATAATTTTGATAAAACACTTGAACTTCATTCTTGAGGAAAATATCCTTTCTACTTCAAAAACATTTTTCCTTTCTTAACTTGTCACACAACTTTAAACTAAAATAAGTTTATTAAAAAAAACATGAAAACTTGTAAAGGATTCTTCTTGGAAATAATGTTTTAAAAATCCATTCATGTCGTATAAGTTAAAAAAACATTCTTCTCTTACTTTTTTCGAAAAAGTCAAAAAGTACCTCGTACGAAAAAACGACAGAAGATTCCTTTCATATCTTTTACTAAAAACACACCAAAGGGTAAAATTGGATATAAACTATTGTAGAAGGATATAAATATTACATGTTGAGGAAACATGGATGTGGATGATAAAATACACCCCAGTAAATACCAAAGTATAAACAATCTCGGATAAAAATGAGATTGTGATATTTCCCTTACCTTAGGTACGATTTGCTTCGTAACTGTCTGAACCTCCTGTATAATGATTTAAATAATGTCATTGACTTATTCCAGAATCATACTCATTGTTACGATATCATATATGGTTCACTTATGACTTTATATTACCCGTTCTTTTGTAAATTCCATGTTAAAGAGCATTTTGGGTAAAATTGTTTTATTTGTCGTCTGTGTTTTGACTTGTAATTATACATATGATTGCTTAGATCATAATTAATTAATTCCAGAATATAAAGCATGATTTATATATAATATATATTCAGAATATAAATATATATAATAAATTAGTAAATGGAAAGAAATACACCGTTCATGGAGACGGTAGTCCGTACGTACGCATGAACGCTGTTTTCGTTTCCTTATTGAGTTGAATGGAATTAAGTATATGACATAAATATATACACACATAAATCCAGAATCATTATTATGACATATATTTCATTATTAATTATTATATATACTTTATAATCATTCATGAATGGTTAACGTGGAGAATGAATCTCATCACGTCGTGGAGACGGTAGTCCGTACGTACGCACGAGCGATGATATCGTTCTCATGATCGTGGAATTGTATTGAAGTGTATGTATACTATTTCAGAATCAATATCACTTTACAATAATCATATATAGTTATTATGTACACCATTATACCCATCCAAGTAAGGTGGTGGTGGAAAATAGATTACACCACGGCGTGGAGACGGTATTCCATACATACGCACGCGCGGTGATTTTGTTTTCCGTAGGATGGATAGATGGTGAAATAGGGTTGTTTAATAATTATAATAACATATTAGTATATTATTGATACTGATTTTATTACTTCATAATGAAACAACCTATGAAGAAGAAGTGTAAGTAGAAATAAAGTTGAATGAATCGGTAACGGAAATTACCTCTTCTTTGAAGCACCTCTTTGAGATCTCCTTTTCAGGAACTAAACATGGTATTTGAGGAAGACAAGAACCTCTAGGATGTTTCTATGGAAGTGTAGAAGAGTATTTTGAAGGGGTTGGTCGAGCCTGAAGGCTCAATGTGGCGTGAGGAAGAGGGGGAGGAGGTGTCCTTTTATAAGGGAGAAGAGGTGTACATTTGGAATAACCAAAACTATTATTTTATTATAAAGTCAAATTCAGTTTTAAATAGCTCCAAATTAATTTATTTCAAAGATAAGGTGGGTATGGGTTGAAATACTCTCATCCAATAGAATTTAGACAAGTTTAGGTTCCTATTTTAACCATATCATTTATATTTAACTTTAAGTTAGATAATTTTACTTTTACCGTGTCCTCTTGTTTTCTTACACTATAAGGTTAATAAACTTACTATATCAAGAAAAACGAACCCCAAGTTGTTTATTATTAATATATATAACCTTATCTAAGTCATTGGGCCGATCCTTAGATTTTTAGGAATAAAAGTACAATTAATAATATAATATTTGTTTTAAAAACTATTTTATGACAATTTTGACATATTTAGTAATTGATTTTTGTGAAACTCATAACAGAATTATTAGTTCTAAAAAAGTTCATTAAATATATAATAACATGTCATATTATCCTAGAAAATTAGTTTAATTCCTAAAAAGTCTCAAATTACATTTATTTGGGTATTTATAAAATCAATTATTCTAATTTTTCACTATTATGGTAATTACTGTATCATCATTGTGTCATAAATAAATTAAATTATTTAATGTCTAAAAATTATAAATAAAATCTTATTATGTACTAAATCGTATTATCTTTCTAATGAATATTTACAATAAAATTTATCTTATGTATAACCCTATATTATAAATGTTTTAGTAAATAAACATTGATTTTAACTCTTTTAACTCTTCTTTGAATTAAAAAATAATAAATGTCCTAATCTAATCCAAGTGGGCCTAAATGGTCATATTTTATTCCTAAGGTTGTTTTTGGTCGAATTACACTTATCCAATGGAATTATAAAATGTGTTAGGGTAATAATAATATCATTTTTACCCATAATTACCCTATTTACTTTTAACCGTGGTAAAAAAAAGTAAAACGTTACTATTCACCAAAAATTATTTTCATCTCATTGAACCACATTTTACTTACTGACATCAACCGTGTCTCTCAGATCTTTGAAATTCCACTCACAGAAGCGGTAAAATTAAGTTTTATGAAAAATTCATTTTTTTTCACTACCACTTAGTGGTTTCACTATTTATCAAAAAATGAAAGTTTCCAGAAAAATACCAAAAATTAGGCCTAAGCTATATTTGATATTATGAACTCAAAAATGATGTCTATTTTACCAAATTAAAAACATATCATTTACATTAACTAATTTAAAAATTAATTCCCGCCGTCAAAACAAATGGCGTGTTTTTATGAGATAATAACTATCAAAAGATTGACACTTGTTTATAACTGGTTTAAATGTGAAATTATATCCAATGACAAAAATTGTATTAAATTGTAAAAATATATTTTAAATATACTTTAAAACCACTAAAATTAATAATATATCACTATTAATTATTTCAATTGAAAAAGTTGTTTTTAATTAAAATTTAGTAATTTTCACTATTCATCAAAATATGAAAGTTATCCGAAAATTACCAAAATTTCACCCTAAGATAATTTCGATATTCCGAATCCAAAAATGAAGTCCATTTTGAAAAATAAAATTTAAAAAATTTAAAAAGTGGTTATTACTATTCATAACGGCTAGTTTTAATAATATTTTAATAGCATATCGTTGTTTAATGAAACTCGGTATTGCGTACTACACACTCTATCGAGGAAGGTCGTGATTGCGTGTAATGCAAGGCAAGTCAAGGATGCGTGTTGTGCAATCTCCTTTTGGTGTAGCATACAACACAAGACATTAATGAAATTAAAAATAATATTTTTCATAAAATCTCGGGGTGTTACATTCTGATCATGTTTGGGCATAGGGAATAGTTGTACTGATGTCACTATGTATCCTATATGGATGGTAATCAAGCCAAATGTAGTTATTGAATATTACATGAAATGCTACTAATTCAAGTGGAAATGTCTTCCTAGGTGAATATGTCTAAGTAGTGTGTATTTTATCATCATCATCCAAGATGCAGGATATGTAGTTTTATGTCATACTATTAGGATGATGGCTATTATGAAGATTAACGTCATTAAAAAATGACATTGGGATCTCAGTTTATGGTCATATATCTGGGACCATAGAAAGAATCTTCCATAGCAGAAGTGTGTATTGCAGATCCATGCAGTAAACTGACATGAATGAGGACTAATGAGATCTACGCCACACGATACAATCCCTAAAGAAATAACACCTATAGTTTTATGTCATAGGTCATGCACTAGGACACATAGTTTAATGTAATGATATAGGGATGTAAAATCTTAGTTTAAGATCATAGAGTTTGGACAATAAGATAGTGTTATTCCTCCATGTAGTTAAAATCTCTACCAAGACCCCTAAACCCATTTTATCCATGCTCAGTGTGGGACATAAGTGCTGAAGAGGATCCTCACAAAATTTTTAAGCACACAATGGAGGAATAGGTAAGTTATATTAAGGGAACAATGATGTTAATAGGAAAGCTCAACGCACAAAGGTGCACGGTCGGGGAAGCACTGAGGGTTTTAAAGATTCACATAGACATAATGATATGAAAAAAATTGAGTGTTATAATGTATGATATATGAGGATAATGGAGGTGGCGTAAAGATGGATTATAACTACAGACCATGGCCAAAACATTGTATCCATATTGTGTGACCTGGGATTGGAATAGAAAGATGATGGTTTATAACTGACCATGTTCAAAATGCGGGACATATCTCAATGTTTCATTTGAAGTATTCAGGGCCATTTTCCCAAGATAGTATGGGAGAAACAAGGCCAATAATATTTCTATTAGGGGTTCCATTCAGACATTAAAATGATGGAGATCTATATATATGGGTGTGTGATGGATAGTGGTTGAATGACATACTATTCAGAAAGAATCCAACATTCTTCGTTCTATGCCATATAACATCAGAAAACATTAGTGAGGCATATATGATAGAGGGGTAAAAACCCCTTCTCATGGGAAGTGGCCTTGAGAGAAATCTTTAATGTGAAATTTTATGTGACCAATTCCCAATAAAGATGACGTGGAGTGAAAAAAAAAGGTTTAATGAACCAATGTCTAGGTCAGAAGAAAATTAGTCTAGGAATCACAATATATCTCACAAGGATGGGAAAAAATCAACATTTTGCTCTTGGATTCCATCCAATTTAACATCATGCAGTATGGATGAAGGTTGTGATGTTGTTAATTATAAAGAAGCTAGGATAATAGAGGTATATTCTAGAGTATTACATATGATGTGGCAATAGAGTAACTCAATTTGAATGGGAATCAAGAAAGCCTTTTGAATCATATTTTTCATGGGAAGGCCTATTCATAGTTCAAAGTAATAATGTATGGACATTGGTTCTCAGTTTTATATGATCGAGCTAAGGAAAAAGAGTGAGGCCTTTATAATGGATACTCATGGAATGGGGAGGTGACGAACTCGACATAAATGAAGACCTAGATGTACCATCTCAATACCATATGTTCCCAATAAAAAGGTAGTGTTGAACCTGGGTTGTACCCAAATGGAAAAAAAATCTATGTATTCCTACATATCCCATAAGGATGGGAATAAATCCATACATAATTCATAATATTCTATTCAGTTTAACATCATGCGGTAAGGATGAAGACTATTGTGAATTTTAACATCATGAAACATGGATTATTGAAGGAACAATATCCCAAAGGTGATGCACGTGGCATGGAAAAATAAACCGAACGTGAATGAGGAAAAAATAATTCCACACCACACCACAATTTCCCAAAAGAGATCTCAAGCCAAGAGGATAAAAGAATGAAATTACGACTAGGCCCCAAGGTTAAATGTCTGGGCATTAATAAATTCCTCATAAGGAAGTGAATCAAGCCAAAAAAAATTATTGATATTCCATGATGTTTACCATAATTTGGTAAGAAGGAACGCTTTATATGGTATTGCTGAGGGAGGTACATGGTGAAACTATTATATCCTAACATGAATAAGGACTATGGATGTCCATACCACACCACATACTCCCATGAGTAACATAAGAATATAATTTGATGTAATTTGTGACTATAACATAGTTTAAATTTCTAGTCATTTCTAAATGTCCAATAATTATGAGAATGATGTGACACATATTTCCTGAAAGAGGCATGATGACTGACTAGTGTATATGTTGATTCCCTCTCAGATGAGGACATTGAGGTGCAGTGTAGTTTTTCATCATGTAACCCATACGATGCACTACTTTAACAATATGTGGGACATGGTAGTTTAGTGTCATGTTGTATAATGTTCATCTGTCCTTTAATGATCATGAAAAAAGAACAATAAATGTGAGGCAATTTATCATCTTCTAGGTAGGACACAACAATTTAACGTCATGTGGGATGTGTTATAAAATTTTAACGTCATGTTTCATGGATGAAAGAGATCTTATTTTATGGTTGTATAACACTGAACATAATGTGTAGCTACCAATATAGGAGAGTATAGTATAGTTTCATATTGAAACTTGATGCGAATGAGAACCAAGGAAGTCTCAGCACCACCCAACACACTACTGAGAAAAAACTCAAGTCATGTAGCTAAAATTTTAAATAGTCAACTAGGTTGATGCATCATATAGTATGTAATCGTGTGATTAAGATGTAGTAACAAGTTAGTTTTACATCCTGTATCTTAATTTAAATGGATTTTAGTTTATGTTCATAGATCATAGAATTCCAGTTGACGGTGAAGTTTTACATCATGTGGGACAATCAAAATTTTCTGTGCAGGCTAACATCATGAAATACAATATATTAGTTTCATGTCACACTTGACATAAAATAGTTTAATATCATATGGTGTACTCAATAGTTCAACATCATGTAGGATGTTTAATTCGGTGTGGAGAAATCGTATCAGTAAACATCCTACCAAAACTACTATGAAAACATGTGTCATGCTCAGTGCGGGAAACACAGATTAGGTATGGGATTTTTTTTGAAACATGGAAAAACATCAAGGGAAAGGGAATGATCAATGAATAACCACTTAATTACATTAACCTACCTAATCAATGTACATGGAAGTATATAGTTATAAAAATAAGAGTTTTGGTGTTCCACCTAAACATATGGAGGGGAGAGATGTGAATAACGATGCCGAAGATCAGGACCACAATGGATGTGGCCTGACAATAGAGGATGTATGTGGACAATTTTTAAATCATAGCATCCATATCATGTTACGATGTAGGGGGGAAAATATGGTTGACTACTGACCATGTTCAAAATAGAGAACCTCTCTAAAAATTTCTTCAAAAATATTTAGGGGCATTGTCTTAAAACAGTAGGTGTGCCAAGGTTGCATGAGACCAATCCATTAGGGGGACACATTAGACATGGAAGAGAATGGTGATTCAAATAAAATTCATGAGAATCTTTGATAAGGTTTGAGGTTATGTACAAGTGGACTCCAATAGTTTGTCTTTTTTTCACAATGTTTTTGAGTATGTTAATGAGATGTTCCAAATAGAGGGAATCAAAGCCCTACTCATGGAAAAGGGTCATGTGGGCGTAAAATTCTATTTTATGGTCATAGAGTGGGCCAATAACTCTCAGTTTAGGGATATTGATTTTTGACCATTGGGAAGGGACTTGGTTCTAGGGAACATAAGATGAGTGGTGAAGTAGAAAAACTCGATGTGAATGTGGGGAATAGAGACCTTCCACCTTATGGTACATTCCGATGAAAACCCAGACACAATTTAATGTTGTGATGCTTGGTCTAAGAATATGCAGTTTAAAATCATACAATAAAGAAGGTGGAAACACATTTTAGCATCATGTTGTAGGCATGAGGAAAAATAAAGGTGTTCTAAAAGTAATGTGTACTGTGTAGAAATAAAATCCCGATGTGAATGAGGACCACAACGTCCAACACTACCCCACACAATTCCAAGGAGAAAATGTACATAGTTTAATTTTGTTATTTTTGGGCTCGTTTTCCCAGTTTAATGTCATCTTTCTAGGATGGGAGGGGGATAACTATTTAATTTTGTCCAAAAACGACCACTATTGATGTGAAATTTTGCATCATGCAGAAAGCACAATGGTCTCTACATAGTTTATCATCATAAAAATTGGAATATGGTTGTTATGTAGATTAAAATCATGTAAATAGGACATGAGACGTTATGTATTTTAACATCAAGTAACTAGGACTTGTGACAACAAGGATTGTGTCGGAAGAGGGATGGTCATATCTGAACAATTTTGATGGTTTGGGGTCCTTGAGCCTAAAATAATTAGAATTATGGTTCATCATAAAAGACGAGGAAATAGAGCGTGGAAGGTGTGTAAGCCTAGAGCATTGGTACTATGGTGGAAATGGATGTGGATGGCTTGGAATCCTAGAGCGTTTGTAGGACGGGGTGATGGAGCCTAGATGGCATAGAATCTTCGAGCGTCAGTATGATGGGATGATGAATCCGAGAGGCGTGGATGCATGTAACGTCAGTACTACATGGAGATGGATCCTGAGAGGTGTGGATGCCTGGATCGTCGGTATTATGGGGTGATTGATCTGATTAGGAATGGAATTTTGGGGTGTTTCTACAATGGGGTGATAGAGCCCAGAAGGTTTTGAAGCCTTAGTTTGTGGTATGACGAGGTGATGAAACCCAAAAGGCATAGAAGCATGGCATGTCTGTACGATAAGGAAATAGTGCTCAAAAGTTTTGGAATCCTAGAGCATTAGCATGACTCGTTGATGAACGCCAAATAATGTGGAATATAGAATCATTGTTATGATAGGGAAATGGATCCCAAAAGTTCGAGAATCCCGCAATTTTAGTATGAAGGCTTTGATAGAGCCCGAATTTCATTGAATCTTGGAGCATCGGGACAACCATGCGATGGGTCTTAGAAGGTTTGGATTCCTAGACTATTGGTATGGTGGGGGGATGGAGCTTGGATGACGTGGAAGCTAAGATCATCAGTGTGACAAGGACAATAGTTATTGGAAGAAGTGAAACTATGCTCTGTTAGTACGATAGGGTGACTGAGCCTAGAAGGCTTGGAATCCTGAAGAGTCATTATGATGGGGGAGCTGGAGCACGGTAAGCATGGAATCCAGGTGTGTCGATATGATGGGGTGATGAATCCTGGATAGTTTGGAAGCCTAGAGCATTATAACGATGGGGAGATGGATCCCAGACGATGTAGATGCCTGGAGAGTTGGAACTATAGGATGATGTAATCCTATACATGTGGAATCCTGGAGCATTGGTAAGAGGGGGATATGGATCTTGGAAGGCATGGTAGCATGGAAGGTTGATATGAAGGTATGATGGAGCCCTGAAGGTGTGGAAGGTTGAATCGTCGATACGATAGTGGTGATGGAACCAAAGTTGTGGAAGCCTGTAGCATTGGTACAATGGGCGTGATAGAGCCAAAAATACATGGATGTCTACAGTGTTGGTACGATGGGGTGATGGAACCTGAAATGTGTGGAAGCTCGGAATATCGGTATGATAAGGCGATGGATCCCATAAAGCATAGAATCATAAAGCATCGGTATGACATGGGTTATAGATCTCAGAAGTTGTGGAAACCTGTAGTGTTTGTTCAAAGGGGGAGATGGATCCTAGAAGGAATGGAATCCAGGATTGTCGGTAAGATGGGGTGATGGATCTCAGGAGGTGTTTAATCCTTGAATGTCTATACAATGAGGTGATAAATTCCACAAGGCATGGAATCCTGAAATGTCGGTACAATGGGGGCGATGGATCCTAGAAAGAATGGTATATTTTTGTATCTATATGATGAGGTTGATAGAGACCGATAAGAGTGGAAGCCTTAAGAATCAGTATGACAGGATAATAGATCCCGAAAGGTGTGGAAGCATGGATCCACGGTTAGAAGGGGCGACGTAGCCCAGAATGAATGGAATCATGAAATGTTGGTACGATGGGGCAATGGAACCTGGAAGGCGTGGAATCCTGATGTGTCGATATAATGGGTTAATGGAGACTAAAATGAATACATAAATGTAACATTGGTACAATAGGGTGATGGAGCCCAGAAGGCATGGAATCTGAGAGATTCAGTACAATGGGCTGATGGATCCTAGAAGGTGTGGTAGCTTGGAGCATTTGTTTGATGAGGCAACAGATGTCGAGAGGCATGTATGTGTGGACCATCAGTACGATGGGGTGATGGAATCATAAGGTGTGGATTCCTGAGAATCAATTTGATGGTGGAATGCAGCCCAGAAGGCATGGAAGTCTATAGTGTCGGTACATCGAGGTTGATGGATCCCAAAAGGCATGGATTTTTGGATTGAGATCCCACAATTCATAGAAACTATAGAAGGGATATTTTTATGTAGCCACCAGATTTGGTGCTGAATAAACATTTCTAATGAAACCGGAGTCTGGAATGTTTTTGTAACATGGAGGACATCCATGCACCTTGAGGGAAATGCAGGGAAGAACTCCGTAAAAGATGTTGATGCTGATGAGGAGAATCTTGGTTCCATGTCTATGGAGATGATGTGACAGTCGATGCAATGGATATTGATGGTGATGATGATGACCTCCATTCTCGATGAATATAGTGTGGTGAGGACCTCCATAATGTTTGTTGATGGTGATAGGAGGACCTTCATGTAGCATGATTATAGTGCCCAAAGGACCCTTTTATTGGCTGAAGATTGAAATAAAGAGGAGCTCAGTGTCTAGTGATTTCTTTTCTGGGAGGACCTCTTTAATGACTTCTGGTGATATTGGAGATTTGTAATTGTGCTGGGGTGATTTCCACCTACGCAGCCCATGAGGGTGGGGATGTCGGTGAGGAGTCGATGGAGTCGAGGGAGGATTTCCCCAACAAGTCCCATGATGGTGGTAGTGTTAGTAAGGTGCCGATGGATTTGGGGGTGGTTACCCCTTGGGTGGACCATGATGGTAGAGGTGTCAGTTAGGAGCTGATGGAGTTGGTGGTGGATACCCCAGACATGATTCGTGAGGGAAAGGATGTTGATGAGAAGCCATTGAAGGTGGGAGTGGATACCCCCATCATGGCATGTGAGTGTGATGGTGTTAGATATTATCCAATGGAGTGGTGTGTGGTGCATAACCCATTCATGACCCGTCATGGAGGTGGTGTTAATGAAGAGTTGATGGGGTCGGGGAGTGTATTTTCCATGCACAACTATTGAGGCCATTGGTGTCGGAGAGGAGTGGATGGAATATTGGTGGGATGCCCCTTTCATAGCTTCTAATGGTGGAAAAGTCAGTGATGAGCCGAGGGAGTCGATGGTTGGATTCCCCATGTGCAACCCGTGAGGGTGGAGAAGTTGGCGATGAGATGTTGGAGTCAAGGGAAGGATTCCATTTGTGTGGCCCATGAGGACAGTGGTGTTGACGAGGAGCTGATGTAGTTATTGGATGCAAGCCCCCTGCATGGCCCGTGTGTTTTGTGGTATTAGCGAGGAGCTGATAGAGTCGGGGGATGGAATCCCCCAATGTGGCTAATGAGTTCGGCAGTGTCGTCAATAATCTGACGGACTTGGGTAATGGTTTCCCCCTACATGGCCCATGAGGGCAGTAGTGTATGTGAGGAACAGATGGTGTCGAGGGATGGTTTCCCCTTATTCAATCCATGAGGGAAGTAGTGTCGGAAAGGAACTGACGGAGTCAGGGGGGATGCCCCCTTATGTGGAGCAAGAAGGAGAAAATTTCTGAGTGGATATGATGTCATTTTGTCCTCACGCACCCACAATTAGTCATCATCCTACACATGATGGTGAGGGGATTCACATGGTTGATTCATTAATGTGGTCTCCCCTAACATTTTTCATCTAATACCATCCTATGGGGAAGGGATTCACATTGGGTATGAAATTTTTGTTACAAATTATATCTGGGGATGAGGCACTCATCATCCTGGTGATGCATTCTTGGGGTCATGTTTTCCCTCTTTAAAAAGGTGGGTGTCATTCATCACATATTTAGAGAATTTTTCACCTTTATGAAAATGGGATGATGAGATGTCAGTTTCCGCTTCCATGGATTCCTGGTCGAAATATATCACCTACCCATGTATCCATAATACATTTGGGTCATTGTTCATGAAACTTGTTCTCAGTGTCATCTCTTTGTGAAAGTTGGTTTCTTATGATTCTTCATTCTTGGCATTCTAGAGGGTCTTGACTGGGAAGCTTCCTTCAGTCAGAGTAGATGGTAACATTAGGCATATCGGGGTGTCATTTGATGGTGGAACATTTTTCAGCAATATTCTTCCCCATAGGATGGGTTCTCAAAGGCCCAAAACATGAGGCATTCCCCATCGATAAGAACATATCTTAGGCCAAAAGCATGTCTATGAGGTTTTCCTTGGCTTCCCATGTTTATCATCGAGTATCCTACAAGTTTAACATCTAGTGGTGATGGATTTGAAGTATCATAAACTTATAAAAGTTTATCGTATATGAACATCTCTATGAGGGAGCACCTTGAAGGTTTACGAGATGTATGGATGAGAATGTCCAATGAGGGTGGACCCAGGGTCATTCCCCTCAAGAAAATATGGGTTTCACAATGAAAGATGATCTGGGTACTGCTGAGGGAGGATCATAGAAGGTGAACACCAATGAGCGGACACTATGGTTTACCATTGGATAAGATTCAACCCCATATAGGCTTCCTAGGTACCCTATTTAGAAGATAGGGATCAAAACCGACATAGTTATAAATAATGTAGTGGGGCTTATGCACAAAAAATATCCATTTCAATAGGATATGTCTTGGATGGATTGTGTGGGGCTCATGCACTGAGACTATCCATATGGATGATGAGAGTTAATTTGTATTATGTATAAGAGATTTCCATATGAGTGGAATGCTCCCACTAGGATGTTGTGGCATGGGTAAGAATCATAATGGGTGATGGAGGGTTGGATTAAGTCTATGGAAGGAATGTGGTGGAACCGATGTGATGTCTGTGGTGTTGGGATTGAGCCTTGGGGAGGTTTCCTATAAATACTAGAGGCTGTGAGTCAATGTCAATGTATTTCATATGGGGACATTGAGACACCCATGTAAGATACACACGAGAATGAAATCCATGGATGGGGAACCAAAGTAAATGGAATCATTGGGATGGGGCATGATCCTCCAAAGATATAGTAGCTCGAAGGAAAGACTGAGATAAACGGGAGTGACTGTATTGAACCTCGGATATGATTCCTACATATCCAAGTGGCTTGGTTTCAAAGTTCACATAATTAGTTGGGTTGAGTGGGGCTTATACACCGAGAGTACTCAGGTGCCACTAAGATCGAAAAAAGGGTTAATGTTGTTTAAATGCTCAGATGTCCCAACTTAGTGGTGATCTAGACACCACTAAGGGTTAATTAGGGAGGTTCTACTATAATAGGGAACATCAAATTTTACCATTTTTAGTATTAAAAATTGTAGATTCTACTAATGTACTTTCTTTAGAATAGGGTGACAAAAACCCATGTAGTTTGGTTGTTGGGGGGAAAGGGTCTTATACATGGAATATGTCTGGGTGCCGCTATAGAGCATTAACTATGAATGGGGGAATGTGTGGAAGATTATAGGGTTCTTTTATAGAGAAAAAAATGGTGAATGGGGCATACACGTGGAATCTTTTTTGGTGCAATTACAAATCAGCATTGGTGGATGAGATGTACATGTGGAAGATTCTCGGGGTGCTGCTATAGAGCATAAACAGTTCATGGGGCTTACACGTGGAAGCTTCCATGGTGCCACTAGGGAGTGGAAATGGTCGATGTGTCCTACACAAGGATTCTTCATGTGTTCCATTAAATAATGACAATGGTGCATGGGTCTTACACATGGTAGCTTCCCATTTTACTATAATAAGTATTATTGGTGGATGTGGCTTATTGTTTGAAGAAAATTGGGTGCCACTAAAGAGATACAATGATGTATTGAGATTATTAATTGATGCTTCTTAGGTGATTCAAATGAGAGGAAAGGTAGATGGGTTTTATGCATAGAATATTATTGGGGTGGTGCAATGGAGCCAAAATTTTGTAGGGGGCTTACGCGTGTAAAATGCATGTAATGTACTCATCATGTCAGGCCATTAGGGAATCTCAATTTAATGATTGGTACAGGGAATATGGTTTGGGGATTACAAATTAGGAGGAGGACCATAGTGAATGTTTGGTTATCCTCAAATGATGATTCATATTATGCTTGATGCATAAGGAATCTAGTTAAATATTGATAGTCTATGTTAAATTTTATAGAAATGTAGTAAGGAATAACAGGTAGTAGTTTTGTAGAAATGGATGGTGTGGGTCTAACACAAAAGATACCCTTAATGATTTAACCTAGCATGGGGTTCTGGTGATGCGGTTTATGTGGTTCCATGATGAATTTTTTGACTCATGGTACTCAAGGAATCAATGACGAGAATCATGACACATTACATTTGAATGGGACCCAGAGAAATATATCGACTCAAGGTATTTCAAAGTGTGTCAATGAGTATCTCAAATCATGTTATTCCAAATGTGGATATTTGGTGTACATAAGGGTAGAAGGTTAAATATTTTAAACTAAACCCAAAAAATTTGTGGTGTGACTCTCCATTTTCATGGGGGTCTCTAATGGTTGTGAACAGACCGAATCGAGGGACTAGGACCGCTTCCCGACACGGATCACGAGTCCAAATCGTCAGACTGGTGCCATTTTTTGGGCTCCTAAAACATGTGGGGGCATTCATCAACTACCTTTGTGGTGTTCATGGGGCTCATCGAACTTCCAGATTTATCACAATAGCCACGGGAGCTCTGTAAACTTGAACAATGTGAATGGGCTCCGGGAACCATTTTTTCAACTTATCTTCGATCTCCTATTACTCTTAATCTATAGCTCTGTTTAGGCTCAACAACTAGTCAAATAGTAACCTATAAAAAGGTATATGATCATGAATAATTTATGGAAGCATTGAGTGCATCATTTGGACATGTTTTATTGTTACAAAAAAATTAAACATGTTTTCCTATGGCAAAGTACTCATAAAAATTTATGGAAAAATTATCCTTCATGGTACACATCATGATTAAAAAATGACTTGTTTAGAATTAGATAATTACATACTACATATATAATTACTCGATTAAATATTCCAAAAATCAATTATGGGATAATAAAAATATTATGTTATCCTTCAGGTGGAAGTTTAAATATTTTTGGAAATGGGAATCATGACTTTTCCATGTAATATTTAATAATACCATAATGCATCTGGTAGTTGGATAAGAAAGAGGTATAAACCAACTTGTCTTAAAATAATTAATTTTTTCATGAATATATTATTATATAAGTTTTGGTTTCAAGAAGAAATGATGAATTGGAACTGTATATGAGTTTTGGGGGGGTGTTGTTATGACCAAAAATTGTTTAAATGGCGATGAATGGTTGAACTCACATAGAAACAATATAGTGGATGATTTTGAGAAACAAATTGTTTTAAAAGGATAGTAACATTGAATTTGAATTTGAATTTCAAATTCATTCTCATGATTTAGATTAAAATTATCTTGCAATGAATAATAGCATCGATTATATATAGTTAAAAAATTATATAAGGGTAAGATTAGGGGAAATTATAGAGGATCCCAATATAGGTCATCTTATGAAAACATTAATTTATAACAATTGGTGTGACCAATATCTCTAAATTAATATTTAACATTTCTTATATATAATTTAAATATATGATAGTATATTTAATATATAGTAAAAATTAGATTGAATAAATAAATGATTGAATAATAATTTTATATATGCAATCATTATTAATATATTTTGGGTTGAGTGTAGAAGAAGCTACAAGGTCTTATGGATAATCATAGATACAAATTAATATTTGGAGTAAGGAAGGCTTTATATAATATTTAAAATTCCTACAATAGAATTATTATACATGGTGAATTTTTTTACTACTATAGATATTTTATATTGAAAATAATCATTTCAACTATTCTTATATAATGTTTATATAATGTGTTTTGGAGAAAAAAGGTAGCACAAGAATAGAAAATCTATATAACATTTGGAATTATGATTCAATTTATATCATTTATTTATACGAATATTTTTATTAAACTTCATGTTAAGATGCCTATAATAGAAATAAAATTAAATATTGATATCCCCATGAGTTGTGATTTTTTGTCATAAATGGAGTGGCATTTGGGTAAAAATGATATATTTCATAAACTGGTGTATAATAAGTGAGAATTAGTAATTTGTGAATTAATATAAATATTTAATCTAAAAAAATAGTTAGTATATAGTATATTTTGTTACATCATAACATTATTGACTATAATGGACCAAGTTGTCTGGTGTTACAGAAAATTAGGGAACTATGAAGTATTTGTAATAGATATATGTATGCCTTTAGGATTGGAATTCCTATAGGGAATATTTTAGTTAGAATATATATTGGTGGATTTTTTGGATGTGTTCATAGGATCGATAAGAAACTTGATTGGTTAGGAAAAAATATGAACTTAGTTGAGGGGACTATGCTATTTTATTTCATATAAGTATCAAATCAATTCACAAATAGGAGAGTTGTGGGGTGGTTTGTGTGACATGTGATGAATATTTAAATGATGGAAGAGGGTAATTACATAAAGTTAGGGGAAACATAATGTAATATTTTTTTGTGTGTTATTAAATTTTTAATTGATGGAAGAGGTTTGCACTATGATGGATGAAGAACATGATGTGAAACCTTTTCATGTTATTAAAAACATTTGAAGTTGGTAAGTATCACCTGAAAATCATTTAAAATTACACTATCATTATGATCTATGTAATATGAGATATTTTTGTTGGAGTTATGTGTCATAAAGAATAAATGAGGCACCTAATCCTGATGCATACAGATTATTAATTATTTAAAGGGTTAGTCAAGGATCATGCCATGACTAGGGACACCATGACATAGTGGGTTCCATTTTAGAATAACCTAGATTTTTTATGACTAATTATGTGATGAAAGTAGATCATGAGTCAATGGTATATGTTTTCATAATGAAGTATTTTGATCCACAAATATCACACAACGATAGATTTTCATATCATATCACAATAATTATCATATTAGGTATATTATAATTATTTCATTGTATTTGTATGAAATAAATCATTTATTATGTGATATTAATACATTTCTCAATAATTTTGTAACATATTTTTTATTCCCATTGTAATACCATAATGAGGTGTATATTGAGATGTGTTTCACAATGAGGGAAAACAAACAATGAATAATTTTGTTATGAGTATGATATCTACATCATAGATCCATGTCAATTAGGTTTTATTGAACCATATTGTTGATGTAAAAATTTTAGAGGTATGTTTTGGGAGATTTATTGTTCATCCTAATGAAAATTCACCATATTAGGACCCTAAGGGCCACTCTAGAAGGGGAGACCAAGGTGTGGGTAGCACACAAAGATCTATAGGGTTCAGGATATAATCCTTATTTTTATATTTTTCAAATGAGTGTAGAATGGAATTTTAGGCTTAAAATTTGACCCTGAATAGAATTTCATAATTTATAAGAAATCTAAAACAGATCAATTCCAAGATCCAATTCCACTACATTACTCTCCCTGAACTTTATAGATATTGGTTGCTTGGGTGAGGTTTATCCAAAGATTTTGATTCACCTCAACAAACTCTCAACCCTCTTATATTCCATCATTATTGGTATCTAATTAAAAATTTGGGTTCTATTTTATTCATTAATAATTCCCCTATACATGTTTGAATCATCATTATGTGATGGGAATTTGGTGTGTTTTATAAAAATGGGGTCATAAAAGGATATACACAATAGGTTTTATATGGATACATGAAGTTAGACATCTATCCCAAATTATATTGTGTTTTTTAAAAAACTATAACTTAAATAATTTTTTAATCAATTAAAAAGGACATTTATTATGTGTTCTCATGGACTAAGTGGATTCTCGAGGTGTTGCAATCCATTTTCTCATGAAATGGTTCAGGGGATGTCACATAGTGAGTAATTATTTGATTATTTCCAATGTTTTAATTATTAAATTTATGTTTGTTTAATTTGTATATTTATTTATGTTTATTATATTATTTATTAATATGGTCATTATTGGGGTTAAGTATTAACATTTATGTGTTGTAGTTAGATTAAATTGGTTCAAGTATGTGGTTGAGTTTTTATCAATGGAAATGACATCAATTTGAGGTAGGTAGTGCCTAATGATCTCATTAGGGATATGAATTATATTATAAGGTATTTGATATGTTTTATCTCCACTAGTTTGTGATTATCCTTGAATTATATTTTTTTCATTTATCCGTTTGAATTGAATAAAATTACCATGGTCGATGAAGGACCCATGATCATTATCTTCATGACTCTGTCTCCAAGGAACGTAGTGTTGTACATGAATATGTATTAGGTTATATATAAACCAAAGAGAGGTAGTAGATCAATAAATTTTCATACTGGCCACTAGATATGTTCCCATAAAACTATTTGAGTAGGGGACTGTGATTTAATGGGAATAGTATGACTATTGGTAGGTAATGTGAAATTTTGGGTTACCATTAAACCTTATGGATAGATGATTTTGAAATCAGGTGAGTGTTTCTCCTCCACTGGTATGTGTTTGAATCTAATTTGGGATACCATTGAATAAATTAATTTATAGGTTCAGTGTGATAGGACCATCATAACATGACATTGGAAGTGAGTTGGACATTTTTATCTTCATTTAGGTTTGGTTTATACAGTGTTTCACATGTGATCAATTAGTTTATGATGTGACTCATGTTATTTATAGGAATTTTTTATTTGAATGATGGGATTTGAACCTATATATGGAAACTAAATAAAGGAACTCATACAGGGTTTCAAGACAATGATGTTCCCTAGGAGACTTTAGAGGATGCCTCAAACTATTGTGGAATATAGAATGGTTTGGAATAGTTTCATATTGGTATTGAGATTATGGGCCATAGACTTATTCCCTAGTGATATATGATATATGATATATGATGGTATCTAGGCTGATCTCTTATCCCTACATGTTTATTACATATTCTGATATCTTGGATGGCTGATTATCCCCCCAATCATTATGAAATATTTTTGTATATCGGGGGAGTGATAATCGCTTGATGAGATTATATCCTGTGTGAGATCTTGTACCTCTTATAATAATGATATATGGTGATAACTAGAGTGGGAGATAATCCCATCTAATGAGTTGATATCTAGTGTGAGGAAATATCCCTCTAATGTTTATTGATATAAAGTTATTTTTGGGATTAATGATTCTTCCCCTAATGAGATGGTTTATTGGATGAATGATTATCATCATAATGATTTATAATATATGATGTTATCAATATTGGGGGTTTATCCACCAATGAGGTGATATATAATGTGGGTGATTATACCCTCAATTATGTGATATCTGGGAGTTGGATTATAATATATGTTGATATCTGATATGGGTGTTCTTCCCCTCCCCTCTCTAATAATATATGATGGTATATAGGATGATAACTATTACCATAATTGGTATATGATGTTATATTAGATGGGAAGTATTCCCTTAAATGATATATTATGGTATATTTAGTGGGGGTTATTCCCCTCGATGATATATGATGTTATTTGGATTAAACATTTTAACCTCATATGATATATAATTGTATATATTGAATTTATTGTCCCCCTAATGTTATATGAATATATTAAGGGTGGTAAATATCCCATTATATGATATATGTTATATTATAGGATTTCGGGGTTGGGCAGATTTACACCATGGGTGTTGATGTATCATGTCCAAAGACATGCAGCACTAGCGGGAGCAGGTATGGTGACACCTTGGTGAAATAGTCATTGTGGTCATGGAAAGTATTTTTGGTAAAATTAATTATCTATTCAATCCAATAAAATTGGATTGTAGATGTACTTTATATATAGGTAATGTGAGGTACACCATTAATGGTTTCCTAACGAGTTATACTCACATACTTCTCAAGTAGACTCATCACAATGGTACCCAAGAAGATATCATCATGGAAATAATACGTAGAGCATACCAATGGTATTAGATGTATGATTGATTGGGTGGATTTTAGAGAAGAGGTATCTATGAGAATTTGAAACTGGATTTGGGTTTTGATCTGTTTTATTTTCTGTTCGATTGTTTATGGTATTATCATACGGAATACTTATTGTGTCTTCCTAACTAATGTGACATTTTTTATAGTACATTATGTTATAATATGTGACGTGAGTTATTCTATATCATGTTTTATGAGCAGTGTTTCTTTTATTCCATAAAATATTTTTATGGTTAGATTCATATAATTTCATCTATTTTTATCTACATTGATATGGTTGTATGGAATCCCTATGACAACACCATAGAACACCAATAATATGTATAATTGGCTAGTGTATGGGGAGGTGCACCTGAGGACATGTTGTGATCTAATCCAATTATTCTACGTTGATCTATGTTGGGGAATTAAAAAATAGCATCAAAGTATGGTTTTATTTCCTCTAAATTGAGGGATGTGATTAGAATGATATTGTACTGATCAAAATTTGGGATGGATGTTATTTCACATTAATGTAAAAAACATTCATGATTGGAATTCCCATTTTCATGGGAATTTATGTATATATTCAATCTATTTTATTTTGTAGTATTGTTCAATATTACTAAGTATAATTGATTTTTTATTTATTGGGGTTTTATCTATGATCATGGCGGAAAGAGGAGTTATATTATGAATGATATAAACAATATAGTTTTACATGAATATTAAATTAATTTGTGTTGTTTTGATAAAGGTTTTAGAAATAAAAATGGGTTTCAGTTATTTGTTATGTCAATAAAAACATTTTTCTCATTTTCTAAAATATCTTATAGGTGTAATTTTTTATATTACCACCAAATGGATACGAATTTCTTAATGTATATCATTATAGGTAAATATCATCATATTTTATTTTATATGATCTTAATCATCATGAGCTATGGAATTTTGGGGTATAGCTATGGGTATTCTGAGAAATCTTAGTGACATTGAGAAGCGATTTAGAAATGGTGAGTTGAGTGTCATAAATTCTTTACTTGGAATTTTTATTTTATTTCATTGGTTGATATGGGATGTATTGGGGTAAACCAAGATATGGGTATTCCTTTTTTGTGTGTTTCTTGATATATTGTAAACACGGGTAGAGGGTTTGTGTTTTAGATTTATGCACATGAGGTGTCCTTGATTATATAGTACACCCACATTTTGAAAACCTTTTTTACAATGTTGGGAGTTACATAATAAAAAATTCCTTTCATTTGTGATATATTTTACTTACATGTGATGAATTTTTAGTATTTTGGTTAGGCACAGGAGCCTTACACCGATGTGATATTAGTCTAGATCGCATGAGTTGAGTGGTATGGATTGGTAACACTATGGTGTATTATCACTTTGGTATTCTTGGTTTTTGTAATGGTGGTTGTTGAGAACCATTATGAAATTTCTTATATGGACACTCTCTTACTAGGGTTCAAGATACTGAGAAATTTTTATCATATTTTGTAGGTTGATGTGTGTGACCTATGATTGGACTAAGGAAAGTGAGATGGAGTTTGATTATGAGTGATTGAGATTAGGGAGCATGTTGGACAGTTTGGTGTATGGTCTCTAGGAAATCATTAGGATTTTTATATCGAGTTGTATATGTAATGTGATGCCTCTTTCAAAAACTCCAATATCCGGTGCTATAAACAAATTCATTACATACGTTAATTGACAAGAGCAATAAAATCCTACAAATAACTATCTATAATTTAAAAATAAATAATTATAATGTTAACTCTTACATCTTAATAATATTTTTAGTTCTATGGATTTAGCAAATTATTAAACAAAATAGACATATAAATACCATTTTAATTATCTTATAAAGACATATTCTTTCAAATTTATATATATAAGAAAATATATAATCCATATAGTTTATTTAAAATATCTCAAATATTATTCAAAATATTCTATCCTTCCAAATAATTCATCTGTAATCATTTTATTTCAAACTTAGTGAAACGTAAAATGAAGAATGTGTGAGATAAGACATTACCAAGGGGAAAACATCTAAATATATCATGAAAAAAACTGAATAATCCTTAATAAATGAATTATTAAACAAATTGAAGACAAAATCAACATGAAATAAGTATAATTATATACCCATAATAATAAATTAAAATATTAGAATCAATAATACTTGTCTCGAAGTAATCAAATGTTTACTTTTGAACATCAAAACCCATCAATCATGGCCATGTACGAATATAGATACTTTTCATCGAGACTGAAATCAAGGTATGTTTATCAATTGGTGGATAATAAATCAAATTCAAGAAAATTTTTTTTTATCATGAGACATATTCATGGATCAAATTTCAATTTAATTTGGGGTCCTACTCATGTGTTTTATAATTCCAATGTACTCGATATAAGATTTAATAATACTTTTCCTTCCATTACCTAAGGATTATCTTAATGAGTAAAACATGGTTATCTATATAATGAAAGATATGGAATGATAATACATAATAAACTAACATTATTAGTAAATAATCATCAAGAATTTAAATAAATTTTCCTCTCTAAATAAATGGGATAACATAGCCCATCTATATAAACTAGGTGGATGTTCAAAATATAAACAATCAACTTCAGCGTAATCTTCTTTATTGGAATAACAACATATAAAATGAAAATACCTTTCCCTATATTAATAATCTAAAATTAATTCTATGTCCATACTCTCATGTCTGAATTATTTTACATTTTAATTTCACACTGTATAGATAAAAGCGTATAAGTCTATGTTAATGTTTTATTTACATGATGAAAATTTATATAGAGAAATAGGGTGGAAAAATAAAATAACATAACCAAAGAATTGTAGATTATTAATTAAATACTTTATGTGGTAATAATGTTTATCCCCAGAAAATAACGGGGAAAATCCACATAATGAAATGAAAGAGTGGAATTTACCAAAGTGAGTTAAAATAATTTTAATGAACAATCATTACTCATGGAATGAAAATTTAGTTTCCAAAAATTCTCACTACTAGAAAACATAAGTTTCAAAAGAAAATTAAAATCAATTATGAATAGACAGTTGTGTAAGGGAAGATAATTTTATTGTAAATCACATGAAAAAATGGAGTATGAAAAAAAACCATTGTTATTGAATAAACTATTCAAAGAAAACATGATGCTCAAAATAGAAAATGTATCCTCAAATAATAATTGAGTCCAGGAAATCCCGTGCGGATTGAGGTATAATTTAATCCAAAAACCTTGTATAAAGTGGAATATAATTTAATGAAAATACTATGATTATTAGATAATTCAATATATGATATCTAACATAGGAATTTTATACACCATATATATGATATTAGGCGTGTAATATCAATAATTTATGAAATATATGAATTTGAGATGAAAACCCTTCTAACATTAGAAACATTCAATTCAAAACCCATTGAAATGAAAGGAATGTAAATGAAAATAAAATTATGTGTTTTAAATATAATTCATGATATTATGTCTAAAATATGATATATAAACACCACATAAATTAAATTGGGTGAAAAATACAAAATAGGTCTCAGATAGAGGTGTAGGAGATGAATTCCCTTTCAACTTTTTCAAAAATTTCAAAAATGTAATTTATCCTCTTGTATCAAAAATATATATATTATAATTAATTATTTAATAAAAATAAGGATATCCATTCTCATTTATATATTTTATAAATATTCACCTTCTATATTAATTATATTAATTTTCCATGTCATGTGTTTATAGTTTTGATCATTTATATTTTAATCACAATAGTGGTGTTCATACTCATTATTATTCCACTGTTTATAATTAATATTTCATTAAAAAACTTTAGGGAATTGTTTTTATTATATATGATGTTATACTTTCCATACACGAGTGTTTTATTTTTTATCCTTGACGATGAAAACAATGATAAGCCAATTTTACTGGTTCATGAAAATCATGTTTTGTTTTCTTGATTATTGAATAAAATATTGATATATCACCTACAAGACCAAAAAAAATATATTTATGAATATATTTATATCATATTATTATAGAAATTATTTTCCCATAGTCATTAATGAAATAAATCCACTGTATGTTTCAATAAATTGGTTAAACTATCCCAAACATGAATATACCCTAATTTAATGAATTATTATGATGTAGTTTTATTATAAAATCATTATAATAGAGACATAAGGTTTTTATTTGGGTTTTAATAGTGTGATATATAATAATTTTAATGTTTTGTAATAATAATACATATTTGGTATCAAAACAATACTCAATTTGAATAAAATATAATCCTCTTAGTACGTTTTCTTTAAATGATTTAATTAACGATAATTATTTGTTGATAGTATTATTAATTAGTTCTTATATTTTACATTCCCAATTCCTTGTGATATCAAAAAAATATTTATCCTTTAATACCATACTTATATCCATCCTTGTAATTCGTTTAAGGTAAAAACATGATATGTCATGAAGGTGGTAGTCCACACAATGCTTGAACAATAATTTTTTTCCCTAATGGATGAGATATATGAATAAACCATGTTGATGCCCTTAATATAGTAAAATTATAGTATAAAAATGACTCTAATTTAATAATATTATTTTATATATAATAATTATTAATGAAGATTGCTAAAATGAATGTCCTATAACGTTATAACACTCATGCCAATGACATGAATTTTCCATTGAAGTATTATTAGAAATCAAGGCATTATGATAACTAATGATGATAATATTATATTAAATGTGGTAGAGTATTATAAGACGATTTAAATGGAAGTGTTTCACTCAGTTATTATAATGATAGGTGAGCCTTCATGTGGTAGAGATTTCACCCATTTATAAGTGAGTATAAATGTATTTGTGGGAGTAACTGTTATATTTTAAATAATGTATTTTTACAATTCAAGATTCAAATTAGAAAATTGAGAAAATATTAGAATAAAACCACATTTATTCAAAATTCCCCTCAACCAATCATTTTTTATATAAAATTGAGTGTCTTATGGGTTTTTTAACATTTTATAATATAACCAAATTTATTCATGTATAAGGTTAGTATTTCTTTTTTATATTAAAATACGAACCCCTCCATGTGATTTAATTATTTCTTGGGAATCATAATGAATGAATGTTGAGCTTATATAGAACTCCATTTATCTCATTGAAACTCATGGATCAAAGTTTCTCATCTGAGGTTTCAGTATGGTTTGAGATTAATTTCTATCCATTCTCAACACTCTCAATTTTATAATTAGTTTACCTGAATTTAAATTGGTGGGGTGGATGTATTTTTTTTATTCTAAAAACATGTGGTGGAATCATTTCAATATAGTGAAAAAAGGTGTTGTTTGGACATTAGTATCCCTAATATGATAATCGAGAAGGTTTTGTGTGGTTTTGTTATGGTTATACACTACACAATGTACATATTTTTAATAAAAAAATAATTTAATTGATTTATTAATTCATAAATGTGGTTTTGGACGATTTTTTGTAGTGATTTGGGGAGATTTCGGGGCTGATATCATTTTTTTAAGGATTTGGCAATGGTTGATTTCATTGTGAGTAATTATTGGATTATTCATGAAGTATTAATTATAGAAAAAATATTATTTTATTGTCTATAATTTTTTATATAAGATTATAATAAAGTAATGTGGTTGTTGATGGATTTATTGACACTCATTATTGTTTAGGAATTGGTTGACCTTGGTAGACATTATTCGCTATGTTTTTCTTATTTAAAATTTATTCAGTATGAGGCATGCATTCCATACATGACTTCCTATGTTTTAGGGATTATGTTATGTGGAATTTTATTTTCTCTCCACAATTGGGTGTTATTGATGTTAAATTATAAAATATTTTTCCCTTAAACCCTATGACTAGAATATATGTGTGTTTGGATAAGATGTACCCTTGATTACTAGATTTATGCCTTGTCACTAATGGATATAGGCTTGACCAATAATATATGTGATGTGATATATAGACACCAAAGTTCATCAACATAATATTGTATCATAGTGGGCCTTACCTAAGTTTCTTTATTCACTACCAAAAATAGTAGTGCAATGGATGGAGACTGGTTTTCCAAGGGGTATGCGATATGAAATATAGGGTTTTCTTAATGGCTATTGGATATATATTTTTTGATTGGGGTGAGTGTCCCTCATCCAATGGTATGTCCATGTATCCTAGTGGGGATATAATGGAAGGAATTAATTTATATTTTTTTAAAAGTCGAAGGTTGGAAGACCTTATATGTGAGTTTTTCATTATTCCATTACTTTTTTTTTGGTTTTTTAGTGTTATCTTTATGATTCATAGGCCTATATAAGAGGATGGATATGCGAAAGGAAGTGATTTTTTTTGAGATGTGAGCTTCAAAAAAAGTGTTAGAAATGATATAAGGGAACAAATTTAGGATTTCTAAACTATGATGTGTCCTAGGATACCATAATGGGTGAACTAGTCATCTATTGATTTAGAAAAAGGAATAAAACAAAAGGATTGTTGTATTGTAAATAATTGAATAAAATCTATCACACATATGATATATGATATATGGTTATATTTGGTGTGGGTACATATCCCCTGATATTTTTAGATCTATGGTGATCATTGAGGTGGGTTCTTCCCAGCATTATGATTATGACATATGGTGATATAAGAGGTGAGATATTACCCCCAAAATTAGAATATATTTCATGTGTGATCGTATCCAATAGCGATTTAAAATTTATAGTGGCCTCCATGGTTAGTGATTCCCCCACAGATGTGATATATGGGAATTTGATTATCCTAATGTTGATTAATGATATATGATGTTATTTTTGGTGGGAAATTAGCTTATAATGAGTTGATATTTAGAATAGGAATGTAATACCTCTATGATTTGTAATATTTTATGAGATTCAAAGTGATTTATTATCTTCATATTGAATTTATATCTGGTGTGTGTGCTTATCCCCCTTAGGAGTCATGATATATGATGATATCTATCGTAGTATTTATCCACCCTCAGATAATTTATGATGTTATATGGGGTATTTTTAATTCCCCAAGATGATAAATGATTATATACAGGGTGGGATTCTTCCTCCATATGATATCTGATTGTATACATGACATGTTATATTTACACCAATGATATTTCATTTCGTACAAGGCATTGTAAAAACACCCTAATTAAATGTGTTTATATATGTTATGTTCTATTCCCCCATTTGTAATATCATATTTCAAAGGGAAGATCTGATCCCCCCAACTACATATGAAATATGATATGGTTATTGAGTATTTGTTCTTTCCCATGGTTGTTGATGTATACTTTTTACAGTCATCATCTATGGAAAAAGGATGTATAGTCAAGCCTATGTAACTTATATAGAACCCATGGTGGTGTTAATTATTTTTATTACAATTTTTCATTTATTACATTTGAGAATAAAAAATTATATATGAATTATAAATATTAACTATGTAATATATTTCATTGATGGTTTCCTAATGAGTTATTATCACACTCATTGTGTCCATAAATGGCATGTTGGTGCCAATGATGATCTCATGATTATAAGAACTCATAGAGTATAGGTTAGGTGTTTCATGGTTGAGTTGAATGGATTTAGTGGTTTCCCAATTTGAGATTGGGAGGAGACTCTTGACCAGGTTGTGGTATCAATTTTATTTAGTATTGTTTTGGTTGTATATCATTTATCCACAAAACATATTATTAGTGTCTTCTTGACATGTGTGTCATCTTAAATTTTTTATTATGTTATTGAATTTTTAGTGTTTAATTTAATTAAATGGTGTATATACAATGTTTATTTTATGGTATAAATTATAGAAATGAACATTTTTATGTTATAATAGATATTTTGATTTACTCTAATATGAGGTTATAATCTCCCTACAGTTTCACTATAGAAAATAACTACTATCTATAAGACTCTTGTATACATATACACACACCTGAGGTCATTTAGTAAATTAGATTAATTAATTTATAGTGATCTAGGTTGAATATTTACTCTGATTGTGTTTTCCTTGGTTTTATCATACTGTAGGTGAACCATGTGAAATTTAAATGTGGTATTTGTTTTACTTTTTTCATTCATGGGTGATATTTAGTGTTATTGTGTAAAAATGTAATCAAAGATTGAATAATTCCCTTCCAAAAGTGATCATAATCTGAAGAGATTTTTTTTCCAGAAAAATATACAATTGAATAAAATGAAAATTTATCTCCCCATTCTTTGGGAATTATTAATTCTAAAAATCTTTTAGTGAATCTAATAGGTTTTGACTCAATTTTAAATAATTGTTTTACAAATGGTTTCAATAGTATCGCCTCTTGTATTTAGTGAAAATAATTATAATGGGTGTAAATTTAATATAAATGTGTTTTAAATTTATGTGTAATGGAAATCATATATTATATACATAGATAGACTAATATGATAAATCCCAGTGATGGAATAAGTTAATAAATGATAGATAATATCTTGATATAATCATAGAAAAGTGAGTTATATAAGACTACCTCCCATTGGGATATTTCATTAATGATATTGAAGAAATATTTAAAAAATTACTCATTGAAAATAATATTATTACATTTTTTATCACTTATTTTTAGTCATTATATACATCTTCACATCCTTGGGAAAAATGAAACATTCAAAAGGGGTGAGCTGGATGCTCATTAAAGGTAAAAATACATTGAAATATATCAAAAATAAGCAAAAATATAAGGAAATGTGAGTAAATAAAGACACATGATATTAAAACATAATATTGAGAATAAGATGGAAGTGATATAAGCAGGTAAAATAACACTATATGAATAGGCACATGATAAATATACATAAACATGGATATTATACTAATACAATAATCACAATGTATATAAATAACTAATCTCATAGTGAGGGACTTCATATTTCCAAAAATCATAAAAGTAAAACAGGCGTAAAAGACATTAATAATTTTTATGATAAAACTAAAAATATTTTTGTAACCTATTTTGAATCATAGACATGGATGATAAATATTTCTAGTAAATACTTATGTATAAAAAATCCTGGACAATAATAAGATTGATAAATTATTCCTAAATTCAAACTTTCCATTAGTTTAGCTTGTGTTAACCCCATATATAATGTTTAAATAATCTTATTAAAATATTATAGAACCATGTATATATTTATGATATTATTTATGATCCCCTTATATCTTTTGATAATAATATTTCATTATTATCATTCTTTATGGTGGTAGCTATTTCTTTTTCCTATGTATGATTTGACATGTAAGTCAGGTTTCTTATGCATATGACAATTATTCTACATAAAAAATCATATTAAATTTATAAATATTATATTTATTGATTATATACTTTTTTTTCAATCATTATCAAATGGTTATTATAGAGGATAAATGTCATCACGTTGTGGAGACATTCTTCAGTATGTACGCACGAGCCACTGTATAATCTCTTAATGGTGGAGTGGTAAGGAATTAGATGGTATATTATAATACCAAATCAATATTTTGTCATATTTATTGAATATAAAAAATTTATAAATCATTATAACCATACAAAGAAAGTTGTGGTGAATAAATATTACACCACAATTTGGAGACGGTATGCCATATGTACACCGACATGGTGATATTGTTTGTTGTAGGATGGATAAAGGAAAAAATATATTTATAAACTAATCATAATAAAATCTCACAATATATATCATAATGGTTCTATTAATTTATTATAGAATCAATATTTTAAGAGGAAATATAAAATTATAATTGCATGAATGAGTTGTTAAAGCCATTAAGTCTTCTTTTATAGACTTCCTTTGGGTCTCTGCTTAGGATAAATAGTGGTGGAATATTTAACATACTATGTCCTCAATAATTATTTAATAATCATTGGAGGAGGATATTGTATCATTTGGATGATCTATAAGGCTCAATGTGGTGTGGGTAAGTGAATGAGGAGGTTCCTTTAAATAAGTAAGGGGAGGGGAACTATTGAAATCCTTTATAATATTAAATTAATACAAATTGATATTTTATTTAATATAACAAAAATGTGAGTGATTTAAAAGGTAAATATTTCATGGGTTGAAATACTCTAAAACAATGGTTTTTATACATGTTTAAATAACCATATTAACCTTATATTTTGTCATTAATCCTTACTAAATCACTTTATCACTTATAGTGACAACATGACTTTTTACTCTTTATAGATAATATAGTTACTATTAAAAAAGATCCTCAAATAGTTTTTTATCAACATATTTAATCTTACTATAGTTATATGGACGATTCCATTAATTTTATAAATTTTCTATCATTAAAAAAATTAATATTTATTTTAAAGAATCATTTATTTATATTTTGTTACTATTCATTATTTGTATTTTTAAAAATATCAAAAAACAAGATAACATTGAACTAACAATACTAATATATCAACAACATGTCGTTATCTATAAAATTAATGTATGCAATTCATCTTTTGATATATAATTTTTTTAGTATTATTAATATCATTTATTTGATATTTACATTGATTAAACATTTATTCCATCATTATTATCAAATCTGTTATTTAAATTTTTTATTCTCTAAAAATTAAAAATATTACGATTAAGATAAAATTATGAGACTTAAAAATAGTATTTTTTTTTAATTTATCTTCTCTATATTCATGTATTTAAAAATTAATACTTATTAGAAACATGAGTATGACATTTATAGATTATCTTTAAAAAAATATTTTAAATTTCACATTGTTATAAATGCGGATCAAAAAGGGTTATAATTTCATAATATAGAAAATTTTGGTTGAAAATCATTAAATGAAATTTGGAAATGTTTTAGGTTAATTTTATAATCAATAAAATATTATTTTAACCAATAATTACATGATTTACCCTTAAACGTGGTAGATAAAATATTACTAAATTTTACTTTTGATATTCCTTAAATTAAAGTGAACCTGTTTAAATAGTTTTTACCAACTGATTACAAATATGGAATCTAATTTTAATATTTAAACACATTTAAATTCTTGTAATTAATTCTAAATTAATCTCATTGATGGGGTAAGGAAACATGCTATTAATTTTTAAACCTGCTAAAGATGGAAATGTTTTTATATTTAAATTAAATATAAAATTGATTCCAATATTCTAAATTCTATAAAATGATAATAAAATAATCTTTTTAGACTTTTTAACCATTCACTAATATAATGTAATAATAAAAATTAGTTTTATCAAAATGTTGTTTTCAATTAAAATTTAGTATTTTTCAAAGTTCATCAAAAACATGAAACATATCATAAAAATACCAAACAATTATCCAAATTGTGTTTATATATTCAAAATTAAAATATGATGTTCATGTTTTCAAGTAGAAAAAATTGTTTTTTCAAAAATTTGATTTTAAATCGGATCACCATTAAAAGGTTGTAGAACAGTTTTTATAAAAAAAGAGTTGTTTTTAAATATTGGGATTTTTATAAATTTATTTCAATCAAATATTTTTATGTATTTAAAATTATTTTATGGGATATATAATATATAAAACCACTTTATAAATCCTCTATAAGTGTTATAATTTAATTGACTTTGAAAAACATGACTACACAGTGTTTTGTTTAAACATGTTCCTCCATGTATTATTAAAATACCCAAAATATAAATTTATTACAAATAGAAAATATGTTAATGTATTTGGGATATATAAATAAAATACTTATTAACATATTATACGGTATGTATTTAACATAAATTATTTGAATAGTTTACAATTTCAAATAGATAGGGTTTGATGAATGTAATTATATAGGTAATGAGAGGTTACACCAAGAACACATTATGGTTTACAGATAGAAGAAATTTTTGGAAATAAATAATTTAAATAATATGATTAATAATGAAGACTTATTCAATAAATAAATAGAATATAAATGATTGAAAAATATTAGTCATGAAAAAAAATGTTTGACATAAATCTAATGGCTATCAAATAGGTGATAAATCAAGTATCCCTAAGTGGGATTTGAAATTATACAACAAGTATAGTGGTGAATTATGGTGGAGGGTCTCACATATGGAGATAGAATAAAGATTTAGAGTTCATGTACAAAAAAATCAGTGAATGGAATTGGTAAATTTTAGATATTTCTACAACATAATTGAAGAGAAATCCACAAAATAATGTTAATTCAACTATCTAAAATGAATGTATGATATTGTTGTTTAATGGTGTATCACTAGGGAGGATTTTAATAATCCCATAAAAAAGGGTTGGATTAACATAAAAATGATAGTTTACTACCTGAGGATGCATAGGACGGTACCCATCTCTAATAGTACATTATTATTTCAAATTTTTTAGTATGTGATGTATGATGTCTGGGGAGATATTATCAAAGTGATATATTCACTAAAAGGGAATGAATTCATAGTTAGTGGGTGAATTCATTGAGAGTGAATGATTACATTGAGGGGAGATAAAATGAAACAACTTGTGTTAGAATCATCAAATATGGATGTGAATGTAGTGTTTGTAACAAAAAGTATTCTTAAAGTGGTTGACATGAGAACATTTCTAAATTTGGAAATACCGACAATTATGAAAAAATTCATGTGGTGTTAATTAATCTCTATATTTTCTAATGGTGTCAAGACAAACATGATAAACATGTGAAATCCTAACACATCTAGTCCTACTTAACTCTTAATTAATTAGAAGAAAACATAAAGATAAAGTGTTACATATCATGGTAGTATTTATGATATATATATATATATATATATTATTGTTCTAAAAAACAATTAAATTTTTTGGGTACTTAGGAATCAGAATATAGAAATGGAGACTTCAATGATTTGAAAAAATTCAATCATATGTGCTAGACTGCTAAGGTACATCGTCATATGGTATCATTTATTTTCTCTTCGAGAACTAAAAAGTAATATGGATAACAAATATCATAGTTTCATAATTATTCATTAATTATATATGTAATATTTTGACTGATACCTTATGATTCCTTCTGGAGGAGTTTAATGTCAGATCTGTATACTCTAATGAAAAATTAATCATTTTATTTTAGAGTTATTTAAATTTTCATATTCTATATTGATTTCTATATTTATCGTTGACTTATCTAGTAATAGGAGACACATTAATGTTCCAGATATAATTTATTTTTTTACTTTTTGATATTTTTGTAAAATTATATTCATCATTATAATAATAAAAATTATGGATAAGTCTATTTTTTGAGAATGTGGTTAATGGAATGAAAATTTTATTTACCAAATTTTTAACATAGAAATATTCTATTTTTAAAAATCATTGAGAAATGGGGATCATATTATATGAAAAAATATATATCTATAGTTATAATACAATGTGGATGGAAAGATAAATCAAATATGGTAAAAATAATTTCTTTAAATAAATGCATAATCCATTCTTTGTGTTTATTGAATAAATGGGCCGAATAGTAGTCCGAGAATCCATATGAATCATAGATGAATAGAAATATATAAATATAGTTTATAATGATGCATTTATTCGTGGGGAACTATCACAAAAATAAAATGGGGATTAATGTTACAACCAAGAGGTTGTGAGTTATTTATTTTTATAACTGTTGTCGACAATCATTAGTAATATTTAGGGTGAAAAATTTGATGAAACATATATGGCCTTGTAAATTTGATAGTGTCCCATGATTAATGTGTGGGGATATATATAAATTCAGATGACAATGAAAACATGAAGATATAGTGGTTATATGGTTATTATCCTAGAACCAATATGTCTAACAACGAATCTATATTAGTTTATATAAATGATTTTTTTTATTTTTGTTACATGTGATGACACTGATCATTATAAAGAATAGGATAATTATGTATTATGTTTAATTGTTATAGAATCACAATACTTTTGGCGGGTCTTTGAATATAAAATGGTGTGAGTGACATTTGAATAAATTAAAAAAAAAATCTAGATTAAGATAATCTAAGATATCTCTTAAGGCTTGTAAAATATGGAACTAGTTTGACCAGAAAATAACAATCTTATCTGGTTGATTATAATAGAGAAATAAGAAGTAGAGATACATTTTAATAGTTGAGTTTTTAATTAATTGAAATTTCAAAAGGTCATAATGAAGAATAAGATTTGTTTTTGGAATATTTTGGCACAGAGAAGAAATTACGCATTGATGTGTTTATTAGTAGTATCCAAGAGATGTTTTTATAGGTTTTAAGGTTTTTATTTAGTATAGTAATTAATCATGAAATAATTATGTAGATCACATCAAAAATACTTGTAATGTATTAGTAAGGAAGATTCTATGAATATATATGTCATTTATTTTAGTGGTATGATTGAGTAATCAATGAATTTCAAATGTTCTGTTAGATTCAATAAGGCCCCAATTATTTTTCTATGTCATAGCTGACTCATATTATATTAACAGATCTAAAACATCAAATTAAACTATGATTTTACAAATTCATATATAATACGGTCATGATATAATTTCCTTTTCACTAAGTAAAAACAAGTTCTTCATATTTAACTTGGTGAACTATGTGGAATTAACCAAAAATAAGTATATAAGATTCATATGTAAATTTACATGTCAAATTTAGATAAATGTTTGATATTTTATTATTTCATGATTTATTATATTGATTACACTATTCTTTAAGATATTGGACCCCAATTATTTGACAAATAGAAAATGATATTGGACAATGAATATTTGGCTTTAAGATACTTTAAAACTCAATTAATTATTTCACTATGAAACAACCCATCACAACATAATTCATTGGGATGCTCGGAAAATTTATCGGTATTTCAAAATGGGTGTGACATAATTTTTGTCTCAATGATTTTATTTTTGAAAAATTACTTGTTTCATGAATAATTGATGACCTAGAAAAGGAATAGAGTTTTAGTTGTTTTTTAATGACCACTAAATTTACAAATTGTTGAAATGGTGGTGATTCAGAGTGATATAATCTTGTGGATGATTTCGGAAAAATAAAATTTCATAAGGGGATAATAATTGTTAATTTTAATTTGAATTAAAATTTCATAAACATGATATGATAAACCTTATATTAAAAGTAGAAAATTTGAAACAATATCGAGAGTCATAAAAATGTAATAAAAATAATCAGAGGTAATGGTAGAGGATCATCATATAGAGAATACATAACAAAAAATAATTTCTTATAAAGAAATGTATCAATAGTAATTAAGTAATATTGTTCATATTGTATATAATATTTAAGAATACCAGAGAATCTATAATATTTTCCTTAAAGTAGAGTGGAATGATATGATATTGATCATTCATATTAAACATGGGATTGAGTATGGAATAGGGATGAACAACATATCGAGAATTATAGATACATATATTTTATTGGATTGTATAAGGTAAAATATGTTAACTAAAAAACCAACACTAAATATATTATATATTGTTAACATGTTTTACTATCATGGAGAGTTTATATTAGAATAATATATTCCATCTCTTCTTTTATGGAGTTTCTATAATATTTTTGGAGATATAAAAAATCATGTAAATAAATCAATTTTTAATACATCTTAAATTATGATGCATTTTTAATCATGTATACAGGATAATATAGGTTCAATATTCATTTAGATACACTAACAAGAGACCTAAAATATTAAAAATGATATTTATTTTCCCAATTCACGAAGTATGAGTAGAAAGATCCTCTTATAACTTAATGAGTAATTATTTATTGATTTCTACAATAGAGATCCTTTTGTAGAGTGACCTCACATATATTTTGTATCAAAACAATATTGACATTGCCATGAATTTTTGTACACTAATTGAAATATTCGTGTATTCTATTCAAATATTGGTTATTTTGGTTGAAAAACATAAAATCACTTGGTGTTGTGTGTTTTACATTATTTTATTCCAAAAATGAATATAATGAGATTGTTTGGGATTGTAATATAATATTGACCATGTAAATTTCATAAAGGAAATAAGATTAAAATGAATTTCTTGGTGAGAAAAGTTTTGGATTGAGTATACTATAATTTTACTCCCACCTTCTCAGAGCAAGTTCGGTTCTAACAAGTTTCATCAGATTCAATTAGTTCTAACTTACTGTTCAATCATTGTTTCAAAAATGGATTCAATGATGAGGACTCCCGTTTTTAATGAAACCAATTATGATGGATGGAAAACATATATTCTTTTTTTATATGTTATTATAAAAGGGAAATGATGGTGTATATAAAATAAGTTATTGAGTTGATAATGAAAATTGAAAAAAAATATTCTAATGAATGAAATGACCTAGCTCAAATCAATTAAAATAGAGTTATATAAGAACACCTAAATTTATAATAATGCATTAACAATTTGGAAAAAATGGAAGTTATTTATAGAAAATATATTGAAGAAACAGAGAAAAAATTACAACCATCAAAGGTGGAAAAATATTTCCTTTTATCAAAGGGAAAAAATAACTTGAAAGGGAAGAAGACTCGTGATAAAAATAACACACCTATTGAATTAATAATATTTTAGACCAATGTTAAGTATATTTCTATCTATGTTTTGAATGAAAAATTTTAATATAGAAATTTATATTCCCACATGAATAATTATTTTTATTGTCATTCAATAGAAGAATTAAAAAAATCAATTCATTAATAAAATTCATTATAATGATGTATCTACGATGAGATTCAGTCCTTCTATGTGAAGGTAGTGTTGTGTCCCAATGGATTGACATAATTAGACAAGTTGGGTGTATTGTATTTCTATAATATTATAATAGTTATTAAAAATAATTTTTTTTTGTTTTTTTATTTGATATGAATAAATAATTATTTCTTGAGAGATTAAGAATAGTGGATCTGTGAAGAGTGGATTAAAATATTTAATGAGATAATCCTAAGGAATATTATAGTAGTTAAGATCTAAACTCTCTTCTGTGTAAACTCTACACTCAATCCAAAAGTGAATGAAAACCATTATAATATGATAGAGAAAATTATTAGGGAACAATATAAACCTTGACATTTACACACAACAAATCCAAAACTAGTTGTTTACTATGAAGAATCGTCAATACCAACTCAAGAAAACATTTTTATAGAATTCATTTAACCTATGAGTTTTCCTATTTATAGTCCTTTATACTAGTGAACCTTAATAAAGATCGCTCAAAAACTATTTCAGTCTTTTTTTGGGTATATATTCTAATAAATAATTTTAAATAGTTGTATAATAATTATGTAGTAATATTTAGTGTCAGCAGCTGCATACCAATAATTAAAATAAATAATGTATGTAAACCCATGGGGGAGTTCCCAAAATATTTTCAGGTATGGAATATTTTTTAAATCTCATCAATCAAATGATATACCATGATAATTTTAGAAGTTTACATCAGAAAGTAGTGGTGGACAATGATGCCTCAATTGCATTCACACAAGATTACTAGAAAATATGATATTTCACATCAATTGATTCTCAATTATAGTTAGGTAATAATAATAACCTTTGAAAATTGATCCCATTAAATTATATCCACAAAATTGAAACAAAAAATTTGTATCCATTAGTTGTAAACAACATAATGATTTAAAATTATTGTTGAAAAAAATTAGTTTTCAAAATTTTCTATGGAATTTAAAAATATGAGTCTTGTACAACCAACATTAAATATGTTGTCAAATAGATTAATACGACCCTATAATAATAAATAAATATAAATACCATTAATATAAAATAATTTATTTTGAGAAATTCAAATTTTAAATGTATTAAAATATTCATGCACGCATATACATAAACAATAATAATAACATAAAAAATTAAAACAACTATGAATTAGATTGTTATACATAAATAATAATTTAGAAACATTTAAAACAAAATAAATCAACCAAAAATAAATTAACTCAATCTTGTTGTGTCACATGATGTATGCTCATAAAATAATTTTGAAAGATTTTAATCTTAATTTAGGCCCTTGTTAAACATTCCATAATTACTTGACATAGATTATGTGAAATTATCACGATTATATGAATCAAAAAAATCATTAGAAATATTAATATAATAATGTACATATTTTAAATATCAAAGAGGCCAAAAAATAGAGAATTTTAATTTTGTATTCAGTGAAGTGGAAACCATGATCATATCAATAGAGTGGTGGCAAAAAGATGTCCATTTATTATAGGTATAAACTAAAAATAATATTTTTTCTACACTGATATAATTTAAAATGCTAGTCCATTTTAAATTATTTTATCATGGTAATTAGTAAAATGAATAATCATTAGAATGTTAAATAGATAATTCTATGTGTGACGTATATTGAAGATACGAAGGATCAAAAAACAATAGAGTAGGGGTTGAATCAGTTGTTCACATTTTATGAGTTTCAAGACAGTCAAAAACATAACACCTAAAACCTGTTATGGTTAAATTTATAATCATATATTATTAAAAAATCATGCATAAAGAAGTATGAACTAAATTTAGGAAAAAAAGATTTACAAGGTTGGAGCTCAATGTGAGAACCAACATCATTTCCATAAACATCCCTGTGGGTCTATTGAAATTCACTATTAAGGAGTCAATACAACTTATGGAAACTCCCATTAGAAAAATTCTATATCTAAATATCATTGACTATATAGAATCCCACAAATTTAAAAAAGTATCTTACAAAAATATTTAAAAACAAAATCAGAAATAAATTATTCAATCTACTAGACAAAAGTTCATGGGTCTGATGACCCTGATTTCAATTGACATCAGTTTGATGATCCTAGTCTGATTGTTTTAAAATGACCGACTCATTATTAAAGTCCCTAACTCAATTTTAACATCTTAAACTCCTCTAGGAAACTCATTCAGATATACATATATCTAATAAACTAATAAAAATAATCTCAATATGACGTTTCTCAGTACGGTTAACGAAAAAAGAGATGTTTGATCAACTAATGAGATACCTATCCAGAACAAATTGTATGTAAAATTCCTCCACCCTCCCACTTTTTAAAACTTATAAAAATGTTTTAAATGTGAAATAACTAGGACATTAGTTATGTATACTCAGAAAAGAATATGTCGGAAAATTAAAAACTCTTCCCATGTACTCAAATTTCAAAACACAAAAAAAACATTCAAATTTAAACTTCAACATTGAATTCTCAATAAAATCCCATTTCATCACTGAAATTAGTCTTCTTAATCAAACTGATATTTTTTCTGTCTGATTATAATTCTAAACTTTAGTTATATTATCTTTCTCAGCTCCAATATAATTATATTTCTTATCTTATATAGAAAAATATTTCTCAACTATATTATGATTATCTTTCTCTACTACTCTATAATTATCTTGATCAACATCATTATTATTTTCATTCTAAGAAATAGTATAATTATCTTCATCAGGATCAGTATGATTATAATTCATAGATTCAGTATTATAATATATTTCATCTAAATTATGACTATATTTCTCAACTCTTACTGATTATATTTCGAACATTCAGTACGATTATCTCGGTCAGGTTCTGTCACATTATATTTCATAGCTTCAAAATTATTATATTTCCCATCTTCAGTATGATTGTATTGCTCAACTTTAGGCTGATAATCATGTTCATATTCAATTTTATTATCTTTACTATAATAAATATGATTTTCATTCTCAACATAAATACTATTATATTATTGAGGATCAGTTTGATTATATTTCTCTACTTCAGTCCGACGAATTTCCTCATCTCATTACTGTGACATTTTTCATCAAGGTGACTATGTTTAAAATTACTTCTCATATTCAATTTGATATTTCTTCCCATATTGATTCTGATCATTCATTTTAGAGTCAGTGTTATTTTCCTTCTTAGAGTCATCCCAATCATTCTTCTTATTGTGTGTCCTATTTTTATAAATAATGTTAGTATGGTCTTCCTTCTATAAGCTAATCCAATTTTCATTCTTAATTTAAGTAGGATCTTATATCATAGAGTCAATTTAATTGAAATTCATCATAATATAATTTTCCAATTTAATGGATCATTATTCAATAATTACACCCCTGAGAAATTTTCACCTATTTTTTGAAAAAATTAATTCACAAAAGATTAGTTATCAGCAGATACAAATTTTTTTTAAAGAAAAACAACAAAAAAGTTTTTAAATATCCCCTTTTAATTTTTTTACAACACTTATTAACAACTTTTTCAACTCTCATAATGTTTTTATAAATCAATATTTTAATTTTTACAAAAAAACAAAACTTTTCTCTAAATAATTTGACTTCACACAACACTAATGGATAAATTAATGTTTTTGATTTCATTTAATCCATCAATGACAGTATTTTTTTCATTTTAAGATATACTATGCCAACATCCATAATTTTCTTTTCTCACATATTTAATTTTTTATCCCCCATTTTATTATAACCACTACTTCATATTCATAAAAAAGATACGTGAAAATATTTATACAAAGTAAAAAAAAAATTAAATTCCATACCCCATTTTTAATATAATCCAAATCATGGTGGGGGTATTTCGTTATGAGATTGAAGAAGTCATTGGGGTAGGCTAAAAATGAAGATATAACCTCAAAACCACAATCCTTTCGTCTGGAACTTCATTTATGATGATATCACCAATTTGATACTTCATTAAGATATATTCAAAAAAACATCTCCAACATCAAAATTCAATTTTATAAAGTGAAAATATATATCAATGGGATTTGAAATTTAATAATACATAAGATTTTTTGAAAGGTAAATTTCCCTCAAATTATCACAATGTGTCTTAAATTGTTTGGAAACTTTTACTTTCAAATCATCCAATTGAAATTTCATCCTTAATACCAATGTAAAATATTGAGTAGCTACAACATATTCTGATTATATTGTCCTCATAATTAATAAAAAACTTATTATTTGTATTCCAAATTACATAAAATTCACTTATAAAAAATATTCCTCCTAATATTGACTTTCAGTCATTACAATATAATACCCAATCAACATCTTTATAACCCTAAAACATCATCCCATAATTTCTTTTGTACTATAACCCATATTTAGTTAGTCCATTTACATACCTCAGAATTATTTTTTATTCCATGTTATAGGATTCTTTCAGACTACTTTTTTAACTATAAAAATTGTCCCAAAATAAAAAATATATTGCCTTCAAGATATATGATAATGTAGACTTACAATCAACTACAAAAATTATTTATTATTCAAACATTTTCTAGAATCATCTTTAATCAGCATTCCGCTAATTTATATATGAGAAGATACATCCCTAGATTTTTCTATCCCAAACTTCTTTATAAATTCACTGGGATACCAATTTTTAGATAACAAATGTGTATTTTTATTCTTGTTGAAAATTTAAGGAAATGAAGAATGATAATTCCAAAAACATTGAAATTTAAAAATTCTTTTTTATGTCCTCAAAAAATTTCAAACAAACATTTTCATCCTCCCTAGAAAAAATTATACAATCCACATAAAAAATTACAACTACGGATCCAGAGTCAACATCATTAGCATATAAATTTCTATCATCTTTTCCATTAAATATATCATCTTTCTCTAAGAGATTTCTTGTTTTGAACACCAGGAAAAAAAGATTGTTTCATCCAATAGACGTATTTAATTAATATATAAATATTGTTTTCATTGTTACCATTTTGAAAACAAAAAGGTTGTTCAATTTAATCTTCTTATTTAATATCACCATTTCATAAATCTTAATTTACATCCATCTAATAAAATTTTTAATTTTGATGTGCTCCCATAAACATATTTTTTCTAAATAATGTATAATCTTGAAACTAGGGAAAATTTTTCTTAAATATACACACATTCCACCAATGTATATACATTACAATGATGTATTTATTTGTTTCTTAATCCATCTCCACGATTATTCTATTTATTTCTATAAACCCACTTTGTAATTATAATATTTTAATTTTTTATTCGTGGAAAAAGTTCCCTTCTTTAATTTTTCTCTATCTACACCAACACATCATTCATATAATCTACCCAATTTTTGTTGAATAGATTCTAAGAAATATTCCGGTTAAATTTCATATATAAGTGATGTCTTTTCTCAAATCTCAACATCTTTATTGTCTCTACATTATCCTTATCATATATAATAATGTTTTTGGACTCAACACTTTTTTATAACCAATAAGATTTAAAAGATTATCTTTTATATAATGTTTCCTCATCAAATAATTCTCATGAATAATGGTATGTATGTTTTGAGTCACAATCATATGAAATATCATTTTTATCCTCCTCAAATTTCTCAATAAATTTTTAAGTAATTTTAATTTTCAATTACTTTCACATCGTATGAGTTCGCCAAAATTTTTAGGAATTTATTATAAATTTCAGAACATCATCCAATGGGTGAATGACCTTGAAGATTTTCTTCCCCATCTTTCTCATTATTCTTTTCCAGATCCAGTTTTTTGAATTTATGTAATCATGGAATTCCAAAAACAAATTATTTACTTCAATGAAGTTTTTTTCATTAAACATTCATAAGAATTCATGTTGGATTTTTTTCTCAACAAACATGTATTCTGAATATTTCAAACATTATTTAAAGCTTATCTCTACTTGAACAATGAGATTATTTTCCTTCTAAAACATTTCTTCATATTTTCATCGAAACAATATTCTTTATTTATGAAACACTGTTTTTTGTGGAGTTTAGGCATCACTATACTAATGATTGATATCATACTTTATCATATATGATACAATTGAATTTCTTAGGAATTTGGTTACATTATTTTTTCTTAATATCTTAATAAAATTCTTTATTTCATTCTCAACTTTTTTTTGAAAAACATGAAAATTTTCCTGGCCTTTGATTTTTGTTTCATAAATATATAGTTTGTAATCCATGAGAAATAATCAATAAACGTAATAAAATATAAATCTATATTTTTTCACTGATGTATCATTACCCCACTAAAATAGAACTAAATACATTAAAGAGGTTTAGTAGATTGTATATCAATTATTTTATAAATTATGTTACTCATATTCGTTTTATGATAAGTAATGAAAACATCTTCATCTACTGTTTTCAATTTTGTAAAACAATGGGCAACATCATCATCAGAATGTTTTTTCTTATTATTTTATCAATGGTTTTCTAGTCTTTGGTGTGACAAATTATTCGCATCTTCAACACTTACGTAATATTTTTTATTGTGTTGTCTAATCTAAAATATATTCACATAAAAAACACTTCCATAGATTTCATAATTTTTAATTTAATCATAGTCATTATGATTCCTCTAATTTTTAAAAAACTATCATTAACAAAAGTAACTTATCCACCATCATGACATTCAATATGTTTCCTGATTTTTATATCACCTATCATATGTGAAGACCAATCACTTTCAAGTATTCATTGATTGTTAATTTTTTTCATTCCAAAAAATAATATTAATAAAATATATTTCCTCAACATTATTTTTTTGAACATCATTTTCTATTGTATCATAAGATACTTTTTACAGAAGGGGATTCATATATGTTTTAGTATGATTAACATCCAAACCACACGATCCATAAAATTCTTCTAGTCATTAAAATTTAGTTTCGGATGGATTTTTTCAAACATCTGCAGATTTTTCTTTTTTATCATCGCATGGGTTTGGAATGTTACTCATCATCCTTCCACCATTGCATTCACACTGACAAAAGCATATTCTAAGAAGAGAAATGTAATGAAAACTATTATAATCCTTCTACTAATATATTCCAGCGTACTTTAAAAGATATCAAGAATTTATTTTCAATTAAAGTACGATATTTAACTATAGAAACACTATTGAGGTTAATGATTTATTCAATAATTAACAATCTATGGATGTGGAACATCATTTCTTCTAAGTAACTTTTCATATTTTTTCGATGAAATATGTTTTTACACAATTTTTCAAAATAAGATATATCAATACTTCTTTCATAACCTAGAATGTTATATAACTCACATAAAACATTATTTTTTGTAGGTGAGGATTTCAAATGGTTAATTATTTGAGTTCTTAGAGTAGCTTTAGAAGTATCATCATTTACTTTTGAATAATTATTTAACATTTCATTTTTCTTCCTCAAGGTAAATTTTGACACATGATTTTTTATTGAAAATTGATAAATACTTATTAATTATCTATCATATTCTTAACGAGATATTTATAATTATTTCCCTATTATAAATTATTTTTTTATCATATAATATCTTCTGAATTTGTTCTTCATCCTGATTGATGTTATTTTTCTTCCTTCAACAACTTCATCATGAAATCTATTTACTTCTATTATATTTCACTTTTGATTTTTTTTTTCTCGATTCAAGAAAAATGTTATATATTGAGTGGATACTCCCTATAAGATTCTTCTCTACCTTTATTAATATTTGAGGAATATTTTTTTCTCAAAATTTTCAATGAACATTTTAGATTTTTATAATCATTCATCCTCTAAAGGCTTTTTTCTGTTGAGTCTCATTCAACATTCTTACCCAGTATATTTATTTTTCTCATGTGTACTTCTTATATTTATTCGATGACACCTCTTTTTTATAAAATCTATTACAATTATTCCATTGAAGTTTTTAATTAGAATCATCTCGATATTCTACAACATTCTCCATGAGAAATCTCCTAAAAAATTATTTGATTCCACAACACTCAAGACATTTCAAAAGATGTTTCTCATATACATTCATCTTACTCTTCGATAGTCCATTAATATAAGACACATAATTTTTTAATTTATCTCATCTTCCTCTTTATGTTCTATGTCATAAAGATCAACATCTTTTACACCTTGTATATTTATTTTTTTTCATGCCTTCAAAATACACTTCATCTATCATATTCTTTTGAATATTTGAGCTTTTGTCATTTTATAAGAAATAATAGTGTTAGGAAATTCATAAAGAGGAAAAACATCAATATCTTATAAAGGGGAAATTTTAGAACAAACATGTCTATAATATATCACATATGCTTATTTACATTTATAGAATCACCTAGGACATCATTTAATACCCTAATGTTGAAAACACTTTCCTTCATGATGGTGACGTAATCATTAATAGATTCTTCGTTTAGTATCCTTATATCTTCATTAATAATAATTCATTTTTTATATTTATTCATTATCTTTATTATTCCCTTTGGAAAAACGTTATAGCTTGTCCTACGTAACTTTGAGGTTTTGAGACCCATAATCGTCATATAAACATTTCTTTATAAGAAAATAAGGTCAACATTTATATTTCATCCTTTAATATTGATATTTCTCTTATAAAAAAACTCATGCATGAATTTTTATTATTATTTGTGAAACCACTTATAACAACATCAACATATTCCATTAAATGATAGGGTATAATGAGTCATCCGATTCTTCCATACATAATAATGATTTCCATGAAATGAATTAATTCTTATTCTTTTGAACAAAATAGGATCATCTATCATAAGAATTCAACAAGGGACCCTTCGCTATGATACAAATTAATGTTCCAAAGGATTTACAAAAAACTGAGATGTAGGGACTGAATAAGATATTATCTTTTTATGAGTTTCATGAATTTTGGAAAAATAACCCATAAATATTATTAAGGGTGATTTCCTTATCATCTTTTAGTAAATAATCATTAAGGAAAAGGTATAAAATATGGTAAGGAATACAACTTTTAAACGGATTATCCTCAGCGTGAGAACCCAAATCCTTTCAATAACCACTCCCATCATTATCAAAAAAAATATAATATAAAGAAAGAGTGAATAGATATTGTGCCAAATCTAGTTATACACCTTCTATATACCAATAATAATTAGTATACTAACTCAAGTCAGTTAACAAGGTTTCATACAAAACAATTAATCCAAAAATGTTTAAATACATTGTTAAATCTTCCCCAAAAAAATTCATGGGTCTAATGACCCTGAGTTCGATGGAATTCAGTCTAATGAACCTAATCCAATTGACTAAGTGTGATCAAATCAATACAATATTTCATTTACCAATCATCAATTCATAAAATCTGAAAAAAATTCACAATCTAATAATCCTCAGTCTGATCCACTCTATATGATCTTATTAACATGATTTTTATTAGTGTGTATAACAAAACAATAATTATCCTATCAATAAAAGATATATCCTTCTAGAAGGAAAACTTTCCCAAATTCCACAACTAGTATCCTTTTCCTCATTCATGAAAATGTTAAAAAAATGTGAATTAACTTCAGTTATTTTTATCAGTGACTCGGAAATAAAAATTTGGGAAACATAAAATCATTTCCTTCATACTCAAATTCAAAATCTCAAAAAAGCACTAACATTTAAAATCCATCATGAACTACATAAATCCTTTAAATGATTTATTTATAATTAAACTTCTTGAACATTATAAATTTTCTTTAGTTTGATTAAATTTCTTAACTTCATTATAATTTTCTATCACATCTTCAATATTATTAAATTTATTCATCTTAGGCAGATTATCTTTCCCAACTTCAATGTGATTATCCTTCTCAGTTTCAGTTTGATAAACTTGTATAGCATCCGTCTTATTTTATTTATCAGCTTCATTCTGATTATCATTCAAGGAATTGGTATGATTATCTTGAAAATATTAATTATGAATATCTTTATAATATTTAGTATGATTATATTTATCAACTTCAATCCGATTATCTTTCTCAGCTTCTATCCAATTATCTTGATCAGCTTTATATTGATTATCTTACATAAATTCAGTTTGATTATATTTCCCAAATTTAGTATGATTATGTTTCTTATCTTTAGTCTAATTATGTTGCTCAGATTTATACTTTTTATATTTCTCATCATATGTGTAATTATATTTTTTATCTTTAGTTCTATTATCTATTATAGGTTCAGTATGATTATCTTGCTCATCTATGTCTGACCAACATACTCATCTCAATATGATGAACTTATTCATCGTTGTCAGTCTGATTGATGTTCCTCTTAAGATTTTGTCTGGTAACTATTCTCATAGTTAGTCTGGTCATCATTCTCAATGTCATTCTAATATTCCTTATCAGATTTAGTATAATATTCCTTCTCAAGGTTAGTCTTAATTTCCTTCTTAGAGTCAGTCTAATATTCCTTCTCAGAGTGAGTCTTATTTTCCTTCTCAAATTTATTCGGATCATGTTTCTCATGTTAAGTCCAATTAAATATCATTACCATGGAATTTCCCATTATTATGGAATGTATTAAATGTTTAATCCCCTTATAAATGGTCACATATTCATTAAAAACATTATTTAATAATATTTTAGTTAGAAAAAAAAATTAAAAAACATTGTTAAATCAAAAAATAGAAAATGTTTTTCATATATGAAATTATATGAAAATTTATTATGAATATATTGTGGGAATTATATAAGTATTAATAATACCTTGGTTATATAATGGTAGATATGAAGCGCATGTGAATGTAAGAAATTTTCAAATATTATATTTAAGGGAATACAAGAAATTTATATTGATACATCAAGGTATAATTATAAGTTCATACATAAAGGTTAGTAATTAGAAGTTGTGTATTTGAAAGAATATTTTCTTAGGTAAGGGTAAATGACGTACCCATGATTTGGTAAACTAGACCATGAGAAGTCATATGTGAATGGGTTATATAATATGACACATGTAATGGTAAAATAACATTTTTACAGGTTTTGTATGTATAACCCCACAACTCAACATCTATATAAGGATTGAATCATAAATCCCATAAACTATGTATGGGTTACTTAATGAATTATAAATACAATTTTATCCTAAAATGAAATTTTTATGTATTATAATTAAAAAATAAAAATAAATATCCATATTATTATACTCCTAACGGAGACACTTAATGATGTAAACAATAAAAATTCAACGATTAAAAATATCTTATATGATTTAAAAAACTAACCATCTCTTTTGATTTATGCCAGGAAATAATATTTTAATGTAAAGTAACATAATCACTAACAATATGAAAATATAAAATAAAGTTTCATGCATTTCACTAAATAAATAATTATAAAAAATTTGTTTTTATGCTATTTATATGGTAATAATGATACATACATGGGTATTAAGATCAGTTTTGGTCCCATATAAATTTCATTTTATTTTATAGGAACCAATGTTATATTAGTAATGAATAAATATTATGATTTATAATTAATCATTTTATATTCTAATAAATAGTTTATTTATAAATAATTTTTTATGATTTTTTATATCGAAAAAATTAAATAGTTTTATTCATATTAAATTGTTTACCATGTATTATATTTTTTATTTAAAAGTAAATATACTAAATTTTATATATTTAATTTGATAAAACTGAAATCATTTTTTGATATCATCACATCATATTTTTCTCATGGTTATTTTTTATTTTTATGAAATGAATTCATTTTGGTTGATTAGTGGAAGACAAATTATTTAAAACAAAATTAGTTTCATTTAATGTTTTTAAAAAGAATAATTTGGTTTAATATTGTTTCTAATGTAAAATAATTACCTTTTGTGTAAAATTAAAATAATTAATTTCATAGGAATTAGCACTATACTTTATTTTGGTATAAATTAGTGTGAATTACAAATATGTTTTCCCAGGTGTTTTTAAATATTTTATTAAATTCATTTCAGAATCATATAATAATTGAATCTTTTAAAATGGATTTAATATATGGAATCATGAGTTTATAATTTATTAATAGGGTTAGTTTTATTTTTTTCTTAGTGAATATTAAATATGATCAAAATTAATTACGATGTTATTATGTGAAACTATATAATTATGGTAGAAACTAAGTGATATGCTCAAAAAATATTATCTCAATTATTATCAGTGGTGATTACATTGAAACTTATCAACTTATATTAGAAATAAGATTTTTACCATAATATTGAAATTTATAATAATTGAATGTTATGAATAATTATAAGAGTTTCGAACATATAACATATAAAAGGGTAATTGATTATCCAACTAATTAAAAAAATATTGAGTGTTGTGCCTTGGATGATTCCTACTAAAATCCCTTAAAATTGTTATCCCCAAGTATTAGTGGGTTTGGTCTCACAAAAAACTAACCTGAAAAGGATTAAGGTGTAATCCATAGATTATGTTCCAAAGAAGAGGTATAGCTCTTAATAGAGTTCTTTAATTTTTTTTATTCCTCTATATCCTTTAAACATTATAATTATATTCTTATTTATTAACATATATATCCAAAATATATTTAAATTTTATTATTTTAATGGACCAATAAAAATTCATATCCTTTTCTATACATTTTCAAATGAAATTATTGGTCGTACCTACACGTGGACAACCACATCTAAGAAACGTTTTGTTCTATATTTCATCAAATATTCTAATAAATGGTTACAATAATTTATTATATAAATATATATGATATTTATAAAATAACTATAATACTATAAATATAAAATAATATATCATCAATGTTTATATTTTTTAAAAAAATATTCTTTTTCCGATATGATTTAATATGCTCAATTATTATTGCTTTTGACTTTCTTTACAAAATTTTATTCTTTAAAATCTCCAAAAAAACTGTTTCAGAACTTTTATGTCAGTTTTCCAAAATTAAGAAGAATGTTTTATAACATTTATTAACTCACCATCCTTTCCAAAACATTATAGGAATTATTTATTATCTTGATTTATCTAAAGGTTATTCTTGTATTTTTAAGGAAGAAAAAATTCACATTATTTTTTGTACTTTTTTGATTAAAATTTTCATTGAGATAAAAATGTATGTGTTCTCAATTTTATAAGATAGCATAATGAAATTTTTTATGGGTTTATATTATGTTTCAAATGGTTTTATGAATAAAAATTGAATGATTTTAAAATTTTCCTTATTAATATCATAATTTGATGTTATATATCTTAATGGATGAGATAGATATTTCTCTATAAGTTTGGTTATCCAAATATTGCTATCAAATTCCATATGCATTGATTTAAACATTCTAGGTGAAATTAAAAGATATAATTGGGTATGTTACACAAAATTGAATAATAGGGTTTCAGTAATTCTTAAATGGGTTAAACTTGAGTGAACATCATTTGTGAATATCATTCCCAATGATACATGTATTTTTATTATAGTATTTTTATAGAAAATATTTTTATTTTATGATGTATATAATGTTTATTAACATTAACAGTTGAATTTTTTGTTTTATCAATTAAATTTTTTTATTTCTTATCACATGCCTCACAATTCGTTTATGGTTTCAGTTATCGTAATAATGGGATTCAAATATTTTTGTTGTAAAATATTTATTTTCACAAGGGAATATGTTTTATTTATGTGATAATAGTTTTATTTAATAAAAGTTGATCTTCTTCATTGTATTGCATGTTTTTCACTAAACTAATCTCTTTACATTAATTAATTATTCATTATAAAGATTTTTTCTCTCTTCCCATAGTTTTAACTATTTTTCATAGAATATAGGGATGATCAGTAACTACACTAGAGTCAAAATTTCATCTTTGGAATCATTTAAAATGATGAAAAATTATCTTTAATTAATAATGGGTATAAAATTAAAGCTCTACTTTTGTGGAAAAAATGTCCACAATTTGCAAGTGACCACATTTTTATGAAATTTTTAACAAATTCTTTAAACCTATTAACCTAAAAGATTAGAGTAATTTAAAAATGAACAATTCTTAGTATTAAATTCTTATTTAAGTGTATTAATGTAACTTTGTGTTATAGTTAACTTAAAACAAAGGTTTAGATACCATTATAGGTTAGGATAATATTAAAACACACTCTTATGAGAATACTATTTAGGTTTATATTACCAAAAAAATATATTTTGTGGATTTTTATGTTGCATAGACTAATACTTGTTCATTTGGAATAGTCTTCTTTAGAGATAACTGGGTAACTGAATAAGGAAGGAATCAAGGGGATAAATATATTCCATAACATCAACTAAGAATTTCTGGAATATATAATTTTTAAGTAGTTTTATCCCATTTAGCACATTCTATATATTGTGGTACCTATGACTGATAAAAACAAAATTCTAATCTATGAAAATGAATATTATTGAGAACATCATAATATATCACTATTCTTACATTAGTGGAACATAAAACCTAATGAAATAAAAATTATTGATTAATTTGTTGGAGAAGATATTTTAAATTTTTTAATGTATAGATTATTACATGTTAATTTATTTGAAGGTGAATTTGATCAAGGGTGGTCTCTAAAAAAGAACACAACGGAAAATGATGATTATAATTCAATGTATTAGAAAGTATTTAAATATTTTTTATAGAAGTTGTTCCGTAAATTTTCTAAACATTGAATATAATGTGAATTTCATGAGTTGATGAAATTATAATAATACACGATGACCACATATGAAGAAAATTTATCTATAATGGATTTCTTGTTCAGTAAATTTCACCCAGATCACAAAATTATTATTGATAGATTTTACACAGGTCTGAAACTGACTTTACATAGAGTGTTAGAATATCATCAATCCAAATGTTATGAAGAATTTTTTTTGATGTGATATTATTGTTTAAATGTTGTGTTATTTCAATTATTCACCTCTTTAATACGACAATAATAGCGGTCAAGGTGGCATGAAGTAGAGAAGCAACTAAATATGAAATATGTAGGTAATCCCCCTACAGGTTCCTAATATGGTGAAAATAATTTTAATTAACATTTCATTAGATTGGTAAAGTATGACTAATTTTTTATAATTATTCATCCTTATCAAGACAATAAGGAAAAGAGTTATGACAATATTAGTAATATGAAAATAGATAATAATCCACCAGTGAGATATTTTAATTGTATTGTTCCAGGTCATTATGATAACACAAATAAAAATATAGCTACTAAATGTTGGAATCATCACTTTTAGAAGGCAATAAGTGTAGAGAAATATTTTCCTACAACTAAGATAGTTTTATGACCCTATAATTAATTTGTTTAATGTGTATTATATAATTATTCATATTTTAACTAGTTCATGTTTGATTTAGGATTTATGAATTGATTTTTATCCTATAAATTTTCATATAAAATCTAAATAACAAGTTTTGATATACCATCAGGACTCTTGGAAAATACTATAAGGGTTTTTATAAAAGAAAAATTAATTTATTGAAATATTTCTAATATTATCATTGGAATATATTTTCTCTAAAGTCATGTTTTATTTAACATTATAGAGTTCAATGTTATTCTTGGTATAGACTTAATTTTCGATTATCATCCTATGTTTCATTACAATGGTGAGAGAGATATTTATAAGAATTAATTTGAATTTATATATATGATTGAAGTTATAACTATTCTACCATATCAATAAGTTTTTAAATTGATTAAATATAGGATTAAAGGTTATATTTCCCATATTAGAGAATATATATGACCTTCTTAAATAAGTGAATTTTAATTATTAAATTAAAATGTATATTTATTTTATTATGAGATTACAATTTTTATAAGTTACCATGAGGTGTATATTATTATTTATTAGGTTTCTATTGGTAAGGAAATAAATAAAACCCCTTATTAAATGGCATGATTAGAACAATTAGAATTATAAAATATTTTATAAGAGTTATTTTATATGAGTTTAATTCATTATAGAACCTAAACATGCAGTGTTACAATTCTTTTTACTAAAACTAAATATGGTTCCCTAGGTCATATATTTTATTATCGATCACTTTATTATAACGCAATTAAGAAAAATAAATGTTTCTTTATATTGATAAGTATTTTGACCAGATCAGGGGTGCTCAGTATATTTTGATGAATGATCTTAGTCCTATGTATCTTTAGATACATCTACACGATGAAGGAATTCCCTGAATGAAATTTTATACTATATATGGGCATTATATATTTTTTAATATCTTCTGGGTTGATGAATGAACCATTTATATTTATATATCTTATATATATAATTTTCCACGAGTACATGGATAAATGTTTAGTGGATTTCATTGATGAAATTATAGCTTATCAAAAAATTTGTGAGGAATATGAGAAACATTAAAGGATTTTCATTTTGGATTTTCATTAAAATATCTTGTCTGGAAAATATACCTTTTATTAATTCTTGTTACAATAGACTTCATTCCAATCTTATATTATTACAAAAAAATGGCATAACTATTAATACTACTCAAGATAATATAGTGGATGAGTGACCATGTCTTAAAAATTTTACAAAAATTAAAATTTTCCTACTATTCATTGGTTAATACCAATGTATTGTTGAAAACATTTCAAAGTTATCTATCACACTAGAAAAGTTAATTTTAAATGGTTTTTATTTCATCTAGATAATGTATTGTGATGAATGCTTCAAATAAATATAATATATTTCACAGAGATCTAGTTGTATCATTCCCAACAAGGAATGGTGAATTTTTTAATTATATTCAAACCCCCTTAAGGGTACTTCGATGTCTTTTTATGTAGAATAATTGAGTGCGTGTGAATACATCATATCAGTTGAAACGTCAAGGACTAAATTTTCATTTACATTACCTTGACCTAGCTATATTAGTTTTTATTTAAAATTATTGAGTCATTATTTATGTGTTAAAATTGTGAAATTTATAATGCTAAAAAAACATTTAAATATATATTCAATAAAAAATAACATGAGGTCTGGAAGTTGGTTGAAACTAATAATTGATTATGATTACAATATTCATTGTCATTGATGCAAATATGAAAAGTCCGATGATTAATTGAGATGAAATGATAATTCATATTTACATTTAGTATATTTGGAACATGTCCCTTTATTTAATTATTTAATGAATTATTTATGAGAAATTATTGGCATGGAATCCATATCTTTTGGTCAAGGTGTCAATGAAATCATCACTGTGAGATAGAATTAATATGGATAGGAAAGAAGATCATATTTTAGAAGAATGTTTAGAATATTTTATGAAGTTTAATTTTCCTAAATTAATCATTGAAAAATATGGTGTTTTTTTTATTTGTATTATGATGTGTGTTCTATGACATTCTCATTTTAAGAAGGAATCATTATCTAAGACAAATATATCATTGTTTTATGTTCATACGAATATCACTATTATGTATGGAGACCTTCAAGATTATTATTAGTGGGATGGAATAAATTAATAAATTTTGAATATTACAATCAAATGGGTACCTTTTAAAATTTTAAATTTAAGTGATTACTATTATAGGGGTTGATTCATCCATTTCTATTTCATTGATAAAATGTAAGAATCTATTTATGTATTTTGTGGTAGGACTACCAAATTAATATCAGTAAGTAATGTTATTCAGGTTATTGTTTTTTAATTGACTAGACATTTTTCTTATTCAAGATATTATTTCATTGAATTTGATTATGTGAATCATATATAAATAGATATGTATATTACATTGAGTCGCTCCCTCTATTGGATCTGAATGTGATCCTAGATTTACATATAATTTAAATGGAATTTTCAGTTCATTAGGTATCAAATTAAATTGTAGTAAAATTGTTCATCATCATTTTGATGGAATTCAATAGAAAAGTATTCAGAAAATGGAAGATATGCTTCAATAATAATCATTGTATTGATTAGGTATTTGGAATCTGAATCATTCATTATTTATGTATTCCAAAAATAACTGTTTTCATTCTAGTAAATATTTTAAATATGGCATCCCACCTTTTTTTCACATAAACATTCATTACATTATACAAAACTGAGGATCTTTAAGGTTTAGTGTCTTGCAAACTAGGAACTTAATACATGAAAAAAAACATTCTTCTTAAACACTTGAAAGGCTTCTTCTTATGTTCATCCTAGGTTCATTACTGAATCTCATAACTTGGGTGCATACATCAAAAGAAAGGGTGAGCAGAAGGCCCATTAACGGAAACAAGGGAAACATTTAACATGTGAACTTGAGATACATCAATAAAGTCATAAAAAGAAATTTAATAAAAATAACGTTTTTCATAACATGAAGATTTGGCTACAACATTTAATATTGACAATCATTTCTATTTCACCATGTTCCATCCCCAAGGTGTTATTAAAAATTACCATGGTTATTCACCAAGGCGTCGTTAAAAATAGTCATCTCTAGAGATTAAGTCTTTACCCAATGCATTGGAGCGCTATCATGGATCACCCTTTAAATGCCTTTATTATCCTGTGATCCACATATATAATCATCAATAATTTCATAAAAAACCCATATATCATAAAAGGAATGGGTTTCATTTCATAATCATAACGTTTTAAAAACGGATTTAAAGACATGATCATTGTGTCACCTTAAAACCCACAGAAAAGGAAGGTGGGTCTCATGTATGTAAATCCCAGAATTTAAAATAGAAATTTTTTGTATATATGTGAATACCCCAATATAATAGAGGGCTTTGAGTATTCACTTAATAAAATAAAAGAACGTTAGAACAAGAGAGAGAGACATTTTGAGACGGAAATTCAGCAGCATAACGACTATGTTTCGGGGTTTTAGAAATCATTGAAAAGAGAGGGGACATGGGTCAAACATTCATAAATGACCCATAAAATAGTAGAGGGACAGAATATGAAGGATATATGAACATGGTAATGAAATTTTAATGCTATTCCATATGAAATGGAGAACATGAAAGGAAGACAAAAATAAGATTTCTCTTATGAAAATTCGACATCCTAACGGCGTCACTTAAACTTCAAAAAATGAATTGACGAGATCAAATAGGGTATCCCATCATATGAAAATAAAATATCAGTATTATAAATATAGAGATAATACCCCAACATAATAAAAAGGAACTTTAAATACTTGACATGAAAGTAGAACTTTGAAAAATGAGAAAGGTGAACGAATCCATTAAAAATTTGGCAGCCTAACGGCGCCACTTAAAACTTCAAAATACTGAATTGAAGAGATCAAATAGGGTCTCTCATAATATGAAAATAAAATATCAGTATGATAGATATAGATATCATACAACAACAAAATAAAAAATAACATGAAATACTTGACATGAAAGTAGAACTTTGAAAAATGAGAAAGGTGAACGAATCCCTTAAAAATTCGGCAGCCTAACGGTGCCACGTAAAATATCAAAATACTTAATTGAAGAGATAAAATAGGGTCTCTAATCATATGAACATAAAAGATCAGTATGATAGATTTGGATATCATAACCCAACAAAATAAAAAGGAACTTGAAATACTTGACATGAAAATAGAACTTGAGAAGGGTGAAAGATTCCCTTAAAAATTCGGCAGCCTAACGGTGCCACTTTAACATTCTTAAAATGAAATGATGAGAGAAAGAGGGGGTATATCATCATATGAACATGAAAAAAACAGTAGGAGGAATATAAAAGAACATCCTCCAACATAAGAGCATGGAGCATAAAAGAAATGACATAAAAGAGATAACTTGAAAAGAAACATGGAGGTAGGATCCCTTACCTTAAAATGTAACTCTTAAAACTCAATGTCTGGGACCTTGAGGGCTTGGGGGCACCTTGGGAGGACTCCTTGGGAGGTAATGAGACCAGGGCATCATTGGGGGAGAGTTGGGAGTCTAATGGATGAGAGGATGACTTGGTATTTATAGGGAAAGTGAGGGGACAAGGCTTTAATGGCCATGGGACACCTAATTAGTGGTTTTGGAATAACCATGGGCTTGCCCAGGGTATTTGCCCATGGTATTGGGCACTTGGGACACCTCAAACCTTATCTTACTATTCATAAGTGGACCATATTGATTACATACTTAATACATCATTTAATGATTTCATTAATCACCCGTAACTTAAAAACTGTATTTTCACTATTAATCGAAAATTCAACTTTCTCAAAAAAATCCCAAAATTTCACCTTAACCAAATATTGATGCCCTGATTTCAAAAATAAACTCCATTTCATAAAAATAAATTTCTAAATATTTTCATTTAATTTTTAAATAAATACACTATTCAACGAAAATTCATTTTTTTCAGAAAAATCCCCAAAAATTACGTTAACATAATATTGATGCTCTAAGTTCAAAAATGAAATCCATTTTATAAAAATATTTTTCTAAATATTTTTAATTAAATTTTTAATTAAATAACACTATTCACCCGAAAAAACTAATACTTGACTAATAATTTATGAAACCGTTATTTAACCATTTTATTGAATCACATTACTTAATCATGGTGCCTAGATTATATTAATGATTTATTTAAGTGAGATTACTAATCCATTTGGTCATATTACTAATCCTAAGTATAAAATCACTATTCATAATTTACTATTCATACAAAATTAAGTTGATCTTATTAGACTCTAAATTTCATACTAAACATAATTGTAGAAGACCATTTTTTGAAAATAATTACACATTATTAATTATTTTAGGTATACATAAACATTTTTTTAAAATATCCTTTCTCTAAAATTCACCAAAAATATGCATACTATATTTATCCGGACATTTCAAAATTCATAAACTTCATCATAAGAAGAAATCAAAATTTTTATTTAAAATAAAGGATTACACAAGGCACTTATGGTCTCCTTATATATCCCGTTATCACACCAGCATAAGTCCTATGTGTAAGGTGTGCTAATGTGAGAGAATCTGAGGGAGGCTTGGCCAACATCGCATGAGTAGTAATTTCTATCAGTTTGAACTTCTCGCGAAAGAGATTTCGTTCTAGCTTCACACAATGAAGTTCATCTTGGGTTTGGTCCAGATCAAAGCCTAGTGGTGCTACCTCCTTCCCAAGTTCTGTTAGAAGGGATTCGATCGGTCCAAGACTATTGGGTGAGGCCATCGAATATTCTTTCTATATTAATTAACTATGATCACTTGTATTTAGAGAAAAATATCGAAATGTTTACTTTCCAGCGGTCATATTGACCAATGGTCATATAATAGTCAAAACCCAACCGTCTCATTTTAATTATACTCATGTTATCAAATGAAACAGTTTTGTTGAGTATGAAAAATAAAATAACACAAAAAATTAGGAAACAATATTTATTCAAAATTTTGGGTCGTTACAATCTTCCCCCTTAAGAAATTTCGTCTTCGCAATTTTCAAAATTGGGTTTTCAAATTTCATTGAATGTCCCACATTGGAAAAAGAGTTAGTAACACTATTACTTTAAAAGGAATAAAAGGAAGTACAATGGCCACCTGAGTTAACCCATACTAGGATTCCATGTAGGAAAACATGGATATGGAAGAAAAAACATAGGGTCAAGTTCTGAGGGAGAGTGATAGAAAACATGTTTAGGAGAATATTAACAATAAGAAAATCACAAAGTTATGATGTGTATAAACGGTATTCGATTACCCAGTAGGAAACGTTAGCAGACAAAGTTTTTCTTTTATGTTCCTTTTCATAGTTTTGAGGAATTCATTTACTACATAGAATAAAAACATAAGGAAATATACCTACATTCAAGTAGAGTTTCATCCTTTAATAAGTTCCTACCAAAACTAATATTTTCTCCAAACATTGAGCATTCAAAACTACTTGGTCTCATCAAATAACAAGAATCATCTTTTTAGAGAATCACATAATCCACAAAAGATTAACTATCAATTTATTATATCTTTAAACATTATCCCAAAAACAGAAATGGTAAGATAAAATAATTATTCAAAAAGAAATAATCCCATAAAAAGGGAAACTACTTTTAAATCTTCAAAGTTCCATGGTACTACCCAAAGTTCATCATAGACCATTCCATAAATAATTGTCCTTAAAATTGCTCAAAATAAACCAAAATAAGATTGAAACCCAATTATAAGAACGATATCATAACAAAGTCTTCCAAGATAGACTTTTTCATTCATCTTCAAAGAACATCAACCACTCCTAACATCTTATAACAGAAGTAACTAACTTAAACATATTTACCCCAAGATATGTTAATCATTTCGATAAGTAACCTAAATTACTATAAGTCTGCCTTAAATTCATCGATTCTTCAAAATATAAGTCAACCTTTGCTCCTCAATGAAAATACTGTAGTAATCTATTTACCTCGATCAAATAGGATTCCCAAAATAGTAAACGTCTTCCAAAATAATAATCATCTTTTAATCCCCCAATAATATCTGTCATATTAATATGGAAATCGTCACATTTCCTATCACATTGGTTTTTGGGACATGTTCTTCCATTTCCCACCATTAACTAAGAAAAGAAAGTACAATTAGGGGCTTAAATACTTAGTCAATAATCATGAAAACAAAATTAAAGCATAGAAGGATAACTTTTAGAAGCAAATTATACCCTAACTTGTGATCCCCTAGGTTCTAATCTAGGTTATCCATGATCATATATTCTTATGTGAATCTTTATTTTATTTTATCTTTGTTCCTTTAATAATGGTTCATACTAAGCTTATGAATTTACCAAAGCATATCCCCCGGGAGTGTCGTAACCAAGAGTGCATCAAGTCTCATTGTCGTGTACCAGTTCCCGTTCAAGTCTAGCTCAAAGCGGTGTTTTCGGGTTTTACCCCTATGTACATATGTGCCAGAGCCACCTCTGCCTGCTCGTATCCAGACAGGGATGTATTTTCTTGGAAACCCCTTACTCAATACGCACCAAAATACAAAGAATATTTGCTTTATTTAAAATTTTCTATAGGTTTCTTCCTAATGTTTTAATATCCTAATTTCCACAAATAACTAAACCATCCATTGATACCAACTATAGCATCCCGCCTTTTTATCACATAAACATTTATTACATTATACAAAACTAAGGATCTTTAAGTTTTAGTGTCTTGGAAACCAGGAACATAATAAATGAAACAAAAAAAAATTCTTCTTAAACACTTGAAAGGCTTCTCCTTAGGTTCATTACTGCATCTCATAACCTGGGTACATACATCAAATGAATGGGTGAGCAGAAGGCCCTGTAAGAGAAACATGGAAACATTTAACATGTGAACTTGAGATACCTCAATAAAGTCATGAAAAGAACTTTAAGGCATGAGAATGAAATCATAAGGCATATCATAATAAAAATAACGTTTTTCATAACATGAATATGTGGCTACAACATTTAATATTGACAATCATTTCTGTTTCACCAAGGTCCATCCCCAAGGTGTCATTAAAAATTACCAAGGTTATTCACCAAGGCGTCGTTAAAAATAGTCATCTCTAGAGATTATGTCTTTACCCAATACATTTGAGCGCTATCAAGGCACACACTTGACATGACTTTATTATCCTGTGAGAGACATATATAACCATCAATAATTTCATAAACAACCCATATAGAATAAAAGGAATGGGTTTCATTTCATAATCATAACGTTTTCAAAACGGCTTTAAAAACATGATCTTTGTGTCACTTTAAAACCCACAGAAAAGGAAGGTGGGTCTCATGTATTTAAATCCCAGAATTTAAAATAGAACATTTTGGTATATATGTGAATACCTCTATAGAAGATAGAGATTTGAGTATTCACTTAATAAAATAAAATAACTTTAGAACAAGAGAGAGAGACATTTTGAGACGGAAATTTTGCAGCATAACGACTATGTTTCGGGGTTTTTGAAAACATTGAAAAGAGAAGGGACATGGGTCAAACATTAATAAATGACCCATAAGATAGTATAGGGACAGAATATGGAGGATATATGAACATGGTAATGAAATTTGAATGATATACCATATGAAATTAATAACATGAAAGAAAGACAAAAATAAGATTTCTCTTATGAAAATTCTGCAGCGTAACGGCATCACTTAAATTTCAAAAAATGAATTGATGAGATCAAATAGGTTCTCTCATCATATGAACATAAATTATCAGTATGATAGATATAGATATCATACCCCAACATAATAAAAAGGAACATGAAAGACTTGACATGAAAGTAGAACTTTGAAAAATGAGAAAGGTGAACGAATCCCTTACAAATTCGGCAGCCTAACGGTGCCACTTAAAACATCAAAATACTGAATTGAAGAAATAAAATATGGTCTCTCATCATATGAACATAAAATATCAGTATGATAGATATAGAGACCATACCCCAACAAAATAAAAATGAACTTGAAATACTTGACATGAAAGTAGAACATTGAAAAATGAGAAAGGTGAACGAATCACTTAAAAATTCGGCAGCCTAACTGCGCCACTTAAAACATAAAAATAATGAATTGAAGAGATAAAATAGGGTCTCTCATCATATGAAAAGAAATGATCAGTATGATATATTTAGAGATCATACCCCAAAAAAATAAAAAAGAACTTGAAATACTTGACATGAAAATAGAACTTGAGAAGGGTGAAAGAATCCCTTAAAAATTCGGCAGCCTAACGGCGCCACATTAACATTCATAAAATGAAATGATGAGAGAAATAGGGGGTATCTAATCATATGAACATGAAAAATACAGTAGTATAAATATAAAAGAACATCCTCAAACATAATAGCATAGTGCATAAAAAATGACATAAAAGAGATTACTTGAAAAGAAAGAGGGAGGTAGGATCCCTTACCTTAAAATGTAACTCTTAAAACTCAATGGTTGGGACCTTGAGGGCTTGGGGGCACCTTGAGAGCACTCCTTGGGAGATAATGAGACCAGATATTCGTTGGGGGAGAGTTGGAAGTCGAATGGATGATATGATGGCTTGGTATTTATAGGGAAAGTGAGGGGACAAGGAATTAATGGCCAATGGACATCTCATTAGTGGTTTTGGCAAAACCATGGGCTTGTCCATGGTATTTTTCCATGGTATTGGCCGCTTGGGACACATAATACCTTATATTACTATTCATAAGTCTAACATATTGATTACATACATAATACATCATTTAATGATGTCATTAAACACCCGTAACTTAAAAACTGTATTTTCACTATTCATCGAAAATTGAACTTTCTTAGAAAAATCCGAAAATTTTACGTTAACCAAATATTGATGCTCTGATTTCAAAAAATGAACACCATTTTAAAAAAATAATTTTTTAAATATTTTTAATTTAATTTTTAAATAAATACACTATTCACCGAAAATTCATTTTTTTCAGAAAAATCTCCAAAAATATCCTTAACATAATATCGATGCTTTCAATTGGAAAATGAAATCCATTTTATAAAAATAATTTTCTAAATAATTTTAATTAAATTTTTAATTAAAAAACACTATACACCCGAAAAAACTAATACTTGACTAATAATTTATGAAACCGTTATTTAACCATTTTATTGAATCACATTACTTAATCAAGGTGCCTAGATTATATTAATGCTTTATTTAAGTGAGATTACTAATCCATTTGGTCACATTACTAATCCTAAGTATAAAATCACTATTCATAATTTACTATTCTTCAAAAATTAAGTTGATCTTATTAGACTCTAAATTTCGTACTGAACATAATTGTAGAAGACCATTTTTTGAAAATCATTACAAATTTTTAATTATTTAAGGTTTACATAAACATTTTTTTTAAATTATCCTTTATCTATAATTCCCCAAAAATATGCAAACTATATTTATCCGGACATTTTAAAATTCATAAACTTCATCATAAGAAGAAATCAAAATTTTTGTTTAAAAAAATGGATTAAACAAGGCAGTTACGGTCTCCTTACATAGCCCCTTATCACACCCGCATAAAACCTAAGTGTAATGTGTGCTAAGGTGAGAGAATCTGAAGGAGGCTCGACCAACATCGCACGAGTAGTAATTTCTATAAGTTTGAATTTCTCGCGAAGGTGATTCCGTTCTAGCTTCACACAATGAAGTTCGACTTGGGTTTGGTCCAGAGCAAATCACAGTGGTGCTACATCCTTCCCAAGTACTGTTAGATGGGCTTCAATCGGTCCAAGACTACTGGGTGAGGCCATCGAATCTTCTTTAAATATTAATTAACTAAGATCACTTGTATTTAGAGACAAATATCGAAATGTTTAGTTTCCAGCGGTCATATTGACCAATGGTCATATAACAGTCAAAACCCAACAGTTTCATTTTAATTATACTCATGTTATCAAATGAAATAGTTTCGTTGAGTATGGAAAATAGAATAACACAGAAAATTAGGAAACAATATTTATTCAAAATTTTGGGTCGTTACAGTAAATCTATTGAGGTATTTTATGGGAAGTTATATTGATAAAAAAACATATTATGAATAAGATTGTTAGAGACTAATATTATGGCCAGAACTAGTTTCATATGTGTTTGATAAGGAAAATGTGATGCCAAAACACATGAGGGAATCTCATAGTAGGAAGAAAAATTATGAAGATATTTTCATGATAATCCTTTCATTTTATGTTGGCAATCATGTATTTATTAAAATAAATAAAAGTGATGGTCCTTTGTATTGTAAACCCTCACCCAAGTGGTACCCCTCCCAGTCAAGAAATGATATAAGGGAGATATTAATTCATTAAACCCCCCTATAATAGTCCATTGGTTCATGACAAGCATCAAGGGTGTATTATACATTCAATTGGGATCCATGTCCCCCTAAAAGAATATGAGAAAAGATAAAATAGACAAATACACCAATAAACCTCTCCTTATATAATTATTAATGGATTTCAAATGTCTTAGATATTTTTTCGTTAAAAATAATATAATTATAATATAAAGTAAAATTTCACAAATATATACATTACATTAACCAAAAATCCTTATCATAACCTAAAAAACAATGAGCTAATAATATCCTACCAGCGCATTGACCTAATCCTGATAATCATAATATATACATAAGTAGGGTGAGAATAATAGGTATCCTTATTTGGATCTTCCTTGTATCTTATTTAGGAAAATATAATGAAATCATACTAAATCCCAATGAACAACATGAAATGCAAAATCATCACATAAAAAATGCATAAAATTTCCACATCCCCATCATGGATATATCTCATCAATCAATTCATACAATAGATTTTATATTAAAGTAATAAACATGCGTACCCCACTACCACTTCCCCACAATATTTCCACTCCTACCCAATGTCCTATATCCTATTCCATATCTATAAACATAATTGAACCTATGAAACCATGGATAATGTATTATAACATGAATCTCATTCATCAAATCATCTGATCATCCCATTCCACATATCTATATTATAAATGATATGTTTTCTGGATCCACCACAACCCATATATCATGTATAATTCATCGAGTATTATACCTCGATCCATTAAAACCAATTCACTAATCATCTACCTCGAGCCATTATATCCCATACACATACTAACTGTAATAATCATTAGGATTAAATATTCATCTATTCATGTGGGTGAATCAACAAGAATACTTTAAATCCCATTACATATATATATAAGGTATCTTACTATCATGCATACTGACAAATAGTACATAAACATGAAAAGAGTGGGGCAGGAGAGGGTTGTCTTCCATCTGTACCATGGTCAACTAGATGTTGGTGAATACACCCTACTAATGACTAATGGGTGTTAGTCCCCTTACGTACATGGTTGGGGTAGCATATAAAATCATAAAATATACATGATAAAATATAATTCCAAAACACACTATTTTCACTCACATATTGTTGGATCAACTTTAACTATCATCTATTTGACACCCATCTACCACTACTAAATGTTATATATCATATAAGTACTTAAGAATGCAACAAGATCCATTAAATTTCTTCATTAGACATTAATAATGATTATTTAAATTAAATTACATTGATAAAAATTGAGATTCCATTTTGCACCAGGCATAATATAATTGATTCAATGGTTTTAAAATATTAACATATTTTTAGAATTCCAAACACCATACATTAGGGTTTAATTATTTATAAAGCAATATTTAAAAAATTCCACTATTCTATGTAATCTAGGAATAATCCGAAGCTACCAGGAATGTGATTTAGAACCAAGTATAACAAACTTCATCAATATACAGGGAACCAAATGTAGATAAACAGTGAACTCAATCATCTAGTCATTATATAGATTTTTAAATTTTAAATAATCCATGATTTAACAATTATTGACTCAAAGCCAATATTCAACCAGTAGCATGAAAACCAATGCCATCCCCAAAACCATAATATATATCACCATGAATACCACCTTTAGATGGATAAAATGGTAACAATAAATCCCTTTCATATCATATGATATCCCATACTAATATTATTACACAAATTAAGACACATTTCATGAGAACGAAAATGTAAACAAACTAAAAACTAGGGTATAATAGATATCTAGACCCTAAAACAATGGTATCCAACCTATATACCCAAACAGTATCTTATGTACAAAAAATCCTTCCTTAACAATCAACTGATTTTATTCCACAATCATGTAAAATATTAATTTATTAAAGGTTAAATATATGGGTTACTAAGATAACACATATAAGAATTTATTCAATTATTTAAACAATATATTTTTAATGAATTCTAATTTCACCAAATTTTGAGGATAAATATTCAATCTTATCATTCATTTTATTATTCTCCAGAAAAAGTATTATTTTTTAGTTTCTCTAACAATTTTCAAAGATATATGGAATATATTATTTAATTAATCATACACTAATCACCAGTTTTTTACCAAATAATTTTATGTATCCAATGATTCCCCAAACATAGATCTTTACATTTATTTATCCAATGAGTATTTTATAGTCTTTACATTCATTAAAAATTTCAATATATTAAACAACATTACCTAAGAATAAAAAACATGTTAAAATTTATAACATATATCGCACAATATATTTAAAAAAACATGTTAATCATAAAATGGTGAAGGAATGTGGGTGTTCACTAAAACCATAAAAAAATTGTTTATCTAGATTATTCTTAATTAGTCAGAAGCCCACTATAACCCAAATAAGATAATACATGGTTAATTTAAAATATCAAATAATATGATATAGATATACAAAGATTATCTTGAATTAAGGATTCAATGTTCTTATAATGAGAATGTAACAACAATACCGATCTATGGTCACCACCATTGTAATAAGACTAAGCCATCCCCAAACATTCTGCCATAATGGAGATGAAAAAAAAGGAAAATCCATAAAAATATAATATTGAAACCAATATCACATGGTAATAAGAATGGGAGGAAATAATATTGATATGTGCGGAAGTAAAAATATATAGAGGAAGTAATCACCTCAGTTCACCATAGATCGAATGTTGGATACTGGGTATTAATACCTATTAAAGGGTTTCCAAAACTGTTATAAAAAATTCCATTTATATCTTAATGTTTCAGAAACATATTAGAAATTTTTATCGATTTAATATATTCATGTTTAGTAGGTATACATCCTAGTAGAGACTCATAGCACAAATGTTTCATTCATTTCATGAATTTCCTATGTTGTTCACCAACCAAAAAACACATTTCCTCAAACCATTAATCCTTGTATTTATTTGACTATATCTTTCCATTGATATATATTTGAGTTTTTTACATTTATATTTAATGGTTGAAAATATAGTCCATTCATTTAATAAATCATATACATTATGTAAACGCACCATGCGATCCAACCAAACACAATCCATAAATTCCATTAGGGCCCTGGAACAGACTCCAAAAAAGGACATGAACCATACATTCATTTGGTGAACTCAATTTCACATCATTATATCCTCATGTTTTCATATTATTAAAAGTAAACAACTCTGAACCTTCTATATTCCTCCTCTTAGCACCATTAGCTCTAAAAACACACTAAAGTAGGGACTATAATATTTTAAGACCTTACATTATACATTTTTTAGAAAGGGAATCATAACTCATGGGTTTATTACACCATATATAATTTATAAAAAAATCATCATTCAGTTACTAATAAACCTAAGATCAATGTTAATCTACGGTACGTGATGTGTTTCATCATTCATTGTTAATGAAATATATATTCGATGCATCTCATATTTTGAACCCTCGTGTGGTACTGTTGGAAGAGAATCAATTATTTGATAAAAATATTATTTATATTTTAAATCATAGAGAGAATTTTTTTTACAATATTTTGATTCATCGAGTTATGGTTTTATTGAAAAATAACATGGTAGAGGAAACATCATGTTAATCCGAAAACATAATGAGGGAAAAATACACTCACATATTATGTAATGAATAAAATATCAAAGAATAATTTATTTAAGTGGATTAAGAATGTAACAACCCATTAAATTTATTTAATTAATTTATCTTCTGATTTATAAGTAATAATTTTATGGATTCATATTAATCGTAGTTTATTTATAATTTTTTAAAAGAATCAAAATATTAAAAAATAATAATTTTATCCAAACTAATATTTTTTCCGAGCATGATATAGTTTTAGTTAGTAGATAAGATTCATATTTATAAAATTTAAATTTGGTAAAATATATTTCAAATTTTATATCATTTTTTTCCAATTAGTCATAGGGTAAATTATTTGGATTTTTCGAAGAAGACAAATTCTTGGATGAATAGTGAAAATATTGATTTTTATAAACAAATTATATTTATATACATGTTTTTAATATATAATATTATTTCATGAGAAGGATTTAAAGTAAATTTTTCCCCTTTGACTAAAAATTATAATTAATTCCCTTTGAATCGTTGTTATACAATATTTTAGTATAAATTCATTTTTCATTAAAATATATTTTTTGAATAATAGTTTATTGTTATGTTTTATGTTCTTTTATTGAAATTATTTAATGGAATTGTGCAGATTAAATGATTAAAAATGGATTTAATGTTTTTAATTATTAAAATAAAATTTATTAACAGGTATTATTTTATTGTTTTAAATAATAAATATTTACCATTGTAAAAACTATTTACAACAGTAAATTATAAAGTGGGTTAATTAAATTAAAAAAAACTAATAAGGTACCAAACAAAAATCTCAGATCTTTTTGGATGAGAATGTTCTAACCCTAATCATATTATCTTATAAATTATAATATTTTTTTATTTTCCTATGGAAATATTTCTACATTGTTTATAACGTAATAAGAATTATAATAGTGTCTCTCCCATCACTTAAAAATTGGTACATCCTCTCCTAACTTATCTACAATCATTAAGCACTATATCTAAGGCAAGACTTACCCAAATCGATTGCTAGTTTTTTAAAAAACATCCTAGATTCCCTATTGACACAAAAATATCATCCTAGCAAGGCATAAATTGTTTCAAGTGTGTGTTTTAAAAAGAGGATACTTATCTAGAAACTTATTTCTCATGTTCTTATTTTTTCATCTAAATCCCTCAAAATATATGAAATCCATTACATTAAAATAACATACTTATCTAAAATATAATAATAAATATTTTTTTATGATAAAAACGTTTTTATTATATTGTTATCCTATCAGAAATAAAGAAATTACTCTTGGGTATATATCTACTACCTCCATCACATAAAGACATGATTAATTTTTCATTATCCCTTATAATGTATTGATAAAATTTTATATTTAATGAATATTAATAATAAATTTTAAATAATTATGACTCTCTAATGATAATATAATATCTTCCCTCTTACTTTTAAATTCTTCGGAAGAGTATAACATCACTTGAGCATATGTGTGGACAACTACCAGTATGAACTGATGTAATTCATTTTTTATTGTCTCACATTGATGTTAATAAGGATTGATCTAAGGAATTAATATGATATTTTATATATTTTTATGTTTCTTTAAAAGTAAATATATTGTGTATATTTTTTACAAAGTATAATAATGAAGACACATTTCATGAATATGTACATACCACTGTCTCAATGAATATATGTGCTTAAATTTCACGATACCCTTACATAGATAGCTGAAAAATTATATTGAATGAATGAAAATAATTATTAAAACATGTTTAATACAATAAAGGTAATTTATTCATAACACTTCTAACCATGGTCGAATCACCAAGGTTATTTTGTGGTTAAAAAATGTATGACCCCAAAATGACCTACATGAACATAAGCATTTTAGTTTCTAAATAAGTTGTGTTAAAAAAATAAAAGAAAAAATTAATTAGGAATGAACATTAAAATTGTTTTTTAAGGAGTAAATAAAAAATATAATATTATTATTCATCCCCAATTTAATTTTTGATGATAGGTAAGGCTTAATGTAATGGAACTTCCTTTAAAACCACATTTTTAAAAGTATTTGAAGGTTAAATTCAAATTTTATCCTATATGTCAATATTTCATTAATTTATTTATAAATTTTATTCGATGAATTATTTATTCCAATAAATATTAAATTCTATGTCCTATAGAGTTTTTAAAAATTAATTTATATAAAATTTCTTATATGTTTCAATTTGGAATCTTTTTTTCAAAAGTGAAAGAAAATATTTGTTTAACAATTTAAATTTTATTAATTTTTACCACTATCATATACTTTATTAGTTATCCAAATTACACTAAATAGTTTCATTTTTAATGAATATAATACTGAATTTCATCTGGTAAAATGTTGAAAATATTTTCATGATAAATTTATATTTCAGCTCATTTTTACGAGTTAACTATTATCTCATTTGATAATATGTCCAAATGAGTTTTGAAAAGGTTTTATCTTTAAAATGTGGAATATTTTAGATTTTTACATTGTGATACAATAATTGAAAATTAATGATTATTATTGGTGTGCCAAATATATATCCTGATGATCATTGGGCCCAAAATATCTCCTTAATTAATTATGTAATGATTAATTCTATGTAGGTTGAAATGAGGGAGATAACGAGGTAGGTTACTCTTATAGAATAATCAAGGCTTCAAATATTTCTCAATAGGTTAAACCTGAGTAAAAATAGTTAATATTATTATTATATATGATATCCGAATTATAATTGAATTTTTTGATATTTTTTTATTTCAAATGGTATAAATAGTTTAAAATTTTTTAATGGTAATTTTTTTTAATAAGTGTTTTAATGATTTTACATGTGCCTCATGATGACTTTATGGGGTTTCTATGCATACTAATTAGTTTCATTGGGTTTTTTTACAAATGTTTGATTTTATATTTTGGATATAGTTAATTTATCTTTCTAATTTTATATTTAGAAAAGTTAAATTCCATTATTTTTTCATGATTTTAACTAGACTAATTGATTCTTCTTAATGTATTATCTATCAATGTGTTTTTTCATCATTATATATTTAAAAATATTTTTCACATGATTTATGTACTATTAAGAAATATATCAACGAAAAAATTTATTTTTTGGACCCAACATAGAAAAAGAAAATGTTTCTTGAATAAAAAAATTCGAACATAAAAAGATGTTTTCATAGAAAAATATCCACTTTTGGGAGGTTTAATCTTTTTACGGTTATTTTTTTCTTAATAATCTAAAACTCTAAAAAAAGATTATAGAAATCGAATGAATTGTAAATTCATGAAATTAAGTTGATATTTAGGTGTTGTTTAAATAATGTAGAGATAGAGTAAAAATATGTGTAGGACAATGTGATTAAACTAAAAATAACATGAAATCAAAAAAATACAGTAAAAATAGTTAACATATAAATCATATAAATAATATATAACATCATTTTTATATTTAGAAATTATTTTTTATAATTTTGAGGAAATATCTCATAAAACAGTGGAAATTTCTATTTATATATATATATATTCATTTTTTACAATCATGAGATTTAATTTCTAGTTTGACATCCAATAATAATTTTTAATAATAATTCCATTAAACAATAAATTTTCGCATCAAGCTTTATATTTTATTTCCAATAAAGTTCACAATCTTCAAAAAAATTATCTTTGGTACTAGTGGTATAATTTTTCAAACTACTATTCTTAATTTTTAGCGTAGATGTGTAATATTAAATATTAATGATTTTCTCAATATCATTATCAAAATTATAATTAAACTCATTCAAATATTCATTTTAAATGTGTGGGTTATATTGTTTAATATATACCTTCTTCTAATATATAGAAAATATTTTAATTTTTTTACAATCATTTCCATTTTCACATTATATTCAGCATATAATTCACATAAAATTTGAACTTTAGATTTATCAAAAATAGATCTGGAAGATGATTTCCAAAATGACTCACAATTACTCTATTTATACATGTTACTCATCATAAATATATTACAAACGTTCTTATCATACTATTCAAACTTATTTTATTAAGATGATTGGGGAGGTGGTAAATAAATATTAATATATTAAACAAAAGTAAAAGATTACATATTTTCTTTTTTTTTTCTAAGTGATTCATCACTTTATGATGTTTCTTTATTTCATATCCAATAACTAATAAATGATTCGTTCATTTTATGTTTTTATACATATAATATTATATTTTATATTTAAATGATTAAAATTATATTTCATACATTTATTTTTCGTACATAAATAACATAAAATAACAAATTAGTCATTCTTTTATTTTCTCTTGTAATTATTCTTGAATATTTTTTTTTACATAAACCATTTTTGTAGAATTATTTTTTATTATAATTCATTTCTTTCATTTTAAAAATATATTCAAGTCATCATCTACCCATAAAATATAATAATATAGATAATCTTTAGAACATTTAGTAAAAATAATTCAGAATAAAAGAAACTCTCTTTCTTTCGCTATGATCATTATTATTTTTAATCTTTTTCTAAAACATATATTTCATTATGAAAACTTCATAAATAATGAGTTCAAAGAAAATAATTTATCTCCTTAATGACCAAATTCATTTAATTCAATTATGTAGTAATTCCAAAAGTATTCCTTCAATCATCTCTTTATTATCTATTACTTATTTAATTGAAACAATGTTATTGATAATCATTGAGATATATATAACATCTCGTTAACATTTTAATTATTAAAGATTATGAATTATTGAAATTTATAAATATGAATTCTAATTTAGTTACCATTCAATTATCAGTTCCTCAATGACTGAATATTAATGTGATATATTTATTATATGTATATTTAAAACAATATTTATTATAATAAACACTTCTACCTAGGGAATAAAAATAATAATTCATGAATTTATAATTCAAAACCAATTTATAAGCATCATTACTAGTCATGGTTCCAATCCTACCCTTAGTAATTTCTATGGTTTATCTATGATGCTTAATTATTCAAGAAAATATTTTCCAAATACCACCATCCATTCATTCTATTATTTGTAATTACATCCATTAAAAAATATCATACCTGAATGGATTCATAAATTCAACATTATGTAGAATCATTACAAAAAATATATATTTCCTCGGTCTTTTTAATGAGTATGATACATGTTAGCAACAAAAATATAAATATTTTTATAGATAAAAATATAAAAAACTATCATATATCAATTAATCTTTGATACCAACCACTATGTCCCAAAGTTTATAGAAATAGAAAAGAGGGGTATGAGTTTGGTTTTTTTAATATTATCATAGTTTTTACAATAAATAATGAAATTTGGTGGTTTAATAAGATTAAACAATTATTTCTGAAATAAATAATTTTAATGAATTTGTCAAGAGGGAATGAAGAAATATAAAGAGACAAACATTACGAATTTTATAGTAGTTAATAAAAATGATCCTATGTTTACTCTTCACAAACCAAACAAACAAATATAAAACCCAAAATAATTTTAGAGAAACTTTTACTAAAGATAAACAGAAACTCATAGCTTTATAATGAGTGATATTCCATCCCATAACATTACTAAGGATAAAATTCACACCTAACACACACTGCCATTTAGTAGGATTAGAAAAAACACCGTATTTTTTAAATGCATAATCCCTTAAAAAAGTGAATTTTAAACATGTTCAGTGACAATATTTGTTACATTTTTGTATCATGCTGAAGAACATGAAAATAATTTTTAATGGTTTTATAAGTATTGTATGGAATTATTCAATATAGAATGCTCTTAGCCTAGTAACAACAATATATAAAACAATTAACCACAATAGATTTTTGAAATAAAATTTATAGTTAGAGAGAAGTTTTTTTCATTCTTTAAATGTTTTGGGAAAATCAATATTTGGAATTAAATCAGTTAGTTTCTTTATGAAATGATGAATGATAATGTATTTTAACATAAAATAACATTAAGAAGAAAATTTTTATCTTAATAGTGTATATCTATTAGTCTTTAATGTGTAATATCTTTGGATACTTGTTTTATTTTAATATGATCCAAAACAAACTAAAAAACAATCTATATTTGGAAGTTTTAAAAAATATTAATAATTATTATTTATTATACAGATAAATGTAGTTTCCAAAATTATAATTACCATTCAAAAACACTATTTTTGATAAATCTGCTTTAAATCCATAAATAAATAGTCCAAAATAAATACATAATAATCAATTAAAAAAATCCCATGAAGATCTCATAGTTTCCATCTACAATATTAAAAAAACATTCCAAATTTTCGCATGTAAATACATAAAAATAAAAAATACATCATTAAATGCTTATAAATAACATAAACAATTATTTGTAGAAATATAATAAAAATTTAGACACATTCAAAAGAAGTAAATCAATAAAAAATATTAAATTTTTATGAGTCCATATTGAATTTTTATGGGAGAATGAAGAAAAAAGTTATTCATTATCTAAGCCTATATAAAAAATTAAATAATCATTTAAATAATTTATGTAAAATTAATATGGTTTTTTGAAACTAAAAAAGTAATAACAATATATAATATTGTAATGTTGAATATAGATATATAATAGAAACAAAAAAAGGGATAATCCATAGTTTTTATACATTGTAATGGTAACAACTAATATATCTATGGTGTGATGAAAATAAGTTGTTTGATTTATATATGTAACCACTAAACGTAATACAGTTCCTACGATGATGAATTTTATAATAGTAATCTATTTTACACTCTATGTCAAGGTAATCAATAATTTCAATAATCTAAGGACTGGTATACTAATGATTCTATGTGATCATTAAATGAAACAATGTGTATGTATATTACGAATATTATGTATTATTCTTATAGGTAGTAAATTCTACATGTTTTGAAATTGAAGAAAGGAAACTCATAAAATGGTATGGACATTTTAGATAAGACATGTCCGTTTGGAATATAAATTTTAAGTGATTCATAAATATAAAATTAAAAATTATTACATAATGATATATAAACAATGTTGCGTAAAAGAAGTAGTATGAGTTCCTTTAATGGTAAAAATCACTTACATAAAGAAAATATAAACAATCTGACAAATTATATTTATAAAATTAATATAATATTACTTATTTAATAGTATTCAAGTATTAAATATATTGTGTAAATGTAACATCAACACTCAATTGGCTACTTAATGGAAGAATCCTAAATCATAGATCTTATATAAGGGTAACAAACAACTTTATAAAAATAATTTTACAAAACATATAACAAAAATAAATAATAGGATTTTTATTAATAGACATTATAAATTTAAATAAAATAATATTTAATATAATTATTTTCTTACAATTTAATAAATCAATTATGAGAAAATATAATTACAAAAAAAATTATGAGGAATTTTAATTTAGAAAACATAAATACATAAAGTGGTTCATGTGTATCATTAAATTGTTGGTTCAACAGGATATCTTATATGAGCTACATTGTAGCTTTATAATAAAATAAACCAAAAAATGGTTAAATAAAGAGTATTTTACATGGAATCCATCACTAGAATGGTTCTAAAGTTTAAGGAGAAAAGAGAAATACTTAAAGAACTTTCATAATAAGATGGATAAGAAATGTACATATAGAAATTGATTAAAGAAATTATTGTAAAAAAAATGACATAAATTATGAGAGGATAAAATTTAAAAATGATATTATCTGAAGGTTAATTAATATAGTTTACCTACTGATAATTAATTTTTAAAGACCATGGATATTGACGAGATTTATAATCCCCCTAATTAAAAGGGTAAGATTAATACCATTTGTACTTTAATAAGTATATTTCATAAAAAAATAATTTCTGAATTTGTGAATAGTTATAACACTCCTACTAAATCAAAATGTGATGGATCTCATATGAAGGTGGAAACAAGATTCTATATGTAATAAATTGTTAGACACACCTTTGGTGTTTATATATAATCCCAAGGGAATAGTAGTGGAATGAAATTTGTTTCACCATTATATCAATTGAGATAATGATACACAACTCAATATCATTTTATTAGGATATTCATTTTATATAGTAACCATATATATATGGATATATATTTTATTAATATTGGTGGCTGATTTTAGAATAAGAATATGCCAACTCACTTATTTATTGGAATGGATTAAAAATCATAAGGCTTTACATTGTAAAAAATATTAACTAGGTAAGATAAATGTTAAGATGAAGTACAAAAAAGTTTTCCTCAAACACTAATGAATTTTTATTCAAAAGAACCCTCAGATAAAAAAGAAATTAAATATCTGAGATGAAGAAGTATGAAACTACTACCAACAAAAAAAAAGTGGATCAATGCTTAAAAAATGACTTATCAAGTAAAATAAGTCTATAGTGACACTAATTGATATCAAATTGGACATATATGAATTATTCATAATATTTATCACTAATTATATTAAATGTCTAGAAATTGATTATTATAGAATATTCAACCAATAGTAGAGGAAGCATGATTATGAATAATTTTATAGTAATATAGGAATAAACATGCTCAAGTGGTATATTTCCAACAATGCTATTGAAGACCCAACCAAATAAGAATTCTAATTTAATTATTTAATATGAACATCATTCAAGTGGTGTTGAAAATAATACCACTAAATATTCCTTAAGTAAGATGGAAAAAATAATGGTACATTTAGACCTACCACATTATTATACCTGAAGATGTCCAATAGGGGAACCCAATACCATTTTACTTCATTATTTATAATTATTGGCTAATTCGTGTATAATTAGGGTGGTGATAATATCCATAGGAAGTATTCTTCCAAACTATATAAAATTATAATAAGATATTTACTAAATTAAGATCGATTTATTTTATTTAGAGGAAATTAAATTCAACAAGTGGTTCGGTAAACCTCAACTATTAATTTTATATAAATGTTTGATAACTAGTGGGGTTTGAGAGATTGAAAGGAGAATCATGTTAAATCTCAATATAAATAAATTATGATCAAATTAATGTTGTTTCAATTTTATCTCAATATTATCAAATGTTCTAAATCGTAACATCATCATCCAGTGTTATAAAACCATATCCAGTGGTACTAGACCCTAAATAAATGAGTAAACAATAAAAAGATAACTCATCAACACTTTTGGACGAATTCAACTTCTATACGATCTTTTCTTAAAAAATAATATCATATAATGGTTTTTTATGAAAATATAATATTTAAAATTGTGACCTCCAAGAAGTGAAATAATTATTTACTCATTTATAGAATGTGAAGGTACATTATCAAGTGGTATCATTTCAAATATATTGAAGAATCTAATTTTGTAATAGATCATATATAATGCGGTTCATTTATAATTTTCTTGTGTTCAATGTGATATGTTTTATTGAGACCACATGATGCATGATAAATAAATTAAAAGTTTATGGTTGATAACCTTTTGAAAAATAAATGTGTTCATTAGTCAACACTATGGTTTCAAATAAGTTTTCTTATTAAAAATATTGATCATTGACTCGCTTAGTCTTTTAGGGTGAGTCAATTTCATTTTTCCTCATGGGTTGTTAGTCATTCAAAATTTCAATGAAATTTAATCATACATGGTATGAAAACTAAAATTGGATATATTTTTTATTTTTGTTGATAATTTGTTGATAATAATAAATATTTTATTTATGAATGGATTTTGAAAATACAAAACAATTGTTTAATCATTCAAAAAAATGGTGAGAGGTGTATGTATATTAAATCATGTTTGGAATTTTAATATAAAATGAGAGATATGATACATCAAATATGGTTATGATATTTAATTTCAAAACATAGAGAACTCAATATCCAATTTTTTTTCAAAAATTGTGTACAATATATTTCCTTACGGAAATAAAATACAAATGGGAGAATGTTAAAACCATGAGGCTATGAGTTTTTTTAGACATTCATTACATAAAATCCATAGTGATATTCATGATGAAAAACAAAAATACAATGAATCTACTAGAAATTTATGTGTTTTATATGATGTAGTAGATATATATATATATAATATAGAAAACACATGGATGTGTATAGGTGATATAGTTATTATACTTGAAACCATATGTTTGATAGAGAATCTATGTTATTGTTTATAAATAATATATTTGGTATTTTTATTATAGATGACTCAAAATATCCTTATAAAGATCTGGAGAAGTAAGGCATAGAGTCCCCAGAATTTTAGTCACTAACCTTTTTCTATGTATATGGAAATTAAATGCTAATATTTCTTTTTCATATAATTTGTAATGGAATATTAAAGAAGAGAGGCATGTGGATATAATTATACTGTTAAATTTGTAATGGTTTTAGTATTAAAGAACCATCATATTAGGTTTATTATTAAGAATAATGATGTTTGAGTATTACATGAGAATAATTTGAGGGGTTATTCATCAGATATCAGTGAAAGGTATAATGAAGAATAAATATTTTGGTTCATGTCTAATTTTTTTAATTGAATATGTTTTAATCATGGTGAAATAAAGTGGTTCATTAAATTACTAATTAATTAAATAAGAATATAAAAGAATTTTTAGATATATGTGTTATTAAATAAGTTGGTGTATCAAATTAATATAAGAATTTATAATATTGTTTATGATTCATCCACACAATAATGAATTATCTATTCCATTGTTGATTCGTGTCAGATTTATACATCTAGAATGTACGGTATATCAATTTTTTTTATGTTGTGTGTGTTACAGTCATGATAGAATATGATTCTAATTTTGTCGTTGAATCATGTCATATTTATCATATTGACATATATGATATTAATATAAATAAATTTATTCATTTTTTAGGTATAAAGGAATATTCCATGATACAAAATATTTATAATTTATAATCAGATTGCAATGTATTATATAAAGGAATCAACGATTGAAGAGACGAGATCATAATTATTTTACCTTAATTAGAAGAAATAGAGCTATGAAAATTAATCACAGGGAAAATACATATCAAAAATCATGATTATGTCATGAAACAACCTTCAACACCATAATGGTGTCTAGATATTGGAGAAAATAAATAGAGAAACCAACTCGTTGTTCAAAAATGAAAACCAGCATGCTATGATTATTGAAAAACTATTCGATTCAAGAAGAGCTAATGAATTTACATTATAGATAGATAAATATGGTTTTTAGTATGAAAATTCTCATTCTAAATAGTGATCATTGGTTGTGATTCACTTGGAAACAATCCAATGGATTTTTTTATATAATTTTGATGTTAATGAAGGATAATACATTTTAATTTCAATTCAAATTTTTTATTCATTAAAATTTTATAGAAAAAACATATTTGGAATAAAATAAAATAATAGAAAATAAAGAGGGACACCAAAATAGTTAAGAGGAATATTTGGAGGAAAATACAATTTATCCCTGTATATAAAATCATTGATATACATTAATTATTTATAGAGGAATGGATCATTTTTACTGATGTAACATTGTTTCAATTTAATATATTATTGAATAAGAGTAGAGAATATAAAATATATTATCTAATGGATAGGGATAACATAGGTTATTTATTATTATTTTTATGTCCATTTTTTGATTAGAGGAGAAGACACAAGGGATTTTTCATCATCTTGGTTATGACAGTTTTAATGGAGAAGAATAGGAAAATTTAATTTACCATAATTACATAAAAATAATTGATACATATAGAGATGTTTTTAACTGTTACGGAGAGTTTATATTAGAAGGAAACACATAAATGTATCAAATAAATAGTTGATATAATATTATTGGGATACAGTACTTACCATATAATGATCAATTTTGTATCACATATAGAATTATGATACATTTTACATACTATATATTTATTCCCATATAAATTCCACCTTCATGCCGACAATCTTTTAAGATAAATACATGTTTATGAGCATATATTGTTTAGATCTAATCATAATTGGGGAGAAGGGAGTTACCCTTGGTAAGTAGTGATCATATGTTGGATGTGGCATAAATAAAAAATTATATCTTCAAATACATTATGTCTCTAGTGGAATTTTGTACACTAACATGATGAGGAGTGAATAGTCCTTGGGTGTAACCAAATACGGGTGAATTATGTAAAATGTATGTGTGTTTTTATTATACTTTTCATTATTCATTATTAAGATTTTCTATGATTTTTGTGGGAATTAAATAAAATCATGAACAAGATCCTACCAATGTGTTAATAAGATCAAAACAAATTAGTTAGAGGGAAACATTATGATTTTAATGAAACCCAAATGTACTCCCACATTTTCTTGGTTTCTAAAATATAGAAGGAATTTTATTACATTCATATAGGATTTACCATCTCATAATCCACAAAACTAATTTGAATATCGTTATATGACAGTTGAGTTATTTCACATCTATTAATAATCTAGAACTCTTCATTGTAAAAATTTGAGGGACTCAAAAATATAGTATTCTTGGTTGTTATCTATTGAATGGTTTCTCTATCCCTTATATATAGAGGATAATATTAATGATTCTATTTTGAATTATATTAATCCCTAAATTATTTTACATTTTTATGTCTTTAGAATTATTGGGTTTGAATTGATGTTAATCCCTATTCAACAAATTACATCCTTCATATATAATTGATCATATAAAAATATAGTGGGTATAGATCACTATAATTAAATAATTATGAATAAAACATCCTTGAGATAATTGTTTTCTTTTTTTATGTTCAGTATATTATTATTCAATTACTTAATTGATATCATCATTGAAGTAAAAATCAAGATTTCTTGAATTACTATAGAGGATGTTCTCAATTTTAAATATTATATAGGTGATATCATCATCATATTCTTCTTCCACTAATTGTAAAAAACATGTTGAATCCTATAAATAAATCCGAATTGAAAATATCCCCAACAAATGAGTGATCCAATATAAAATTCACTATGTACATACAAATTCGATTTGATACTATTTTTACAATATCTATGGTCCTAAACACACTAATATTGTGTGTAAATTATATGTTCCTTTATATTTTTCATAATATCAACAACAAAATCATTTTCAACTACTAGAATGAACATATAATATATCATGTATAAAAAAAAATCGTATAATCCTTTTAAATATAATTAAAGCACAAGGGCATGATTATTTTTACTCAAGTTCACCTAATTTATTATATTGAAGTAGAATACACATTATAGTGTATGTGTGTATCAATTAATAACTAATATATAGTTTATTGATTAAATTATTTTGTAATGGTTATCCTCTGAATCCTAGAAGAACTCTCTACTTATCCTTCGATGAATTACATTAAGAAAAGCATATAAAAACATCACATTATAAAATACTATATTAAATAAATCGATTTATAATAGTTCACCAATATATAATTGATATTTAAAGTAATAAATATTTAAAAAGTTTTCATCTCATTGTATCCTATATATCATATGTTTTACCTAGCATACACATATGTCTATCATAAAAAACCCTTTTTCTCTTTTTATTACACTATTATTAATTTTTAATGTTGTTATTGATATATTTTTTCAATCATTATACTCATTTAATTACACAATGTTAGTCTATGATTTATGCATAATTTCATAAAAACCACTCATTTTCATACTTCTGAAATTATAATTGATACCATCAATAATTATTTTAAAAAATCTCATAATATCATTTATGTTATTTTCAAAATTTCAAGGATTATAAATCCCATTATTTTTCTAGTCATTATTATATATATTGTTTTTTATCTACAAAAATACCTTAGTTATCCTGTCAAATTATTGAATCCTAATTGCATCTAGTGAATATATATTTCCATTGGTATTTGATTGGTAATGTGTGATCAATCTTTGGTTGTTAGACCAAGGGTGTGTGATCTTATGTATATATTGATGAACTATAATGGGTTGGGGTTTTGGTTTTTGGGACCTTTGTTTTGGTATGAATTATAAAACATAAATAATTGTTTTATTTTTTGTATTGTATTCATTTTAAGTTATTTGTATAAATATTAATTATGTCCTTGATATCTATTGGTGTATTATAACTAATTTGACATTGGGTTTTGATCAGTGGTGGGGATATGTTTTAAAATTTTTATTTTAGTAAAGATTACTATTAATCATAAAGGTGAGTATACAAGTTTATCAAAATGTAAATTGTTTTAAAAATAGGTATTTTCATACTGGTAACACCCCATGATTTTAAAAAGGTCTATTTTCTGTGTAAATTTGGGATTTTTCTTTTGGTGGTTGGGAAATCCTTTTTCATGACCTTCTAAACTATATTTATGAACTTTTTTTAAACCCGTTACTTTTTTGGGTTTGGTATATGTTTTGGTGGTTGAACAATGTGGTTAGGAAAACACTAGATAAATGTCAAAGGATATGTGCTATTTTAAATACCTCTAGTCATAAGTACACATCATGTAACACTTACCAAAATTTTATGTTGTATTTATGAAATGTCATCAGGTGTGAAGCCTCAATGGGTGTTCCAAATAAATAAATTACATATAAAAGGGTTACTAAAAGGCATTTTCATGTGAAATGTCAAATTATGGGTGGTTTTTTGGTACTTAGGTGTAGTACAGTGGCAGCCCAAGGGTGTCTCTCAATGAGGATACAATTAAGTAAACTTCATAAATTTTACATTATCATAAATTGAAAATAAATACACCACACAGAAGGATGGGGGTGGGTTTATCATATTCATAATGGGGAAAAATTATACTGGAATAAGACTGTATATATTTATTTATTTATTTGGAAATGAATTTAATAAAACACCGTGAGAAGAATTTTTTTAGAAAATATTTTTAAAATACATAATAAATATAACTATACATGTTTAATTAATTATTAACAACTATTATTTAAATTATAATTTAATTAATTAAGATCCCATAATTTATTTAAACTTTATCCTATTAGAATTAGCATTACCAAAATGATGAAATTAATTAAACCTTAGGCTAGCAATAGATAATTAGAACATAGAACCTTTATAAGATTGTAATTATAAGGATATATAACAGTCATTAGTAAATCCTTTCATATAAAATTCATAAAATTAGGATTAATTGAGTTTTGAATTGTATTTTAACTCTATAAAATGATCTCAGGTTGACGAATGTTGTGGATTAATATTATTATCTCATTATTAAAAAAATTATCAAACTCATGTGTTTTCATTTAATTAATTATTTTATTTTATAGTTTTTTTACGTTAAAAAAATAAATCAAGGATAATATAATATGCATGATTGTAACTCGTTGATTAAAAAATGAGCAAATAAGGTGATAATTTGATCAAATAATAAGAAAAAGTACAATTCTATGAGTGGTGTTGTCATCGTTGAAATGAATTACCTTCACAAAAGGTATAGAATGGGTATAATTTAATAAAATATATACATTAGATTTCCAGATGAATGAAATAAAATAAATACGAATAAACATAAAAACAATTGAATAATTAGGGGATAAATATAGAGATTCTTGAATGAAAAATAACATTACAACAAAGAAGAGAATAAGAATAGCATTTTGGATGTGATCCTTCATTGAGATCATACCTCCTCCATTGGTTCATTTTAATGACAAGTAAAAAATTATCCTATATTCCCAATCCTATAAGTAACATAAAATAATTTCCAAATGAGAAAAACACACATTTATAGAGTTTATGGAAAGCTAGGGAATAAATACTTTTCATGTGAGAATGGAAAATTCATAAAAATATTTTAATCCAAATTTCACTACCTTTTGGGCCTTCAAAATAATGGGAAACTGATGTGATTCTAGAAGAATTATAAATGAGGAATTTGGTTCTCTTTCTAATTTCCATATTTGTGCCCAATCCAATCTAGAATGATGATTTTTTATTTCAGATTATGATGGGTTGTCTAATCCGGTGAGTCTATTCCATAGTTGAATTCAGGGACTATTTAATCAAATAAAATCTATAATCTAGCATTGATTACCAAAATAAAAGTTGTTTCTCATTTAGTGAAGAACATTGATTTTAATTTTTTTGTTCAAATAATATATATTGAAGTATTTATGGCCAAAATACTATAATGAACATTAAAGTTTCATAACTGGAAATGTCAACATATTCCAAAATGTATGATCTTATAAAAATTATTCCCTAAATAAAACAAATTAACATTCTTTTTGGAAATTATGTAATTTATTATCAATAAAATAATGATTAATAATATTATATATTGACTCTCCCACACATTCCCTTTTTCACTTGAATGGAATTTCATATATATTCTAATCCAAAAAATTGTGTCTAAATATTCATTCTCATATTTACCAATGAATAGTGGAAATATACGCATAATAAGAGTCTTGTCAATAGTTGATCTTAGATAATTTGAATTTAACTTTAACATAAATTCTATCCAAACCAAATCTATTGAGATTAATTGCATGAATCATATATACAACTTTCGTGGGTCTACTATTTCACTAATTCCACATGTGTCTGTGTACCAACCATTTCGAGCTCATTCCTCCACCTATTATTCAGTATATTCAAGTAATGTAAATAAATTATTCTTACTTGTTATAATTACTCTAAACATATTCTACATTCATTTCCAATCAGAATTCATGCCACCGATACTTAAACATTCCTAGTCGTCAAACCTTAATATCCTAGCCAAGATATCCACACGGGCTGTACATTTCATTAGTATCCATTTTGTTTGGATAATTTACATATTCATTTTGAATTTATTTATTTTTTATTTTTTTGAGGTTATACAACTCTTAGATATCGTGTACACACACATTGGTAAATTATGTATAGTTATGAAACCGAAAATAAGAGAAATGAATATATAGATCAATAATAGATATAATATGAAATTTTTTACCAAACATAGCTATACCTTCAATTGAGTCATAAAATTTTCACAAGTCATATATCTGTGAAATTTTTTAGAGAAACTATTGAATCTATTTTCAATAAAAATATCATAATGAATGATGTAAAAATTTATAAGGTTTTATAATGACACAAAGAATCATATAAATAGAGAAATATTTTTTATAAAAATCAACCCTTGATGATGAAATATTTCTTATGGTTATCACCTTAATATTGAATTTTGAAAACATGATTTTTCTATATGTTCCACATATAAATGAATATGTGACATGTTTTTTCTCTTTTTTTTTAAATTTACAAAATGTACACAAACAAATACAAAAAAAACTACAAACCTAAATAAGGTATGCATAAATATCGTCCCCTTCTCTACACATAAAATTTTGAATTGTAATAAATGTGAACATATGATATGATATTTTCACATGAATTGTATAATTTCTAGTAAGAAATATTTTAAATGTGAATTGTTTAGGAATAGAATGATATTCTCAAGTGGTGATATGGATATGTTGTCTGATGAAATCAACTAAATAGCTGGGAATTCCCTTAGTGTATGGCATGAAATGTTTCCCATTAACTATAATTCTTCATCTTATTTCGTCTTATGTTATTTCCACGGCATGAAATAGTATGTTATTAGATTCAACATAAGGACCTCTATATCTAGAAGAAAATTAACTAAGCATCATCTTCAATTAGGAATTATAAAGAAGGAATTTTTCCCCTACATGAAGTACCCATTTTGGATCATTATATCATGAGATAATATTGTTCATTACTTATATATAATTGAGTTCACTAATGATTATAATAGAATTGCCACATTCTATTGAATAGTTATCTCCCATATATCTCAATCATGGTCTAAATACATGTTCTATTTCTTCATAGAATAATATTCCTAATGCTAGATCTCCAATTAAATATGGAATGATTTTACAAAAATGTTCTTGTATGGGGGACATAACAATGAGGTTTTCTATGCAATACTATAATCCCAAAATGAATAATCTAAGTGATTTCACAAGTCCTTTCAATTTGACTACATGATTTACTCAAAAATCTGATTCAAATATTTATTTGAAGTCTCTTCCTGACCATTTGTTTCGAGGTCTTCTAGTGTTCATTTTCTCGTTGTCACCTAATAAATTCGAAGAAGGGATGATATATTTTATTTGAAAATGTTTGGGCCTTTGTCACTAAGGCAAACCCTAATCTAGACTTGGAGGAAATTTGATATTTAAAAAACTGAGTAGAACATGATAATAATCCTCCCTGGTGGATTTGGGCTCCACCGACTTACTAAGATAATAAAAAGTGATTAGAATTTATTAAAAAAAAATTATTCTTATAAATGAACACATTAAATGAATTCACCATAAAAATATCACTAAATAATATTGTTTGTTTGGGAATCACATATCTCATTGAAATGTTTCCAGTGTTTTGGAAATGAGATCATGACTAACAAAACACATGGGAATCATGAGATAAGGTAGGAAAACATTATCTAGAGTATTAAACCCTACTATCATTTAATTGGGGACCAATATTTCTACAACTAGCATATGTATGAAAAATATAAAAAAATAGAGTCAGACTCACATTTTTGTAGACATCACATAATAACTTGGTCATTACACTTGCACCATAGGTTGGTATCATCATGCACATGAAACCCAAAATCTCTCATTTATTTTTGGATACTATGTTTATTTATATTTTTTGAAATTTTAGAGGAAAAGAGGTATTTAAATAAATCTGCATACCAAGGATTCATACGTGAGAGGACACAGAGATTCACATTAGGGAATGTGTCCCCTTTTAGTACTTATTCCAAAGTTTCTACCTCTAGTGTGTGACAAATCCTGCTCAATTGGTCCATCATGAAGATATATTACCACTTATTTTCCATTGTATCAATATTGAATTCTTAAAGAAGGATCATCCATCAGATAGGTCAATGAATTTCATTTGGCTTCTTCGTGTGGTATCTTAGAGTTTCATGGTCTAAAAAAGCTACTTTGGAGCATAATTAATATGAATGGAAATTATCTGAAGAATATATAACAGTAAGAAACAACTATTCTATTATAGAGATATTTTATTTTATTTAATAAAATATTCAATACACATAGAAATCACATAGGACCAACCTTCCACTCTCTGAGATTAGATCGCTCCTACCATGACGTGGGACACATCACACATATGATAAAAAGGATTCTCCATCAAGGGGGTTATATGAACAGTGAAGTGGTTAGATTTTTCTTTATATCAAAAAATAATACACTTATAAAATAAAAAATAGAAATTAATATCATTTTCAATCAATCGAGATAAGGTTAGAGTGATGTTTTTGAAATATGTGATGAAAAGTCAATAAAAACCATATTGTAAAAGGAATGATCAAACATCACACACATATGTAGGATAAGGGAAGGGTGAATTAAATTATACATTATATTTATAAATCTCATTTCCATGCTATGAAACTACCCGACCTAGCATGATTCCCTTCACAACTATGCAATATAATTTCTCAAATTGAAAATCTAAATTTTTTGGAATGTTGTAACGAAAAACATTACCAAAAATCAATAGGCACTCATAAAATCAGTAAATATACACCATAAAATTATACATAAATACATCCATGAAATTATCAATTATATTGGAAAATATACATTCCAAGAATCTCAATATGATAGCTGGGATGTTTCAATGTACAAAAAGAATCCATCAGTAAGAAAATATACCCAATTGATAGGTGAATTTCATTTTCTCACGTACCTCATATTTAATGGGAACCAGAACATATATAGATAAACCATCCAAAAAGAAATAAATTTTATTATGTAAAAGTATCTTAAAAATATATTCAATATATGGATATGGGAAATATACCATACAATTGGAGTGATTTAGTTTCCTATAATTTATGCACACTCTCCAACTATTTTTCACTCTTAGGGGAACTAACTCATCATTTCCATTCTCTATTATAGTGAACATAGTTTTTATGGGTATGACCTATATAGTTCTAGCCCATTGAGATTTAGAAGTTGGGTAAATTATATCATCATCATGATAAATATCCACCACTTTTTCCACATCATCTAATGGTGAGGGGTTAAGTATCCTTTTTGATTTCATAACATATTTATTCTCATCCTATAAAAGAATCACATGTAGAAAAAAGGTGGGAATAAAGCTTAATATTTCTTCTAAGGAACAACTAATTTCCCTAAATTTCATTCTTAAATTACTTAAAGGATGTAATTTTTGTTATGGTAGGAGGTTATTAGCAATTGTCATATGGATTTTTGTTAATCATTCAATAGGTATGAATATTATATGCTTTGTGAAAATGGGTTGCATTCCATTTTGGGTTAGTTTTGTATTAATGGAAATAATTCCAAAACTAACATATTAGTATAATTATTGTCTGGTTCTAAATATATGCCATCAAAATTATTGAATAGTGAATCCAATCCATTTGAAAAATCAATGGTCCGATCATAATTATATAGTTCATTCATAGAATTATAAAAATAATCATTTGAAGATTTAGAAACTGTTGTGGGTTGATCATTAGAAATATGTGTGGAAGTATTTTGAAACATAAAACTGGAACCAATTCACAAGATTGCTAGAATAATGGATTGATATCCATTTAAGAATGATTGAAAATAATTATTTGGAGAATCATCACATGATTGATCAGAATGGGAGATGAAGAAATATGCATTTTCCTCCGAGGGGCACTTCATGAAGTCTGAACTATTAAATTTCACCGTATCAACTCAAAACATCATAGAAACTGTATTCACCTTGAAATTTACAAATATATTTGATGTTTTAAGGATGTTTCCTCTAATAATTATAGGATCATGAGAAAAAGCCTTATTATCCTACGTATTCAGCATGTAAAAATCTATAGGATAGATCATGTACCTTACCTAAATAAGGATATCATCGATGAATCCCATTTGGTAGGTTGTGGCCTGATTCATCAGTTTCCCCACCACCCTTTTTTACACCAACTCTTCAACATAAAAGAAATTGGAAATTGTGCGAGTAATTCCATTAATAGAGGCACCCAAATCACATAAAGTATCAGATAAATGAAACTGTCCTATAGTGCGGGGAATGGGGAATGTCTCATAGTCCTCAAACATTATAGGAATATCTATGTTAGTGTCATTAGTAGAGATAAATTCCACCCAAGTTTTATCCTATTATATCCCTTTATCCCCCTTCTTTTAGTAAAGTATTATTTCATAAAAATTTCACACCTTGGAATTTTTATGGCTGCTTCAAGTAAAGGGATGTTGACCACAATGTGCTTCAATGTGTCAAAAACAATTTTTTTATGTATCCTCATCAAATATATTCTTTTTTTCATGAATCTATTTCATAATAGAATGTGTTTTTGAGGATCATCATCAATCATGTTCTTTGTCATTATCCATGGCCTTCTCATCAGTTAGTTTTCATCGGGGACTGTATGGGGTTGAGGTAAATCCTGATCGAACAGTAAGTGTATATGTATCTATAATTTACTTCAAACTTATCAATAAAATCTAAATAACATTCCCCTTGGAATTTTTGGAGGTTGGGGATTGAAAATTTCAAATGATCTTACTTACCAGTTCATGGAGGGTGGTGGCATTTTGGACCATTTGTGTGCTTAACTCCCTAAACTCTGAACATCGACTCTTCATCTCATTTAGTTGATTTAGAAAAGTTTTATTCAAAGGAATGTTAGTATTAAAATGTGACATTTGTTTATAATTACATTATTGTTGCATGTTGATGCTTGGGCTTCAAATATTATTTGGGGTTGATGGAAATCGTGTTGGTATGGTAGAGGCTGCTGGAAGTATTGTGGAAAATAGGACCTCTATTGTTGTCTACATACATACCACATGTCTGATTGATAATTCCACCCTTGGTGGTATAATGGTGAATATTAATCATATTATTCTGTATATTTTGGCAGTGTTGTTGCTAATATGGTCTCTTAGGGAATAAAAATTCAGATTCATCTATCTCTTGTAATTTTATGCAATAGTAAGTTGGGTTATTTGATTCAATGAAAATTCTCCAAGGCCTCATAGAAGTTGGTTGAGATTTAGTTTTTTAAATGGATATATTTCTCAATATAGTAGTCAATTCATCCTTCTTGGAATAAATTAAATTATTTTAAATAGATTAGGGTATTAACTAAAATTATCCTATGAAATGTGGTATACCTTGGTCCCCAAATATTTTGGATTTTTGTTCCATCATATCAATTAATTCAAATGCATAAACTATTATTCTTTAAACCAATTCATCTCCAGCTGTAACATCATATATATTAATTTCTATAGGCATGATTACTTTATAAGAATATTCAATGAGGATTTTATCCCTAATTTAGGGATGTGGGTATCTTGTAGAAAACATGTTGAATCACTCCCAGTACTCATACATTGACTACACTTATTCTTTCTTATTCCCTGAGATATCTAATTGAATGGTTGTGGTCCTCAATTATAGAAAATATAAAATCATGAAAATATGTTCCAAATCATTCTAAAAGGTGTCATCTTTAGGATATAAATAATAAATCCAATACTTCCTAGTTCTATCCAGTGAATATTTAAATACTCTCAGTTTGATTTTATCTTTTGACACAGTTCTTGGATTTATTATTTAGCACAATACATTAAATTTTATATGGTTTTTTTGGTCCCATGTTAGATAATCCATGAAATTTTGGAATAAGTTTAATTAACCATGATATTAGTTTAATGTTTGATTTGACAGTTGGATATGAAATAAATGAAGGTTGATAATTAATAACATCTGTATCAAACACTCAGATGGTTATATTGTGTTCGTTTTTACCATTTTTTATATTATATATATTTTAATATTTATTTCAAATGATATTACTAGTTCATAATTCTATGTGTTGAATAATTCCCTAATTAGGTAAATGTTAACTCTTCCAATAAAATGAGATTGTGTGATTTAATCCCTATGACTGTTCTCAATTGTAGGTTCTTGTTCAATGAGATACTTGAGATTGGATCATGTTATAAATCAAATAAAAGTTTTAAAGTAACAAGAATATAACACACTATCATGATATTATGTTTCAATTGATGGTGTAAAAGTGATAAAAATAGAAGGAGAAATACCTGAGAAATGGGAAAGAAAAAGAAAAATATATGTTAAAACAAAATGATAAAATAAATTGAATGTAATTCTTCTAATTATTTGAAGAAAATACTAGCCCCTTCATAATGGATTCAATTTGAAATATAGTGACCAAAAAATTTATCAATGTGATTTCTATCCCTATAATTATTTCATGTAGAAGAAAGAAAAACCATCACAGAGAGTTACCAAAAAAAAGTATTATCATAAATGAAAAATGATACAATAGTCGGCTAATAAACTAATAAGAATAATAAATATTAAAACAAAACAATAAATAGAAAATTAATTTAATTTAATTGGAAAATTTAGACCTTCTCGATCATCTAGAAAGAATGCACTCTTGATCAAATATGTAAATAAAAAACATAACATTAATCATATAATATTCATTTTTAAGATTAATATATATATATATACATTATATAAAATATAACTAAATTATGAATAAATAATATAAGATGTATTTATATGAATTAAGTGACATATACCATTAGTGTAGTAACAATTTTCGCTAGAAAAGTAATCTGACTGTTAAGAATTGTAATTTTCATATTATAACAGTAAAATCATATATTAATGTATAAAAAAAATTTAGGTATCTGTATAAATGAAAATATGATCTAATATTATCAGGGTATAAGAAAATAACTTCTTTAACATTTATTAATGATGTTTTGGAATTTTTAAGAAACATAAATGTTTATTTAAAATTGTTTAATTAAAATAATTTTTTAAAAGAATATTTATTTTCATTATGTATATTCATAACATAATATTATGTTGTATTATAATTATAATTTAATTTTACGAGACTATAATAATTTTTCAATGGGTCAGAATAATGATTATAATATTAAAATTGGTATTTCTAGAATAAATTATGATTTTATTTAAAAATTAAATATAAAATATTTTGAATTTTTTCCATAAAATGGTGTCAATTTTTGAAATCCAATTTTTTTTTAAAAATTAGAATGATGTTTTTTTATTTTTTTAAAATTATTGAATTTTCAATGAATTGTACAATACATTACTTTAAAGTATTTATCATCATAATACAAATACACGATCATTTATATCATACATTATGTATGAAAAAAACGGTTTGAACATTCTGGAGGCATTTAATATATTTAGTGATAATAATCAGCACTATTGAATTTCATGAGAATAAAATAAATTAATGAATATAACAATCAAAAATTAAATCTCCCCTATAAATACCACCCCTTATTCTAACCCATTTTATGCCTTGTATATTGTAAATTTTCATTCCAATTCACATCCCAATCCTCTTCCCACATACTATAGATTGTTTTCTCTACCACAATATAATACCATGAGCCTTACATAGGTTATTCAGAAGATAACATTTTAGCGGTAAAATCCTCAATCCTGCTCTTTCATTTTCTTATATTTTCACACCCTCTCCATGCCTCCCATATAAAAAGTGTAATTATAACTCATTTATCATTTATATAAATTAGTTTTATTTTTTAATGGATTATTCTCCCTATAATATATTTTATTCACATTTATATAAAATGATAACATCATTTTTGATATGGTAGTTCACCGCATTCATGGAAAATGAGATTCTATTTTCCATTACCTCCTTAAAGGATTCTTGTAAGAACAATATTATAGTTATATAAGATTTCAATACATATTTTATAAATTTTTTGATATTCATGATCTAATTTATAGAAATAATATAAAATTAAATGAAATTATTTTCTTATGGGTAAAAAACTACCAAAATATAGTAAACATATATCATTAACATTTTATCAAATAAATTATCCTCACACAAGAAAAAAATGAAGTGTGATATCATTTAGTCTTCAATATGTTCATTAATAACACTTCATTTCACTTCTTGAGAATTATTATCATTTTAAATGATCCTCCGTAATTATATATAAATAATTAAATTATGAATACTGTGAAATCGAACCCTACCATAATGGTCAAATTAAACTATATAACGCATTAAAATTGCTATAAACGAACTGAATAAATGTTAATAAATAAAAATTAATTATATCATAGGTTAAGAATTTAGTAATTAATTAATCTAATTATATAGTCACGAATATTTAGAGAATGTGTAGAACACATTTAGACATAATGTAAGGGGATTCTCAATCCCATCTTTTTCTCTCTGGGTAATTCATATTTTATAGCATATTTGGTATGAATAATCCTCTGTTTTCCTTAAATATCATATCCTAATTCATCCCTATTATTTTTGGTGATATACATGTTTCCAATATTTATTTTATGAAAAATATAAATACTTTACAAAATAAATCTTCCTTTCAAAACTCAAATAGATTCCTGTTTAGTTTATTCTACTTGGTTGGTGTGTGATGATTTATAAACATAATATGATCTTAGTTTTTCTTTTGGGACCCCAAGTGTGTTTCATGAATGTATTTTTTTATAAAATCCTTATGAAACCATCTCTTTTACATATCTTATTTCATTACTATGATTGTTATACGTTTTTATGGTATGCATGATTATATAAATATTATGATCTAATGGTTGGGACCAGAATTATATATCCCTCTAATATAATTGGAAATGGGATGTGTATCATGAGATGATGTGTAATATACCTGAATATGATTCTATATTTTTTAATAATGAGGATGTTATTATTATGAATATATTTTATATTTGAACATGATTCTTTATTTCTTAACAACTATGTGTTTAATTGGAACATTTAGACATGGTGGTTCATTTTTATGCATTGTCGTATTTCATGACTTTACACACTGTTTCCCTCCTGATATTGATGATGATACTATTCTTATGGTATAATGATGATGATGACTCGGACACGAGTTATATTTATTCATGTCCCTTATTCATCCTATCATTGGTATTTTTGCTCACCCATTTCTTTGATGTATATCTTTTGCTGATTAATTTTACTAAGGAGAACGTGATCTTTAGAAGGATAAAGAATAATATTTTAAATAAATATTCGTATTTTTTTATCAAAAAGTGATGTATGGTTAAAATTTACCATATATAATAAACCTTTGGATCATAGATTTTAGGGATTTTATGATGCTTCTGTTAAAAATATGTAATAGTCGTTTAAATCAAACTATGATCACAATATTAAACTCTCTATCATGGGTTCTCTTAGATGATGCGTGCTTTATGGGTAAATAGGTGCAGCCAGGTGGCTGACCAAGGTCAGCTCTCAATGTAGTAGTAATTAAAAAATATTATAATATTATTATAAAAATGATGTCAAAAATTTCACAGAAAATAAGAAGGGGGTTGTTTTATGTTCATAAATAATGATAAAGTCTGTTGAAAAAAGACTGATTTGTGTTTTGAAATGAAATTGAAAAAATAGAACAAGAAGATGTTTTTTAGAAAATATATTTAGTGTCTGTAATCAATCTAAAACTTCGACATCATTTACTTATTAATAATTATAATTTAAATTAAAGCACATAATTTTAGGATACCATAATTTGTTGAACCCACAAACACAATAAGAATTAACTTTACCACAATGATGGATAAAAATAAACACTAATATAGCTTCAGAACATGAAATTAATGCATCCTACTCTGATTATAATTTTTTTGTCTATATTGTGGTCCATCGTAAATTATTGAATATATACACTCTAAAAATGAGGATGAATTTAGTTACGTGGTTGTATTTCAATCCCACAACTTGATCCTATGTTATTTTTTATTAACGATTAACATTCCACTCTGAAAATTCTTACAATTTATGACCTCATGTGATTTGTATTTATTATTAAATTTTATTATTATTTTATATTAAGTTAAAATAATATTACATGGATCACATTATGTGTATTATAGTGTCTTATTGGTTTAAAAAATATGAATAAGGATATAATTAGATCAATTACTAAGAAAAATTACTTTTTTATGAGTGGTAGAGTCATCTTAGAAACAAATTACATTCGAGGAAAGGATTAAAAAGGGTATAACCCAATCACATTTTTACTCCTAAGTTCCAGACCAATGAACTAAAATAAATTAAAATTAAAATTAAAATACCATAATATATGGGATAGAAATAAATATTTTATTGCAAGAACAACAACATTACAATAAATAAGTGAAAAATAATTGAATTTTTTAAGGAGATAGTAGCATGAGATATTCCCTTGTGAAATGGTGCACTTAATTTGAAAGGTAAAACTAATAATCTGTTCCCAATCCTTGATGTCACGACTAACCCCCTCCAAATTAGAAAAACATTTATATAGTGTATGGGGAGGGTAGGGTTTCAATAATTTTTAAGTGTTAATGGAAAATTATTCCAAATATTTTAACAACACTTTATCTGCATTTTTTACCTCAAATATTCTTGAACTGGATATCCTTAAAGAATAATTTTTCCTGACTAATTGGGGTCTCTATCCAGTGTAAAAATATTGAGTCCAATTAAATCATAGATGAAAATGTTATGACCCAAATGGTGAAGCGGTATCTTATCTCATGAGTCCAGTCCATATTTAAATTAATGACATATTTATTCCATTAAAATCCATGATCCATATTTGATGTCCTAAATGAAATTATTATCCAATTAAGTGATGATCCATGTTACAATTTTTGATGTTCAAATTAATAAAATAAGATAATTTTTTATGAATTACAATAGTTTAATTTAATGAATGATTACTAGAATTTCATAAAATTTCAAATGAATGATGTAATTTGAAATATCAAATAAAAAAACCTATCAAACACAATGTTATAAAATTATGTCCTTTATTATGAATAAAATATTCATTCAAAAAAAATTTATCAGTTATACATCCTAAACCATATACATGACATGTAAAACATTTCAGGTCTTGTATATTGTGTGAAATTTTTTTAATGATCCAAGGGGCTTGGTTCTTTTCATGTGTAGAGGTAGAAACACCCAACACATGAACCTCTAATCCCCCATATACCCTATATTTGTAATATATCCTCCATCCGGACTCAGATATTTGATCTTTTAAAGGTTACGTATTCATCTCAAGAAGGCCATCAATACCCTATTTTATTTTCTTCTTTTCTCTCTCTATATGGTGTGCTAAATCCCTATGAGTTTTTTTACACATTTTTTATGGTGTTCATATACAATAAATATTTATTAAAATGTAACTATTTTTAGAGGCATATATCATATTAATGAATCCCTATTATAATGGGGTAGTTGGTTCTTACCATTATAACTTCATTTAAATTTGTTTCTGGGGTCCACTCTATATGATCTGAGTGGGTAGAATGAGGAAGGCCATAATAATTCAAATTATTATTTTTAAATTAATTAATTAATTCCCTGTGATAATATTTTGTATTCTAAAGAACTTATTCATGATAAACATGGTGAGAGGATTCATTCCACATGGGTAGGGTTGGATGGATGAGTGTTTTAAATTAAATTGATTTATATATATTGATTTCCAGTTTTCTTGGGAATGAGATGAACTAGGCTCTATGATTTAAGGGATGATGATCACCAAGTTTGAGGGGATGTATTTCATTAGGTTGTCCATGGGTCAAGATACTTTGGGTGATGTTGATCACTATGTTTGGTTACATGGTTACACGATTGAGGCAACAATGTCTTCTGGACTGACCCACTGCCCTTATGATGTTAGACGATGTTGGCAATCATGATTTAGCGACATGGTCTTAGGGACATTCGGTGATGGATGGTGTGTAATATGTACTATCTGGGATATTCTCAATCATATTTTGTTACATTACATGTTTTGGGGTCATTTTCATACAATTAGGACTTGGATAAGGTGGTATTAACCACTCATGTGGGTGGAGGACCCAATACAAAATGTAGAATAGGTAATTATGATGATCATCATTAATGTTTTTGGATGATCGTCATAGAATTCCACATAGATGGTAGTCTGTCAGCTTACAGTGATGAGACATTTGGTTGGGGGTGAGTCCCACTATATATCTTTAGTCAGTTTGGAAAGGTTACTAGGAGAATATACATCATAGTGTATTTGTATGTCTGGCTTCGAGCTGGTGAGAATTGCATGTTGGAGAGAAGTTATCATTGTTCCTCAGGACGTTAGGAAGAGATATGGTCATAAAATATGATTTGGGTTATTAGGGTAAATGTACAAACTATTTAGGCATGCCTCTGGTACTCTGGTTACGCTAATTGAAATATCAATGTTCTAAGTAACTTGATTGTAGGTGGAACATAAGTGTTCAATGAGGATGCGTTTTGATAGGGTATTACTTAGGATTATTCCATAGTTCCTTTCCACTGATGTAATATATATGAATACTGTTTTTTATTCCATATATATTACAAGGGGGAATGTGATCAGACGTTATTGGTGATTCCCTGAGATGGTGATTTTATTATTATGGCTACTGAGCTCAAGGAAGGTGGGAATTTATCTATTATGCTTTTTGATATATTTAATTTTATTTAGAACACTTGTATTTTCATATATTTAAGTCATGAATATACTGATGGTGTCCAATACAGATTTATTCTCACATCCTACATAGGACCTTCGGGATGCATGTAGACATTGTGCATTTATGGTTAGGTAAGAAATTATGATAACGATCTGGACCGTAGTGATCATGTAGGATGTTTTTCATGGAATGGATGGAAAGGTCCCATGGAGGTTCTTATATCAACTAGTGGTACCTTCTTATTTTCTTTTTTATCATTCCTATATATGTATGTACTGATCTTAGTCCATGGATAACACTTCTAATTATCAACTTTTGTTATATTATATTCATTATTTGTATATGTATTTAAATGGTATTGTGTTTTGAGTCAAGTATGTTATTATTATCGGTGTCTATTTATTCTTATGTTGTTTCCTTTTATTTTTCCTCTCTAATATGATATACTTCTATTGTGGTATATAGATAGAAAATTATTATGACCATAATTTGAGGGTATATTCAAATATATATCACCCATTTACTCCCTCGCCAGTAGTCGACATCCTTTTTCATTTGGGGAGGCTTGCTTATGGTGAAATTTTCAATTAGACAGGAGAATTATTTAAAGTGGCATTCATGTCAAGGAGCTACAAGAGGTATCAGAGAAATTCATGTCCTAGAATCTGTAGATATGTTTGAATACCTATAGAGGATAAATTTTTCTCTCATATTTTTTATTTGGTATTTATATTCGGCATATGGTATACTCGACACTATGATATAGTCGAAACATGGTTTAGAGATCATATTTGGGTGCTTGTTGACCCATGCACAGGGGGACAACCCAAGTATCTAGGTGGAATAAATTGATGTTCTCCATGGACCTTTTACGGTTTGATTTTATTTCAACATTTAGTGTATCACATGTGTGTGATATTTATATGTTGTATAGCATTTAGACCATGGACTAATATGAAAACGTAGGATTGATTTATCTTTTGGGTGAGAACGTAAGGTTTTTTTGCATATGATTGTGCCTATTATTGATGGTCCTTGGGAACCTGGATTGTACTATAAGGGGTTGGGCTATAAAAAGTTTCAAAAATGAAGGTAAACATTGGTTTCCTACATATTTTCTCTTTTGTATATTTCTACTCTACCAGCCCAGCCATGTGGCTCCAATGAAATTTGTGTGTGATTCTTTGTGATGTGATTTTCATTTGATATATGAGCCTAAATTGATAAGGATAGGTAAGGGACTATGATAGGATGTGATAATTGTATGTGTCAACACTTAATCTAATTCATGTTTTCATGCAATGTATATTTGGCTGAATTCAACTTAGTAAATTTTTGTTATATGGGACAGTTGAACCTTTTACGGGGAGGATCAAGGCCATAATGATAGTATAGGTTTCATTCATGAACCTAATTTTAGTAGTTGGAGGATATGAGTCTAGGTAATATGATATTTCTAAAGCTATTATGGTTGAGTAAGGGGCCATGAGGCCAAATGTCATGAGATAGGAAGTGAAATATGGGTGTAAGGGTGGTAAGATGCTCTATCATTTAAAATATTGCCTATATGATATATATAAATATATACTATTATATAATAATTACCATGTTATTGATTTTCAAAAGGATTCCACCTAGATGGGCTCCTGTGGAGCATCAAGGGGATGGTGAGGTTATAAAATATGAGCATCTATGGGATAAGGCCCATAAGTGTTGGGAAGAAGCCTTTGAGGGTTGAGCTGATCATGTGATATAGGTACAAGCATAGGTTTTGGTTCCGGTATAGGTGGGAAAACAACATGATATGGAATTTATTGGTCCATGTCTTGATGATCGACATAGGGCGAGTCTAGTTTCAGTTATTTATACCATCAATAGTGGAGCTTAATGAGATGATCCATTAATGGCTTACTGGATTGGTGAGTACTAATCTGAGCACCCGCCACTATTGCAGGGTGAGGGTGGACCACTGGTATCCTATTACTAGACCAATGCAATTAAAAATATCATAAAAAAACTTGAGATACACCCAGGATAGTGGTTGATTTCGGTGATTTATTTGCTTTGAGGAGAGTAAAAACACTACCGGGATGTCCTCGTACGGGCATGTAGACATGAGAGACTAGAATAGATGGAGCTCAAAGCCAGATTCTTTTAGCCCTTTTTTCTAGATATACTGAGAGTTGACATATCTCATGATTTAATAAATCTATAGTAGGGGATACTTCATTCATGTCCTATACAACCACCTTTATTTTTTTTTCTTGTTTTCCAGCTAATATAGTGGGTGATGACATCGCTAGGGTTATCCATTTCAAGGATGACATGGAAGACACCATCAAGGTGGATGTGAATACATTTAGGTTGATGTCATGCTCAGAGGAAATGATGAAATAGTAGGTTGTCGATGGAAATTAAAAAGAATATTAATATAAAAATTGAGTGATTAAATAAGTTTATTTCCGTGGTGATGCTTCTTGTAGCTGGAAGAGAGGCCATGAGGAATCTCACAAGGGAATCCATGCCAAGGATTCTTACAGACCATAGAGGATTCTGTCTTTATCATTGGGATTCCAGTATGGGTGGCCATGACATATCCATATTAAGTGTCAGTGGCCCCAAAAGGATTGTCATGTATGTGGTCGGATTGGTCATCTCAAGAGGTTTTTTTGGAATCCTTCATGGAAATCTGGGAGTGGGGGGCCGACATGAACTCAGGAATTTGAAGTTGGACCATGACTGGATCGAGGAGAGGATGGCTGGGATATTTTTGCACATAAGGGAAATGGCAGAGATAATGGGACACAATAATAGGGTCAGCAAACTATAGCTAGTGTAGCTCTGTAGGGAGGACTGACCTCTTATAGTTGGGGTTTAGGTCGGGTGCATGAAATGAAGATAATAAATGTAGAGAAAGCAAATGAGTGGACTAAATATTGATTTATTTTAGGATTTTAGGAATGACTAGTGTTTTAAATTTCTATTTTGGATTTAGATGATTTGGTTAATAAGGTGAATGAGTATAATGTTTTTCAACTAACCATGTGTCGGTTAGTAGGTTGTAAGCAATTTTGTTGCTTGATATATATATTTATATATGAGGTTAATGGAATCGTGATTTATTATGGGAATCAATGTGATGTAGTTAGTATATGAGGTGCATCAGTATCCGGGTATTGAAGTGACGTGGGTTCAATATGAGGTCCATGGAACTGAGATGGTATTAAAATATGATGCAACAGGGTTTGTAATTCTTTCGGTGGGACATTACCGAACAGGAATTTACGTTTTACTGATTGGTGTAGACCATGTAGATTTTTCATGGGATGGTTATGTTTTTTACTATCTTGTGGAAATACATTATTTCTCATGGACAAGCATTGTTAAGGTCTAGAGATAATATCTTCATAGGATTTAGAATGAGTCATTTTTTCTGGTAAATTTTAATTTTGAGTTTTTTGGTTCGGAAAACCATTTTTCATGATCTTATTAACCTCATCCGGGGAGTTTTCTTGACCCAAGACCATGTTTTAGGGGGTTTTTATGAATTATTGGACAACCTGGGTGTTCAAGAGAACACTGGAAGAATATCAATTGGCCTATTCTTTTTTAAAATAGATCAAACAATAAATACACACTATATAAAACATACAAGATGTTTAAGTTATTTTCACAATGTCTTTCAGGGAATGAAGCCTCAAAAGGAATACCCAATGAATACATGATGTACAATTGGGTTACACATTGTGATCCCAATGCAAGATGTCTAAAAATTTACACTCCCTATAAGATGAGGGAAGTTATATTTTAAATATCCAATGGGCCTGTTTATTTTCAAGAAATGTGGAAGTATCACCTAGACTGCATGCCTCCCCCTCCCACAACTACCTTTATATTTGGTCATTTTAATTTATCCTGAAATTGATCTCTGGTCAGTTTGGGGATAAGTATTATTCTCGGTGAGGCCTTAAATCCATTATTCTCTTCATGTTTTATCTCATCATTTGGTGCACTAAATCTATGAGAGATGTTCTACACTATTTTCATTGTGTATATCTTAAATGATGAACTCATCTAATTTGTATTGAGATAGAGGATGATATTTGACAATAGAAAAATTTCAGTATGAAGTAGGTGGTGCAATGATTTCTTCCATGTTTTTTTATTGTTTTGGCAATGCGCTCTACATGTGTTAATTGGGTAGACCGAGCGAGACACTAATAATTGAAAGTGTGATTTTTAAATTAATAATTTTTTATGGGAAACTATTGGGTAATCTTTTGACCATATGAATGAAAACCCTAGTAAGAGGATTTAGACTACATCAATAGGGTATTCCAGGAGGGTGTATTAAAATAAATTGTTTAATATATTGATTTCATAGATTCTTAGGAACATGACGGTCTAGTCCCCAGAATTGAGTTAATGATAATAACTTTTATTGAGGAAATGTAGTTCGTAATGTTTGGTGTGAGTTGGGATTCATGAGGTGATATTGATCACTAGGTTTGGTGACATGGGTGTCACATTGAGGTGATGAGGCCATCATGATTTGGGCATGAAAAAGATGATTTGAGATAGTGTTTACCATTATGATTTAGTGACATGGATGTAGGTGAATAACATACTTGATGATGTTGATTATAAACTGTTTTGGATATTTCTTCTCCTAGTTTATTGGAAGACTAGTCATTGGAGTCGTGTTCACATAGATCACACTCAGATCGAGGTGGTTTTGACCCCTTGTATAGGTGTAGACCCCATAGACTATGATGCATAGGTGATGTTGTTGACAATCAGTTATGTTTTGGGGTTCTCATCCTATAAATCCACGTGGATGGTGATGGGCCATCAGTTGACTATGATGAGATCGTTGGTTAGGGTATGTGGCTCACCAAATTTTGTGAGGACATTGGGCCATATTTTTCAGAGTAAAGGAGTTTTTTCCTTGGGAAGACAAGATTCGAGCCAATAAAGATTATAGGTTGGAGGTATGACATCGCTTTTCATCAGGAAATAGGGATGAGATTTGGTGGTGGAATTCTGAGTTGGGGTCTGAGAGAATAAGTGCTAACTATTTGGGCATGCTGCATGGATATTAGGTACCCTGATTTACAACATGAGGTATCAGGTGAATTTACTATAGGTGGAAGATTTGTATTAATCACGTATTATTCTTGACATGGAATTTTTTGTGATTATTCAATGAATCCTCTAATATACAGTTATATATATGCAGACAGATGATCTATTCCACATATAAAACTGGTGGCACATGTTCATAAATAATTGGTGATGGCTAAAGCATGTGATTTTTTCCTTAAGTCATATGAAAATAAGTGAATCGTTCATTTATCCCTTGTGAATGTGCTTCCGTTTAAATTATATTTAGAAGAAATTCATTATCATGTATTTAATACATGCACATGCTAGTGGTATTCTACTAAGATTTATTCTCACACATAACACTGGTTGTTTAGGAAATCTGTAGATTTTATGATTTGCCTATCAACTAATGGAATGTGCTCAAGAGATTTACCATAGTGGTCAGGTTGGACCATTTTCATGGGATGGATAATAAGAGACACTAATGGTTTTTCCATCATATACAGTTACATTCATGTTTCTGTTTTTTTTCAAATTCATATATATGAAAGTAATGATGGTATGCCGAGAGGGACCCTTTTGATTACATATTTTGTATAACCCACAAAGACTTTTTGTATGTTTCATAAAATGGCATTTTTTTGGAATTTCTATTATTTTTTGTGGTTTGTTGATGATTCCCCAATTTCTTATTATTTATACTTCTATGTTATGGTCTTCATCCAATGTTCTATATTCATAGTCCATTACTATTATCAATAATGATGGTATAGCCTCCACATTATCATCTCTTTATGCCATTGCTTCTATTTGACATCATTTCACATATGGGGAGGAATGATTACATCTTATTGGCCAAATGGGCCATAGCACTGTTTAAAGTGGTATTGGGGTTGGGGTGCAACAAACTCATCTATAAATGAAAACATATTTGATGATGTACTTGAGGAGGCACATATAAATGGTTCCCTTCAGAATATCGTGTTGATGTGGTGTTAAAATGGATAATTTATAGGCTTTGTGAATGGTCAATTATCACAATCCCCTAGAGAAAGAAAAAAATGTATCTCATATTGAAGGTTTTAATATAACAAAATATTATTGTTAGTGTTCTTAGTTTCATCCCTTTTTCATTGATAGTTTGAATGTTTGTCCCATTTTATATTTACATATTCATATTATGTTATCATCTCTTATTAAGGTGGTGGTTTGGATTTTATATATTATATTACTATTCTTTCGTAAATTCCTCATATATTTATGTATATCTCTTCTTTATGATAGTAAATTATCTCTATCATATTGGTTGTAATATTATGGTGGCACAATTAGTTTTTTTGGTCATTTGGGTGTCCCCAGTGGGGTTCTATATCAAACCATACTTAATTAAATACCACATTTTATAGGGTCATGATAATGTTTATAAAATTAAATGATTCGCACAAATTTATAATTTTATATTTATTTAATTTTTTATACTAGGATCTCCCAAATATCAAATGGGAAACAAAATGGAAATCAAATCATGATAACATGCAATGGGGGAACATAAAAAATCGTTTACACTAAATAACTATATATTTGGTGTAAAACAATAACAAATTATAAAGTAACCACTATATGAGTTTTTTTGACACAAAATTATCATTATAATTATAGACACCAAAAAATGATCAAAATCATCTATTTACTTATTAAATCCAAACATTGGGGGTATGTTCAATACCTATATAAGTATATATATATATATATGACTATATATTTTATTTTTCAAAGTCCTATACACATATAAAATCAATAACTTCATGACAAGGAATACTTGTATACAACCCCACTCATATAGTCTAAATAATGAAAAATATATGAAATGTAGAGTTTGTTATTTTTGGGAATTACAAATATAAAATATAAAATTTGATGGTATATAAAATATTTGTTTTTAATGCGGTCTCTACTTCTATAAACATAGTCCTCATAAGATTATTCAGACATATGGGTGAATAAGGTTTATAGAAGATAAATAATTAATATATAACTTTAATGAATCTCAATCACATAGGAACTATTAGTGGATTGTTAGAATGGATTTCACACATGCATATAGGTAGAAAAGATGTGTCAACCACTTTCACCCTTCTTGTTAAGGTGCTCATATAGAAGATTGAACTCAGTTAAAATGTACTAGAAAACCACCCCTATAAAAAGGAATCTCCCCTCCACCATTTTATAGGATTTATTTATTGGTTTTTCTGTTTTTATAATATTCATTCTCAAATCTGATTTATGATTTTGAGGAAAATATAATCTCATTCTATATTTATGTTTTAAATCATTTTATAATTGTTATTTTTTAATTTTTTGAATTCATATTAATGTAATTAGTTATTTAGATTATTTTTAATATATGTTAATTTTATTATTTAAATAATTCAATTCTTGGATGACTTAAATGATATTAATTGATTTCGTTAAGTTATTTCAGTAGTTGAATTTTTAAAAAATTATTTTAGTATATGATAAATATTAAAAAGTATTTTACAAAAAATTATATAATTGATAAAGTATAATTATTGAATGATCATGAGTTATACCAAAAAAATCATTTTTTTTAATTATTCCCATTTAAAATTTTTAATTTACTGAAGATATTAGAATTAAGGATATATATATATATATAATTACATTACCAAATAATTTAAGGAACGATGTTCTTGAGATAAATTTTATTTTTATAATAACCCATGGTACCATTCATTTAAATGTGACCCTAATTTTATATAATAAATATCCTACAATATGTGGGATATGAACTATGTTACCCCAAAGAAATATATGCATGATCCTTGATTGAGGTTTTTTCTAAGATGATCAATCACTAGGAATATTTTCTCCTAGGCTGTGGTTTGATTACCATTTTAGGAAAAAAACATACATTATAGGTGATGTTTTTTAAATAATTTCCCATATAATTAATTAATATGTTATTAATGTGCATTTATGTTTGAAAATGTTAAATTATTTAGTGGAAAACCCTGAAAATATCATCCAATATATGTTAGAAATTTTCAATTTTAATTATTTACATTCTTCCATTATTTAATTTTTAATAATTATTTTTAATTTCTTTAATTATTTTTAACGTGTCCTCCAAATCTGTTTTAATGCATGTAACTAGGTTTCAATTTTATATTCACATGTACAATATTTATTCAGAATTCCTCACTTACAAGAATAAAATATTGTAAAAAAATATCTTCCATAAGAGTTTAGAATATTCAATGCATGAACATTATACCATGAATGGATAGAAAATGACGGTTCAGAGAATAAAAAAAGTACAGGCTGAAGAATTTTTCTATGGGTCTTATTTGGTTTATCCTCTAATGATTATTTAATTTATAGATAAAATTTCATGATCAAGGTGTATAAATGATTCCTAAATTTGTTTAAAAAAAGTCATACCATGACATAATCAAGTTATATAAAATGAAATAATTAATTTTCGTTATAGGTAATCATGTTTTCATACATATACTGTAATATGGATTAATTAGTAATGTTTTCAGCCTCCTTAGGTCTGTTGTGCCGTGTTGTTTTGTATTTTCTTTTGGTATGCTGTTTTTCCTTTTTTCCCTTAAAATGAATAAATATCTAAATTGGATAGATTAATTAATAATGATTAGGGCTAATCAATTGATTACAACCAAAATGACTCACTAATAGTATAAATTCCATTACAGTAGATAATGTATTTACGAATATTTAAAATTGTATAAAATATAGGTCCATTCAAGAAATAAAATAAATAGACTATCAAAATCATCAATTTATAGACCACATAGAGAATATTTTTTTCTTTATTCTTGAAAATGAGGATTAGGTTTAAGCATCATTAGATATAAGATAATATTATAATGAATTCTTCCTTAATAAATCAATAATTAGGTGTTTTATAGGAGGAATTAAATTTTTATACATTCTCATGATAATATTGGTCTAGATTTTTCAAGAATTAGTAAGAAAATATTACATACAGAACCCTTATAAGATGAGGGGATCTATCAAGACTCCCTCCATCTAGGGGGACCACTTATGGTCTGAAAAAGAGAAAGAGATTTAATAGAACTCAACGATTGTGACTAGATGAAATCAAGTTAAGGACTAACATCAGTGGTACATAATCAAAAATAGGGGAGTAATTACCTTAAAAATATTTAATAAGTAAGATATAACATGGGATTGAGCAAAAAACAACTCCTCATAATAAACAAAGAAGAAATCCCAATAAATGATAAGGTTTTGTACATAACTAGATGCAACTAATATAAAAACTCACAATTGATTAATCCTTTGATGAAACTATACAGTTACAAAAAAATCTGTGAACTATTAATGTTCTCATGATTCATGAAATAAGATATAATGAAAACAAAAACAATTTATATATATTTAGTGTGAGAATAACATAAATATTTTATAGGATCTTCACTAAAACCTCTCATAAAAAATGTGATTGATGAATACTAAACCCATTTAGTAAATAAATTAAACTAAATATCCACCTATATGGGTATGCTATATGTTCCCATACTCTCCATGGCTCACTAAAAAAATAATGCATAGAATTATAACTATAATATTGATAATATATATAGATAAATGGGTAACCTACAATCATGTCAACCCTATCATTATACTCTCATGAGCAAAAAGAGCTTGTTTTGAGATCTCGTGTATTCCATAGTAAACCTACTCAAAAATATTTGGGCTAATATATCATACCATGAACCATGTATAACCCATAATCACATCTACATCCATTATATAGTAAATAGGTTTGATTATAGAATGCACAAAAACCTATTTATCTTGAACTATACCATTAACCATCACATCCCATACATAACACACCTATAAAAATCCATCAAATACTAAATACAGAATACATAAAAGCACAATTACCTCTAGACATCAGAGAATAGAGAAATAATTTAAGAGAAATAATCCACCTATATAAATGTATTTAATAATACGTATTAAGAGAGAGTGTTGGAGATGGTTAGTCACCCATCTGTTTCCTCTATAACTAGGATATTGGGGAATACACCCACAAAACATGTGTTTATTAGTCTCCCTTTCGACATAGGTAGGGAGAGTATGATAAACAATATATCGAATATGTATATATCACTACCACAATAAAGAAAACATTCTAGAAATAGACTCAATAAAATATATAGTTTATTTATACAACATATTTCCACCACTAAAGAATTGATTTCAAATATTCATAAAAATATCATGTTCAATATTAATAAATCCATTAGAAATTAATTTATAATATTCTATTTTTATTTCCAATATTAATATTTTATCATTTATGACAATTTATAACAATAATTTTAATCATATCCTTACAATATTAAGTATGAAATCATTATAAAAAATAATTAATAACTAATTCCATTCCTTAAATAATTCAGTATCATTTAATAATCATCAGGGTATTTTAGGAATCAGCCTAAGAATTTAATTAAAAGATTTTATCAAAGTGTATAACATTAAACTATATCCCATAGTAGGAAACATATAATATAAATAACATATGTCCATCATGTTTATAAGCACACATAAAACTAGAAAAAATAATTTTTAAGAAATTAATGTGTTGATCTTATCCTAAACACCCTAGTGTATCACACCATTTCATATAAAATCTAATATGGTATCTCATACTATTATTTTCACATATGGGACCACTTTTTACCACCATCATAAATATTGGAACCTAATTCCACCAATATCACTATAATCTACACATTTATCACTGTGAGAATAATAACCATTGTAGAAACCCGGAGCTTGACATACATGGACATTACATTACTTTTTCGGATTACTTAGTACAAAAAAAACACACACAAAAGGATCATAATAGTTTAGTGTCTTTGGAAACTCGGAATATAATCTTCTAATTGTGGTGAAAGATCTTCAACATCTCCCATAAAGATCTTCCTTTTTTTTACTTAAACCTTTATTTATATCCTGGGGAAAAGAAAACATAAAAGTGTGAGCTCAAATGCTCAGTAAGGGTAAACAAAAGAAATATCAATCACATCATTTTCATAAGAACATAACATTTTGGAAATCTTAACCTGTAAAAGAGAGCAAAATTTAATAACATGGGATAAATCATAGTAGTGAAATGAAATCCCAATAATCATAACTTAAAACATGAAACTTTGTGGCAGACACACATAATCATAGATAATCATATCTTATTAGTCAAGACTCATTTCCAAGACTATCTTAGTGGACAAAGTCCATTTCTGAACCGAGTCACCCTCGTTTCAGTCCTGTTTCACTGAACCGGTATAAGCTACCATTCCAGCCATGTCTATCTCATGAGATATAAAATTTTTACCCAATGCATTGGAGGGATATATAGGTCCCACCCATCTCATAATGATACCATTCTTATGTGTGCCACAAAATCATAAACCATACATCATAGAATAACCCATGTAATAAAAATGGGAATCTTAAACATCGTGACATCATAAAACAATTCATATAAGATAAAGTAATTCATAAAAATATAATTCCATCACAACATAATAAAATCAATGTAACAATAGGGATAAAAACTGAACCCTTTATTATCTTAGATGGAAAATAATTTTGATAAAACACTTGAACTCCATTCTTGAGGAAAATATCCTTTCTGCTTCAAAAACACTTTTCCTTTCTTAACATGTTGTACAATTATAAACTAAAAGAAGTTGATTAAAAATAAACTTGAAAACTTGTAAAAGAAGATTCTTGTAAATAATGTTTTAAAAATCCATTAAGGCCATATAAGTTAAAAAAACATTCTTCTCGTACTTTTGTCGGAAAAGTCAAAAAGTACCTCGTACGAAAAATGTCAAAATATTCATTTCATATCTTTTACTAAAAACTCACCGAAGGGTAAAATAAGATTTAAACAATTGTAGGTGGATGGTAATAATATTAAATATTGAGGAAACATGGATGTGGATGATAAAATACACCCCAGTAAATACCAAAGTATAAACAATCTCAGACAAAAATTGGATTGTGATATTTCCCTTACCTTAGGTCCTATTTTCCTCGTAAGTGTCCGAACCTCCTGTATAATGATTTAAATAATGTAATTGACTTATTCCATAATCATACTAATTTTTATGATATCATATATGGTTCACTTATGTCTTTATATTACCCGTTCTTTTGTAAATTCCATGTTAAAGAGCGTTTGGGTAAAATCGTTTCATTTGTCGTCCGTGTTTTGACTTGTAATTATTCATATGATTACTTAGATCATGATTACTTAATTCCAGAATATAAAACATGATTTATATATAATATATATTCAGAATATAATAGATCAGTAAATGGAATGAAATACACCATTCATGGAGACGGTAGACCGTACGTACGCATGAATGCTGTTTTCTTTTCCTTATTGAGTTGAATGGAATTAAGTAGATGACATACATATATATACACATAAATCAAGAATAATTATTATGTCATATATTTCATTATTACTTATTATATATACTTTATAATCATTCATGAATGGTTAACGTGGAGAATGAATCTCATCGCATCGTGGAGATGGTAGTCCGTACGTACGCACGAGCGATGATATCGTTCTCATGATCGTGGAATTGTATTGGAGTGTATGTATACTATTTCAGAATCAATATAACTGTACAATAATCATATATAGTTATTATTTACACCATTATACCCATCCAAGTAAGGTGGTGGTGGAAAATAGATTTCACCACGGCGTGGAGACGGAATTCCGTACGTACGCATGCGCGGTGATTTCGTTTTCCGTAGGATGGATAGATGGTGAAATAGGGTGGTTTCATACTTCTAATAACATATAATTATATGATTGATACTGATGTTATTACTTCATAATGAAACATCCTAAGAAGAAGAAGTGGAAGAAGAAATAAAGGTGAAAGAATCGGTAACAGAAATTACCTCTTCTTTGAAGCGCCTCTTTGAGACCTCCTCTTATGGCACTAAAATTGGTGTTTGAGGAAGACCAGAACCACTAGGAAGTTTCTAGGGAAGTGGAGAAGAGAATTTTTCAGAGGTTGGCTGAGATTGAAGGCTCAAAGTGGTGTGAGGAAGAGAGGGAGGGGGTGCCCTTTTATAAGGGAGGAGCGGGGCACCTTTGGAATAACGAAAAATATTATTTTATTATAAAGCCAAATTCGGTTTTAAATAGCTCCAAATTGATTTATTTGGAAGATAAAGTGGGGATGGGTCGAAATAATCTCATACAATAGAATTTAGACAAGTTTAGGTTCCTATTTTAACCTTATCATTTATATTTAACTTTAAGTTAGATAATTTTACTTTTACTGTGTCTTCTTGTTTTCTTACACTATAAGGTTAATAAACTTACTATATCAAGCCAAAAGAACCCCAAGTCGATTATTATTAATATATATAACCTTATCTAAGTCATTTGGATTAACCTTAGATTTTTAGGAATAAAATAACAATTACTAATATAATATTTGTTTTAAAAAAACTATTTTATGTCAATTTTGACACTATTTAGTAATTGATTTTTGTGAAAATTATAACAGAATTATTAGTTCTAAAAAAGTTAATTAAATCAATACTAACATGTCATATTAACCTATAAAATTATTGTAATTAATAAAAAGTCTCAAATTATATTTATTTGGGTATTTATAATATCAATTATTCTAATTTTTCACTATTATGGTAATTACTGCATCATAATTGTGTCATAAATGAATTAATTTATTTAATGTCTAAAAATTATAAAAAAAATATCATTCTGTAGGAAATCTTATTATCCTTCTAATGAATATTTAAAATAGGATTTATATTATGTATACCCCTATATTAAAATTGATTTACTTATTAAACATTGATTTTAACTATTTTAACCCTTCTTTAAATAAATTAATAATAAATGTCCTAATCTAATCCAAGTGGGCCTAAATGGTCATATTTTATTTCTAAGGTTGTTTATGGTCGAATTACACTTATCCAATAGAATTAGGACATGTGTTATGGTAATAATAATATCATTTTTACCCTTAATTACACTATTTACTTTTAACCATGGTAAAAAAAAGTAAAAAGTTACTATTCACCAAAAATTATTTTCATCTCATTGAACCAAATTTTACTTACTGAAATCAACCGTGTCTCTCGGATTTTTTAAAATTCCACTCACAGAAGTGGTAAAATTAAGTTTTATGAAAAATTCAGTTTTTTTAACTACCACTTAGTGGTTTCAATATTCATCAAAAATTGAAAGTTTTCAGAAAAATACGATAAATTAGGCATAAGATATATTTGATATTATGAACTCAAAAATGATGTCTATTTTACCAAATTGAAAACATATCAGTTGCATTAATTAATTTAAAAATTAATTCCCGTCGTCAACACAAATAGCGTGTTCTTAAGAGATAATAACTATCAAAAGATTAACACTTGTTTATGTCTTCTTTAAATGTGAAATTACATCCAATGACCAACATTGTATTAAATTGTAAAAATATATTCTAAATTTACTTTAAAACGACAAAAATTAATAATTTACCACTATTAATTATTTTGATTAAAAAAAGTTGTTTTTAATTAAAATTTAGCAATTTTCACTATTCATCAGAATATGAAAGTTATCCGAAAAGTACCAAAATTTCACCCTCAGCTAATTTTGATATTCTGAATCCAAAAAATGAATTCCATTTTGAAAAAAAAAATTACAAAATTTCAAAAAGTGGTTATTACTATTCAAAACAGCTAGTTTTAATAATATTTTAATAGCATATCGTTGTTTAGTGAAACTTGGTATTGCGTACAACACACGCTATCGTGGAAGGTCACAATTGCGTGTAATGAAAGGCAAGTCAAGGATGCGTGTTGTGCATGCTCCTTTTGGTGTAGCGTACAACACAAGACATTAATGAAATTAAAAAGAATATTTTTTCATAAAATCTCGGGGTGTTACAACCATAATAACCATGAGAATCACAAACCATTACTCAATATCACAACATTGAAATCATGTTATCAATAATTCACATCAGGGATCTAAATTCTATAATATACATTCAAATCAAATATATTTTTCCACACATAATATTTTAAGGATTCAAATGACCTTAGATAAATATATTTTTGCCTACCGTAATGAAAAATAGGCTAATATAGCATTATGAAATTCATATTTAATAGAAAACCACATTAATTTCATATTTATTTATACAATTTATAGGAAAATATTTTCTTACCAAGGAATCATAACATTGTATATAAAAACCTTTACAAATAATGTAACAAGATTCAAGTATTAATTATATGTTTAAACAATTCTATGATGAGTATGGATTATTCTATTTGTGATCCTTTAATTTTATTAATAATATCATAATTCATTATGTTGTTTATTTGATTCCATCATTTAACAATTCTAGACAAAAACTAAATAATAAAACCTAGTATATTTCACATTATTCCATAAATATAAATATGAAACACAAAACACATTTGTTTGAAAATCCATAACAAAAAAATTAATACCCAACATAAAATATTTTTCATCATTGATATTTGATCATCAAAATTTAAATGATTAAATATATAAAAGTGTACAATAATTATCATCATAAATTTATTATTATTTTAAACATAAATACTGATATCATAGTTATTTCATCAAAAAATAATTATTCAATTGAATACAACATTCTATTTATCTCTCTTATATAATTTTTATACTAATTATCATTATTCTTCATCATGAGGAAAATGTTAACGAATAAAATTTTTAAGCATGGGATAATTTTTATTCTCTTCCCTAAATAATTTCTCACATTTTATGTATAAATATCACTATTAATTATATATTTAAACATGCTAACATTTATAATCATAAGATAATAAAAATTATCTGAAGCCTAAATTGTTATTTCTAATTAAATTATGGAAATAAAATTATAATATTAAAAATAAATTTCGATATGTGATTAAATTATCCAAAGTATTATATTAATTTCAATGTTTAAAATAATAGTAATAAAAAATTATCATGAAATAATCATTATCTAAATAAAATTCCATATCATGAAACTGTTGAAAATCGCCTTGTGATCACATAAAAACATGAAGTATGCCCTGATTTCAATTATTCAAATTCAATTGAAATATTTTATGAATATTTCTCATCTGTAAATAATCCTTAGTATTGAATATTTTCAAAGAGACATGTGACTTACTATTTATAAATACACATTATTACATTATTCCTACACGAATTATTCCTTGTAAATTATTTTATTCCAATTTATGGTATAATAATATAAATATTATAATTTGATAACATTTTTTACTTCCTGATAAAACCATTTTATTATATAATTTATCTAATGCATACAATAAATATTCCTCTATTTAATATTATTTCATTCCAAACTTTGAATATTGAGAAGATAACCCAACATATAATTATTCTATAAACTAACCCATTAAACAACACCATGAAATTAGAATTCCTTTTATCCTTTTAATCACATCAATATTATTAGATAGCCAGTTTAATACTATTATAATTTCATTTTACTATATGATTATGGTTAATTTAATTAATTTCAACATTGAATCTAAAGAATGACATATTGTAACCAACCAAAAAATATTGAGAATTCAAAGATCCCGCTCATAGAGAAGAGGGATATTTCACACATTACCAATAAGGGAAAAATATAGAGGGTATATAATTTTTTTGAAATAAAACGTATGGAACATAACGAAGAAGCTCAGATCTATTAAAGTTGAATTAGAAGAATAAAGGTGAATGACTTCAGATCCCGATGACTCGAGAAATAAATAAAGACTTGAATGAGTATATCTATACGATTTTGAAGAAAACCCGAAATGTATCTCCAAATATTTATTTGAGAACTAATCAATGTTTCCAATATAATAATAGTTTAATTTGTTTTAATTTAAATCCCATAAAGAATATATTTAAATCTTTTCAATTGATGCATTTCAAAAAAATCTCTTAAGTTTCTTAATAGATTAAAATTATCAAATTTCAACATATAATTGATTGATTTTTGTTAAAGTTACCTCATTGTTTAAACTAATAAAAAATACATTTTATTTGGTAAAAACCCATTTCCAATATGTATCATGCATACACAGTGTAGGGGTATCATAGTTTTACCCATAAATAGTTGGTTACCCATATGTATGTATTACAAACTCCCGATTACCTTCCCATGATGAAGTAAAGTCAAACATATTCTTATATGGGGATCAAAATATCCTTATTCATGGTTAAGAAAACCCAAACTACCTTTCATTGAGATATGGATGGCCCATACACAATGAATTGAAACACATACAAAAATATGCAAGAAGAATGAATTTGATGTTGAATATTTTAAAAAAAATTCTACCATTTCATAGAAAAGGGATATTGGTGGCTATATTTAGAGAGTGTATAAGAGAGCACATATGCCTTTTCCCAAAAAATTAAAACACAGATTACCTATATGCGACAATTTTTAAAAAAAATTACCTAATTGAAAAGTTTAAAATATGTATCCTAACCTAATGTAGAATTTTTAAAATATAGTCTACCCGTACATAAGTCATAGAAAATCAACTTATCCATTAAAAATATCAAAATCATACATAAGGTTAAATATTTTATTTTAAATGTTATATTTTTTACTAGAAAAAATAATTAATAATTAATAAAACTGTTTTACTTTTAACTTCAATGTTCTAAAACACATCCAAAAAAATATAATTACTTTTAAAAAATCTAAATTATGATACAAATAAACATTTAGAACATATAAATTATTTTTAATATTTTTCAACTCATTTTAAAAATACATATTAAAACATGAAAATTTGTTCTTAACGTCCAAAAACACTAGAATGATAATAGAATAATAAAGAATATTCCTAAACATTACATTATATGCCTCTTAGTAAATTTAAATCCTTGATAATTAAGCCCATAAAGAGAAGGATATAAAAAATATAAGGTAGATAAATCAGCCTCTCTGTGAGGTAACTCTCAAGGATCTCACTATAATTGGAACATAGAATCCACTATAAAGGAACAAAATTCGTAACCACGAAACAACATTAAAACAGTATCATAAAAAATTCCCAGGTGGATATACCTATAAAATAAGTAATAAATTTGATAAATCATGGTATCATAGAGGATAAAAATTATAGTATTTAAAAAAAATTATATATTATCAAAATTAAATATAGAATTAAATGACAAGAGATTTTGATAATATACCTATAACTCTCAATTCCAAATTATGGACATATAGATAACCATAACAGAGACGCTTATAAATTCATATCAAAGAAAAAATATTTATAAAAAAAATAAGGAAACGCATTTCGAAAATAGAACATCAGATTGATTAAAACAGAAAGGAGAAAAAATCATGTATCGTGAAACATTATTATATTTTTCACATAAAAAATTCAGGATATTCATTATATTAATTGAGAATATTTACATTTTTTCACACCACTTATCATTCTAAAAAAAATACAGTCATAAAATTTAAATTAAATAATAATTAACAGTTCATTGAAAGTTATACTAGAATTATTTCATAATAAATTTCATAATAGTCATATATATGATATACAAAATAAATAATTATTTTTTGGCTAGTTAAAGAGTGAAAATCATAAAAAAAAATTGTAAAATCACTCATTACCGGATAGAAAAATTTCAAAATTATTCATATTTAAATATTTTAAATTTTAAAAGTATGCAGATACCAAAATTTTGATCAATCTCTTGCATTTCAAATCGAATGGGTTATGAAACGTTTTACATAAAAAAATTAATATAAACTTTTTAAAAATAATCTATTATAAATGTGAATTTCTTGTAAAAACATAATCTCTTTATGTAACACCCCAAGCTTCTACGGTACGTTTCCCTTCGAATAATGCGATAGCGTGTGTTGTACGCAACCTCGAGTTCTAACACACACCACAACTAATTAAACTAGCCATTGTGAATAGTAATACCTACTTTTTGAAATCATATATATTCTATATTTCAAGATGGACTTCATTTTTGGATTCGGAATATCAAAATTAGCCTAGGGTGAAATTTTGGTACATTTCGGATAACTTTCATATTTTGATGAATAGTGAAAATTTCTAAATTTTAATTAAAAACAACTTTTTTAATCAAAATAATTAATAGTGATAAATTATGAATTTGAGTGGTTTTAAAGTATATTTAGAATATATTTTTACCATTCAATTTAATGTTTATCATTGGACATAATTTTACAATTAAACCGAACATAAACAAGTGTCAATCTTTTGATAGTTATTATCTCTTAAAAACACGCTTTTTATTTTGACAGCGGGAATTAATTTTAAATTAATTTCAGCCACTTCTGTGTTTTGAATTTATAAAAATGGATTCCATATTTGGAATCAGGATGTTCAAATTGTGTAAATAGGTAACTTTTATTTTTAGACATTTTGAATAATTACTGCGGTAAATATTTTATTTACCATGGTTAAGGGTAAATCCGGTAAATAAGGGTTAAAAAAAATAATATTATAATAATAATAAATTACCCTAAAACGTGTCTCAACCCTATTGGTTGATACATGGTCAACCATGGGCATCTTGGGGTCTATTTTGGGACCCCATGGATCCACTTGTAAGTGATAATGACACTTTATTTTAATTAAGTCAAAATGAATACAAAAATGACACAAGCATATATCTTTTAGAACAACAATTTTTACATAGGGTTATACATGTTGGATTTTCGATTATAAATATTCATTAGAAAGATAAAAAGATTTCCTACATTATTATATTTTATTTATAATTTTTAGACATTAAATAAGTTATTTTATTTATGACACAATGATGATGCAGTAATTAATATAATAGTGAAAAATTAAAATAATTGATATTATAAATACCCAAATAAATATAATATGAAACTTTTAATGAATTACACTAATTTTCTAGGCTAATATGATATATTAGGATTGATTTAATGGACTTTGTTCGAAGTAATCAATCTTTTATGAGTTTCACAAAAATCAACTATTGAATAGTGTCAAAATTGACATAAAAGAGTTCTTAAAACAAATATTATATTATTAATTGATATTAAATTCCTAAAAATCTAAGATTCGGCCAAGAGACTTATATTATTATAGGTTCCTCATTAATGGACCACTTGGGGGTCGCTTGGATGTATATAGTAAGTTTATTAACCATATTATATAAAAATACAAAGAGACATTGTAAAAGTGAAACTAATTAACTTAGAGTTAATACTTAAAGATAAGGTTAATATAAGTACCCAAACCTGTCTAAATTCTATTGGATGAGTTGTTTTCGACCTATCCCCACCTCATCCGTTGAATAGTCAACTTTGGAGCCTTTAGAAACCGAATATGAATTTATTATAAATTAATATTTCTAGCTTTTCCAAAGGTGCCCCTCACCCCTCTTATAAAAGGGCACTCCTCCTTCTCATTTCTTCACACCTTCAAAGCCTTTTGGTTCGGCCAAACTCTGCCCAAATACTCTCCCAACATCCCTCAATACAACCTAGAGGCCTTAGTTTGATCAGAAAGCCAACCTAAGGAGCCCTTTTGATCAAATCAAAAGGAAGAACCCGAAGAAGAGGTAATGATTTCACCACCCTTTTCTAAGTTCATTTCTTCTTCCACTTCTTCTTCCTTTGTTCTTACCATTCTGAAATAATAACTCCAGTATCTCACATATACTGTGATGTTATTATAAATATGGTACAATCATATTCAGTATTCTATCCACCCTTTGAATAACATGTCACCATACGTGCGTACGTACGGCTTACCGTCTCCACGTCGTGGTGTAATTGTTATTCAATATAATATTATTTGGATGGGTATAATAATGATGTGTAACTCATGTAAATAATAAATATAACATGTTAATGATTCTGTATATATGATATACCATCCATTTATATATTATTTTAATATCAAAAGAATGATATTGTCGCTCGTGCGTACGTACGGACTACCGTCTCCACGAACGCGATGAGATTCATTCTCCATCGTAACCATTAAAGCGTAATTATCATTTTATGATTTAAAAAATGTTGTTTAAGGACTTGATATCATTCTGGATATGAATAATATACAACCTATCCTTTACAAACATGTCTTACGTAACAAAACATATGAAAGAAAACAAGTAAGTTAACACCCGAAACAACGATAATACTAAGATATTATTATCAAATCAATATTAAAAGATCATATATGATATCATATTAATGTATATGATTCTTTTATAATTTAATAACAATTATTTCACCATTATACAGGAGGTTAACCTACCACAACCAAGGAAAAGTACAAGGTAAGGGTTATTTCACAATCTCTTCATTATCCGAGGTTGTTTATATGTAATAATCTAATGGGATCTCTTTATCATCCACATCCATGTTTCTTAAAAATGTATTTCAAAACATTTTTACTATTTACAAGAATATGGGTTAAAGTCATTTATACCCTTTTTTGACTTTTTATAAGAGGTTTATAAAGGAATCTTTCCGTCGTTTTCAAAACAAGGTCCTTTTTAACCTTTTCGACAGAATTGAGGTAAGAATGTTTTTTTTAACTTATACGGCGGGTGCGGTTATTTTACGCCGTTATAAAATCTTCAAAGCTTTCCTTACAAGCTTATAAGAATATTTTCAAAGAAAATGTTTTATTTTATATGGATCTTAAATGATTTCAAAATAAAAGGAGATACTTCTTTAAAAAGAATTTTGATTTCATCTATGTCAACATCCTTTGATGGATTTTAAGATTATTTGAAGTTGATTTATTATGATACAAAACTTCTATATTGTATTGAAGGTTTTGTGATATGTTTGACTATGGATGTGCTATTTTTATACCATTCATAGTTTATGGTGAAATTATTGACATTTCGTATGCTAGTTTTAATACGAATGTTTATGTTATGTTTAAACATTTTCATATGGGAATGCATTGGACTTAATAAGTGACGGGTGGAGCCCGCTATAGCTCCTCGATGCATCGGTAGGTCTCATGAGACAAACTAGTGTCTTGGCACAAGGCCTTGACAAAATCTTATTTGTAGTCTTGGCACGAGGCCTTGGCTATGTGGTTATGATAGTCTGGCATTATGCATTCCAACATTATGAAAGTGGTTATTGATTTTTGCATGTGATTATTCGATTAGTAGAATATCCATGTGAGTAAGTAAATGGCATTATTTCATTTTATTTATGCCATACCATGTTGAAAGTTCATTTTTGAAAGGATTTTGTTTTAGTTATACATTGCCTTAAAAGTTTATTCTTATTTATGAAAGTTTCCGCTATATTGTTATCCTTACTGGGCATTTGAGCTCACCCCTTTTCTATGTTTTATTTTTCCCAGGAAGTGAAGATGTAAGTTATGAATGACCTGCAGGGATATTATGTGGGGATATGAGTGTGGATTATGGAGACAATATGTATTTGTAGTAGTTTTTCGTTTAATGATGTAATGTAAAACTTATGAATATATCTAGTGTTTCCAAGGCTACTAAACCAATCGGTCTTTCGAGATTTGATCTTTCTTGTGATCATGCCAATGTTACGAAGTAATGCACCGACTCTGGGTAGCTGGGGTCGGGGCGTTACAGTTGGTATCAGAGGAAGTTTAGTACAAACCTTGGAAGCTAGATTTAGATAAACTCTGAATAGGGCACGTAGACCTAAGATGAGATTTGAGGATTAGTATAGAAGAACTTCCTAGAATTTTGGTATTGTAGAGATTTTGTGAGTTTTCCGAGCAATACATCCCTGTCTGGATACGAGCAGGTAGAGGCGGCTCTGGCACAGATGTACCTAGGGGTAAAACCCGAAAACACCGCTTTGAGCTAGACTCGAACGGGAACTGGTGCACGACAACGGGCCTTGCTGCACTCTTGGTTACGACACTCCCGGGGGATATGCTTAGGATAACTCTCATTATCTTTACAAATCATTATGAAGGGTTTATGAGTATATACTTCCTCAAGGAAAACATTTTTATGATTATGGATTATATCCATAAATAGTTCAATTTATGTTAAGTGTTTTATAAGTATGGGATTTTGTATTTTGATTCATAAACTGATCTAGTTTATGCCATTGTTTAGAAATGGCGCCTAGTGGAAGAAATGGAAACCGTATCAATGTACGCACTCCATGTAGGGATTGCCCTCCTGCTCAAGATAATTATAGTGGGGCTGGTGATGCAACTGGTGCTGATCAGCTAATCACCATACTGGGACAACTTACTCAGGTTATGAATAATAACCTTACCCGTATGGAGCACCCTGATCCGCAGCGTGGAGGATCAATGTTAGATCGATTCATGAGACAACAACCACCAACGTTCAATGGGAGTACAAATGCCTTAGTAGCTGAGCAATGGATATTTTCCCTAGAGAAAATATTTCAGGCTTTGGGGAGTAGTGAAAGGGAAAAAGTTACCATGGCAGTTTACCGCCTCACTGGAGATGCTGATCAATGGTGGTCATTGATTCAAAACATGAAGGAAGATGATGAAGTATCAAACATGGAATGGAGGGAGTTCAAAGATCTGTTTTTAGAAAAATAATTTCCTCGCGACCATCGAGCAGATATGGAAAGACAATTTCTGAGTCTGAGACAAAAGGAGGATGAGAATGTCACAAAGTATGAGGCTAACTTTACAAGGTTAGCGAGGTACGCTGGTGATTATATTCGCAACCCAAGAAGTAATATTGATCGTTTCTTTGATGGGTTAAAACCATTTCTCCGTCGAGCATTAGTCTCACAATCCTTTTCATCGTACGAAGACATTGTCTCATGTGCTATCAAGACTGAAAAGGAATTCTCTAAGTCTTATGACTTTAAAGCAAAGCAAGAGAAGAAGAGACCTGCTGATCAATCTGGGAATGGAAATAAGGGGAAGAAGGGAAAGGTTGAATATCCATCTTGTGGTAAGTGCGGGAAGAAACACCCCGGTGCTTGCCTGAAGGGAATGGGAGTCTGTTACAAGTGTGGTGAAAAAGGCCACCAAGCTCATGATTGCAAGGGGAAGAAGGAAGCTACCAACGTTCAGTGCTACAATTGCAGGGAGATGGGGCATTATGCAAATGCATTTCCTAAGCGTCAGGAGAACTTACCTCAGAAAAGGCCAAGGGATCAAGGCCAGGCTTATGCTATCACTACTGCTGAGGTAGAAACTCCGAAAGACGTGGTGGCAGGTAATTTAATGGTTTCCTCAAGTTTAGCAAATGCATTATTTGATTCTGGATCATCGCATTGTTTCATATCTTCCCATTTTGCTAAGAAAATTAGATATTTCCAATTTGATTTAATAAGGGAGTTCTCAGTTAAAACTCCTAAGGGAAGTATCGTTGCAACAAAGTTTTGTGAATCAGTCCCCATTAGAGCACATAAATTTTCTTTATCTGCTGATTTCATCGTCATACCTATGATTGAGTTTGATATAATCCTCGGTATGGACTGGCTTTCGGACTATGATGCGAAGATTTATTGTAAGAAGAAAGAGGTTACGATTCTTGATGATAATGATAAGGAGCACCTTATTTTTAGAGCAGAATCGTCACCACCTAATTCTTATTTAGATCCACCCCCAGTAGTTCAACTTAATTCAATTATCGGGGAGGAAGAGAATGAAATAACTGTCGGTGAGGAAAGGAATGTTCAAATAGAGGATGTACCTATTGTGAAAGAATTTGTAGATGTATTTCCGGAAGATTTACCTGGACATCCTCCAGAACGAGAAGTTGAGTTTTCTATTGATTTGATTCCTGGATCAAGGCCTATATCGAAGACCCCTTATAGAATGGCCACTGTAGAGTTAGTCGAACTAAAGAAACAACTAGAGGAATTGAGTAATAAGGGATTTATTCGCCCTAGTGTTTCTCCATGGGGAGCCCCTGTTCTTTTTGTTAAAAAGAAAGATGGATCTATGAGGTTATGTATCGACTACAGGGAGATCAATGCTATAACGATAAAGAACAAGTATCCCCTACCTCGTATTGATGATTTATTTGACCAACTGCATGGAGCTCAATACTTTTCAAAGATTGACCTTCGATCTGGATACCATCAGTTGTGTGTGAAGAAGGAAGACATTCCGAAAACAGCATTTCGAACCAGGTACGGGCATTACGAGTTTACTGTAATGCCGTTTGGATTGACTAATGCACCCTCTGTATTCATGGATCTAATGAATAGAGTTTTCAAGGAGTATCTCGATGAATTTGTGGTGGTATTTATTGATGATATCTTGGTATACTCCAAAACCTACGAAGATCATGAAAATCACTTGCGCATTATCTTGAAGACTCTGAGGAGGCATGAATTATATGGAAAGTTTAGCAAGTGTGAATTCTGGCTTCAAGAGATTTCTTTTCTTGGCCATATTGTCTCTAAAGATGGAATCTCTGTTGATCCTTCTAAGACCAAGGCAATCCAAGAATGGCCAGCACCTACGAGTATAACTGAGGTACGTAGTTTTATTGGCTTGGCAGGTTATTATCGACGTTTTGTCCAGAATTTTGCCCGATTGGCTAACCCATTAACGAAGCTCACACGTAAAGGGGTTAAATTTGTTTGGACAAAAGAGTGTGAAGAATGTTTTGAAGAACTGAAGAGAAGATTAGTCAATGCTCCTATATTGACTCTACCATCGGGGAATGATGGGTTCGTTATTTATAGTGATGCATCGAAGAAAGGACTTGGCTGTGTCCTTATGCAGAATGATAGAGTTATTGCCTATGCAACACGACAGTTGAAAATTCATGAACAAAACTATCCTACTCATGATCTTGAGTTAGCAGCTGTGATCTTTGCTTTGAAGATATGGAGGCACTACCTCTATGGTGAAAAATGTGAGATTTATACTGATCACAAGAGTTTGAAGTATATTTTCTCACAAAAAGAACTCAACATGAGGCAAAGGAGATGGCTTGAATTACTCAAGGATTATGATTGCACGATACACTACCACCCAGGGAAGGCAAACAAGGTGGCAGATGCTTTGAGTAGAAAAGACCATGGAGTTTTGAACAATATGAGAATTGAAAGGGATCCAATTTTCATGGATCTAGTGAAAATGGACATGGGAATAACCAGGGAAGGTGAAACATCAATGCTTTTTCAAATGGTTGCCAAACCATCTTTACTAGAAAGGATTAAGAGTTCTCAGACCGATGATGAAGAATTTCAGAAGAAGATTAAAGCTGTGAATGATGGGAGATTGAGAGACTTTGTGTATAAAGATGGAACTTTGAAATTTGGAAAGAGACTTTGTGTTCCCGATTTACCTGATCTGAAAAGGAAATTACTGGATGATGCTCATAGTTCCAATTTCTCTATACACCCTGGGAGCACCAAAATGTATAGAGATTTGAAGGAACATTTTTGGTGGGACAACATGAAGAGGGAGATTGCTGATTTTGTATCAAGATGTATGGTTTGTCAACAAGTGAAAGCTGGAAGGCAACAGCCTGGAGGAGTCATGCAACCTCTTCCCATACCGGAGTGGAAATGGGACAATATTACGATGGACTTTGTCATGGGGCTACCAAAGACTCCTAGAAGGAACGATGCAATATGGGTTATTGTTGATCGTCTTACCAAGTCAGCACATTTTCTTGCTATAAGAGAAGATCTACCCCTGGAACGTCTAGCAAGACTATACATTAATGAAGTTGTGAGACTTCATGGAGTTCCCCTATCGATTGTTTCAGATCGTTATCCCCGTTTTACTTCAAGGTTTTGGAAAAGTCTTCAGAAATCCCTGGATACTGAACTTCATTTGAGCACTGCTTACCACCCTCAGACAGACGGACAATCAGAACGGACTATTCAAACCTTAGAAGACATGTTGAGATCTTGCTCACTTGACTTTCAGGGTATGTGGGATCAATATTTACCTCTGGTAGAATTTTCCTATAACAATAGCTTCCATTCGAGTATTCAGATGGCACCATATGAAGCGTTATATGGAAAGAGATGTCGTACACCAACCTGTTGGGATGACGTCGGTGAAAGAAAACTTGTAGGTCTAGAACTGGTGGAGGAAACGATGGAAAAGGTAAAGGTAATCCAAAATCACATCAAAGCAGCTCAAAGTAGGCAGAAGAGCTATGCCGATAATCGAAGGAAGGATTTGGAATTTCAAATCGGTGATCATGTTTTTCTGAAGGTATCTCCGTGGAAGGGAGTCATACGTTTTGGTAAGAAAGGTAAATTGAGTCCCAGGTACATCGGACCTTTCGAAATTCTAGAACGAATTGGGGTTGTAGCTTACCGATTGGCAATGCCGCCAAGTCTCTCCAAAGTTCACGATGTGTTCCACGTATCTCTGTTGAGAAAATACATGTCTGACCCAACGCATGTACTCACCTATGAGGAATTAGAACTGGAACCCGATCTTTCCTATTGCGAAGAGCCCATCAAGATTCTTGATACGAGAGAACAAGTGCTGAGAAACCGGACGACGCGTCTGGTAAAAGTTTTGTGGAGGAATCATAAGATGGAAGAGGCAACGTGGGAACCCGAGGAACTTATGATGAAGAACCACCCGAGTCTTTTTATGCAGTAATACCCTAGAAATTGCGAGGACGCAATTATTTGAAGGAGGGGAGAATGTAACACCCCAAGCTTCTACGGTATGTTTCCCTTCGAATAATGCGATAGCGTGTGTTGTACGCAACCTCGAGTTCTAACACACACCACAACTAATTAAACTAGCCATTGTGAATAGTAATACCTACTTTTTGAAATCATATATATTCTATATTTCAAGATGGACTTCATTTTTGGATTCGGAATATCAAAATTAGCCTAGGGTGAAATTTTGGTACATTTCGGATAACTTTCATATTTTGATGAATAGTGAAAATTTCTAAATTTTAATTAAAAACAACTTTTTTAATCAAAATAATTAATAGTGATAAATTATGAATTTGAGTGGTTTTAAAGTATATTTAGAATATATTTTTACCATTCAATTTAATGTTTATCATTGGACATAATTTTACAATTAAACCGAACATAAACAAGTGTCAATCTTTTGATAGTTATTATCTCTTAAAAACACGCTTTTTATTTTGACAGCGGGAATTAATTTTAAATTAATTTCTGCCACTTCTGTGTTTTGAATTTAGAAAAATGGATTCCATATTTGGAATCAGGATGTTCAAATTGTGTAAATAGGTAACTTTTATTTTTAGACATTTTGAATAATTACTGCGGTAAATATTTTATTTACCATGGTTAAGGGTAAATCCGGTAAATAAGGGTTAAAAAAATAATATTATAATAATAATAAATTACCCTAAAACGTGTCTCAACCCTATTGGTTGATACATGGTCGACCATGGGCATCTTGGGGTCTATTTTGGGACCCCATGGATCCACTTGTAAGTGATAATGACACTTTATTTTAATTAAGTCAAAATGAATACAAAAATGACACAAGCATATATCTTTTAGAACAACAATTTTTACATAGGGTTATACATGTTGGATTTTCGATTATAAATATTCATTAGAAAGATAAAAAGATTTCCTACATAATTATATTTTATTTATAATTTTTAGACATTAAATAAGTTATTTTATTTATGACACAATGATGATGCAGTAATTAATATAATAGTGAAAAATTAAAATAATTGATATTATAAATACCCAAATAAATATAATATGAAACTTTTAATGAATTAAACTAATTTTCTAGGCTAATATGATATATTAGGATTGATTTAATGTACTTTGTTCGAAGTAATCAATCTGTTATGAGTTTCACAAAAATCAACTATTGAATAGTGTCAAAATTGACATAAAAGTGTTCTTAAAACAAATATTATATTATTAATTGATATTAAATTCCTAAAAATCTAAGGTTCGGCCAAGAGACTTATATTATTATAGGTTCCTCATTAATGGACCACTTGGGGGTCGCTTGGATGTATATAGTAAGTTTATTAACCATATTATATAAAAATACAAAGAGACATTGTAAAAGTGAAACTAATTAACTTAGAGTTAATACTTAAAGATAAGGTTAATATAAGTACCCAAACCTGTCTAAATTCTATTGGATGAGTTGTTTTCGACCTATCCCCACCTCAGCCTTTTAATAGTCAACTTTTGAGCCTTTAGAAACCGAATATGAATTTATTATAAATTAATATTTCTAGCTTTTCCAAAGGTGCCCCTCACCCCTCTTATAAAAGGGCACTCCTCCTTCTCATTTCTTCACACCTTCAAAGCCTTTTGGTTCGGCCAAACTCTGCCCAAATACTCTCCCAACATCCCTCAATACAACCTAGAGGCCTTAGTTTGATCAGAAAGCCAACCTAAGGAGCCCTTTTGATCAAATCAAAAGGAAGAACCCGAAGAAGAGGTAATGATTTCACCACCCTTTTCTAAGTTCATTTCTTCTTCCACTTCTTCTTCCTTTGTTCTTACCATTCTGAAATAATAACTCCAGTATCTCACATATACTGTGATGTTATTATAAATATGGTACAATCATATTCAGTATTCTATCCACCCTTTGAATAACATGTCACCATACGTGCGTACGTACGGCTTACCGTCTCCACGTCGTGGTGTAATTGTTATTCAATATAATATTATTTGGATGGGTATAATAATGATGTGTAACTCATGTAAATAATAAATATAACATGTTAATGATTCTGTATATATGATATACCATCCATTTATATATTATTTTAATATCAAAAGAATGATATTGTCGCTCGTGCGTACGTACGGACTACCGTCTCCACGAACGCGATGAGATTCATTCTCCATCGTAACCATTAAAGCGTAATTATCATTTTATGATTTAAAAAATGATGTTTAAGGACTTGATATCCTTCTGGATATGAATAATATACAACCTATCCTTTACAAACATGTCTTACGTAACAAAACATATGAAAGAAAACAAGTAAGTTAACACCCGAAACAACGATAATACTAAGATATTATTATCAAATAAATATTAAAAGATCATATATGATATCATATTAATGTATATGATTCTTGTATAATTTAATAACAGTTATTTCACCATTATACAGGAGGTTAACCTACCACAACCAAGGAAAAGTACAAGGTAAGGGTTATTTCGCAATCTCTTCATTATCCGAGGTTGTTTATATGTAATAATCTACTGGGATCTCTTTATCATCCACATCCATGTTTCTTAAAAATGTATTTCAAAACATTTTTACTATTTACAAGAATATGGGTTAAAGTCATTTATACCCTTTTTTGACTTTTTATAAGAGGTTTATAAAGGAATCTTTCCGTCGTTTTCAAAACAAGGTCCTTTTTAACCTTTTCGACAGAATTGAGGTAAGAATGTTTTTTTAACTTATACGGCGGGTGCGGTTATTTTACGCCGTTGTAAAATCTTCAAAGCTTTCCTTACAAGCTTATAAGAATATTTTCAAAGAAAATGTTTTATTTTATATGGATCTTAAATGATTTCAAAATAAAAGGAGATACTTCTTTAAAAAGAATTTTGATTTCATCTATGTCAACATCCTTTGATGGATTTTAAGATTATTTGAAGTTGATTTATTATGATACAAAACTTCTATATTGTATTGAAGGTTTTGTGATATGTTTGACTGTGGATGTGCTATTTTTATACCATTCATAGTTTATGGTGAAATTATTGACATTTCGTATGCTAGTTTTAATACGAATGTTTATGTTATGTTTAAACCTTTTCATATGGGAATGCATTGGACTTAATAAGTGACGGGTGGAGCCCGCTATAGCTCCTCAATGCATCGGTAGGTCTCATGAGACAAACTAGTGTCTTGGCACAAGGCCTTGACAAAATCTTATTTGTAGTCTTGGCACGAGGCCTTGGCTATGTGGTTATGATAGTCTGGCATTATGCATTCCAACATTATGAAAGTGGTTATTGATTTTTGCATGTGATTATTCGATTAGTAGAATATCCATGTGAGTAAGTAAATGGCATTATTTCATTTTATTTATTCCATACCATGTTGAAAGTTCATTTTTGAAAGGATTTTGTTTTAGTTATACATTGCCTTAAAAGTTTATTCTTATTTATGAATGTTTCTGCTATATTGTTATCCTTACTGGGCATTTGAGCTCACCCCTTTTCTATGTTTTATTTTTCCCAGGAATTGAAGATGTAAGTTATGAATGACCTGCAGGGATATTATGTGGGGATATGAGTGTGGATTATGGAGACAATATGTATTTGTAGTAGTTTTTCGTTTAATGATGTAATGTAAAACTTATGAATATATCTAGTGTTTCCAAGGCTACTAAACCAATCGGTCTTTCGAGATTTGATCTTTCTTGTGATCATGCCAATGTTACGAAGTAATGCACCGACTCTGGGTAGCTGGGGTCGGGGCGTTACACTTTAACTAAGAAAACATATTACCTCAAAAATAAATTTTCCCCAAAACATTTTATTTATAATTAAACGGACCAAACTAGTAAGTAAGTAAATAAACAAAATTTATTTTGTCCTATATAATTTTATCAATCCCCAAAAAATATTATTTAAAACATAAATTTGATCCTTAAAAATCAATTCTATAATTTTGAAAAAATTTATAATATTCCATGCATGATGGCTATTCTAATATATTTAAACTTATTTCTATTATAACTTACATATATAGATATGTTACAATATTTATTTAACTTTTGTTATTAAACGTGCACAAGTCTAGCATGATCATTACCATGATAATATAAATACACATAACATCAAAATTGGATGATTAAGAATAAATTATAACAAGAATCATGAGATAAACATGAGTTTTGAATAGTACACTCTTTTATGGTGTAAAATTTCCCCCTGTTTTTTAACAATTTTTTATTTACCATGAGAATAATCATTTAAAAAATACACAGAATTTAATTTCCATGTAAACATTTACTATAGGATTATGCCATTATATTCATATGTTTTTAATTAACACCAAAAAACATTTATCATCTGAAACAAGAAAATAGATCAATAAAAATAGATATTTCACAAACATACAAATAAAAGGAAGTAGTCCACCACACAATGTTATTATTCTTCATGGGCATCACAGAATTTCACAAATTGTTATTTTTTTATAATAACACATCATGAAATATATCATATCAAAATCGGTGAAATTTCCCTTCAAAATATATTCTTGATGACATGAAACATGTAAAATGTTTAAGAGAAACCCCATTTGGTTATATAATAAAATAATCCATAGAAACATCATATATAAAGTCCCATGAAAAAACCAAAACCTAAAACATTAATTCAAAATATCAAGATAGTTTTATTTAAAAATAGGAAAATAATAATTTTATGAAATTTATATAATATCTTATTTCCCAAAACCATAGCCCATATCACATGGATTGATTGAAGTGTATGCAGGTTTAAATGATGGAATGTATATTATAAGTCCATCCTCATGCTAAATAGCATCCACATTGGGACTAAGAGAAGAATATAATATTCTTATGATGATAAAAACCCATCCCCAAATAAATATTTTCCCAAAATATTTCTAGATAATAGTGTTATATAATGAGATGAACAATTTTATAGAATCTCTTTCCCCAGATAATACCTCCATATAAAAACTGGAATTTATGAATAAGTTATGGTTATTATTTCTAAAGGACATTATGTGTGGGTTAAAAAATAAAGGTTGAAGTGGTATAAATAAACATGGATCAAGTATTTAATATGTTGGTTTCAATCAAGAAAATAAAGTGGTTTACCAAAATTCATTTTAAAGGGATAATAATTAAATAAGGGTTATATTCATTATTATTCACTCTATGAGGCTAATAATTGAATGATTTTAGGATTTAAAAGCCAGTTAAAATGTTTGTGTACACATAAAATGAAAAACTTATAAATTCTAATGAATGGGGAAAATCACAATTGAAAAGATAAAATTTTATTAAAAGATAGAAAATTTACATAAAAACTGATCTCAGAACATCGAATTTAAAATAGAAAATAGTTTATCAACATAGAGGAACATGAGCCACCACTATAGTGTTGTCATAAATAGCATCTGCAAAAATAACATACCCCATTTTTCACTTCAATATTTATTGAAACCATATTATAGAACTCCCCCTTCCAACTAAACTTATTTCTCACTATCTAAAATAGATCTATTAGACATATATAGAATCTGGATATGAAAGACTTTGTGTGTTCTCAACCTAGATTTTTTTTCTCAACCACCACTCCATAATGATATTCTGGCACATCATTATGAATAACAGTAGTGTAAACATGATGATAATATTAACATGGATATATTCCTACAATAGAAAAAAAGGACACCTATCATTCGACACATTTAATTTTTATGGATAATTAGCTAAATAATTTTAGTAACATATTCTATTTTCAAAAGAGTTTAAACATCGATTCATACAATCAACAAGATAAAATATTTTTAAATGAATATACTAGAAAATAACATTCAACCCTTGTAACATATCCAGAAAAATGTAAGTTCCTTGCATTAGGTCAATGTGGTTTAGAAAATCACTTTTCTTATCCAGTATCCATTTTATCAATCATGTACAAAACCTAGCTAATACTGTTTCCCAATAATTCCATGCTTCCTTACAAGGTACTGATTATATAATATATCAAATATTTCGACCATCACCATTAATAGACCATTATTATGACCTCGTCCCTCTATAGGTACCCATCTAAGGATATCAATAGAGACAGATAAATAATAACTCTATAAACACACCTCTAATATGCGACATCTTGGAGACTGGAACTATGTGTGTATAATCAAATTTATGTGATGGATTACTCAATTGATGATTTTATATGGAAGGGACTAGATGGGAAGAACTAAAAAACATCACATTCTCATAGTAAATACATCAAATAACCCAATACATGATGTTATTTCAAACTTTACTAGATACTATTGAAATTAAGATGTAAAAGTGATAAATCCAATATAGTGAGAGAAAAGCTATAATAACCTATAAAACCCTTCAAACAAGTAATTTATAAATCCATCACTAACAACCCTTACTAATATGAAAATTGTTACATATATATATTGGGGGAGTATAATATGTAAGTTATATTATATCCTCTCTGATTCCTCTAGTGAAAAATGTTAAAGAAGCATACTAAATCCGAGTGATTAATAAAATGAGACTAACCCATCACCTAAATCGGTATATTACTTTTTCCCAATCCTTAAAATGTTTCACTAACTAAATAATGTTGAATCATTTTCCCATAATATTTAGATAATATTTTAATATAAATGGGGACCCTACAACCACTTCCCCAGTGTGCTACGTTATAATTCTCAAATGTATCTTTTATTGACCCTCCAACTATTTCATAAATAATCCATCACAAAATATTTATGATTGACTACATCAAAATATATACCCTATGTAATAAATTATTTCATCTACATACACCATAAAATAACCAGGTTAATTTCTGGAATCCACTATAGCATCTGTATTATTTAATATACAACCATCCCATAAATAATGTAATTAACACACTAATAATAATCATTCAAATATTACATCTAGAAAACATTTATCCTCAATAACATCAATGTCTCACACTAAAAAAATATAATAAGAAATCACACCTATGTATATTCAAAGATAATACTACAACCGAAGAGGGAATGAGGGTGAGGGGTTGTCATCCATCTATATCTTCTCCATCCATACTACTGTAAAAACACCCACAAAAACTCCAGTTATCAGTTTATATTTCAACATGGGTGGGTTGCATATGAAATATCAAAACATATATAAGAACTATATCCCACGGCTACACTGACACAAACTACCTAAAAATAGATGAAATTATAGTTATCGAATCTCAGGACACCTAGATTCCACCACTATGAACTGGATATAAAATAATCATAAAACCCCAGAAGTTTAGTAATAATTATTTCATAATAAATTAATTATTATTATTCTATTTTTATATCCATTATCAAAATTGTAATCTTCTATGAAAGGTGATGATGAAACTATTAATTTTATTCGTGTATTCTCATGAATATCATCATCATAAGTAAACATGAAAATCCAATCACATTATTTCCATAATAAAATATAATTTCAAAAATCTAGGAAGTCTAGGAATAATCCAAATATACCCCATAAATGATTCACTCATAGTTCATAACATCTAAATACATCTCACTGTTAAAAAATGATCAGGAAAATTACATTTAGGCATTAGTCCTTCTAGAATGAATCAAATAAGTAGTAGACATCGATGAGAAAGAATCACTCTGATCTCAACCTGACTTCCCTAACCCCCCATGATGCAGTTTATAAAATCACATCAAACACGACATGCTAATATATTCACATCTAAAACCTAGTTGCACTATCATTATGATCAAAAAAATATTCTTCGATCATAATTATCTTAACTATCCCCACATTCCACCATTATTATCATAATAATTGTATCATCATGCATCCAAACACATTAATCATGATGAAGTTATTCATATTTTTTCATAAATAATTCATGTAAATTATCTAGATTTAAGAACATACATAAATATCAAATATATTTTTTGACCGATAATTTTAATGTAAACTAAGGTCATAAAATGAAGGAATTTAATCCTCCTTAAATTAATTAGGGGATTGTTGTGCCATTAACAATTCATTATTAATATAAAACCATATTAATTCCATCATGAAACAACTAATTTATAATAATATGTTGTCTTCGCAAGTAAAAATATGGTTTTGTCAAATAATAGAAACATTCAATATAAAATTATTTGATAAATAATTGTGTGTTTAAACAATTCTAGGATGAGAAATGATTATTATTTTCATGAAAATTAAATTTAATTAATAATATAATCTATTTTTAAATTTTATATCTATTTCAATCTTTTATCAATGCTGAAAATTGACATGAAAATATTGAAATCTAAATGAAACGATATCTATAAATATTAGGATGCAATATAAAATGCATATGATCAGTGGGTCCCAACTAAAAATTTAATTCCCAACGTGACATATTAATTATCATTATCTTGATACAATCCCTATTTTAGAATTCTAATATTAAGAAGTATAAAATATTTCTCATTAACTTTATCTATAATATTTAATATTTTGACATGATATCATTTGTATTTTATAAAATAAAAATTATTTCATAGAATGAAATTATGTTTTTCTATCTATAATATATTGTATATAAATAATTATAATTATTCTTCATCTTGTGTTTAATTTAAACTAAAAATATTTCCTAGCATGACATAACCATATTACTGTATCCTTGATAATTTCTATCATTTAATGTATCAAAAACCGTATTTATATTATATTTCATTATCTAATTTTCAAAAATGTTAAAGAAATCATAATTATCAAAATCATCAAATATTATTTCTAATTCAATTAATAAAATACTAAAAATACAATAAATTTTTTTTCCACTTTGAATAATTTTATCAAATGTATTACTTTTATTCACAAGTTAAAAAAATATAAATAATCAATTCTCATGAAAAATTTATTGTTTATTTCCAATTTCATTATAATAAAATACTATAAAAATACATTCAATAATTCAAATAATTCAACTATGCTAACTTTATAATTCTTAAAACAATATTTAAATAAGTAATGTATATTCAACGACAAACAATTATCATTGGTTTTAAATATTATCAATGCAGTATATGAATTTCAATTTATTATTATATGTAACACCTTACTTTTAAATAAAATCTTCCATGTAAATGGTTTTATTTCAAATTTTAGATTAAAAATAACTGTCACAACATTTGATAAAATTTCTCTATTCAAAAAAAATAAGATATGGAATATCATTAATCCAATTCATTCAATAATTCATCACCTATTTCATATTCTCATCTCTTTAATCTAAAATGGTAAAGAGATAATAAAACATGTTATTATTATATAAAAAATATTTTCAAATAGTAATAAATCCCTAATAATTTTTTTTCTCACACAATTTATTTCCATATTATTATATTTTCTTCTATTTGTGAAATTAATGTTTCATATTATTAAATGATTCTGGTTAATTATTTTGATATAAACAATTATTCTAAATAATTATTAATTAAAAATTTCAAAAAAAATGATAAGTTACATAACCAGTGCCTAGAGAATAAAGATATCTCAAACTATACTCAAAACATAGTAGAGTGTAAGAGCTAGAGGATAAGCGCAATTTTGGAAATCACAAGCATTTCAGGAAAAAAGAAACTCATATCAATTGAGTAAATCATATGTGGCATTAATCCAAGGCTTTTGACCACACAAACAAGATATATTTTTAAAAAATCAACAAGGATGGTTCTATAATTTTTAAGAATACTGAAACATCGATTCAAATATTTCTCATAAAACTCATCAAATGGTCCAATTTAATTTCCAATTAATCCAAATTAAATTTAACCATCCTTAAATACTCATTTAAATATTTCAAATTTAAGGAATGTCAAATGTTGTTTTTGAAAACATTAATATATCCAATACCCTCTTATATTCAAATTTAATTTCATTATTTAGTTTAAACTGAAATTAAATGTCAAATTGGAATTATATTATGTAAATTTTGGAAAAAACTAAAACGCATCTGTAACATACATACACCATGTTAGGGTACCTTGTTTTAACACATACTTGGTTGGTTCCACTTATATAGTTATTAAATATTTCCTCCACATGATAATGGAAAATTAAACAAACCACATGAAAGGATCCTAATGCCTTAATAAAAGTTCAAAAAAACTGAAACTGCAATTACTTGACTTTGGGATAACCATTATATAATGAATGGAAACAGCTGTATACAAATTTAATGAATGAATTGGTTATTTGGCCTCTACAAAGGTCGAGTTATACATTTATATTGTGAAGTTTAATTAATGGATTCCTTAAAACATTGTATGAGAAAACACATATAACATTAAAAAAACAATGAAAATAACAAATTACATATACACTATATTTCAAAAATGGTTTTAAATTTATGCACTATTTAAAATAAACAACCAACTATTATAAAAAAACCAATGATATGATACCCTCAAGTATTCCTTACATAATAATCAATACCTTTACTCAAAAACATAATCATGCGTAAGGGGATTTATTTTATTAAAAATATTATATTTTTAATTAAAAATGTAAATTTTTTAGAAAAAGATTATTATTAATTTCCAAAGTGAAAATTCAAGAAAAGAAAAAAAAAATCACTTTTTCAAATGTGAAAAATAATTCTTAAAATATGTTTTAAAGCATAGAAATTATTTCCAAAAATTTTAAAACAATTTTTATACCACATATTAAAATAAGAAAAACTATTATGAACTACATGAAACCCTAGAATATAAAAGGGTTTGTGGAGATTTTTCCAAATAGTTACATGGAATTTTCCACTCAATATCAATTTTCGGAAAAAATTGGGTAATTAAATATAACCTTCTAATTGAATCAAAATATTGTCACTTATTTAAAGATAAATCCCTATAGTGGACAATAGATCATCATATAGTTCCTTATCATCCTTAATCAATGTGGTTTTTTTAAAACATGACATGAGTTTAAAAAATCATATTAAGGGATACACCAAAAAGGATTTCTATTTTTCAATTTTAATATTCTAGAAGTCCCATAACGAATTTGATTTTTAAAATATTTATCTTTCCCTTAAAATATTCATTTAGTTACTCAATAAATATATTTCACTTCATGTATATTGTATTAAAGCCTCTTATATCAAATCAAAAATGAAAAATTCCAAATTATGAGGTTTTCTTATAAAATATGGCCACAATTGAAAAGCATTTCTTGAAAAATGTACTTCTCACCCTTAATGCATGAATACACATTCCTTTAAATACAATCTCGTCATAATAGATTTTAAAATAAAAATAAATCACTAAAAAATAGTTATAAATGAAATCATATTTTTGTAGCTGCCTGCATACATAATCTATTTATCGCTCATTCAATCACTCTTTAAAATGGGACAACCAATCGTTACATCCATGTTATATTCCCTGAAAAAAACACCATCAAAATAATTATAGAGCTATATTTGGATACCCATTCACATGGATAGTTTAGAAAGACCATATAATATATATATCACGTGTAATGTTGAATTTAAGTCATACAATTTCATATATTATTCACACATATGAAGAAATTCAATCGTGAATCACGTAAAATGTGGAATGAATCATTTTTCTTTGAAATTTTTTAAAATATAAAATTACATAGAATATTGAGAAATAATATTTTCATTGAAAAAAAAACATAAATAATTTATAATAGGGTTCATAAAAAATCATGGTCTTGATGGTTGTAAATTATATTCAAGCCTTATTTGTTAAAAATGTTATATTAAATTTGGAAAAATGTGTCAAAAGTTAAATGTATGAAAATGATAAATACATTTGGTTTCTAAACAATTACAGAAAAAGATAATGTAATTTAAAATTAATATTAACAGAGGTATAAATAAAAAATTTCTTAAAACAATTCAGATAATGTGGACATAAAATATGATGATTTGTTAAGGAAAATAATAAAACATGTTTAAAAACCCATTACATCAAGTTTGAAACATAATGTATGTAATTTAACTCAATTATAATAAACTAAAATAAATTATTTACATCATTATAACCATTTTTCGGTGTATAACCTTATTATTAACCATTTTATTTTATTTATTACAATGTTTTATGATATTACAAAATCGATTGAGTTCGTGTTCAATGTTCTGAGGATGTTCATTTCATAATCCCAAAATAAATTTTGTTGGATGAACATGGACAAATTGGTCATTGTAACATTTTCTATAGAATACTAATCATAACAATATTAACATTTATTTACATTAAAAAAAAATATAGCCAGTCATGACAAGCATAAATGAAAATGGAAAAGCAACTCTCTCTGAAGGTGGTAATCAAAATGTATGTTTATGTAACGTTATCAATATCCAATTGATGAATGTTTATGAAGGTAGGTAAATTATGATATCAAAAAAATAAAAAGTATGAATTAAATAATAGGAATATTTTTTTTAAATCCATCGTAATAACATTTCTTTTGTGTTGGGGATGAATAAATTGAAATGTCACTTCATGGAGGTGGTAGTCCACACATACATAAGACCATTGTTTTCATTTCTCATAGGATATAAAATTGTACAAACAAGGGTTATAAAATCAATATTATCAATTTTATAATATGTTTGATACTGATAATATCATTTTACCTTGGTTATGAATGTTCTTTATGAGGAGGAATATAAAATAAACATTAAAACAATATGATAACAATTGTACCACATCATTGAAAACCTTATTTAACAAACACCATAAGTAAAATGGATTGATATTTTTATGAAATAATTACCTATATGAATTTTAGAAGTATTATGGGATGGTATTTTTAGGTAATGGTCAATATAATTGAATAAATGTTTTGGAAGAAGAGTTCATAAGGGTGCCCTTTTATAAGTGAGGGGAGTGGCTCTCATTAAATTATTTAAATTTTAAAATAATATAATTTACTATTAATTAAAACATGGCACTAAATCTATCCCATTATAAAGATAATATGATTAGGTTATAAATTATATCATTCAAAATGAATTTAGATTATATTTTCTGACCTTATCACATAGTAAGGACATTAATTAACTTGTTTTACCCTTTACCATAGTGACATGTTTTTATCAGGGTTACTTTTCATTAATTCCAAAATTGAAATTGAAGTCTTCACTAAAAATAAAATGCCCAATATTTAATTTGACATAATTTTTTCAAGAAATAATATTTATAATTTCAATAAATTAATTTTCATATAAGTGTGAAAAACACAGTAAGTAATTTTTTAGATAAATTTTTTTAGCCCAAAAATTAATTTATACCATAATAAAGGATAATAATTATTTCAATGCAATAAAATTGAAAATTAGTAGAGAATGGGAAATAATTTTACCCACAAAATAATTCAAAATTATAATGGTCCTTTTTAAATACATGAATATAATTGATTATGTTCTAAAAAATTATATTTTTTCACTATTCACAAAAAAATAAGTCTTCTCTAAAATAATGAAAATATTGAATGTATTATATATTTTATATAATGATATAAATAATAAATTCAATTTTAAAAATATATATTCAAAAATTTATAAATTTTTATATTAAATAAAACTATATTATACATTGATTTTCCTTTGGTTAGAATAAAAATACTTCTTTCTTTGTTTTTGAAAAATCATATAAAATTATTCTAAGGAATGCAAATCCAAAAAATATTATCAGGAATATTATAATGAAATGAAATTGATTTATTAATAACCTTACATTGGTTTTCACATTCTTTCCACCTTAATGAATTTCCATCCCCATAATTCTATCCATCACCATAATAGGTTGTGATATTTTACTCTATAGCATTATAAGGTTCTCATTTTTCTTCCTCATTCATGTATATATTCTATAAAACATTAACTAGGTGAGTAACCATATTCTATAACATATTGTCTATTTGATCTAGAATATGTATTGATTTTCCCTCATTTTAATGTTTCTCTTCTAAATAGACCTCCATTGGGCTCAATAGATGATATTTATTAGGAAAATATTTCCAAAATAATAAAACATAAAACACATCATGTACCAGATATATACATAGTTTTATAGATCTCCATAATAAAATGATCCACATTATCCGTGTATTTTAAAAGATAAAAATTACAGTATTTAAATTATGTTCTTTTCGAATCATATAATACACCTCCCAACAAATAATTTTAAAAAATTGATCACCAAGTCCAAAATGAAATATCTTCTCTCATGTTATATATATAACTCTTCCTCCACCCATTAACTAAACTTATGTGTTTCTGAATTATCATTACACCATCAATCTGTTTTACCGGTTTTACTCCAAAAAACATTCATTAATATAATTTTTCCAAACAATTATTGTATCAAATCATTTTCCATATCATACCTCAACATTTTCCATCTTTATACAGGAATGATAACTATTTTATATGAAAATTCCACTAATGGGAGATATTTCTCCAAGTATCCATGATAACCCATTGATGATTTTGAAAGCATATCCTCTAAATAAGAATTATCCAAACTTGTTGTCCCAAAAAAATGAGGATGAAATGTTTTAATGAAAATTAATTCAGTAAACAATGAAAATTTATTTCCATTATCAAAATTAATTGTATATCTAATATTAAAAGCATATATTAAATATAGGGGGAATCCATGTATTCTACTTATAACTTTTTATTCGGATTCTAGATAGTTTATCCAGAACCATAATATCTCAAATATTAAAAAATGTGTATATTTTATTAATTGAAAAACAATAAAACAAGTGAAAATAATACCTTGTGATGTATTTGGTAATCCTCTAAAAAATTCAACATATATATTGTTGGTGCCAATATTTGGGAAGAGAAAGAAGAAATACAAAGCCTTTGGGGCTGCTTTGAGAAGCTTTTTTGTGGAGCCCTGCAGTACTGTAGCCTAAACGATGCTACCCCCTCAATGAAGCCTCCACTAAGTAAGAAGGCGGGAGGCTCCGCGAACCGATTGATTTTTGATAAGCTGTCATGGATTAAGGAGGTGGGAGGCTCTATGAACCGGATTGACATTTGTGAATCCACCGCGGAGCAAGGAAGTGGGAGGCTTCTTGATGCGATTTGTCATTTACGAAACCATTGCGGATCAAGGAGGTTAGAGGCTCTATGATGTGATTTGACATTTGTGAAGCCACCACGGATCAAGGAGGACAGAAGCTCCACAAATCTGAATAAGTGACACGTAGCTCTGCGTCGAGCAAGCTCAGCTTTGCGGTTCCTCTTGACTACAAATATCGGGAACCCCTCGAACCCAAATGACGGATCATTCTATCATTATCATTCTTAGATCTCAAATCACAATGCAACATTTTCTTTGAAAAACATGATCTTTTCAATGTAATTTATCATTTCCAAGTTCCTTTCACTTTTTCTTATATTAAACCCCTCTTCAATGGGGGATTCCCTTCACATATCCCACAGGCCTTCGAAATGGAATTGGATCCCCCAGGGGACTTGAGCTTTCACTTAGCACTTATGCTTCGTGAAGTACACTCCATGCACTTGTAACACACATGCCAAGGTAGGGTCACTATGTTATGTGAAGCACACCACTTCACAATGCTATTCAACGTACCGCACCATAGCTTTGAGAAGCCCTGCTCTGCGAAAGCCTTTCCACTTCATGAAGAACCTTCAATATGAACCTGTGCCCTTTTCCTAGGATAGGTTACTTCACTTCGCGAAGCATACCCCTTCGTGAAGCCCCTCAACTAGATGGAGCACCAGAGCTTCATGAGGCCTATTCTTGTGAACCCCTTTGCTCTGAAAACCCCTTTTCTCTACAAACCCTTCTCCCATATAACCCTCCTAGAATGTATGAAGTGATTTAAAAGTCCCTTGGGTAGTGCATCATGTTGTGTTGCTTCACCTTATCCTTCTTTACATAGGCGCTCTAATTGATATTGCTTCTTCGCATATCCATGTTAACATGGACCCTTCAGTGGATCACTCAATGACACCCCATCACCATGACATGGTTGATGTCTTCCCTTCCCTAAGAGAGGGGGGTATCAGTTATGTAATTCCTAGGGGCGCTGAGTGAACCAGCCTCGTCCGGGAATCATGACGTTAAACTGCTAAGTGTCGTCATCCTCAGCACATGACATTAAACTATGGAATCACCTCATTCCTTCTAAAAAGGGAGCCCCTTCTCAGAAATTCTGTATGCCCACTGGTTTCCACAAGAGTTATATCATCCTACATGGAATTAGATCCACTTTTTCAGAGCGGCGTCTGTCTATGAGGAAGGGAAACCATCTTGTTGTAAGCCCCTAGCTTTCTTGCAGGAGGTATTACCCTTATTCTTTTTTTTCCTTTTTGGTGCCAAAAACCAGAGGGGTGATGGTTACTTGGACCCTCCTCTCTTACATGCCAAATCCCTCTCTTGTTGGGCTTTGTCACCGCTTGGGACACCATCCTAGAGTAAGTCCCAATCATCATCTCTCTGGGCTACTAACCACACATAAGCCCATGTTTCCCCTTTGGGCTGTGAACCATGTATAATCCACTATTTCCCCAATGGGATGTGAACCACGTGTAAGGCATTGTTTCATTATAGAGTTATGAACCATGCGTAAGCCCTTGTTTCCCCATTGGGCCATGAAACATGCGTAAGCCCCTGTTTCCTTTTGGGGTTGCTAACCACATGTAAGCCCTAATCCACTTCCCAAGGACGCAGCTTTCACGAAGTGATTTTCATGTCTTTTCTCCCTCTTGTTTCTCACAATGAGCATGAATCATGTGGGATTAGTGTAAGAATTTACCATGAAATCCACTTCGAGCCACCCTATATTAAAATCCCCAACCTCTTTTGAACTACGGTGACTTTGATACTTTCCAAGGCAAGGTACATAAGAATTCTCCCTAAGGTTCAATCCCAACACCCATTGGTCCTGAACTCCTTCATTTCAGTACTTGGACATTGATCCTTGCCAAGGCATGGTATGTTTGAAACCACCCAGAGGTTCAAAACCAAAAACCATTGGTCCTGACCCCCTTCATGTCAGTTCACAAAACACCTCTTCTGAACTACGAGAACATTGATCTTCGCCAAGGAAAGGTACGTAGGAAGGCTCTCTGAGAATCAATCCCAACACCCCTCAGTCCAGACTATGTCACATCAGTCCACCCCCATCATATATGACGTTGCACTATACACCCCTTTTTGTACCGCATGTCACTAAATTTAACCCCAATCAGCTGTAAGCCATTGTCAACCCCAATTAGTGGTAAGCCTTTTTCAACACCAATCAGTGGTAAGATATTGTCAAACACAATCAATGGTAAGTTGTTGTGTTCACCCACTAGTGGTAAGACGTTTTTTTTACCCAAACAGTGGTAAGCCATTGTATTCTACAATCGATTAGTCATTGTCACCCCTTTTTTGGGACCCACATCATTGGTTCGTCCTAGTTGTGTCAAAAAGTCCTCAGGATGCCCACCCCGATTTAATTCCATCCATATTGAACTAAGTGGACCTTTATCATTTCCAAGGAAAGGTACATAGGAAGCCTCTCTGATCATCAATAATATCACCCATGTCTCATCCTAGTATTTCCCTCGATCATATGTGTTTCAAGAACTTCATGCCATATCCCAGAGATTCTAATTCCACCTGGTAACCTCTATACGGGTCGCCTCCTTAGGTGTCTCATCGACTCACCGAACTATGTGGTATTTGATTCCCTCCCATGGGGAAATGTAGGAAGTCTCATTGATCCTAAAGCATGACTTCACCGCCACACTCATGTCGGATCCATCTCAATATCCATCCATTCTCTACAATCCACATCTATCCTGATTCTTACCCAGGCCGCCACATCCTTGTGAAATCATGTCTCCCAACTCTTCATTGCTCCTAAAAGTAAACGGGTACCTAACCATGTGTTATCCCAAGTATCAATGTTCCCTCTAGGGGTTTCACTGATCTAATCCACTTTATTTAGTGTTTCTGTCTGTCTGATCTATCTCCGCTATAAATTAAACTCGCGTCATACACTATGTAAAACATGGGAAGATGAGGAAAACCTCAGAGACATGCCTATGGAATATAAATCCCGGAATCCGACATGTGATGACTCAGGCTTCTGCACCATAGAGAAGACCAATCATATGTTGAAGAAACCCAGATGTGCCAGTGTTCAAGTGTCCAGACACGCTGGTGATTTCCAACTTGACAACTCCCCCGAATGAAGGTTTCTGGCCTGACCGGACCCCTTCGAATGCCCAGACAGAAGCACTGTAATTTACCCATGTCCACGATGATATGGAACAGGGAAGAGTTTCAGGAACAATGTCTTAATCTATGAGGGAGACCCGGACTAGGTGACGAGTTCTGAGGAGGAACCCACAAATGTAGGAACCAACATCCAATCATCTTGTTTGGATCAAGGAGTAAACATCCCTGAACATTCAATAGATGTTTCCCGGCTTTGGAATGCGGGAATGTGGGGCAACATTCAGAGAGTCCTCATCCTCCAAAAATAATATGGATGCATGTACCCTGGTGAAAGCATCATACATAGAAATGGTGAACCCAACGTCAAGTTCCTCTCCCCAATGTGGTTATTATTAGCGTTCGAGACATCAGTGGACTAGCGCATCATCAGATCCAGGTTTCTGGCCCTAGGTCCTCCAAAGTAAATAGTGGTCCAAGTGTGAAACTCACCATAATTTGGGGGAGTTAAAACATTGGACATCTTGATATGCAATGTTTGGTAGTGTGGACCCTTCATACCAGCCATGGAAGATGGAATGGAACTGGGGCACTGGGCATTGATTTCCTTTTTGCAGCCCTAATGGTTTAATCTCTCTAACCTCTAGGACCCAAGTTGTCTTGTCAGGAAACTGATCATCACTGACCTACCAACTCATGGGAAGGAGAAATGTCACCATGTTAATCCCTAGTGGCTTTATTTCCCCCATGGTAACATCCATGTATACATATTTTGGGTGCCCATACCCCATCTCCACGCTTGAATTCAATCAGAGAAGGGTGTTAAACAACATCATCCGCCAATACAAGGAAGAGAGGATCATCCCAACCAGGGACATGGCCAAGAAGGACCTAGCGGCATTTGTGCCTCATCGCCACTTCTACCCCCAAGGGCCACACATAAATCCACTGTTCTACACTCTAATGCAAAACCATTTCAGGAGCCTCTCCCTGGAACACTACGATGACTACCTCTCCAACACCAATAGGGGGGATGTCCGAGCTAGACAGGTTGGGTTCCTATTCTAGTACCTCCAATGTAGTGCCCTAACTAGGCCATGTCATTGCCACCACCTAGCCCCATAGGTTGAGGAGATGGTACGATATGTGCATGCACCGTCGGCCCTATTTCGGCTCACCCGACACCAGCGTCGGGCACAGAATGAGTAGGATGGCCACGAAGGGGCATTGACGTCATGAACTATCATGGATCGTGCCACCACCAGCATATACCATCAAACTCATATCTGGGATAAAGAGGGGAACTCATATACCCAACCTGGATCGAGGTCCCAATCACCCCATGGGTAGGTCAGGTCGACTCTCCTAGCTGCCGATTTAGGTAGTGCCCGCTGCGAGCCGGCCTGCGACAATGAAACCCATTATGAAGTTCATCACCAAACTTCTACCATAGAGAACACGAGTCCTCTCAGCATCAAATCTTGACATGGAGGTATTCCTTGAGCCACCTTCAATCCAAATTAGGCTCCTCCTCATGGTAGTGAATCTCAGTATGGAAGACTCTTCTACACTCCTAACATCGGGTATAGAGTCATTCCTCCCACCACGGGCCGCCAATCTGGGGATGTCACACATCCGATCAATCTCCAGCGTGGGAACCTTCCCCATGTCCTTATGGTGGCGGGAAAAGGTCCTCCTCATCCCCAAAATCAGAGGAGTGAATGTTATCCTCGCTTTATTAGCACCCAACACAGGGGTCCTACCCATGTTCTGCTTGACCAGTACAAGGACCATCCTCGAGCTGACGCTAGTAGGGGAAATATGCTTGTAGTTACCACCCTTGATCCTACTCACTCTAGCACATCCCATGGAGGTCCTCTTCATGCATCATCTAGTGGAAATGGAAGTCCCCCCCCATGTTCCATTTGACATCTATCCAGGAGCTCCTAGCACTGCGGCACATTCAGGTGGAAGTCCTCTCCGTCCCTCCACTAGCTCAACTGAAGGGCCTCCTCGAGCTAGAAATCTACCATGTCCCAAATTGATATCCCGGGGTAGGATAACAGGTTGTCTTCTCCTCAAAATTAATACCGGAAAGATTCTGACTGAGATTAAACTCGTCTTCTTCTAATATTCTAATGCAGAATATGATTCAGAATTGGAACCACCACCTAGATCCTCCGTGTTAAGGGATGGGGAAAGATCAAGGAAAATCAACCTCATACATCGGGAATGTGAGGTCCACCAGATCCCTACCTCCCTCTGTTGATACATCAAGGAGGATATAAATTGGAAACTCCCAAGGGTCTGGCCATGTAATCGCCACCATCATCAATAGGAATATTCACTACCTTGACCATGGATCATGGAAAGTTATTCTAGGAACTGATGGAGAATGAGAAACAACATGGTCCACCACCACCGACCATAGTCCTAGTGCTAGATACTGTGATCACCAGCCTGTCTTATCATGATGTGGTGGCCCAGTCAATGTTCTCTTCATTGGATATCCTGAGATGCAGCAGGTTTTCATCCCGCTCGTTTTATTCTCCACCTTCCACCCTACCATCTCAGTGTTCTACATTAGTGCTACTACCAGTACCCCAGCCGCCTCTTGTTGACGAGGGGGGAAATGAAGGGCCAGACCCATAATCAAGGTCGAAGAGCTTGTGGGACATTCTTTCAGAAGACCATTTCTCTGAGATGTTTTGGCAAGTCGCAACATGAAACTTCATTGCACTGGAATCTCTCACCTAATAGGAAGTTAGATTCTTTCTCCAGGCCCTCTAGGCGAAAAATTAATGTCTTGATCATCAATGAGTGGCCTACCCCTAGAGACAGGCACACCGTGAAGGAATTATCCAACAATGTCGATTGGTTGATCTGGCTGCACTCCCCGTGGCCCAATGCCCTAAGTCACCAGGCCGCCATAGGAAAATCCATCAAAGATGTGTTTGGATTTTTAAATCACTCTCAATTATTATCATGGAGGCCTCCCCCACATGCAAAACAATTTATGGGGGTTGTATTCTTCCCTCCACTTCAGTTTCATCCAGTTCTAGACCGACATGCCAGGAAATATCGAAGATATTACTCCATGTAGAGTCACAGTTAACATGGCCTATCTATCATACAATGAGACAGAAGGAAAACTCTTTGGGGAAAACATACCCCTTAAGGGTGTTCCACAACATTTGGACCCATCAGGATGGGTTACTCACCAACAGAGAAATTTACTGGGTCTTCCCATACCCACTAAGGCATTGGTCCTCTGCCGAAATGTCAACAAGGGTAAAGAGCATCTCAGAGCTGCCAAACCCTCTAAACCATCTAGGTCAGTAGAAAAGATGGAGGATGATCCTGAGAAATTCATGTAACATCAACATCTCGAAAACCTAAGAAGATGGTCGATGACCTCTTTTATGAGCAAGCCATTGAGAGATGGCTAAACAATAGTGATCCTCGACCAGGGCTGTAGGGGAAAACATTGCTTCCCCTCATCGAATTGCCTCTATGTGATCCTAACCATCTTTCCTACACAGAAATGGTTGAGGCATGAACTTATGGCATGAGGGTGAGGTATGTGTCGTCAAATCCACCTGATCGACGCGACAACCCCCAGGACTCAACTTAGGTTCCCCCAGCTGCTCTGAAGGTCATTCTACTAGCCGCTCGATGATCCACTAGGCATATCATCACGTTGAAGAACCCACCAATGCACTGGTTGTCAGAGGTCCCCGTTAAAACAAGGAACCCTGTCCAGATGATCCCATGCAGTCCTTATTTCCCACCTCAAGGCATACGAGGCACAACAAGTGGGAACCCTTCCGGATGGGAAGTCGTATCTAGTGTTAGTGGATGATATGCCCGCACCCCCAGGTTTTGGAAATCCCACCTTATCCCCCTTTAATGGGATGAATTACTATTGTAGCATCTGGCCCAATTCATTTCAATGTGCGGACCCATGTTGGGAACTCCGACATAGTAGGAGGCCTCTAAACTCTGATTCTTTGTACAGTCATTGAAAGGGCCAACATTTTTCTAGTATATTCATTTACCCAATATATTATTAGTTTGATTGGAAGATATTTGATGGAAATTTATTTTCTAGTTCAGTTCCACTACATGGAAGATGAGTATTGCATACCTCTTCAAGTGCCTGTAGAGTCCTGATTAGCGCATCACGGACATTGTCGCCCTGTGAAAAGGTCTCACATACTCTCTGGACATGCAAGTGACTGAGGAACAAATGTAGGCGATGTGTGTAGGGAATGGAAATATGGAACTGTTCCCCTCTATGATCACCCAGAACTACACCTAGGGATTCTGAAACGTCTCTGATTAGGCCCAGCGCCTAGATGAAGCCTTACAATAGGCCAAGTAGGAACGCCTGTTTCCTCCTTCAATTCACACAAGAAGGGCCGCTATGGATGAGCCCACTATGGTGGAATATATATAGGCCCCTCAAAAACTACATTTTTTATTGGTGGAGCCGCCTCCATAGCCTCGCAGAGGCCCTCCACCATAGGCGTAGCCTCTGCCCCAACACCTCGCACCATATATCTCGCATGCGCCTCCACACAATGCACCGCCACCACCCAGGAGAGATAACCAGACTCCACCTACTTGATAGGATCATCCAACTCCTCGTCATGTACAATCTCCTAGATCCACCTTCCCAAACATAAGAAATCATATCTACTCATTTAGCAAGGCTAAGGTCGCCAGATTTTTCTGAAGTGCCGTGGAATAGGGAATTATATGTTTTCATGAATTTATGAGGCCAGAAGAGGTAGATCTCCCTGATCTCTAAAATAATTCCCCTATCACCGGATCTTGGGAAACACCCTTAAACACTGTTATGTGTTTGAGGACTAGATTCAAGACCCGGTAAAAAATGTAGTCATGTTGGGCCCATCTCCAGCACTTGGGGCATGTGTATTCGTGAAGCCTGATAGCTGTAATGACAGTGAAGGTGAGTGGCATCAGGTTTCTAATCATGGGTTCCAGTAGATCTATGAATGGATGGCTCTTATGGTAGTATCTTGTGCCCATGTTATTATCTGTGCATGACTGAATCAAAAAATGCCTTCAGAAGTGGCAACTACTACTTCTGCATCGTCATTTCAGTCATTCCCTTCTCAGAAGAACAAGAATCTGTGGGACAAGGGAAAAAAAAGTCCCCCACAGATTCCATTTTCATCCCATACTCTTGGAAAATTCATGTCCCCAGAGATGGAGATTCCTCCAAGAATCTGTCTAGTAGTGGATGACTCTTCTAGAGATATTCAAGGGAATTCCTCGTTTAACACCGTAGAGCTGGTAAAATCCTTCATGAATTCTGATAGTGAGGAGTGCCAGGAGGATACACCCTATGTTCCCAAATGTCATCAGCACCGATAGAGCTATGAAAATATATTTTTTCAGAGTTACTAGGATTGTATTTTCATTCAAGATATGTTGGATACTAAAACCACGCAGCATGCATAGGGTAGTTCTTAACAGGCATAGTCTTCTTATCTGGTATCATCAGATCCGCCTTCGCCCCCATCTATGTTTCATAATTAGGCAGAGCCACCTATACCATGTCGTGATTTTTCACACTCTACTACAGACCAATCTTAGTAATCGGGACCTCATATAGTGGACACTCCATAGGCTTCAACTAGTGATTAGTGGGATATTCCTAGTACCTGTCAGCTGCTGGTCCAGATGGCAGGGCTCACCATACATCATGTCACCGAGCATCCTTCTGTGAGAAGAAGCTCATGCCTGGATGAGAAGTATGACATCCTCAAATATCATTCTATCAATTCATCAAGGCATTCCATCTTTGAGGCCTTTCTATTATTACCATATATTCACAGTGCCCTTACTGAAGCATTAATAAGCCCCTCTAGTTGGAGATGGGGGTAGAAGCTACAGAAACCTTCCATGTAGAGGTAGTTGAGCATGCTGAATGACACACCATTATCTCATTCTGACGATAAAATGATGGATCTCCCATAAATGGGAACATTCAACCACTATACATCACTATTTTAATGGCTTAGAGGTTCGTCGCTGTCTGGTCGACACAGGATTTCAGATCATCCTAATCCCAAATTAAATACTGCAAAAACTGGGGTTGTTCGAGGATGATCTTTGTCTCTATGACCTGAAAATTCGATGTTATGATTGGAATGAACAAATACCGGTCATAAAGATACTCATAAAGGCCTAGTTTGGTGCCCTAGTTTCCAGCACCAAGTTCATGGTTGTCTCTGTGGACATCGCCTACAATGCACTAATGGGAAGGCCATGGCTCCACCTGCATGTGGCAGTTCCTTCATTGTGTCATCAGTTCCTCAAGTACTCCCTTATTGGTCGAGTGGGAGTAATTCAATGTGAAATTCCTCTCTTAGCCACTTGTGAAGCCTACTATCTTGATGAAGACTATTAGATGATAAAGGAAAAGAAGATTCAGGCTAAAGAGTTTGACCAAGCTATAGCTATGAATGACCCGTGGATAAATCTTGATGATACCTACATCATTCCAATCCACTGATTGGATGCTCTAACCCTGGACATTGGACAATGATTTTTTTCTAGAATGAGGGGGAGCTCATTCCCATGCCTAAGTGATGTTGGAAGATCACCTCATACTCCTATACGAATAGGCTCGGGTGATCCGAGAGCCCCCTACTCCCATAAGGTATCGGAATGTCCACCCCGTGGTGATGAAAATATATCATACTTATTTTTTTCAATGGTCTTGGATAAATGAGCTCAAGATGACGCACTACTATTTAATTGATATAATCAAGCATGGCCTTTTGGTCCGAAGACTATATGGGACTGGATCAACATCCCTCATCGCTATGGTTTCAGTAGCACAAGAGTCCCCCAATGTTGTGTCTACTACTGTTCAGGCTGGAACCAGCCTCCCATTGGGATCATAAAACTTAGAGGAATATCCTTGCGCTGAGGATACCTCTTACATAAGTGAATAAGAGGATTTAGAGGATTCTCCACCCAACCTTTTAAGAGGGTATCTCCACCACGGTCGATGAATTGGTATAGGTGAACCTCGGTAGCATGGAAAACCTAACACCCACACTGATCAGTGTCTCTAGGCCCCTTGAAGAGCAACATTAGTACGTGGACTTCCTCTAACAACAATGTTATGTATTCTCCTAGAGTTGTGATGAGATTCCATGACTAGATCGTCAGGTAGTCATCCACCGCCTTGGTCTCCCAGCAAACTACAGTAGGTTTGTGTAGCCTCCCAGAAATAGTCAAACTTCTCATGGTTCCTTGGTTGAGGCTGAAGTAGATGAGCTCATCAGATCCAATTTCATCAAGGAGGTCCAATACACCAAATGGCTAGCCAACATTATTCTATCCAAGAAGAAAAAAGTATAGATCATAGTATGCATCGACTTCCGAGATCTCAACCATCATTTCCCAAAGGATGATCTTCCACTTCTTGTGACGGAATGGTTGATCGACTCTACAACTGGGTTCCAAGCCATCTCCTTCATGGATGGGTACTCTGGGTATAACCAGATCAGAATGGCACCCAGGGATGAGGAGTATACGGCCATGAGGTCATCAAAAGGTACTTTCAGTTACCTAGTCATGGCCTGCTATATAAAGAATTTAGGTGCCACCTATCAGTAGGATGTGCATCACATATTTAAGCTGATCCTTATGACAATGAAGGAGTACTACATGTCTGATATTGTATTCAAATATCACTAGCATCAGGACCATCTCAAATACCTTAATAAATTGTTCAGTTTCTTCCGTTCAGGCCACTTGAAGATGAATTCATTGAAGTTTTCCTTTGGGGTCACCTCTAGGATGTTTCATGGATTCTTTGTCCGATACAGGGGCATCGAGATCGGCCATGAGATGATAATATCCATTAGTCATATGTCTCTCCAAGAAACCTCTGGGAGCTTCAGGGTTTACAAGGCCACATGGGCTACATATGTCGATTCATTGTGAAATTTTCTGGAAAGTTTAGTCTATTTTCTTGGCTCATGAAGAAAAGAACTATCTATGAGTGGGATGAATAATGTCAGAATTCTTTCAAGAATATCAAGAAGTATCTTCTCCATCCTCCAGTATTGATTCCACCTATCTCTAGAAAGTTTCTGGTCCTTTATGTGACTGCCTTGGAAAGTTCTCACAACACCCTTATCACCCAGAAAAACAATTAGGGATCATAGAATAGACTCCACTATCTCAGTCGCATGCTCCTCGATATGAAGACCAAGTACTCCCTTATTGAGAAGAGCTTCACTGTGCTGGTATTGGAAGTACAGAAATTGGGACATTACTTGTAGGACTATGAGGTACAATAGGTGTCCCGGGTGGTTCTGCTGAAGTACATCCTGAACATCCCAATGTTGATAGGTCTTCTAGCTTGGTGGTTAGTAATCCTTCAGTAGTTCGACATCAGGTTTGTCCCTAAGAAGGAAATTTAGGGTCATGCATTGGTATATTTCCTCAACGCCCCTCCAGCTCCTGCAGACTAGTCCCTAGACCTTGATTTTCCCGATGAGGCAATTCTCTCGGTAGACCAGGAAACTCCGTGATGGAAAATTCACTTTGATGGTGCTTCCCGGAGCCCTACCGGTAAAAGGCACAATGACCCTAGGATCAACAGAGTTGGCTTGGGAGTCATATTCATCATTCCATCTTACAAAAATTTTCGATATTCATTTCTATTGTCAGAAGGATTCACCAACAATGAGGTAGAATACCAGGCTCTCAGTACAGGCATCGAGCTAGCCCTCGAGATTGATGTTCCCCACTTGCATGAGAAATAGGATCCCGAACTATTCATCAATCATATCAATGGGGACTATATAGTTAGAAAGATATATTTCATAACACTGTTGGAATGCACCATCCAGCTGATGGCCCAGTTCCCATCTCGGTCAAAAGTTACTCACGTCCTTCAATCCCATAATGGTCAAGCTGACACCTAGATTAACCTAGCTGCATCACTTGAAGAGACTGAATAGGGTGATTTGATTATCCATGTGGCACACCGTATATTTATTTCTCCGATCACTCTAGATGATGACGATATCACTTAGGTAAGACACCTTACCACCGACACCTCCATGTCAGGACCTCTAAGTTCCCCAGATGCAATGATTGAGGTAACTCCAGACTGGAGAACCTCCTTTATCAAATCACTCTTGAATGATTATCTCAAATTAGATCATGATGAGCGTGAGAAAATTCGACGCTGTGCATTATAGTTTACCCTCTATAGCGGTCTCGGTCTTGGGAAGATCCTCTACAAGATAGGTTTTGATTGAATTCTCCTCCATTGCATTCAAGAAGATGATATTCCTCATGTCATGCCGGAGTTTCATGCATGTTCCTATGGAGATCATCAGACTGGACCGAAACTATCTCACCAGATCCAAAGGCTGGGATATTTTTGGCACTGCAAGATCTATGACTGCATCGAGTATTCCAAGAGGTTCCATGTGTAAAAAAATCATTCTATTTTTGTGCATCAGCTGCGATAACCTCTCTACACTACCAATTTCTCTTGGCCCATTTCAGTTTGTGGGCTTGATGTCATGGGACCATATCCACCAGTGACAGATCACCAATTCAGGCACATCCTGAACACAATGGATTTCTTTTACAAGTGGCCAGAAGTAGTTCTACTCATGGAGGTCAAGGCTCATTCTATAATCGTCTTTCTGAGCTCCTAAATCATCTATCGGTTTAGAGTCCCTCATGCCATCCTCACTGATAATGGCACAAATTTACAGGAAGCCAATTTGAAGAAATTTATGCTAACTAAAAAATCCTTTCTTACCATACCTCCAGTTAACACACATAAGCAAAGGGGTAGATCGCGGTGTTCAAAAAACACTCTGTTATATCCTACAGAAAATGGTTGGTCATAATAAGAAGTTTTTGACGGAAAATCTCCCCAACGACCTATGGGCATATCAGATGATGACTCATAATTCCACAAAGGTGACCCCATACTCCCTGGTGTATGGAACAGAGGCTATGATTCCCATCGAGATTCTGTTTCCTTCATTGCGCACACCTGTTAATGATTAGCAAGCACTAGGTACATTTGATGAAGTCTATCTGGCTGAATTGGAATCCCTCGACTAGAATAGGATTTGTGCCCTGCAAAATCTAGAGATGCATCAGAACAAGATATCTAGAGCTTTCAACAAAAAGTTCCACCTCCACTCTTTCTTGAAAGGTGACTTGGTGTTGGCCATGAGAACACCAATGACACCTGGATGAAAACAACCAATGTTGGAGCCCAATTGGGAATGAACATACTTTATTCACAAGGTTTATCGCAATGTCACATACTCCCTGGTTACCATGGATCTTGAACTTATAAATCCTCCCACCAATGTCATCTTCCCCAAGAAATACATTGCCTGATCAAATGCGGTCCTACATTCCATTGAACTATCCAGTCCAAAATGAACATAAACTATCTGATCCTACATTACCATAAACTATCTAGTCCTACATGACTCTAAACTATTGGGTCCAACATGACCATAAACTGTCCAATCCAAAATGGCCCTAAACTATCGGGTCCAACGTGACTTGAAACTGTTATGTCCTACATGACATTAAATTGTATGTATTCCACAGGATTTTAAATTGTATCCAATCCAGCACAACCTTTAACTCATATGTATCACATGACATTAAAATATATATCGTCCTCCAATACGTTAAAACACAAGAAATATTTATGTCCTGATTCCCACCCTCACGGGATATGTAGGAACGCTCAGACACTTTATATAGAGTCCATCCCTCAGTTTCACCATTGAATATCCCCTTGGGTATAGTTCTCTAGGAGGATCATGAATGGTGTCTTGTTGGCTTCTTTATCCCCACTAATGTAAGGATGAAGCTGATTGAACCATGTGCTCCCCTATGAGTTATACTACCCTCACACATCCTCACCACACGATGCTAAACTGCATGGCCTTCAAAATCTATGTATGGATTGGTTATAATCATTATGATATACGTATGAATGATTGGACATTTTTTCTGTTGGCCAAGCCCTAGCTTCAAAATATCCCCTAGGGTCAAAAACATGGCGTGGTGATGGATTTTCCCCTCCTTCATGTTGGGTTCATCATGACCACAAAATATGTTCCCTTCCTTGGATATCCTGACCTTCTTCATCATACTTCTTCACATTAAATTTCCTAGGCACATTTATTCTCTACACACTCCATGTACATGAAACACTGTCATCTTTCAAATCCAAAAGGGCCCCTGAATGGTATAGAGACTTTTCCTGAGGGATCTCATATCATTTTGATCCAACGTCCTCGAGGACCCTAAATGACAAGTTGATATAAGCCCCACGTTGCAAATATGGTCTGCGATTGATGCTCATTTGTTTCTCCCATTTCTAATCACACAATATAGATGTTTTGTTTTGAATGCTGTCAACAACTATCCTTTTTCATTGTCACCACCCCCATATGTTGGAGATATTGACTATAGTGGTTCATTCTACCCCCCTATCTTCAAAATTCAGTCAGCCTCATGATGATGTGGGATTCTAGCTGTCAGACCATTATATAATGGGGAGAGCCTTGTCATACTCCTTGTTTCCCAAACCAATCATTGTTCACATGGGCTTAGGAGATTTGGTAAGGCAATACCCAAATGAGGGGTCATGTGGCTACAGTTACCCAGCACTCCCCGCCTCATGTCCCTCGATCCGTTCATCACCCTTTCCCAAGATCTCTTCTAGGATTTTGTGATGTGATATGGACCTCATCGTCATTCACGTCGGACTATTTTTCCATCCCACACATTTCCCCTTGAGACATCCCTATATAATCAATCATATTTTACACATGTACAGGCCCTGCCATGCTTCACGTGCCCCATATTTTGGGATTCCATCATATTTTATATAAAAAAGGACCCTTGAATAGTGTAGATTCTTGGACCAAGGGCTCACCTACAATTTCGGGCCAACGTCCCAAAGTATTTCGAGCAACAAATTGATTAATGTCTCGTGTTGTGAATGAAGTCAATGGTCAATTCTCTATTGATCCACCCCAAAATATGATCACATAAATATGGATACTATGTTGGGAACATGGTGAACAATTATCCTCTATCGTTGATTCCATTTTTTGGTTTTCCATATGCATTTTGATTCTCCATCTTCAATCAGTTTTCCCTTGCATATTACATTAAACTAGTAATCTACAGTTCGAGCCCTATGTCTACAATCTAAGAACACCCTCGTCCTCACTACAAGACATTAAACTGTTAACTGGTTGGGAATTCTTGTTTCAAGTCCCTCAAACTTTTCATCCCCTTGGACCAAGTGTCCATTCAGGATTTTATGATGTCGTATGAGATTATTCCCTCATTCACCTTATGCTACTGGTCGTTTCATACACATCCATCAGTGGGGTACCTTGCCCCTATTTCTGTCCGTACTGCATGACGATAAACTGTATATCAGCCTTCCTCAAAACTATGTGTGGCATGATTCCCATCCTCAAGGGATATGTTGGACCACTTGAACATCTAGTCTTTGGGTCCAGACCCATCTCCTAGAAAACTCCTTATCATTCTGGCATCTTGGCTTGAGTCCTTATATGGGAGGGGTACACGGTTTGATATGGTCTTTATTCCCCATTCATTCCAGGTTTGTAACAATAAATCCATGTACCACTTTCTCCTCAGCTCCCCTCTCCCCCATGCCCTACACTCATCTTTTCTAGTTGGATGCTCTTTATGTTGGGCCCCTTGACTATCTTCGATGATTCACCAATGTGCCCAAATGTACTCTGGTTCAGAACCAAGAGTGTCGAGTTCTACCTAGACATGATTTCACCAATTTAACAGGCTTCGTGTTCCCCTTCATTTGGGCTTTCCTGATCTATTACATCTGAAGGGACACCCAAATGGAACGGATGATCTGCCCAAGGGCTCTCCTACCATTTCAGGCCAACGCCATTGAGGGTTTAGAACAACAAATTGATATGAGTCCTACATTACGAATATGGTTAGCGGTTGATGCTCATTTTCTGTTCCAATTGTAGGTCTCCTGATATGGATATGGTGTTTCGAATATGATCAATATTTATGCTCCATCATCATGCCAAACTAATCAAGCCTTGAATGTCACATACCAGATTCACAACACTTTCCAACCCATTATGTCAAAGGGGAATTTCAACACTCTTGGTACTATCCCTCTATGTGTATTTTCACATTAAGAGGAAAAATCTGTGGAAAGGAATCATTCGGGGCTCCACACCGACTTCCCCTTTACATGTATCCCATGTCTTGCAAATTCCTCTTCCACCCATGTATCCCACACCAAGTTTAACTCACATGGTCTTAGGGATCAGATTGAGGTCTACGCTCACTTGGATGAGTTTTTCTTCATCATGGTCCAAGCTCTAAAACCATAAACTATGATCTCCTTATACGCCCCCCAAATAATTATGTATATCATGATTCCTATGCTCATGGGATTTGTAGGAATGCCCAGACATCTCATCTTTGGGTCCAGCTCAAGTTCCACTAAATATTAATTTTGTTTATCCTTTTAGGCCCCGACTCTTATAGGATTGCATGGTCTGGTGTGTGTCTGATTATTTCCATGTCCATGGAGGGTTGGAAATAGTCATATCACATACTCCCCTTCTAGAAGATATTCCCCCCTACTTCCTATCCCACAGGACATTAAACTATGTGTCATCCTGCGTGACATTAAACTGTATATGGTCATACATGACCATAAACTATTACGTCATAAATGAAAGTAAAAATCCTCTCTCAGAACTACGTATGGATTGATTACCATCCTTATGGGATACATAGGAACACCTGGACGTTTCTTCCAATGGTCCATACACATATTTTCTGACCTTTGATGGCCCCTCGACCCAAGGTTTCTTCTTTGAAATCACATGTGCAGGGATGTTGAACTATTCATCATTAATGTCTGGTATGCTTTAGCATGTCAGGAACATTCCCCCAATGGTCTCACATGACATTAAACTATTTTGTCTTAATTGTATGACATTAAATGGCTTGGTTGGTCCTACCACACGACCATCAATTGTGACATTTTCATCTTGGTTGCACGACGAAAAACGACACTACATCATGGTGTCCTCGCTCAAGGGGAAATCATGTTAGGTATTGGTTATCCACCATACCATTTGTAATTTACTATATATAGATTTATATTTATTGTGATAAAAGGATTCTTTGTCCTGGGTTTATCGCTTCAAAAAAGAAACAAACATCTATCCTAAAGGACAAAAAAGATGTATCAAATACTACTCCTTTTGGTGCGAGGGCCAGACCCAAATTACCTATCCATGGAACTAGTACCTTAAAATTCTACCTCTAGAATTATATATGGCATGATTCCCATTCTCATGGGGTATGTAGGAATGCCATGGAACATTGGGTCGGGCCTAGCCTAACATTCACTTTTGGTCCCTCGACCTAAAAGATTCCTAGGGAGCACATTGTGGTGATACAGACTCCTACTATCCTAATTCACATCGGGTTTAATAATTACCTCACCATGTTTCTCCCTCCCTCAATTCCATCTATGGTCTGAGAACTATGAATATAAACTAAGACCACTTCGTGTCCTTGCTGCAAGAAGTGAAACTGCCCAATAATCTTCCAGAACTACGTATGCCCTGATTTCCAATCTCATGGGTTATGTAGGAATTCCCAGACAACTTGTCTTTGAGTCTAGCCATAGGAGTCTTAAATCTAGCACCCAATTTATCATCCCTTGGGCCCGAACACTATTGGGAACATGTGGTGTGGTGAGTAACTCTTGGGTTATCATTCACACCGGGTTTTGCAACAGCTTCACCATGTGTCTCCGTTGTCTTTTCCCAATTTACTCCGATTTCTATGACCCTGAACTAAGATCTATCTATGGGAACTATGCCTTGGGTTTAGCTACTTCAAATCCCTGTGCATAGTCCATTAAATCAAATAGCCCCCTAATGGTCTTCTATATGACCATAGGATGGAAGCATGCGACCCCAGGACACTTGTCCTTGGAAAGGGACTCAACTCCCTCTATCTGATACTTCTTATTGTTGTACATAGTTGTGTCGTGACCAAGATCACGAAGGGTGGAATTTTCATTGGGAAATTACCTCATTCTATTTTAATGATTTTTGTGCCCATTATTTGGATCCTCATTTTCTTCCACATCTAAAGGGACACCCTTTATGGCCTGGTCTCATGCCACATTGGCTTACCTACCTTCTTGGGACAATGCTCTAGAATAACTCGGATGACATTTGTGTATGATCCAGTGTTTCAAAATAGTCAATGGTCGACCCTCATTTTTCATTCTTCATTCTAGGCTAATGTGAAATGGATACTGTATTTCAAACATGGTCGACAGTTATCATCTATCGCCACATCACTATCATTGTGGTCCAAATCTCAAGCACCATGATTTACATCCTTCCACTCTCTTATGTTCATCTGGAATTCCAACACACTCGGTTTTTCACCTATGGGAATCTATGAACATTAAATAGGTGGGTCAATACTATTGTGATGTAATTCACATAGAATCCCATTGTCCCTAATGCTTGTCTACTAGTACTAGGAAAGTCCCATCAATACTCTTAGTTTCCCACATCGAGCTTGACTCACGTGGGATTACTATTTTTTGTAGGACGTGTACTGGCGTAGCCATGACACACATGCCTTTCATCGTCCTACATGACTTTAAAATGCACTCTTAGAAATATGTGTGGATTGATTCCCATTATCATGGTGTATATACGAATTCTCAGACAAACTATCTCAGGACCAGCCTGGTCTTCACCTTTAATCACCCAACCTAATGATTCTCATGAGAGCGTGTGGTGTGGAATGAACTCTAATGTTCTTAATTCATTTTAGGGTATGTACCGCACCCCACATTTCTATTTTGTGTATCCATGTTCTATACAGATGAATTTAAACTATGTCCCCTTCCCAGAACAAGTTCAGGATGCCCCATGATAATTACGGGATGCGACAGCTTCCTTGATAGAGAAGATTCCCCCTACCAGCAATGGTCACTGACCACATTGTGCCCAGAAATATGTGCAGATTAATTCAAATCTTGTTGGGATATGTAGGAACGCCCGACCACATTGCTTTGGGATGAGCCCAACTTTCATTTTGGGTCCCTCTACCTAACAAACTTCCTCTGGGGATACGTGGTGTGGTATAGACTTCTTATGTACTAATTCATGTTGGGTTTATAGCTACATCCTCACACACTCCCTTCATGTAATCTTCCCTTTAACTCCTCATCAAATCATATATCGTTAAACTACATTAGTCGAAATGTCCTCGACACATGACATTAAACTAAATTTCTACCCTGGACAAGTTCAGGATACCCCATGATAACTATGGGATGCGTCAATTTCCTCTCTAGAGAGAATTTTCCCTGCTAGTGTTGGTATCTATCCATGATATGCATATGAACTATGTTTTTATGGATTCTCATTCACATGGGATACATAGAAATTCCCAGACAATTGGCCATGGTGCCAACCCCAGGGACATTAACCCTTCTGGCCCCATGGCCCTGATCTGGGTCTAGGTAGTATGACCTTTAATCTATGGGAACCATCCTCACCGTATGACATTTAAACTATGTGTTTATCATCTTTGTTAGAATGACATAAAACTACAAGGAATTATAGTTCTTTACCAGAGAGTTCATGTTTGGAAGTAGGTATGATCCCTGACCACACCAATGTATCCACCTAACGTTTCGTCTCCATAGAGGCACAATTTCAAGAGTTTTGGACTCCATTATAACAACCAATAACTCCACCCTAAATGTTTTGAATTCCCCTTATTTGGACCCTCATCTTATATAATGTCTAAAGGAACCCCCTAGCAGTATGGTTTCTCAGCCAATGGCTCACCTATTTTCTTGTACTAAAATTCTAGAAGACTAATGAATGAAATTTCGAGTCAGGCCCCATGTTTTGAACATGGTCAGCAGTTGGCTCTCATTTGTAATCCCCATTTCAGGAAAACAAAATATGGATACTTTGTTCCGAACATGGTAAAAATTTATCCTTCATTATCATGCCATCCCTACAATGTTCTAAATCATGGGTATCTTGATTCACACATTTCACTCCCCTATGTTAAGATAAATTCTAATTCCCCTGGTGTTACCTCGTTCTTGAAGTGGAGCCATTGGGAAAATGGAAACTCGACTGATCTGAGACCATTGTTCCCCAGTCAAGCGTCTCTCATTCTTTCATGAAATCTAGAATGGTTTTTCAAAACCTATATTCTCTAAGCATGGTCGATGCTCTCAAATTCGGGTAGAATAACATAGAGGGCATCCCTTGTTTCTCACATCGGGCCCGACCCATGTGAGATTTGGGATTGGTGGCTAGATGTTTAACGAATCTGATAGACATGTAGTAGACTGAAGAAAATATCTGAACTCATGCATGCTTCTAGTGTAAATAATCAAAGCATGAATGTAAATTCAAAAGTTACATACATCACATCACCTAAGGATATACCCCTCCGAAGGATGGTTAGACCCCATAAAAAGAGCATTATAGATCTGCCTCCCTCTAGCTTGTGAAATCCAGGATTCGCTGGCACCTGATCAGTTCCCACTTCTCCTCGGATGAAATGGGGCATTTTTTGTCAACCATAATCTGGGCCTGCACCACGTTGGTTCGGATGATGGTAATCTCTTCAGAGGTTTGTTTCATGTGCTCTTCAGCCTCTTCCAGTAGGGCCTTTAGATGCTATATGATCTCTGATAGTGCAGTAAGGAATGAAGATTGCTCATCTACCTAGACCTACCACAGTTGAGTCCCATTTTCAGCCTCATAGATCCTCTGGATGTTCAAAACTTTTCCCCACTGCCAACCTACACCAAAGACACGGTAGTATTCCCAAATCTTCTCCTACATTAGATCTCAAATGGGCATGTGGGTACACTGGGTATCCACACCCCCACCATGTAGTTCACCCAGCAGATACCAGAGCCTCCACATCTGGTCTATCCATTGTGCTTGATGGGTGTCCTCGATTAAGCCCTTAAATAGCTTTCATGATCGTAAATGGACAATCTTGTTATCCTTCTTATCAGAGGTTGTCTTGTTGTGATCCCCAGGGTTGGCATATTCGTATATGGGAAACACCCCCAAGAACTCATCAGTAGGGTATGTCTTGGGTGTTGGATCTTGCATGGCAGGATCCGTGCTGTCTGATCGATCTTCTTCATCGGATCCCACCTCAATGGTTTTAGTATATGTCCTGCAAGCGACCATACCATTGATCGGGAGCGCCAGAGCTTGGTCAGTTTTGGAATCCACTTCCACGACCACTGACATTCCCTAGGAAAGGCACTGCTAAAAATACCAACCAACCATGCCAAGGCAACACATGCAATTTAAAGAACTGTGCATACCAAGAAGTTCATAGATGACAGTTAACCTGATCAATGGGTGGCAGTCGTGAATTTTATTAAGGATACATAGAGAGATCAAATTGTGGGTCCCTATCCTCAGTTGTTGCCATAAGGAACCCAAGGCATGGCCCTCCGTATATTTTTGGGAATTCTGAAAACTCTAGGAGAATTACCCTGGGTGTCCCAGCAGCGTTGGAAGCGATAATCACCATAGATGCGTGCATAGATCCCGAAGGCCCCGTAGCTGAATCTACATTTGTACGGGAACCTGTTATTCCTATGATCCACTCTGGCATAGTTCTAATATTAATAGGGAGTAAAAAACATAGAAGTGGACCTCTAGGAAAGGGATTAGGGTTTTACCTCGAGAGCCTCTACAAACACTTCATGTTCTGGGTCTGAATCGCCAACTTCGCCTTCCTCTAGATGAATCCCTCTAGAAGCCTCATCCCCCAAGAGTATTCATCTGATTCTTCTAGTAGAGGGATGTGCCACCTCTATTCCATAGCCTATAATTCTTCAGGGGTCTTTCGATCTATCAATACTTTTACCCGATTCATCATTAGACACGGGGCACCCCAGTAGTGAACGAAGTCTTCCAACTCGTGCAGGTATTCTTCTGCCTCCGCCTCGGATACTACAAAGCCATCCCTTATAGGGATGATCCCTTGAAAATCCATCTTCAGATGGCTCAGGTATTTCTAAATATCAGATGGGTTGAGGAATTTCTGGTTGACATCCCAGATATCCCAAACATCTGTTAAGACAACGTTCTATATCGCGTCTCTGTGGCACAGAGGCTTCCCCAGAGCCCGGGTAGATATCCTACAGAACATCCTGGGCAGCCTCCCCTCTAGATGACTCTACTCCTATGGGACAACAAGGTCTTTTGCTACTGCATCCATTTTAACTGGTGCAGGCCAAGCATCCACTATAGCCCCACCCCCATGAGATGTCATTGCTGCCTTTTGGCCCCGACCTTGAGGTTGGGGAGGCACCCCATCGATGGCCCTAATGGTTGGACGATTCAGCATCTCCCCAGGGTAGGCCGCCTCCCAACTCTTGGGGTAATCCTTCCCCATATTGAAGATAGCTGTTTGTGGAGGTTGCTCATTCGACATCTTCCCATCCTCTTATGTGACCATGACCCACATCTGCCTCATCACACATAAGAGATCCTTGCGACGCACCCCCAAATAGACCCATATGGTCAACTGTTGCATACACTGAAACTGCCTTTCAAATCGAAGTGTGATGTATGGCTCATAGAAGGACTTGCAGTCCACCCGCGCCACCAATACTCCACCCTAAAAGTCAATGAGGTAGTAACAATGCTCTTATGTCCCCCGACCTTCATCAGTGAATACATCTATTGGTAATGGGAACAGGTAGAAATTGAACTCCTCTACCTTCCAGACCTAGTTCAGCATCACCTGCATGGTCATCTTGGCCAGAAATCTCCCCAAAACATTAAAAATGGATGGGTGTAAATTTGATACTAGAGGGGAAATGGGGTTCATATATTCATATATTCTTATGACATGCGCCGCTATCCACCCATAAAAAGGTGGAATGGCTAGAATATCCTCTTCGTATTCTTCCCCTCACTGATATGCCACATCATCTTGTACAACAAGGAAAGCATTAGGATCCCGAGTTTGTCCCATCCCCCTATCGCCAACATGGGCGCCATGATAAATGTTTTCATTATCATGCCCATGATCGTGTCTCTCACCGAAAGGATCCAACTGCAGATGGGTTCCGCAATGAATATAGGCAACCTGACTACTAGTTGCTTCTCTATAATCATGTTAAATCCCCACATCTTCCACTGGCTATCCTTCAAAAGATGAATGTTTGTGGGATCTTTGCCTCGTTGAGCCCCCTTCAGGCAAGTCTGAGGCCTCTTAGGTAACTACCTTTTTTATGAGATGTTCAAGAACTACATGAACCGCCATTAGAAATGGACATCCCTTACCGACTAATTGTCCTCTCCTGGCACTAGGTCCATCAATTCCATCGCCAATGGGATATTCTTCTCTGGATCTTCCAATGCACCCATAACGGGCAGGAATTAATCATTCATCACCCCAATATTTGAAACCCTGAGATCTGATGTAGGTCTCATAGACTTATTTCGACCTCTCCATTGTGAAAATGGAAGGTATTGGTCATCAATGACCATCCTCTCAACAACTTCATCATCAACTGCTTCAGCTAATAGATATGTAATTTGGAGGCCCAAGAAATCTCATACAGGCCCACTCTCCTCAATTACACCATGAATTCTTCGCCTGAGGCACCTACCTATTAGGCTCAGGCCCTTTCAGTTTTGAAGATTCCACCCTAGCGCAGATTCCACTCATCGTACCAACCCTTCTCCAGCTTCCTCAGGGCTACCTTCAAGATAGTATAGTACAACGGGGGAGATTTCTCTAGCTGTATCTCCTTCCCATAAACTTTATTCACAATATTTTATAGACAGTTAGCGTTGAGCGGCATGATGTCCTCCCGGGCATGGCCGCCACTCACCCTGAACCATTGGTGTAGGCACGTCATGCTCCTCAAATAGTAAGTCAGATCCTCCATGCCCACTTCAGGGAAGAAGACGTCATCCCTTTGGCCAAAGCTGTACAGAGTCATCTACCTACACAGTGGATAGTCATTCTGACACTCTGATAGCTGCTCTACCATTGAATTATGGTCATAATGACTTCTTAAAAACTCCCTTCTACCCACACTCTCTACTATTTCCTCCTTACGGGATGCATCTGCAAGAACCCCCTAGCTGCCTTCTGGTGATCCGTTTAGTTTTTTGAAATTTGGATCTTTTGGTTTTGGTTTGCAAAGCACCTTCATGATGCTCGTTTGTGGAGCTCGGTCCCAACAATGAAATCCTCGAGCCGTACCCCGACCCTCAGGTGCAAGCCGCAGAGTGCACCACAGTGGTGTCTAAGACTCGATGTGCGCCGCGAAGTAGAAATCCCATGTCACGGAAAGTAATCGTATATTATGAGGAACTTCTCAAATCAAGATAGCTAAATGAGGAAGCACATAGGTGAAAAAGGTCAAAAGAGATGATAGCCTCCCTTATTTATAGGTGATAGCCCCTTATCCTTCGCAACACATCCATCCACGGCGAGTATTGCGGTGCGATCTACCCGTGCATCACCTCTCCGCATTGTGAGCCTCCATTGTGAGACTTATTCTTTATTGAACAAGGAGTTTTGGCTATTGAACCTTAGAATTTGACCCTCATTTTCTCCTCAGCTACAAGTCTGAGGGGGGGACATTTGTTAGTGCCATAATTTGGGAAGAGGAAGATTAAACGCAAATCCATTGGGGTTACCTCATGAAGATTTTCCCCAGAGCCCTGTAGCACTACTGCCGGTAACAAGCCGCCCTATTTGCAAAGTCGTTGTGGAGAAAAGAGGCGGGTGGCTCCATGAACCAATTTACATTTGCGAAGATGCCGCAGAGCAAGGAGTTTGGGGGCTCTGTGAACATGATTTACATTTTCAAAGCCCCCATAGAGCAAGGTGGCGGGATGCTCCGCGATGTGATTTGATTTTTTCAAAACCACCACGGAGCAATGGGGTGGGAGGCTCTGTGATGCAATTTGATGTTTTCAAAGACACCACAGAGCAAGTAGGTTGGAGGCTCCATAGTTACAACAATTTTCCACGTTGCTCTGCACCGAGCGAGCTATGCTTCTCGATGACTCTTGCCTATGAATACAGAGCTCCGATCGATCCCAAAGGACAAATCCTCCAAACCTTACATATGTTAGCTCTCAATGCATGATGAAATATCTACTCTATAAACCATGATCTCTTCAAGGCACTTTATCCTCGCAAAGTACCGTTCCATTTTCTTAAATTCACCACCTATTAAATGGTGGGTGCCCTTCGTGGATCCCATGGGCCTTCGCGAAGAAAGGGGATCCCAAAGAGTACTCGGGCATTCGTGGAGAACTTATGCTTCATGAAGTACCCTCCATGAACATGTAACTTATGTTCCTAGGTAGGGTCACGGTGCTTCATGAAGAACACCACTTCACAGTGCTATGATTCATAGGGAACCCTTGCTTTATGAAATCCCTACTTCTCGAAAACCTTTACACTTCGCGAGGAACCGTCCAAATGCACCTATTACCTATGTCTAGGCTAGCTCACTTCACTTCACAAAGAATACCCCTTTGTGAAGCCCCTCCACTACGTGGAGCACTTGATCTTTATGATTCCTCTTCCTGTGACCCCCTTTGCTCTAAAAACCCTTCTCCCGTATGGCCCTCCCAGGTTGTATGAAATTATTTCAAAGTCCCTTGGGCGGTGCTTCATGTTGCGTTGCTTCTCCTTATGCTTCTTCGCATATGCACACTAATGGCTATTGATTCTTCACATAGCCACACTAACTTCACCCCCTTAGTAGATCGCTCCATGAAACTCCCTCACCACAACATTTCTGATGCCTTCCCTTCCCCAAGGGAGGGAGAGTATCATTTATGTATGTCCTAGGGGTGCGGTGTGAACCAGTCTCGTTTGAGCTGCAGGATGTTAAAATGCCAAGTGTCGTCGTTCTCATCACATGATGTTAAACCGTGGCCTCACATCAATCCTTCTACATGGGGAGACACATTTTAGACATTTTCTATGACGACTGGTCTCCACAAGAGTGAGATATTCCTTAATGGAATGAGATCCTCTTTGTTAGAGCGGTGTCTGTCCGCGGGGAAGGAAACCCATATTGGTGTAAGCCCCTATATTTCTTACAGGAGGTAGTACCATTCATCATCATTTCTTCTTCGGTTCTAATGACTAGAGGGGGTATGGGAATTAGGACCCTCATCTCTCCCATGCCAGATCCCTCTATCATTGGGTTTTGTCACTACCTAGGCCTCCATCCTAGAGTATGTCCTAATCTTCTTCTCCATGGGCAGCTAACGATGCAAAAGCACATATTTCCTCTTTGGGCTATGAACCATGTTTAAGCCCTTGTTTCTTCTTTGGGATGAGAACCACACGTAATCCCTAGTTTTCTATTTGGGTTGTCAACCACGCTTAAGCCCCTATTTCCTCTTTGGTCCGTAAACCACGCTTAAGCCCCTGTTTCCGTATTCGGTCGATAACAACTTGTAAACCCCACTCCATTTCCCATGGATGAACCTTTTTTTAAGTGATCATCAGGACATTTCTACCACTTGTTTCTCACGCCGAACATGACTCATGTGGGCTTAGGGTATGCATTTTCCATGAAATCCTTTTCGGGCCTCCGTAGAGTGTATGCCCAACCTCTTCCAAACTACATAGACATTGATCCATGCCAAGACAAGGTACATAGGATGCCTCCTTGAGGTTCAATCCCAACAACTATTGGTCCCAACCACCTTCATGTTGGTTCACCAAAGACCCCTTCCGAACTACGTGGACATTGATCCTTGCCATGGCCAGGTATGTAGGAAGCCTCCCTGAGGATCAAGCCCAACAACTATTGGTCCCGACCCCCTTCATGTAGATTCACCAAAAACCTCAACCGAACTATAAAGACTTTGATCCTAGCCATGAAACGGTACGTAGGATTCCTCCCTGAGGTTCAAACCCCACACCCATCGGTCCCCATCCCTGAGGTTCAAACCCCACACCAATCGGTCCTGACTACTTCACGTAGGTCCACCCCCATCCTGCATGATGTTAATCTATATGCCCATTTTTGATCTGCATGACACTAAATATTCCCCCAATTAGTGGTAAGCTGTCGCCAACCCCAATCAGCGATAAGCTATTTTCAACCCTAGTCATCGGTAAGCTCTTATCTACCCTAATCAGTGGTAAGACTTTGTGTACCCCAATAAGCAGTAACACATTTTTCCCCAACTAGCGGTAATTTGTTGTGTCACCCAACCAATGGTAAGTCGTTGTAGTCTTCAATCGACGACAAGTCGTTGTCGTCCCTTTGTTAGGACCCACATCATTGGTCCGTCCGATTGGAGTCAGACCATCCTCAAGAAGATAACCACTTGTATTCCCCGATATATCATCGGGTCCCAGACCACTATGCACACTCCGATTTTATGCCCTCCATCCTAAACTACATGGACATTGATCCTTGACATGGAAAGGTATGTAATAATCCTCCCTCAGGTTCAATCCTATCACACATGTCTTATCCTGGTCTTTCCCTCAAGCCTACGTGTTTTGGGAAGGTCATGGCCCAACCTGCAGGTTCCGCTTCCTTCGGGTCCCCTCCATACGGGTCGCCTCCACAGGTGTCTCATCGCCTCACCAAACTACACAGACATTAATTCCATGCCACATGGATATGTAGACAGTTTCTTTGAGGCTCAAGCCAAACTTAACCATTTCCCTTGCATCAGTTCAATCACACTCTCCATCCATTCTCAACAATACACGTCTATCCTGATTCTTACCCGGGCTTCCACATCATAGTGAAATAAGGTCATCCACCTATCCATTACTCCAACAGGTAATTGGGTACCTAATCATGTGATAGCCCCACCCTCAGTGTTCCCTCTAGGGGTTGCACCCATCTGATCCACTCCAGTCAGTGTTCTGATCAGTCTGATCCATCTCCGCTAGACGTTAAACTCATGGAATACCCTGTGTCAAACATGGGATGTTGAGGAAAACCTCAAGGACATGCATGTGGCATATAATTCTCCACATTCGACGTGGGATGCCTCGGGCTTCTACACCCTCAAGAATCCAAATAATAAGGGGAAGAAACCCATACGCACCAGCATTCCAGTGTCCCACCACACCAGTGATGTCAAACATGACTACTCCCCCGAACGAAGGTTGTTGCCCTAACCGGACCCCATGTAATGTACAGACAGAAGCAGTGTAATTAACCATCTTCATTGAAGACATCACCCCGGGAATAGTTTCACGAAAAACATCTTAATCTATATGGGAGACCCAGACTAGGTGATGAGTTCAGAGTAGGAATCCAAGGAAGGAGGAACCGAAATCCCATCACCCAATATCGATCAAGGAGAAAACGTCACTGAATATGCAACAAATGCCACCATCATTTGGAAAGTGGGAATACGAGGAAATAGTCAGCGTGCCCTCATCCACCAAAAAAATAAGGATGTGTGCGCCCCAGTGAAAACATTAGAAACATATATTCTCGCATTTGTATTCATTATGTATAACTTTATAAAGAATCTACATTCATATTTATCACTCAACATTGTCCTATTTAAAAGAAAATCATTTCAAGGTAAAAATTATAATATACTTCTTCATTATTTCCCAAGAATAATATTGTTAATGGTATATGTACGTCATTGGATATAAATGTAAAGACCCGTAAAATTCAAGGGAATTTTTTTTCTTAATTTTCTTTGGGATTTTTACAAGAACACAGTTTCTGACGGCACCTGATTCTGAGGCCCGGTGAGCCCGGAATAAATTTCAAAAGTTTAGCTCAGGTACGTTCCTTTAACGAATGAGTGGGTTATCCTAACTTTTTAACTAGTGCTCAGAATCGAAATCTGAGGACACCGACGGAATCTTAGCGCCGGTAATTTCTTAGGGACGCCATTTTCGAAGTTGTGGTTGCTCGGGTGTGGTTACTAAAATTTTAGGTTAGGTAATGAATAAAATAAAATGGTGCAACCAATTTTTTTTATTTAAAGTAGTTTAACCTAAGCTAAGTGGTTGGAGTGGGACCCACTATATCCTACTCCACTAGGTAGGATAATTGTGGGGTGGGGCCCACACGATCCCCACCCTTTAAACTTCCTTAACCCCCCTATTAATTATATAACCCACCTGCACCCCATAAAATGAAAAGTCAACTCATTAATTGATAAACATATTCAAAGTAATTAATTCTTGAATTCATTTGAATTTCAAATGAAAAGTTGGATTGTGGATTAATTAAATAAGACAAAGACTTATTTCGTGAGAGGTGAGTTCATAGTGCGAGAGGATTTGGGGGAGGAAAGCTCTAACTCTTGATGAACATTATTCCTCTGTGAAGAATGCAAAGAATACACTGTCACCGACGATGAACGCAGAATCCTCGGAGATCGACGACACGACGTCGTGTACCGCGATGCCGACGATTCTATTCTCCGTGACGCCGACGACGCTTACAGATTTTTCTTCCGCGATGTGCTTTTTCTCGACGAACCTTCATTCAACAATGCTCGAGGTAGGGGGTTTTGTATAATTAAATTTTCTGTGGATTATATCTTCGGCCTTTGATTAAATTGTTGATAGTCATTTGGGCCGCCTGTTATCATACTAACGGGAGGAGTTCGGACCGTACAAAATGGGCCGACCCTCCTCCCCCTTTTGTTGGTTGTACTTGTTGCGGCACGAGCAAAGGCATCGTGGTGCAACGACAACGCATGAAAACAACGAAGAATGGGCGAAGAAGCATGGCACCGTCGCGCCGCGCCGTTGCAGCGAATCGAAGGCTCCACGGATTTTTTAATTGACGGGCATTGACGGAACGGGCTGTATAGGCAGTTTGATGATTCTGAAGTAAAGTGTGAGACTCGAGGTGAACGCCGGGACAGACGTAATCGAAAATGGACCACCGGAGCAACTCCGGTGGCCCGCGGAATTCTCTGGAGGTGGCGGTCGACCGGTCCCGCGTTCGCGCGGGACCGAGGAAGGGACGCGGCGCCGGGCCGCGTCCGCTGGCATGGAGTGGCCCCACATGGTGGCCGCAGCTCCAATCAAGGGGGCAGCACCCCCTTTGCGCGGCCGCTGGGCCAGCGCCGAGCCGACCCCGCTCGGCCAGCGTCGAGCTACCCCGGGCCGGACCGGCCGCACCGGGCCGGGCCGCCCAGACCGGGCCGGGCCACGCCCCCCGGGCTGGGCCACACCCACTAGGCCGGGCTGCTCCCTAATGGGCCGGACCCAGACTCGGATCGGGTCGACCCGGTTCAGGCCGACCCAGGGGGGTTGGGCCAGGTCGGTCCGGACCCAGACCCCCCATTTTCAGACCACTTCCGGTCTTTTGCCCATATCATGCGTTATGGACCTCCGATCGATGTACCGTTTGCTGCGATGCGATCCTTGGATCGAGATGGTCGTTTCGGTATATTACACTCAAAGTTTCGGAGAACTTGGGGTTCGGCCGGGTTGGTTCGAACACGAAACCAACCGGGCCCGCCGAGTAGAAATGCTTATAACTTGAGCTCTGGACGTCCGATTGACGTAACGTCGACTTTGATGGATTAATCTTAGTGAGACTGAACTTTTGACTCACTCCGCTCGAGTTTTGTACACAGTTGGAGTACGGTCAGGTTGGTTTTGACTTAAAAACAAACCGGGTCCCTGGGACGAAAAAGCCAATAACTCTCAGACCGGGCATCCGATTGACGTGCCATCTGTCGCGTTGTGTTCCATTTGACGATACAGAGCTTTGGGATACATAAACCCTGGACTACGTGTCAGTAGATGTATCGAACTCTTGGTTCGTGGAGTGGACCCTCCTGGAACGAGTGTGCTGTGTGCGGAAACCCTAGAGCTGGCTGCGTCTGCGATGGCGATGACTTTCATACTAGAATCCTCCGTGGGTTTGACGACGGTGACAACCGTACGAAAATAATATGTGGGTTCAGCGGTGAAAACTATGGTACATTCAATCCCTATGAAACCCTAGAGCTGGCTGAGACTTGAGGTCTGCTGATCGATCGAGTCGGTTTGTTCGGTTAGCCCAGAGGGGAGCGCTTGGTTTTAGCAGCAGACCCACGTCGGAGGAGCGCTTGGTTGTAGCGGAAGACCCACGGTACTCAACAAAATGAGTACCTCTGGAGGCTATGAGGGGGAGCGCTTGGTTGTAGCGGCAAACCAATGGCGGAGGAGCGCTTGGTTTTAGCGGAAGACCCGCGGTACACAATAGAAGTAGTACCTCTGGAGGCTGTGAGGGGGAGCGCTTGGTTGTAGCGGCAGACCCACGATGGAGGAGCGCTTGGTTGTAGAGGCAGACCTACGGTACTCAAAAAAAGGAGTACCGCTGGATGATATAATGGGGAGCTCTTGGTTGTAGCGGCAGACCCACGGTGGAGGAGCGTTTGGTTGCAGCGGCAAACCCGCGGTACTCAACAGAAGGAGTACCTCTGGAGGCTATGAGGGGGGCGCTTGGTTGTAGTGGTAGACACATGGTGGGAAGCACGTTGTTGTAGCAGTAGGCCCACAGTACTCGACAGGTGGAGTACTACAACAGCCCAAGGTTAATGGGAAGTGCTTGGTTGTAGCATCATGCCCATTGTACTCAAAATAGTAGGAGTTTCCCCAGTAGCTATGGTTTCAACATCATGATTAAATCCTGGTTTGAGTTGAGTCTTGACTTTTAATCTTCATCTTTGATAAGATTGACTTGTTTTCCCATGTGGATTACATTATTCTTTCCTGTGTCGATTGGGTTGTGAATTCATTTGTGGAATGGGTTATGTTTTCTTGTGAGGACTGGGTTTTAATTGGGCTCGGATGTTGGAGCTGAATTGATGACTTAGGTATATGTATTGCCATATAACTAAGTAGTGTCGGATGTAACTTCGTGATTGTATCTTCCTTTGTGGATTGTCTTTTGTGGAATCTGGGAGACCTTTGGGGGTCTCGGGGTCCCTACTGAGTAGCCTATACTCACCCTGCCCGAGCTATGCCCGCACTACATTGTGTTGGATGCGGACGACGGACATCGCTGATCGTGGTGGAGGCTTGTGGAGCAAGTCGGTACCTGGAGGTGGACCACTGGGCGGGACGTACACAGAGAAGACAACTGGAATCGTGGAGCTAAGGAGGCTATCTATACCCACCATTCAGGTGGGACTTCCAGTGGACGGCTCGACGTTGCGACTTTAATTTTTAGTTGTTGTACTTCCTTTTGAGTGGTACTTTACTTTCAGTTTGGGTTTCTATTCTAGCCCACATACGTTTTCGAACTTACTTTTGTACCTAGTTTTACTTAGTGTTTACTTATGCTTACTTACTCTGTGGTGTTTGTTTACTTTACAAAGGAAATGCCTTCCCTTTTAATCGGGAATTACGCCTTGGTGCTAGTCGCCAGCCCCTGACCTATGGAAGGCGGGCTTGGGGTAGTCACGAAACGGGCCCTGAGGACGGGTCGTGACAAATTGGTATCAGAGGAGTTCAGTTCTACTGCAGAACTCATGACTCTGATCTTTTTCTATGTGAAGAAATACTGTTAAGAGTATTAAGTGTGGTTATCAGTCCAGGGAGTCCAGTGTTGGTGTCGAGGCCGACGTATCCGTACACAAGGACCTTGACTTCTGATTTCCACCTTAGTGCACGAAAACATTGATTGAATATGTGTTCAAGTTTTCTTTATGATTATTTTGTGTCAGCTCACCAGGTATACTATTTTGACTGTGGTCCACCTGTATCTTTTCGGGATTTCCCCACAACGGCAGCTAGCTAGGGTTCCGAGTTTTGTACGTGAAGACAGCCCACCGAGCGATGAGTCCTCGGTGTAGGGCCCTTTTTCAGCGGAGGCACTGGCGGTACCTCTACCCACCGATCCACCGATGCTACCAGCCCCAGCCGCTGAGATTGCACTTTGCCTTGGTGCACTGCATGAGTTTCTGTGTCAGAGACCGCCCAGGTTCCGCGTGGAGACGGACCCTCAGGCAGCCGAGGATTGGCTGGAGGCGGTTGTGCGAGTTTTCAGGTTAGTAGGGACACCATCTGACCTCATGGTGGTCCTTGCAGCAAGCCTCCTATATACGGTAGCAGGTAGACGATGGAGCTTGATGCTCCAGGTGCACGATGAGGCATCTCTTCTTTGGACGGACTTTGAGAGCCTTTTCCGCTCAGAGTTCGTCCCAGCCACCCTCCGTGTGGTGCGCATCTAGGAGTTACTATAGCTGTGGCAGGGAAGCATGATGGTAGCCCAGTACTCTACGAGGTTTACCGATCTCTCGTGCTATTCCACGGACATGGTACGAGACCCATTCTTCAGGGCCTGAACCTTCGATCAGGGGCTCAGGAGAGAGATCAGATCTTCAGCTATTTCTCACAGCATCCCAATGCATACTGGGGTGTTGGAGCGAGCCCTCTTAGTGGAGATTTTCCTTGCTGAGCAGTCTCCAGCAGTAAAACCCACCACTCACCGGCATGCGGCAGAGCCTTATGCAGTGGGCAGTAGATAGATGACACAAAGGTCCAAAAGGACTAGACTTACAGGTGGTCGACCGCATGACACATGATCGTTTGTGCGAGGCACCCGGGATGGAGAACAACTTACCATGTGAGGACAGAGTTACTCCTACAGCGGGGATGGTCACATGGCACGTGACTGTCCGACCCTCCATACATATGACCAGCAGATCAATGAAGGACCTCCCAAGTAAAGGTAGAGGTTCGATCGAGGCAGACCACAAGGAGCAGGAGACCAAGGCGGGGGAGATGTCCATGCAACTGGAGGTGGATGACAATTCGAGGTGTTTTCACCGCCACCACCAGGAGGTCCACCCCGACCACAAGGAACAGGTGGACATGGGAGAGCTCAACTTCATGCAGTTGATGCCTACGAACATGGAGCTCTGGGAGCAGATGGATAGAAGCGGGACTAGAACCAGACCTGGAGGATTTTGTTCATATTGCTTATAGCTTTATTGATGTTTGTTTGTATATTCTTTGTGTCTTTGTACTTTGAGATGTAGTAATAAAAGGTAACTTTCTTTGAGGCATTTACTTTCATGACCTCTCTTTTTTTTGTTAATAAGAGGTTCCGGTTTAAAAACCGTTGACTTGACCCTCACCTTTGATATACCTACTAGAGGATACCCAGTGGCCACACACTGATGCCGACAATGTGAATCAACCCTTGGAGGTGAGATTTACGGTTGGATCTCTTGGAAGTGGCGTCGAGGCCTTATGACGTCATCCTTGGTATGGATTAGTATCATCCATGCCGGGATTGAATGTATTAAGAAAAGAATGTGGTTCATCAAGGGGATGAGACCGGATTTCTCTTATCGGAAAAGAAGAAATATTAGCAGCTCTTGTAGGACCAGAGAAGGTCCAGGCCATCCAAGAGCGGAAAAGGACTGCACAGAGCCGACAAAAGTCTTTTGCTGACAGGAGGCAGAGACCACTAGAGTTCGAGGATGGCAACCACGTCTCTTGCGAGTATCACCTCGACATGGATTACAGAGATTCGGCTGAGGCGGAAATTTATCTCCACGCTTCATCGGACCATTCCAGGTCCTCATCAGGATAGGCGTGGTGGCTTATCGCCTGGCCCAACCACCTCAGTTGCACCGGGTGCACGACGTCTTCCACGTATCTCAGCTAAGGAGATACGTGCACGAACTGACGCATATCTTCGACCATGGGGAGCTGGACATTGATGATGGGGAAACATTTGCGGAGGTTTAAGTGGAGATCGAGGATCGACAGGTGCGGTTCATATGTGGATAGTCGATTCCTCTATTGCGCATCATACGGCAGCACGAGAACCTCCAGGAGAGCACTTAGGAGCGGGAGGCTCAAATGCGTTCTCAGCACCCAAATTTGTTTCCCTAGTTTATGATATATCTTTACGGGGACGTAAATCCCTGAGGTTGGAGTAATGTAAAGACCCATATAATTCAAGGGAATTTTTTTTCTTAATTTTTATTGGGATTTTTACAAGAACGCAGTTTCTGATTGCACCAGATTCTGAGGCCCGGTGAGCACGGAATAAATTTCTGTAGATTAACTCGTGTACGTTCAGTGAACAAACGAGAGGGTTTTCCTAACTTTTGAAGCGGTGCTTGGAATCGAAACATGAGGACACCGATGGAATCGCAGCACCAGTAATTGCATAGGAACAACTTTTCCAGAGTTGCGTTTGCTCGAGTGTGGTTATTAAAATTTTGGGTTAAGTAGAGAATAAAATTAAATGCTACAACCAATTTTATTTTTATTTAAAGTAGTTTTACTTAAGCTAAGTGGTTGGAGTGGGACCCACTATATTCTACTCCACTAGGTAGGATATTTGTGGGGTGGGTCCCACACGAGCCCCACCCTTTCAACTTACTCAACCCCTCTATTAATTATGTAACCCACCTGCACCTCATTAAATGAAAATTCAACTCATTAATTGATTTACTTATTCAAAGTAAATAATTCTTGGATTCATTTGAATTTCAAATGAAACGTTGGCTTGTGGATTAATTAAATAAGAACAAGTCTTATTTCATGAGAGGTGAGTTCGTTGTGCAAGAGGATTTGGGGAAGGAAATCTCTAACTCTTGAAGAACATTCTTCCTCCTTGAAGAACGCGAAGAACGCACCGTCACTGACGAAGAACGCCGAGTCCTCGGAGATCGATGACGCGTTGCTATGTACCGCGACGCCGACGATTCTCTTCTCCGTGACGCCGACGACGCTTACAGAGTCTTCTTCTAGGACGTGCTTTTCCGTGAAGAACCTTCGTTCAACAAAGCTCAAGGTAGGGGGTTTGGTTTAATTTAATTTTTTGTGGATTATATCCTCAGCCTTTGATTAAATTATTGATAGTCGTTTAGGCCGCCTATTATCGTAATAACGGGAGAAGGTCAGACCGTACGAACACAGCCGACCCTCCTCCCCCTTTTGTTGGTTGTACTTGTTGTGGCACAAGCAAAGGTGGCACGGTGCAACGGCACCGCGCGAAAACAATGAAGAACGGGCGAAGAAGAGTGGCATCGTCGCGCCGCGTCATTGCGGCGATTCGAAGGCTCCACAGATTGTTTAATCGACGGGCATTGAAGAAACAGGCCATAGAGCTGGTTTGATGATTCCTCAGTTAAGTGTGAGACCCGAGGTGAATGCCGGCGTAGATGGAATCGAAAACGGACCACCGGAGTACCTCCAGTGGCCCGCAGAATTCTCCAGCGGTGCGGCGGCGCCCACGGCGGGAGACGGCGGCGCCCAGCGCGGCGCCAGGAGGGACCGTCGTAGCTGAAGCCGTGGCGACGGGCGTCCGGTCCCATGGCCGCGTGGGACCGAGGAAGGGAGGTGGTGCCATGCCGCGTCTACTGGCAAGGAGCGGCGCCGGAACGCATCTGCTGGCACGGAGCGGCCCCCATGCGGGGACTGCGGCTCCAATCAAGGGGGCAGCACCCAATTTTCGCGGCCGCTCGGCCAGCGCCGAGCCGACCCCACTCGTCCAGCGCCGAGCCGCCCCTGGCCGGACCGACCGCACCGGGCCGGGCCGCCCTGGACGAGCCGGGCCGCACCTTAATGGGCCAGATCCGTACCCGGTTCGGGCCGACCCGGGGGGGGGGGGGGGGTTGTGTCGGGTCGGTCCGGGCCCATACCCCCCATTTTCAGACCACTTGTTGTCTTTGGCCCATATCTTGGGCTACGGACCTCCGATCGACGCACCGTCAGCTGTTCTGCGATCCTTGGATCGAGACGGTCGTTTCAGTATATTACAATCAATGTTTTTCAGAAGTTTGGGTTCAGCCGGGTTGGTTCGAACACGAAACCAACCGCGCCCTCGGAGCGGAAACACCTATAACTTGAGTTCCGGATGTCCGATTGATGTGCCGTTGACATTGATGGATTCCTCATAGTGATAGAGGCCTTTTGGATTACTCTTCTCGAGGTTTGGATGCAGTTGGAGTATGGTCGGGTTGGTTTTGACTTAAAAACCAATCGGGCCCCTGGGACGAAAAGGCCAATAACTCTCAGACCGTGCGTCTGATTGACGTGCCGTCTGTCGGGTTGTGTTCCTTTTGACAAGACGGAACGTTAGGATACATCACCCACCGAATACATGTCAGTTGATGTATCGACCTCTTGGCTCGTGGAGTGGACCCTCTCGGAACGAGCGTGTTGTGTGCGGAAACCCTAGTGCTTGCTGAGACTTGACGTCTGCTGATCGATCGACTCGGTGAGTTCGGTTAGCCCAGTGGGGGAGCGTTTGGTTTTAGCAGAAGACCCACGGTGGAGGAGCTCTTGGTTGTAGAGGCAGACCCGCGGTACTCAACATAAGGAGTACCTCTAGAGGCTATGAGGGGGAGCACTTGGTTGTAGCGGCAGACCCACGGTGGAGGAGCGCTTGGTTGTAGCGGCAGACCCGTAGTACTCAACAGAAGGAGTACCTCTGGAGGCTATGAGGGGGCCACTTGGTTGTAGCTGCAGACCCACGGTGGAGGAGCGCTTGGTTGTAGCGGCAGACCCGCAGTACTCAAAAGAAGGAGTACCTATGGAGGCTTTGAGGGGGATCGCTTGGTTGTGGTGGAAGAACCACGACGGAGGAGCGCTTGGTTGTAGCGGCAGACACGCGGTACTCAACAGAAGGAGTACCTCTGGAGGCTATGAGGGGGGGGGGTGCTTGGTTATAGTGGCATGCCCCTGGTGGGAAGCACTTGGTTGTAGCAGAAGGCCCATACTACTCGACAGGTGGAGTACTACAGCAATCCAAGGTTAATGGGAAGCGCTTTGTTGTAGCGGGAGGCCCACTGTACTCGAAAGAGGAGGAGTTTCCCAAGTAGCAATGGTTTCGACATCATGATTAAATCCTGGTTTGAGATGTGTCTTGACTTTCAATCTTTATATTCGATAAGATTGACTTGTTTTCCTTGGTGGATTACGTTATGCTTTCTTGGGTGGATTGGGTTGTGAATTCCTTTGTCGAACGGGTTATGCTTTCCTGTGTGAACTGGGTTGTACTTGGGATCAGATGTTGGAGCTGAATTGATGACTTAGGTATATGTATAGGAATATACCTAACTAGTGTCAGATGTTACTTCGTGATTGTATCTTCCTTTGTGTATTATCCTTTTTGGAATCTAGGTGACCTTCGGGGGTCTCGGGGTCACTTCTGAGTAGCTTATACTCACCCCAACACGAGCTATGCCCGCACTACGTTGTGTTGGATGCAGCCGACGGACAGTGCTGATCGTGGTGGAGGCTTGTGGAGCAAGTCGATACCTAGAGGTGGACCACTGGGCGTGACGTACAAGGAGCCGACGACTGGACACGTGGAGCTGAGGAGTCTATCTATACCCACTGTTCAGGTGGGTCTTTCAGTGGACGGATCGACGTTGTAGCTTTACTTTTCAGTTGTTGTACTTCCTTTCTAGTTGTACTTTACTTTCAGTTTGTGTTTGTATTCTGGCCCACTTACTTTTACAGAATTACTTTTGAACCCAGTTTACTTAGTGTTTACTTATGATTACTTACTCTGTGGTGTTTGTTTACATTACAAAGGCAATGCCTTCCCTTTTAATCGGGAAATACGCCTTGGTGCTAGTCGCCAGCCCCTGGCCTATGGAAGGTTGGCTTGGGGTAGTCACGGCACGAGCTCGGAGGACGGGTCGTGAGAAATTGGTACCAGAGGAGTTCGGTTCTACCGCAGAACTCAGGACTCTGATCTTTTTCTATGTCAAGCAATAATGTTAAGATTATTGAGTGTGATTATCAGTTCAAGGAGTCTGGTGTTGCTGTGGCGGCCGACGTATCTGTACAACATGACCCTGACTTCTGATTTCCGACTTAGTGCACGAATACATTGAATGCATATGTTTTCATGTATTCTTTGTGATTACTCTGTGTAAGCTCACCAGGTATACTGTTTTGACCATGGTCCACCTGTATCTTTTCATGATGGCCCCACAACGGCAGCCAGCTAGGGTTCCGAGTTTTGTACATGACGATAGCCCACCGAGTGATGAGGCCTCGGTGCAAGGGCCCTTTATCAGCGGAGGCACCGGCGGTACCTCTACCCACCGAGCCACCGATTCTACTAGCCCCAACCGCTAAGAGTGCATGTCGCCTTGGTGCACTGCTCGAGTTTCAGTGTCAGAGACCATCCGGGTTCCGCGGGAAGATAGACCCTCAGGAAGCCAAGGATTGGCTAGAGGTAGTTGTGCGAGTTTTCAGGTTAGTAGGGACACCATCTGACCTCATGGTGGTCCTTGGAGCAAGCCTTCTGCACGAGGCAGCAGGCAGATGGTGGAGCTTGATTCTCTGGGTGCACGATGAGACATCTCTTCTTTGTACAGACTTTGAGAGCCTCTTCCGCTCAGAGTTCGTCCCAGCCACCCTCCGTGCGGTGTGCATCCAGGATCTACTATAGCTGCGGAAGGGAAACATGACGGTGTCCCAGTACTCGGCGAGGTTTACCGATCTCTCGCGCTATTCCATGGACATGGTACGAGACCCATTCTTCAGGGCCCGAACCTTTGAGCAGGGGCTCAGGAGAGAGACTATAGCTTCAATTGTTTCTCAAAGCATCCCGACGCAGACAGGGGTGTTGGAGCGAGCCCTCTTAGTGGAGAGTTTCCTTACTGAGCAGTCTCCAGTAGGAGGACCCACCACTCACAGGCATGCGGTAGAGCCTTCTGCAGCGGGCAGTAGACAGATGACGCAGAGGTCCAAAAGGACTAGACTTACAGGTGGTCGACCGCATGACACAAGATCGTTTGTGTGAGGCACCCAGGGTGCAGAACGACTTACCATGCACAGACAGTGTTACTCCTGTAGTGGGGTTGGTCACACGGCACGTGACTGTCCGACCCGCCATACAGATGACCAGCAGATGAACGAAGGACCTCCCAGGCAGAGGTAGAGGTTCGATCGAGGCAGACCGCAAGGAGCAGGAGACCGAGGTAGGGGATCTGGCCATGCAGCTGGAGGTGGACGACGCTTTGAAGTGTTTCCCCCACCACCACCAAGAGGTCCACCCTGACTGCAGGGAACATGGGGACATGGGAGAGCTCAGCTTCAGGCAGCTGAGGCCTACGATCATGGAGCTCCGGGAGAAGTTGGACAAGAGCGGGACTAGCTCTAGACCTGGAGGCTTCTGTTCATATTTCTTCTCCTTTTGTTGATGTTTGTTTGTACATTCTTTGTGTCTTTGTACGTTGATCTGCAGTAATAAAAGACACCTTTCTTTGAGGCATTTACTTTCATGTCCCCTCTTTTTGTTGTTACTAAGAGGTTCGGGTTTAAAAACAGTTGACTTGACCCTCACCTTTGAGATACCTACTGGAGGAGACCCAGTGGCCACACACTGATGCTGATAGCGTGACTCAACCCTTGGAGGTGAGAGTTACAGTTGGATCTCTTGGTAGTGGCATCGAGGCCTTACGACTTCATCCTTGGTATGGATTAGTATCATCCATGTCGGGATTGACTGTATTAGGCAAAGAACGTGGTTTATCTAGGGGATGAGACTAAATTTCTCTTATCGGAAAAGATGAAATCATAGCAGCTCTTGTAGGACCAGAGAAGGTCTAGGTCATCCAAGAGGGGAAGAGGATAGCTTAGAGCCGATAAAAGTCTTTTTCTGACACAAGGCGGAGACCACTTGAGTTCGAGGATGGCGACCACGCCTTCTTGAAGGTCTCACCTCGACGTGGATTATGGAGATTTGGAGGAGGCGGAAAGTTATCTCCACGCTTTATCAGACAATTCCAGGTCCTTAGTAGGATAGGTGAGGTGGTTTATCGCCTGGCCCTACCACTTTAGTTGCATTGGGTGCACGACGTCTTCCACGTATCTCAGATGAGGAGATATGTGCACGACCTGATGCATATCTTCGACCATGGGGAGCTAGAGATAGATGATGGGGTGACTTCTGCAGAGGTCCCAGTGGAGATCGAGGATCAATAGGAGCGGGTCCTACGTGGATCGTTGATTCCTCTAGTTTGCATCAGATGGCAGCACAGGAACCTCCAGGAGAGCACCTGGAAGCGGGAGGCTCCGATGCGTCCTTATTACCCACATTTGTTTCCTTATTTTAGTATATATCTTTACGGGGACGTAAACCCTGAGGTGGGAGTAATGTAAAGACCCATAAAACTCAAGGGAAATTTTTTTCTTATTTTTATTTGGGATTTTTACAAGAACGTAGTTTCTGATGGCACCAGATTCCGAGGCCCGGTGAGCCCGGAATAAATTTCCGAAGTTTAGCTCAGGTACGTTTAGAGAACGAACGAGCGGGTTTTCCTAACTTTTAAACTGGTGCTCGAATTCGAAATCCGAGGACACCGATGGAATCGCAGCGCCGATAATTGCTTAGGAACACCTTTTCTGGAGTTGTGTTTGCTCGGGTTTGGTTATTAAAATTTTGGGTTAAGTAAAGAATTGAATAAAATGGTGCAACCAATTTTATTTTTATTTAAAGTAGTTTAACCTAAGATAAGTGGTTGGAGTGGGACCCACTATATCCTACTCCACTTGGTAGGATATTTGTGTGGTGGGGCCTCCACGAGCCCCACCCTTTCAACTTCCTCAACCCCCTATTAATTATGTAACCCACCCGCACCCCATTAAATGAAAAGTCAACTCATTAATTTATTAACTTATTCAAAGTAATTAATTATTTGATTCATTTGAATTTCAAATGAAATTTTGGCTTGTGGATTAATTATATAAGACAAAGTCTTATTTCGTGAGAGGTGAGTTCGTTGTGCGAGCAGATTTGGGGAAGGAAAGCTCTAACTCTTGAAGAACATTCTTCCTCCTTGAAGAACGCGAAGAACACACCGTCGCCGACGAAGAACGCTGAATCCTTAGAGATCGATGACGCGACGTCGTGTACCGCGAAACTGATGATTCGCTTCTCCATGACACCGATGACGCTTACGGAGTCTTCTTCCGTGACGTGATTTTTCACGACGAACCTTCGTTCAACAATGCTCTAGGTAGGGGGTTTGGTTTAATTTAATTTTTTGTGGATTATATCCATGGACTTTGATTAAATTATTAATAGTCGTTTGGGCTGCCTGTTATCGTAATAACGGGAGGTGGTTGGGCCATATGAACACGACCGACCCTCCTCCCCCTTTTGTTGGTAGTACTAGTTGCAGCACGAGAAATGGTGGTGCGGTGCAACATCACCTCATGGAAACAATGAAGAACAGGTGAAGAAGCGCGGCGCCGTCGCGCTGCGCCGTTGCGGCGATACGAAGGCTCCGCAGATTGTTTAATCAACAGGCATAGTCGGAACAGGCCGCAGAGGCAGTTTGATGATTCCGCAGTAAAGTTCGAGACACAAGGTGAATGCCGGTGCAGGTGGAATCGAAAACGGACCACCGGAGCAACTACGGTGGTCCGTGGATTTCTTCGGCGGCGCGGGTCGCCGGCGCGCCGCCAGGAGGGACCGCCGCGGCTAAATTTACGGTGGCGGGCATACGTTCCCATGGCCGTGCGGGACCGAGGAAGGGACGCGGTACTAGGCTGCGTCTGCTGGCAAGGAGCGGCCCCCACGCAGGGGCCCTGGCTCCAATCAAGGGGGTAGCGCCCACTTTGGGCGGCCGCTCGGCCAGCGCTGACCCGACCCCGTGCGGCCTGCACCGAGCCGCCCCTGGCTGGACCGGTCACACCAAGCCACGCCGCCCAGTCCGGGCCGGGCCACACCCTAATGGGTTGGACCCCGACCCGGTTCGGGCCGACCTAGGGTGGGTTGGGCCGGGTCGGTCGGGGCCCAGACCACCCATTTTCAGACCACTTCCAGTATTTTGCTCATATCTTGGGCGACGGACCTCCGATCGATGCAACATCAGTGGTGATGCGATCTTTGGATCGAGACGGTCGTTTCGCTATATTACACTCGAAGTTTATGAAAACTTTGGGTTCGAACACGAAACCAACCGGGCCCTCAGAGCGGAAACACTTATAACTTGACCTCCGGATGTCCGATTGACGTGCCGTCGACTTTGATTGATTCCTCTTAGTGAGAAGGACCTTTTGGATTACTCTGTGCGAGGTTTGGATGCGGTTGGAGTACGGTCGGGTTGGTTTTGACTTAAAAACCAACTGAGCCCCTGGGACGAAAAAGCCAATAACTCTTAGACTGGGCGTCCGATTGACGCGTCGTCTATCACATTGTGTTCCTTTTGATGAGACAGAACTATGGGATACATCAACCCCGGACTACGTGTCATTTGATGTATCAACCACTTGGCTCGTGGAGTGGACCCTCTCAGAACGAGCGTGCTATGTGTGGAAACCCTAGAGCTAGCCGCGTCTACGACGACAATGACTTTCATACTAGAATCCTCTGTGGGTTCAACGATGGAGACAACCATACGGGAATCCTACGTGGGATCAATGGTGACGACTACAGTACTTTCAATCTCAATGAAACCCTAAAGCTGGCCGAGACTTGATGTCTGTTGATCGATCGACTCGGTGTGTTTGGTTAGCCCAAAGGGAAGCGCTTGGTTGTAGCGGCAGACCCACGGCGGAGGAGCGCTTGGTTGTAGCGGCAGACCCGTGGTACTCAACAGAAGGTGTACCTCTGGAGGCTTTGAGGGGGAGCGCTTGGTTGTAGCGGCAGACCCATGGCGTAGGAGCGCTTGGTTGTAGCGGCAGACCCGTGATACTCAACAGAAGGAGTACCTCTAGAGGCTATGAGGGGGAGCGCTTGGTTGTAGCGGTAGACCCACGGCGGAGGAGAACTTGGTTGTAGCGGCTTACCTATGGTACTCAACAGAAGGAGTACCTTTAGAGGCTATGAGGGGGAGCGCTTGGTTTTAGCGGCAGACCCACGGTGGAGGAGCGCTTGGTTGTAGCGGCAGACCCGCGGTACTCAACAGAAGGAGTACCTCTGGAGGCTATGAGGGGGGGGGGGGGCACTTGGTTGTAGCGGCAGACCCATGGTGGGAAGTGCTTGGTTATAGCAGGAGGCCCATAGTACTCGACAGGTGGAGTACTACAGCGGTCCAAGGATAATGGGTAGCGCTTGGTTGTTGCATCATGCCCACTGTACTCGAAAGAGGTGGAATTTCCCCATCAGCTATGGTTTCGACATCATGATTAAATCCGGGTTTGAGCTGAGTCTTGACTTTCAATCTTTATCTTATATAAGATTGACTTGTTTTCCTGTGTGGATTACGTTATGCATTCCTGTGTGGATTGGGTTGTGAATTTCATTGTGGAACAGGTTATGTTTTCCTGTCTAGACTGGGTTGTACTTGGGCTCGGATGTTGGAGCTGAATTGATGACTTAGGTATATGTATGGGCATATACCTAAGTAGTGTCAGATGTTACTTCGTGATTGTATCTTCCTTTTTGGATTATACTTTGTGGAATCTGGGAGACCTTCAGGTGTTTCGGGGTCCCTAATGAGTAGCTTATACTCACCCCTTCACAGGCTATACCCGCACTACATTGTGTTGGATGAAGACGATGGACATCGCTGATCGTGGTGGAGACCTGTAGAGCAAGTCGGTACCTGAAGGTGGACCACTGGGCGGGACGTACATGGAGCGGACGGCTGGACCCATGGAGCTGAGGAGTCTATCTATACACACCCTTCAGGTGGGACTTCCAGTGGATGGCTCGACGTTGCGGCTTTACTTTTTAGTTGTTGTACTTCCTTTCGAGTTGTACTTTACTTTCAGTTTGAGTTTTTATTCTAGCCCGCTTACTTTTCCACACTTACTTTTGTACCCAGTTTTACTTAGTGTTTACTTCTTCTTACTTACTCTGTGGTGTTTGTTTACATTACAAAGGCAACGACTTTCCTTTTAATCGGGAATTATGCCTTGGTGCTAGTCGCCAGCCCCTGGCCTATGGAAGGTGGGCTTGGGGTAGTCACGGCATCGGCCCCGAGGATGGGTCGTGACAATAAACATGAAATAAACTAGAGTGTTATGAGATTCACTAAATAACCCCTTCTATAACAAAGGATCACTTGGAACATATATAATATTTCCAAATTTCATTTCACCTTCTTTTCCAATATTAAATTCTAAAAACGTAAACTTGTTAAAAAACTCTAACATTTCATTGAAGCCTCAATAATTCTTTTAATATTAATAAATTCTATCTAAAAATGATATGTAAAATGACACCTGAACTAAAAGAGAATGATTTCATACATGTAAAATTCCTCGGTAAACCTTCATTATATCATTAACTAAAGTATCATGTTCCACGCTTAGCATTTCATACGATGCATTATCAACTCAACTCAAGGCTTTAAATACCCTATTCTATTTATCTAGACAATAGGAAATCATTTAATAATAATTCATTATATGATCCAACAATATTTTATGCCTCATGGAAAACTTATTTTGAGTAAATATATACATTAAAAAATGATGTTAATATTTATTCTACATTTTACCTCATAAAATTTATAACTCCCTAATTATAAAAATAATCTACTATATCTAGTTCATGTTCATGAGATTATTAATTTAGTACATGTATTTTCAATTGGTGTAATTCATATTCAATAACCTGACCCTCATACATCCTAACACAACTATGTCCTTTAAAAAATGAATCATTGTCAATAAAAACTCACCATTTCAATATGTAAATGATAACTCTAGAGCATTAACCAATCTTCTTATAAATTCCTAAAAAAATAATTGTATTCTTTTTTCTAGATGAATTTTACTTCATTTCACGTTAATAGATAGTGTGATTGATAAAGGTGCAATTAGTTTAAAAACCATCTGTAGTAACACAAAAATCATAGAAAAATCTAATATAAGTTCCATATTTTTGGTCACAGACACTCTTCCATGACTGTTTCTTATAAGGATAAAAAATTATTCTATATTTGGAGACAATATATCTAAAGAAAAAAAATCTATTCTAAAAATAATTCACATTTTATATGTTGTCCATTATAATTATTTTTCAATATAGTACACATAACGATCATTATATTTATTTTATTCTCATCATAAAATTTATTTATCAAAATATATTTATCAATAAAAACAACTAAAAAACTGTCCAAATAAAGATGGAAAATATATTCATTAGATACATGAATTAATCAAGTGTTTTATTAAACCGTTAGAAAATAAATACAAACTCGTAATTCCCTTTAATTTTATAAAATACTCTATTTATATTATAATTATAATTCATTTTAATCATATTATATTCTAACATTAGACGAGTCATTGAAAAATATTGTGCTCCCTAAAGCCGAACAAACATGTCATCAATCTGAAGAAAGAAAATCATTTTCTTGACAATAATTTAATTTATAGATGCATGATTAATGAATATACTCAGGGAACAATCATTATTTTATTCAAAAAAATGGGGGCCCTATGGTGATTATCTAGGAAATTTATAACCCATATGATGGAAATCTTATAACTGGCACTCCAATTTAAAAAAATTAGATCCATTCTGTACACCGGTTTTGAAAGTGGGTAAGATTCTAGAGCTAACAAAATTATGAATTAAACCTCTAGATTTTGATTAATAACATGAAAATCCATTAGAAATACATCCCTATATTCATTTAATACTATCTCTTCTGTAATCTGAACAACATCACATTTTTAATGTGAGAAATATTATATTCACTATAATATTTAATAACATTATTAGATTCCTGATTTTTTTTCATATATATAAATTTATTCATATATACAAAAAAATTATCTTTTTAAAATTGAATATAAAATCCATAAAAATGCAATCTATCAAATAATGATAAGATAAAATCAAATCCATACCTATAATAACACCAAGCACAACTATTTTCTAGAGAAAAATACATGATTGAAAAACCACTCCATATATAATAATTGTAATCCTTTTAAAAGTAATTTTTTTCCAAAACACATCAACAACGATTTTTTACTAATGTTTTTATCTCCATTAATCAGGTAACATTATCATTTTACTAAAAATTCCCAATAAAGAAATAAATATGTTGACCTGTAATCCTAAATGAATTTTTCATAATTTGAGTAAACATGTATTAAACTTGTGACCACTAAATTTTATTGTCATAAAATTTATGAGGTCTTCGAGAATTAATTTTACACAGCATTATACATAAAATCTAATTGATTACAATATTTTTTTGTTTTCTCTACAAACACATTAGCATAATTACACACCAAATTGCATTTCAAACCTCCAGTGTTTACATATCATATTTGGAATTACCATTTCCATGATTCTATTATTTTTTACCACATGTCATCAATAATGGAATACCACTTCAATAACACATACCTTCTTTCATAAGACACTCCCCATGACATATCTAATCACAATTTTTATTACTTGTAAATTTTTTCATCTTACCTTTAAATTTAATTTATGGATTTCTTCCCATTACTTTTCATCTAGACTAATTTTGTTATTTGTTGTTTTAAATATTTATAAACCCATTATAATACTTTTCAATATTAAATAATTTTTTTATAACTTTTTAATTCGAGAGAGTCCAAATATTTTTGTATAGTTGGTATCAATTATCTATTAAAGATGTTAATTCTTCTACGATGGTCTATAATGAATTGTTTTACAAACATGGAAAATATAGCAAAATTTATATTTTATGTTGAAATATAGTCGTCATCATTTTTTATTAGTTCCAAAAATTTCGCTTCCATATTATGTTGACCAACCCTACTAAAATACATCTGAATGATAATATCCTTAAATACAATCCACTCAAAGAAATTAATCAAATATGTTTTCCATTCAATTTTTATCAAATAAAAAACACTGATTGAATACACATTTAAAATGATAAATACAACGAATGAACTTATATTCTTCAAAATAAAAAAAAATATAAAATATTTTTTCTATAGAATTGATCCATCCTTAGGCCACCACTGGATCTAAGGTTCTACCAAATAACAAAAGGTGGATTTTCATGAAATTATCCACTATAGATATATACCTCTATTTATAGATTGGTAACTCTATGGAATATGTACCATAATTAATATCTAATGTTATCTAATTTACTATAGCTAAAAAATATTCTACCAACATTCTAACAGTTCATGTTTTCTAGTTTTGAAGGATGTTATCCTCTTGATTCTTTTCTACATTAATGGTCATGAATACTCTATAAAATTGAAACATAAAATAAAAATAAATTATATAAAACCCATGGAAACACAAATATATTACTCATAATATGCATAATTATTAATCTATTAAAAATATTTTATTAATAAAATCCTTATCCCAAATGTTATCTAAACCTTTCTATCATGATAACTATAATCAAACATGACATAATAAGCCAATACTTTAGAGTTTAATAGAAAATAAAAAAATTTATAACACTACCATGATATTTTATCTTTATATATTTATAGAATTTGTATGAAACCTTAGGTATAAATCCCATAAAAATACAAATTAACTCATCGACTAAATAAACATTTTTTTTACAAAATGGGATTCATAAATTTGAACTCATGATTCATTCAAAACATGTTCACTTCATTAAAAATGAATCCCCATAGTGGAATGATATACTACTATATAGAAATTAATCATCCGTAATATTTGTGGAAAACGTTTTCAAACATTTTATGATTACAGAATAGCTTTATAAAGGATATAAATGGAAAGAAACTAGTTAGTATGATTTTAAATTCATGAAATATCATAGATATTTGTCTCTTATATAAATAATCTTGAGCTTAAAATAATAATTAACTCAAAAAATAATCTTCCATTATAAAGTTTTCATAAAATATCACACAAGTAATCTAAAAATAAATTTATATTCATTAGGTGTTTCTTTAAAATGTGGTACTCAGGGAAACATTTTATTTAAAAACATACTTTTCACAAATTAAATGGGAATATACATTCCATTAAACATAAAATCATTATTATAACATTTAATATCAAAATAAATACATGATGACATATTTCCAATCAAAAAAATCATGAAGGAACATTGTTAAATATTATTCCTATCGCTCTTACAATCACTCTTACAAGCACTCTTTTAAATGAAAAAGCTGAACAGTTTTTTCCATACTCTATTTCTTAGAGAACAGAATCATTATCAAATGAAATAGAGAGCTATATATGAAAAGGTCATCATCATAAAAAATGTACAATAAATATGTAATACAAAAACAACATATAATTTTTCATTTCCATAATTAAATTTGATTAATTATTTAGTTATTCATATATGGAATAAAACAGAATATTTATATAAAATAATGATAGAATTCGTTTTTCATTAAAATCTCTCAAAAGGAAAATATCCCAGAACAATGGGAGAAAAAAATTCTCTAAAAACATTTAATATGTTTTTTTAATATTCATAAATAATAATGTTCATGTAGATGGTAAAAGTCCAATAATGAAGTGAACATTAAAATAATTCTTCTACACATTTTTAAAAAGAGTCAAAAGTTACATTTGTGGATGTTTTTTAAAAAACATTCTATTTTATAATATTATAAATAAATAAAAAATTAGTTAACATTACAAATAAAATTTATTTATTTATAAATAAAATCATTTTTTATTCCATTAAAAACGTATACCTGAAAGAGAATTATTTTGAAAGGGTTATTTTCAAATACAGTTTTAATGGAAAACCCATCACCTCTTGTTTTACTCACACCATACATACAATAAATATTGTCTTATAAAATTATAAAAACTAATTAATTAGCTAATATTTGAGTTATGTTATCTCATTATTATAATTTGTTTCATTTATTACCAATTTTTTTATAGTTACTATAACTTCCATATTCAATTACAATGTTTTGATGATGTTTGGTTCATAATTCCAAAACAACTTGTTTTGGTTGACCATGGTAAAAGGGGTAATATCCCCATAATATATAAATTCAAATAGTTTCATAATAAATTCATTTTATATATTAAATTAATTTTTATAACCATCCATTAATGATGAATATGAATAAAGAATCACATCACTTGGCGGAGGTGGTAGTCTGCATATACGCATGGGCGATGATATCATTTTCCAATGGATGGGAGGGTAAGAAGGTGAGTAATATATTATCTATAAAAAATTAAAATTATCTAATTAATAACATATATATTAATTAAATTCATCATAAGAACCATGCTTGTGAGGTGATAATGAAAAATGAGTCATATCACTTCATATAGGTGGTTGTGTATATTTAGGTTTGAGCGATGTCATCTTTTCCTATTGGATGAAGAATAGACGTAAAACGGTTTTTCCATAAAAATATAAATATTTTTATATTTGGAAGGGAAACATAATTTATCATATAATAATTTCTATATTAGTTTGAAGGAGGTGGATGAAAAAATAAGCATGAAAATACTCGATTAAGAGTTGTAACTATTCATTGGAAAAACTCCTTTGGCTAACACCTTAAGCCTTCTAGGATGGAATTTGGTTAAAACTAATAGATCTATAATGTTTTTAGGGATTTTGGATGGTATATTATTATGGAAAGGTCTATCTTAAAGTCTAAAATTATGAGAATAATAGAGGATAAGTGGTGACATTTTATGGGTGAGGGGAGTGGAACTCATGTAATTTTTGAAAAGAATTTAAAATTATATAAAGATAGGTTCAAAATAAATTTTATCTAATTATATTTAATTTAAAATATATTATGATGACAATAAAAATAATCTCATACACTAATAATTTATAAGATCTTTTTTCACCTTTTAACCTACTTCCAAATTTAATTTCCATGTTTTACCTATTACTGAAGTGATAACTATTTACGTTTTTTACTATTAATTATGACCAAAAAAGTAATTGAAATAATTAATGAAATTTAAACTCAGGATTTCAAATATGAAATATTTTTTTAGGATTCCATTTTTATTATATGAATAAATTAACTTTAATACGTGAATGAAAAAACACAACCAAAAACATTTTTTTGAAAAAAAATGTCTATAAACCAAAAAATGATTTTATACAAAAATCAAGTATAGTGATGATTAACATGGAATAAATTTAATGATTATATTTAAAGAGTTATAATTTTATTTTGAAAATAATAAAAAATGTAATGGTGCTTTTTAAAACTTAAAATTAATTTTTAATTGTTATTCAAATCAATATTGATTCACCATTCCCCAAAAAATGAAAATTTAAATAATAATCATAAAATTACCCCTAATATATATTTTATATGATGACATAAAAAATAAATTATTTTTCGTAAAATTAAATTCCAAAAAAATTGGAATTTTACTTCTAATTAAAACCATATAACATACGTCCACAACTTTAGAATTAAAATATTTTTAATTTTGAAAAATAAAGAAAAAAATATTTTAAAGAATGAGAGTCACTAAAATATAAAAGTGAAAATAAATTTGAAAATAAATTTATAAAAAATTGAAAATAATTTGAGTTATTATAAGTATATATTTATTTATTTAATGAAATTTACAAGGAATATTTCTATTTCCATGGAATTATAACAAACTACAATAGAATGATGCTTTAAGAGATCCATTAATGATGTTATCTTCAAAAATATGAAACCATGTCTTATAAAATTACTCTAATTACTAGGTCATCAGATAAATATATTTTTAGGTTTTCAATATCAAATTATGTCTATTTTTTCAATGATATGAGAATGTGGGGATTCATGTAGGGAAATCCCTTTAGATACATTAAACTTAATAATTTAGTAATTATTTGAAGTAGAAGTATTTGATGATATTATTAGAGGTGAGTAAGGTCATTAATACATACATAATACTTCTATAAGGGTTTAAAAATGTATATCCTACAAAACTAGAATATCTAATCATCCAAAATAAATGATTTTATTAGAATACCCAATGTCCATTTTCATATTTATATATCTTAATTACATTAGATTGAATATTTAATTCTCAATAATCATTGATAACTCAATTGTAACACTCATATAGTTTTTCTTGCATTATAATAGATTGGATGAAAAACTAAATTGAAAACCATGATTATGAAATATCACATCAAGAAGAATTTTAATACATTGTTAATGATTCGAAATAGCTAAATCGAATAATTCATTTTGTTAAATATTGGCTAGAATATAAATTTCTCTTATGGGAATATTTGATTAATAAATTCATGTTGGAAGATATATATTTTTTAAGGCCCATATAATTTTATTCTCCAAATTATATCATAGGATGATTATGTACTATATATATAAATAATATATATATTCTATTATTTTTATGATTAAAAAATTCAAGATAATATTATGCCTCTCTTCCATTTACGAATAAAATATCATTTCCAACTCAAAATACCCAATTATATGGATGTATTTCTAAGAAAAAATAAATTTTTAAATTGAACGGTTACTAGGATCAAACATATTATTTTAAAAAATATAGAATGGAATTATTATCTTAAAAAACTAGTTATGTATCATTTACATAATTGAGTATGTATTCTAAATAAATTATCTTGATCTATCAAAGTTATGTTCAATAGGATATATTTAGCAATCATAACATGTATTCTAACATTTCTATCAAGAAAATAGTTCATTCAGCTGAGAGGAACATTTCCTTATTCAATGTATCTTGGTTTCCCCAGCGTTACAGAAATAAATGATAGGAATCATGCTCATGTATCACATACATTCATCATGGTTAACAATGAAAAACATGAATGATGGATTTGGTTCTTATAATAAGTATTAAATCAGGATGTTAAAATCTAATGTGTGTTCCTGATATCAAAATTTCATCAAGTGATTATATAGGGTGGAAATTTTGATGAAATTTAATTGAGATAACCCATTTCTTATCATGGATATAGTATCAATCATTTTGATGGCAATGTATATTAAAATATTAATGGTGATGAAATAAAGAATATGACATTTAAGTTTGGTATTTAAAAATATAATTATATCTCTTAGAATAAATTTCATTATCATCATAAACACAAATATATCATCCTGTATTTATTTATAACCCACAAAAGAGTTAATATTTTGATATTATGAAAGAAATTTATTGGTATAACCATTAATTATATGATTACTAGAAAAATGTTTCAAAAGATTAATGTTCACTTCCATATAATGATGGAAGTAGATATGGTCATATGTCCACTAATATTGTGTATTAATGAGTAAATTATATGTTTTTGTAAATTTTTTAGCACTATCATAGTAGAGGATATATTTTGAAGTTTTTTCTATGTAATTTTTTGAATGATACCAATAGACTCATCATGTGATACAAAAAGTGGTGCATGTTGGATAAAAAATCCAATGATGCATTGATAAGAATTTATAGGAATATTTTTATTTTCCCATTTAATACATTGACCATTATGGGAGATACATTGAGGTTAGAGTGAATCATGGACCACCCATAGGAAATTATATTCATTTTATAGTGGTCCATCACATAAAAGGATTATATTATTGCATTAATTTCCAAGTCCTTATCTATCTATAAGAACAATTCATTAAAATATTATCATCGATTAACATATCCAAAGATTATTTTGTAGGTCGAGTATATCATATCAGCACTCTAGGTTTCTATTATATTATACCGTAGATGCATGTTAAATATTTTAATTATTTCTCTCTACCAAGTGATCGGCCTAATCATGCCAATAATATGACTCTGATGTGATCATATGGAAATCAAAATTCATCTCATAATATAAATGAGATGGATTGACCCTAAGGTAGGGTGTGGGAAAATAATGCAACATATATCATGTACAAGACAAAATCCTAAAAATAATCCCAATATTGTTGGAAACATCATGATCTCTAGACATTGTTGATAGTCATATAGATATTATGTCAATGTTATAAAAAGATTATATTATATTGAAGTTTGGTTCAACAATTGTAAAGAATTGTGACTCAATATCTTATTTTTCTACATATAATAGGTAATTTTTTTTGAAAATGTATATTTTTATTAATGAAAAATAGTAACATTTTTATCATAAATATATATATATGGTGGATTTTTAATTTCTCACAACAAAAGATGCTCATGTTTTTGGTTTTTTTTATAGAGGATCATCCCATTTCACATATTATTCATCATATGTGACACTATTTCCATAACAATGGAACCCATCCTATTATCATCCAATGTATTTTATGAATAGGATGTAATGATTCACTAAAGTGCAATGTTATATTTTTTTAGTCAATAATTGATTAATAAAATTATAAAAATATGGTGGTTGGGGAAACATACATTCCATATACTACAGACAGAGTTGAAAATTACACCATTAGATATCTTGATTATGTATGGAATCCCTATGAGGGTTATAATATAAAAAAATATTTATTTTAAATTATTATTAATTAAAAATAAGAATACATGTAAGATAGTATTATATCGATGAACTGTTTTTCAGATGAAATCATCTGAACATGCCTTAGATAAATGTGCATTCCACTCATTTGGATGATAAAACTAACGATATAAATATATTTATATATGATTGTGATTATATTACATATTTTATTAATTGAATGATCTGTATAGACCATTATAATGTATATATATATATATATCAATCTATTGTAATCTACTATATATACTAATATTAGGTCTCTCGACTACCACATGTCTCTCTCACAACAATCCACATCTATTTTTTCATACGTGTCAACACTCCAAAGATCCAAGACCCTCTTTTTCTCCCTTTCTCTTCTATCTTCTCTGTCCTAGTCCTGCTCCCACTCGAGTTTCAGATTATCATGACCTACGCTCCCCACAAACCCCTACCTCCTTCCAGATCTGTCTCCTGGTTAGGCTTCACTCCATTATCCTCCTGCTTTATCATGCTCTTTCTCACGGTTTAACCTCACCACTCTGTCGGCTTCCTGCTCCCACCCGGGCTTCAGTTTCACCTCTTTCTAGGGTATTAGTTATTCTGTTATCTAGATTCCCTGATCTCGGTACTCCGGTAACACCACCGTCAGCCCGTCACCCCATCACCGCTGTTTTCCGACCCATCCATCGCACTCTTGGGTCCTTATCTCTGTATCTACCTGCTCCCCATCTCCAGCAATCATCATCTCCACCCATTCCAGAATATCCTCTCCCATCGCCCCCCTCTACCTCCACAACAACCCTTGGTGCCTCCGACTTCACCACATCCTCCTTTGTCTTCTTCTTATCCGGATTCTCCACCTCATCTCATTCTATAGCGGCAACCACGAATTGTAGTGAATTTCAATCTACAACCAGAAGACACCATTGGAATCGAATCAGGGTCCTTTAAAAACCTTGTGTGTTAGAGTATCTCATTTGGAAGGCAAAGAGCTCTACATCAACTAACGACTCAGCACGGTAACCCATTTATCGGCTCCATCTACCTCCTCAACTAATCTCAACATTTTCAATGGACGTTGTATTTAGTCTAGGTTTCTGAAAATAATCATGAAGACTCTATTGATAGTATCCAGATCCCATATCTGGTGCTCAAGATACAATTTTTTATCATATTCATCAATCTCAGTTGAAACTAACAATTTATGCAGTGTTTTGTGATTATTATCTTCAAATGAATTTAGGATGATGTTCTCCATTGAGACTGACACCCAAGAACAATGCTGAAGAAAAATTATAGATTCATGTTTCATCAACACCACCTTTGCTCACACATAAATGTTTTTACAGGCATCTTATGTAAAAATTTTACTATATTTGTAATGGAGAACTATTTCTAGAATTCTTATGATTACAAAATATGTTTTTATGGATATTTTTAGATACCCTTTCAATGTATTTTTTGGCGGAAGTAGTATGGGGAACATACTTTCATATGGTCCTAACATTTACATAATTGTTTGTTGATGGATTATACATAAGTGTTTCCAGACTATTTATATGTATTTTTTTCAGATTACTCATATATATCTATTTATATATTTCATATTAAAGTCTTTCCCATGTCATCATACATAATTCTTATACACCTTGAATATGCATAACTATTTCCAAATTTTTGATTCATAAGTGTTTCCTTATTTATTATGATGACTATAGTAGGTTTATATGGATGCTTTCGTATCAGCATTTAGTATTTAATGAATGAATCCCTATAGGATAAGATATTTAATTACATAATAGAAAAATGATAATATTTTATTCTGTTTCTATTTTTATGTTGTCATTGTGCATCATGTTTTTTAGAGTATACAATCTAATCATGGACGAATTTATGTTTGTGTAATATTTGAACTTGTGGGAATGGTAGCGATGCCACGATTGATATAGGTAACTAAGGATATCACAACATCACTAATTATTATTTCAGGCGTGATTTATTTAATTACATGTAAAATATTTTACTATTGGAATTTTCATGATGTTTTGATTTCGTGATCATAATATCCGCCTATTGTTATTATTGATCTATTTGACATCATTTTTTGGAGAAAATCATTTTCCATAATGAAGCTACCTAAATGTTTCTTACATTATGATGTGCCTATAATTTCTCAAAGTTCTATTATAATTGATCATAACAAGGTATTACTTTTTTTAATTCCTCCATTTTGATTTCTTAGAAAACAAACACGACATTACTGTAATATTCATTTTTTCCTTTATTAACATGAATATCTAAGAACTGGATCATTAGGAGTGTGTTGCAATAGTGACAATGGATTTATTACTATAGGTTCGAATATTTACTATACTCAGGTATATGTTCTTTATCTTCATTCAATGTTACTTTCATGACATCATTGGAACTAACAAAGCTTCATTTTTCATGTCATTAGAATTTTTTTCTATGATTAATAAAGACAATACATTTCTTATTCACAATTGGTTACTGTTAAGAATCAGATTTCCAGTTCTAGGATTTTAATTTTCAGCAATATTTTTTAATTATTCTTTAATGTCAAGTCTTTTTGTATAAATATATGTTCATTGACATTGATGTTGATGATTCGGTTAAAATAAATGGTGCAACGCCTCCAGAATTCATGGAAACAACAAGAAATTGCATTGTACTACATCCCCCCGCATGAATGAAAACATAAACAAAAATACTGAAGAATATGATTGAGTTTTTATATTGCAATAGAGAGGTAATAATCACAAGTTAATGTTTCTTTTCTATTAAAATTATCAATTAATTTTTTTACATTAAGAACTCTTTATTTTAGTTCATAAAATTTTGTCTAAACATGTTTCCTCCACAGTTTTTTAGTTTCTGGTGACTTTACATGAAACAGATTACACAGTTTTGTTTGTTAGCATATTTCACTACATAGACACTATGATGCCAACATCCATGATAGGGGTTTTAGTGTAGCAAGTTTTCAAAGAACTGCTGGATTGCTATTATTTAAATGGATTTCCATCATAATGTCTCTAAACGAAACGTCATGTACTATTTACAGAGGTTCTCATATTTTTTTTGAAATCTAATATGATATTAGATATTTTCTGTTATTTATATGTTCATTTGTAAACTAGAACATTTCGTGGCATAACTCAACCTTATTTTCTGAAACAACCTCTTTTCTAAAAGACATAATTATTTAAAATTTCAGAATATCAATACTCAAACTGAATTCAACTTCAATGATATTCCATGGGATTAAATTATTCAATCGCTCAAAACATCTTCTTTCTTGAGATTTTGCGACTATTTAATATGCCCAATGTATATTCTTTATATATTATGTCATTACTGGATAAGGTTGTTGTTTTTATCTCAAGTGGCTTAAAGAACAATGTATTTTCATGATTTTGGGATCTGAGTCTATAAATATTGGATGTCTACTTGTGCTAGCAGGTCCCTGAGGTCTTTACATGATTTTCTATGAATTGGATTTCTTCCTGTGTGTGAAGACTTTTTGGGTTTCACCTCTATGATGTTGTGTTACATGATTTCATTTTTTTTGATGGTTTGATGGATGTCTTAGCTTGCTCGCACTGGATAATGGATTTTTCACCATGTTCAATGATCTGCATTGAGGTCTTAATGCTATCCTGGAGTTGTTACCATATTTTGTTTGGTGATATGTTTTTTCTCTTTCACAGGCTTCTTTCTCCACTGGAATTCCTTTTTATATTTTTATTATCAATTTGATATCTTTATGGAAGTGCATGGATGTATTCTTGAGGTTTCAGTTTTGATGAATGGGAAGGCTTTGCATGGTTTACCAGCTCTGGTACAACCATCCTAGAATGCTTTTTCCACAGGTATAACCTCCTTTTTTAGATTCACTTATTTCTTCTGGCAGTGCTAGATTATCATTGGGTAGTACATGACCGACGATATAAGTACTTATTATAGTATTCATTACCTTCACCCATGACTATGGGATTTCAATAAACATATTCATTAATACAAATTTTTTAGTACCATATGATCAATTAAATTATTTATTATTCATTAACAATAATATTATGAGTTGTTCAATTATTTTTTCCAACATGATTTATTCTCTTGATGTTCAGGTTATACGATTTACGGGAAATGTATTGTTTTAAATGTTTATTTTTTATATTCATGTTATTCTTAATACATGGTCGGATACCCCATGCATTGTGAAACTAGATTTTTATTTTTCATTTTTCATTTTAGAAACACATTATTATAAGAATATTCCTAATCTATTTAGAATATTTATGTTATGACGATTCTCTATTCTATGAAGATGCACACCACATGTGCTGAAAATAAATATATCATATCCAAAACATCCATTTTCAATATCAATTATATATAATATTTGTCTCTTTCCATTTATTTTCATGTTCATTAGTATGTAACCCTTTGCATTAGCTTCATATTTCCCATTATTTTCTCTAGTAATGAATTTTATAATTCAGTTGATTGACTTTAATCTCCTTCTATTGTTGTTTCTTTTGGGAAATATTTTGTTTAAATAGATCTTCTTACAACAAACCTTAGTCGTTGAACACATTTTTATAGGTGAAACAATGTTATCTATCTTCACCTCTGCCTGTTGGTAATGAAATAATGTCTGTTAGCTCTAATTGTTATGGCACACTTTGTTTATAGTATTCATTATTTTATCTTTTTCCTTAATCCATGTCAGGGAATGGATGATGATCGACTGTAATGACCGAAACATTCATTAATGGAAATCCCTCTTGATCTAATTAAATGTCTCTTTATGTAAAATGTTTATATAAAATCTAAACTTCATTGGTTTTGTGTTAAGAATTGTGACCATTTCTAATATATCAGTTGAACGCTGATTACGTGATTAGTATAAATATAGGGCTTTCACAAATACAATTTACTCAGAAAAAGGAATCGATGGTCTCATCCAATAAATGCGCCCCATACGACGCCCATTTTTCAGAACTCTGAAAGGAGGTGGCATCATTGGGCTTCGTTCTCGACAAATCCCAAGCCGAGCTTGAATATGTTAAACTCGATTGGGACCGCTTATGAGAGAAATGAATGTTGATGGAGATTACCACCTGAGCAATGATATCCGAGCCACCCAGGAGTCTGTCACAATTGCACACCTTACTCTTCGGTCATATGCGGGTGTTATAAGGGTTTATGTAATAAGACCCTAGTACTACGGTTATGTAAATTATTTTTGTATATAATAATTAATATACTTTCATTTTATTATTGTTACCTTGTAAAATGTTTTTATAGCAGAAATAGTATTTTTATTTAATATTCAACAAAGAAATATATATTCATGAATTAATGGATTTTTAAATTAAATAATATTTTAATAAAAACAATTTATTATTATTAAATTAATTTCATTATAAAATATAAATGACCATATAATTTTATGAATGCTATTTTTATTAAGGTTTGAAATTCATTTTTGTCAAAAACTAGTAAATTTTCAATAAATGTCGGTTTTTATTTTAAAAGTGAAAATATAAATATTTAGAAACTTATTTGGGTAAAATAAATTGTATTTCTGGAATCAGGACATTGAAATTTTCCAATGGTGATTTTTTCATAATTTTCTGAGATAGTCAAATTTTTAGATAAAAATTAAATACCATTTAAATATATAAAGTTTTTTATGACATAATATTGATGAAATAGTGATGTAATAAAAAACAATAAGCTCTATGTTCGGAAAATATATGTTTTAGTATTAAAATAATGATGTTTTCGGTTCGTTTGACATAGTTTAATAATCATTAAGGGACCCTTCAAGACTTATTAAACATCTTATCTTTTTAAATTGTTTTCCTTCGGTGTGTGACTCACCTCCACATAAGCAGCACCATTATTTTAAGAAGTTCTAAATTTTTCCTTATAAAATATTATTTCCCACATCCCTTTTCCGAAAACCATGGGCAAAAACCATGGGCAGCATTGTGGTTTTGATTAGTTTAAAATGACGGTCCCAAACATAAATAATAATGAATTCCCTCACCTTTCCTATATAAACCTACCCATGCCCCAACTTCCTCCTCACTCAATGCCTTTGAAGTTAGTCAAAACTCTACCCTCCTCTCTATAGAATCCTCCCATGGTGCCCCAAGCTCCCAGGAATCCTCTCTAAAGCCTCTCTGATGCCTTTGGAAGCACACTTCCAAGCAAGGGTTTTCTCTTCCTTTCTCATTTTTGTCCAATATTCTTTAAATTGGTATTCCCTTTTAATATCAATTATAAATGTTGGGGTATAGTTTCGCACCTCCCCCATATTGTCCTATTTATGTTTGAATGATGCGAGACCCCTTTCTCTCTCATTAAATTCCTCCCATTTACACTCGTTACTATACCGAAATTCCGAAAGGAATTTCTCTCTCCTGATTTACATTCAAGCAATTCTTTTGTATCATGAATCTAAATTCCATAAAAATTGTGAGACATGTATTTATATGACCCCATTAATTTTCATTTTATGTAAATATGATGATACACTACTTTCTCTATCATCAACCATTTTTATGAATTCTTACGCCACACCGTTACGTTTCCAAAATTGCACCGATTTTCCAAGCTAATGTCATTGTGTATTGAATACCATGCCCATTACTCTATCAAGGGTATTCACCTTTATGCACATTTAATTATTGATTTTAAAGTTCCATATATGAATTCCACATTTTTTATAATGGAATAAATGATTGTGTTTTATGAATCCATGTTATATGATCCAAGTGGAACAGTTATGCTTGAAATGAAATGTTTAAGAAGGGTGAACCCTTATAGCGCTCCAATGCATTGGGTAAAGTATAGTATCATGATACATCATGTGAAATGGGTGTTTACTCATTCTAATTCAAGTGCAACTAGGTTTTACTCATGCTTCATTACAATGAGGATTTACTCACGCTCCATGTGCAATGAGCCTTCGCTCATGCTAATTCCATGTTAAGTGTTGTTTCCACATTTATATGTTAGGATTATCATGTTTATCATGCCTTTATGTTTATGCTTATATTGTGCTATAATGATATTCTTATTGTCTAACATGTATTGTATTCATCATGATACTCCAGTTTTATTTCCTTACTGGGCTTTATAGCTCACCCTTTTCTTATGCATGTCCTCAGGTTATCCCATGAAATGATAAATACGAGGGAATGTAGTGGTCATGTAAAGGATGTTTTCAATAAAGATGTTGTTTTTCATGTTTTAAGTTGTTGTGTAATGATCCTAAGCCTTGAAGACACTATACCATTCGATCTTCTATGTTGTATCAAGTGAATTTTATGTAATAAATTATGTTTAATTGTGTAATAAATGATCAGGGTTGTCATCATTTTTATTAGAGGATAGGTTTAGTTATTTTGGGATTATGATTAGAAAATCTTATAAAAGCCTTACAGACAAGACTAGGTATAATAAAAACGTCCCTAAATTTTTGTGATTATTGAGTAAGAGGTTTATCAAGAAAATACATCCCTATCTAGTTATGTACAGGTAGAGGCGGCTCTGGCACAGATGTATCCTAGGGGTAACACACGAAAACACCATTTTGAGCTAGAATCGAAAAAGAACAGGTGCACAACAATGGCCCTTGTTGTACTCTTGCTTAAGAAATTCCTAAGGTATATTCTTTAGTAAACTCAAAAGCTTAGTATGATCCTTTATTAAGGGAATTTAAAAAAAATCATCTATGAATATATGTTAGAATGTAAATCATGGATAACATATAATGAAGCCTATAGATTCATAAGTTAAAGAAATAAAAGTTATTTTTATGTTATCAGAATTTGTATTTGGATTACCCTTTATGTGTTACCCCTAACTATCTTTTCATTCCATCCAATTTCTGGTAATAGGAGGACTCAGGCTAACAAACGATGTGAAGATCAATGTTATGATTGTACTAATGAGATTTCAAATCTGATGGGAGCGGGAATCGTGAACTTTGTCACAATTTTCTCTCAACTAACTAAATACTTGAATAGAATCATGGATCAAGTAGAATTTCAAACCTTCCATAAGAATGAATAAGTCGCTATCGAGATCTTTATTGGACAAAGGCCTCCTAATTTTAATGGATCATCTGATCCCTCAATCGCTGAACAATGTATTAACTTCATTGAAAAGATATTCTACATCCTTCAATTTAATGAAAAAAAGAAGGTTCTCCTAGATTCTTATTGTATGGAGGTTGAAGCTGATCAATGGTGTAAGTTCATCAAAAATACGAAGCCTGAGGAGCAAATTGAGGCGTTGGAATGAAAGGATTTCTGGAAGATGATTTCGATAAATATTTTCCGCGCACCCTCCAGATTAATATGGAAAGGGACTTCCTTGTCATTAAGAAAAAAGACGATTAATCTGTTGGAGTGTATGAGGAAAACATCACAAGGATTGCAAGATACTATTACATCTTTGTCGTTACCTTCGAAAGCAAGGTTGACCACTTATTTGGTGGGATAATACCTAGCCTGCAGAAAGCGCTGGTGATCCACAACTTCGACAGCTATGAAACAATTTTCCGATGTTCCCTCAAGGTTGAAATGGATATCGATGAATCTCAGTGGTATCATGGGGATAAGAAGCGTAAGGTGTACTTCAATGCTATCGGACCGATGGATAAATCCAATGGTGCTAAGAAGATCCAGCACCCCACATGCCAAATGTGCGGAAAGAAGAACCCTGAAAATTGCCTGAAGGGGATGAAGAAAAGTTTAGGTGTAAAATGGAAGGGCACCTAGCTATTAACTACTGACAAGAAAAACCTGCGGCTAAAACAGAGGAGAGGAATGTGCTGTTCGAATCTCAATGCATTTTTCATTGCTACAACTTCAAAGAACTCAAGCATCATGAAAATCAGTGCCCTATGAAAAGGGTTTCGGAGGCAACCAACAACCTCCAAGGCAACAAGGGCGATCTTTTTTCCATCACAACTGCTGAATTGAACCCCCACAACGATGTGGGGATAGGTACGCTAGTTATTCATTCACGAATAGTGAACATACATTTTGATTCAGGTTCTACACATTCTTTTATATCTCAATAGTTTAGTAGAACAATCCCAGTAACACCACAAATCCTGGAAGTGAAGATGTCGGTGAGTACAGAAAATGGGGAAATCATCGCATCCCATGAATATAACTCCTCTCCTGTCATAATCTGTGGATTAAACTTCTCAGAGAACCTCATCATACTCCATCTGGTGGAATTTGATGCAATTATCTACATGTATTGGCTTTCCTTATATAGTGCCAACATAAATTTCCGCAAGAGAGAAATCACCCTCCATATAGAGAATCGACCCCCGATTATTTACAAAGTGCATGGTGGAAGATGAATCTTCTTTAGCTCCATCATCTCAAGCATGGATATTAAATCCCAAGGAGCACACATATCTGGCTCAAATTATTGAGTCTAAGAAGGAAACCATCCAAGAAGACATGCCTATTGTGAGGGAATTTGGTGAAGTGTTTCCTGAGTAATTTCCTGGTCTTCCTCCTAGAAGAGATGTGGAATTCTCAATTGATCTTTTACCTGGGGTATTGCCAATATCCAAGACTTCATATAGAACGGCTGTTTTGGAGCTTTAGGAGCTGAAGAAAGAACTATAAGAGAATCTAGATAAGGGTTTTATACACCCAAGTGCTTCACCATGGTGTGCACCGATCCTCTTCGTCAAGAAGAAATATGGGTCAATGCGCATTTTCATCGATTATCGTGAGCTTAACAAAATCACGATAAAGAACATGTATCATCTCCCATGAATTGTTGACTTGTTCGATCAGTAGTGTGGAGAATAATACTTCTCCAAGGGGGATTTTTGGTCAGGATATTATTATTTAAGGTGAAGAAGGAAGATATCCCCAAGACTGCTTTTCGTACATGACACGAGCACAATGAATTCATAGTAATTCCTTTCGGAATCACAAATGCTCTATCAATTTTTCTTGAATTTATGAATAGTGTCTTTACAGATTACCTAGACAAATTTTTGGTAGTCTTTATAGATGATATTATAATATACTCCAAAACCATGGAGAATCATGAGGAGAATTTAAGAACCATACTATAGAGCATGAGGAAGGATATTCTCTTTTAAAAGTAAAAAAAGTGTGATTTTTGGTTGAAGAAGGTCTCATTCATGGGCCATATCATCACAATCAATGGGATATCTATTGATCCCTCCAAAATAGATGAAATTGAGTGATGGTAGAGGCCAACATCGGTAATAGATATCTGTAGCTTCTTGGTGTTAGCTAGATATTATCGGGGATTTGTGAGAAATTTCTCATGATTTTCCAACCCTCTTTCCAAGATTTCTCAGAAGGGAGTAATGTTTTCTTGGAGTGATGAATTCAAATAATGCATCAAGGAGTTGAAAAAGAGGCTTATCACTGCGCCTGTTCTCACTTTACCAACAAGTGGGGAACTATTTGTGGTATTCAGTGATGCTTCAAAGAAAGTCCGGAGATGTTTGTTGATGAAAAATGAAAAATTAAATGCCTATTCTTCAAGGAAATTGAATGTTCATGAATAGAAATATCAAACACGTGACCTTGAGTTGGCTGCAGGGATCTTTGCTTTGAAAAATTGGCTGCATTATCTCTATGGGGAGAAATGTGAGATATATACTGACCACAAGAGTCTCAAATATATATTCACACAGAAAGAGTTGAACATGATCCAACAAATATGGTTAGAGATAAACAAAGACTATGACTGCTTGATCCATTACCACCCTGGGAAAGCGAACAAGGTGGAAGATGCCCTAATTAGAAAGGACCCATCAATTCTATCATTGACGAGAATTGAAAAGGATCGAATATTCCTAGATTTGATTTAGATATAAATGGTAATCATAACGAAGGGAACATCATCAATCCTTTCACAAATGATTTCTCAACCATCACTTTTTAAATGTTTAAAGGATGATCAAAATGATGATGTGGGAATTCAGGAAAAGGTGGAAGCTATCTAAAAAGGAAAATCCTTGGATTTTAATGTTAATTAATAAGGAATTGTGAGATTTGGGAAAATACTATGGGTTCCGTCATGTCCGGAGCTGAAGAAGGATCTTTTGGATGATTCACATAGTTCAAATATCTCCATTCACGTAGGAAACCAAGAGATGTATCAAGACCTTCAAGAGCATTATTGGTGGGATAATATGATGAAAGAGATCGATGAATATACATCAAAGGGCCTGGTGTGTCAGCAAGTAAAGGCAAAGAGGAAAAAGTCTAAGGGGATGATGAAACCATTGCCCATACTAGAATGTAAATGGTAGAACATCACCATGGACTTTGTCACCGGACTTCTGAAGACATTCAAAGGAAGTAATGAAATATGGGTTATTGTGGATCGTCTTACAACGACCACACACTTCATTTCTATTCGGGAGGATTTCTCATTGGATCAAATGGTACGGATATATATTAGGGAAGTGGTAAGGCTTCATGGTGTACCACTATCTATTGTGTCCCATCGAGATCCAAGATTCAACTCTATGTTTTGGTAGTGTCTTCAACATGCTTTGAATACTGAACTAAACTTCAGTACGACCTATCATCCTCAAACTGATGGAAAATCTGAGCAGACTATCCAAACACATGAGGACATGTTGAGAGCCTGCTAAATGGACTTTAAAGGAGTATGGGATCAATATCTTCCTTTGGTTGTGTTCTCTTATAATAACAGTTTCCACTTGAGCATCTAAATGGCACCATATGAAGCCCTTTATGAGAAACGGTGTAGAACACTGGCGTGTTGGGATGAGGTCGGTGAGCATAAGCTTCTAGGACCATAAATGGTCGTAGAAATGGTGGATAAGTTGAAAACCATTCAGTAGCATATCATGGAAGCCCCGGAGTCGAAAAAAGAGTTATGTAGATAATCGTCGACGAGACCATAAGTTTAAAGTTGGAGACATGGTATTTCTACTTATATCTCTGTGGAAGTAGGTCATGAGGTTTTGAAATAATGGGAAGTTAAGTCCAAGGTACATCGACGCCTTCGAGATTCTTGGTCAGGTCGGGGTTGTGGCCTATCGACTAGCACTTCCACCTACCATGGCCAATGTACATGATGTCTTTCATGTATCCATCTTAAGGAAATACATACCGGACCCTTCACATGTACTCTCTTCAGAGGTGTTACATTTAGAGGATGATCTTTATAATGAGAAGTAACCAGTGAATATCCTAGATCGTAGAGAAAAATTTCTATGAAATATGAAAATTCCCCTCGTCAAGGTGTTGTAGAAAAACCACATGTTTGAAGAAGCGATGTGGGAATTGGAGGAAATGATGACGCTGAGTTACCCACATCTGTTTTAGTGAGGGAAAAGAAAATTTCAAGGGTGAAATGTCTTAAGGGAGAAGTTTGTAACGACCCAAACATTCATTAATGGAAATCTCTCTTCATCTAATTAAATCTCTATTTATGTAAAATATTTTTATAAAATTTAATCCTTATTGGTTTTATGTTAACAATTGTGACTGTTGCTAATATCGATGTTGAACAGTGATCCCATGATTAGTATAAATATACGGCTTTAACAAATCAAATTTAATCAGACAAAGGAAGTGATGGCCTCATCCAGTAGACATGCCCCATATGAAGCCCATTTTTTAGAGCTCGGAAAGGAGGTGGAGTCATTAGGCTTCTCTCTTGACCAATCCCAATCTGAGCTTGAATATTATATTCTCGAGCGAGACCGCCAATGAGAGAAATGTATGTTGACTGACATTACCACCCGAGTAATTTTATCCGACCTACCCCAAGAGTCTGTCACTATCGCACACCTAACTCTTTGGTCTTATGTGGGTGTTATAAGTGGTTATGTAACAACCCCCTAGTACTATGGTTATGTACATTATTTTCTTATATAATAATTAATATACTTTCATTTTATTATTGTTCCCTTGTAAATAGTTTTTAATGCACAAATAGTATTTTTAGTTAATATTCAACCAAGAAATATATTTTGATGAATTAATAGATTTTTGAATTAAATAATATTTTTTAAAAATATTATTATTATTATTAAAATATTTTTTTTATTAAATATAAATGATCGTATCACTTTATGAAAGAAATTGAAATCCATTTTTTTCAAATCCTATGAATTTTTTATAAATGCCGGTTTTTATTTTAAAAGTGAAAATTAACATATTTAGAAAAATATTTAGAAACAATAAATATTATTTCTATAATAAGGATGTCGGAATTAACCAATGGTGAATTGTTCATAATTTTCTGAGACATTCAAATGTTTGGGTAAAAATTAATCACTGTTTAAATATATAATGTGTTTTATGACAACATAATGACCCATTAGCGATGTAATAAAATACTATAATCTTTCTGTTCTCCCAATATATGTTTTAAAATTAAAATAATGTGGTTTTGGGTTTTTTAATTAGTTTACAAAGCATTAATGGACCCTTAAAGACTTATTAATCATCTTGTCTTTTCAAATTGTTTTCCATGGGAGTGTGACTCACCTCCACATAAGCAAGCCCAATATTTTAAGATGTTTGGACTTTTTTCCTTATAAAATTTTGTTTTCCACTTCCCTTTTCAAAAAACCATGGGCAAAAACCATTTGATGGTTTGTGGTTTGGATTAGTTTAATGTGAGGGTCCCAAACCTAAATAATAAAGAATTCCCTCACCTTCTCTATTTAAACCCACCGACGCTCCCACTTCCTCCTCACTCAAAGCCTTTGGAGTTTGAAAAACCTATTCCATCCTCTCTCTAGAATACTCTTAAGATTCCCCAATCTCCCCATAAGACTCTCTCAAGCCTCTCTTAAGCCTTTGGAAGCACACTTCCATGTTAGGGTTTTTTCTTCCTTTCTCATTTTGGTGGAAAATTCATCAAATTGTTATGCCATTTTAATTTCAATTATAATTGTTGGAGTATGGTTTAGAACCTCCCCCATACATACCTATTTATTTTTTTATGATGGTAGACCCATTTCTCTATCATTGAATGCCTCCCATGTACACCCGTTACTATGCCGAAATTTTGAATGTAATTTCTCTCTCCTCATTTACATTCAGGCAATTCATTTGTGTCATGAATGTAAATTATATTACAATTGTTGGGAAATGTATTTATATGTACCAATTAATTTCCATTTCATGTAAATATGATGAGACACCCCTTTCTATCTCATAAAACATTTTTATGAATTCTTACTTCACTCCGTTATGCAACTGAAATTGCACTGATTTTCCAAGACAATGTCATTGTGTAGTGAATACTATGCCCATTTCTCTATCTAGGATATTAAACTTTATGCACATTTAATTATGGATTACAATGTTTCATATTTGAATTCAACATTACTTTATCGTGGAACAAATTAGAATGTTTTATGAATCCATGTTATATGTTCCATGTGGAACACTTATGCATGTAATGAAATGTTTAAGAAGGGTGTGTCGTTATAGCACTCCAATGCATTGGGAAAAGTTTAGTATCATGATATGTCATGTGTAATGGGTTTTTACTCATACTAATTCAAGTTCAATGAGTTTTTACTCGTGCTTGATGTGCAATGACAATTTACTCAAGATCCTTGTCCAATGAGCCTTGGCTCATGCTAATTCCATGTTAATTATTGTTGCCACATTTCCATGTTATTAGGCTCATGCTCTATCATGCCTTTATGTTTATACTTATATTATGACCTAATGATATTTCTATTGTCTAACATGTATTGTATTACTCATGTTACTCCATGTTTATTCATTGACATGGATTTATATCTCACCCTTTTCTTATGCATGTTCTCAGGTTATCCCATGAAATTCTAAGTACGAGGGAATGTAGTGGTCATGTAATGGAAGTTTTCAATAAATATGTAGTATTTCATGATTTATGTTGTTATGTAATGATCCTAATCCCCAAGACACTAGTCCTGTAGATCTTATATGTTCTATCAAGTGAAGTTTGTTTAATAAATTCTGTTTAATTGTGTAATAAAAGATCCGGATTTTCATGTCGACACTGTTGAAGAGTTCATCACAATGAGGAGCTTGAAAGGTTGAGGAAAATTCTTAATCTATGTATAGAAAAACTCATGAAATGTTGTCTAAATTACAATGCTACATATCTAATACTCACGTGCAAACACATAGAACTAGACTCACATGAACAAAGATATATTTACATGGAAGGATAATATTGGGATATTTATAGGTGATTTTAGAGGAAACTGTGGGTTTCTGGAATAGGCACTATCTGTGGTACTACAAGAATTGTCCAAAATAGTAGTTTCTATGTTTATATTCACCCTATTTTTGGTTTACTGTAATGATATTGTTTTATTTTATTGGTTTTCTAATTCCAGTTGGAAGGGATTCTTGTTGATATACTAGAAAATATTTGTCCTCATCATATTTACAATTACAGTTTAAATCACGTGAGATGTATTATTGTTATCTTTACTTTTCCCATCTATAGTTCTATGATAGTGATACTCTATAACTATCAGTGTTGTTTTTCTTTTTTCTCACATGACTGCTTATATTTTTATCCTTTACTTTCTACCTTTACTTCTAATCCTCATGACACCTTTTTATGCGAAGATGGAAACTATGTCGCAATGACTTAACAAGAAATCAGTTCTTATAAAACAAATATGAAATATTTTTTCACTACAATAGGTAAAAACCTAAGTGAGAAAATGAAAGTTACCAAGTGATGTTTTTAATTGGAAATAGGAATTTTGGTAATTTAAGATGAACCATATCAGATTTTTGAATCTTGAATGTCACATGTCCATGGTTGCTACATGCTATGTGTATTATAAATATACACAATTATAAGAACTATGTTTTGGACTATTTATGGTTTTAGATTCATAAAATTACAATGATTTATTGTTGTATTTTTTATGCAACATATTTATGTTTTTAATTGTATTTAGGTTGCAACATTTTTAAAACAGTTTTTTCTCAAGTTGGTATTGAGGTTTCTGTAATTATGTTTTGTAATGTTTTTTTAACAATTTCCTAAAAAATTTATATGATTTTTTATAGTTTTGTGCGTCAAACGGGTGGAGTACTAGTTATATACACTTGGGGACCTCAAGAATATTGGAAAATTCAACCGGGGTTTAATCTATTAATCATACAAAAATTGAGAATATATAACAATTGTAAAATTGACAATACATATATTTGATAGTATAATTATACATATTCATATGTTGTTATATGATACCGACCCTCACTTCTCTCTTCAGGTTCAGGTTCCATTTTTGAAAGATATTTTTCTTATTTCCCATGAGGATTATGGTATGTTTATAAATATATATTTTAGTAATAAATTATAATTATATATTTTATGAAATCGCTTTGTCAATAATATTATTTGTTGGTTTATTAATTCTCATGGACATTTTTACACTTCTAGACATTATTTTAATGCTTATAGACGTATTCTCAATGGTCCTTGACCAGATGATGTTTATGATTTTCTTATTCTATATTAAGTAATATTGTTTTTAAGTTAATTATTTATTATAAAAACTCTAAATTCAATTTTTTCATGTAAATTTTATTGGATTATATATCTCAACTACTCAATTGTATTCTATATTAGTACATAGTGGTAAATATGTACAACACATGAATGGTTCCCCTAATCCATTATCACATCATTGAGTGACATTATATCTATCAGGATATGAGGCAGTTCAAGTTCCTGCAACCCATTACATCCCAAATATTAAAATGTTCATCAATTAATTTCATAATGTTTCAAGGGAAGAATAATATTTAGCACGGATAATTTCATTCATGACTAATTGAGATGTTGGAAAGAAGTGACAACTCTTATTTATAAGGTAATTCATAGTGGGAATTCATTTATTTGATAGACTAAATTAAAATCCCTAGTCCCACATGAGTGAATAATTTTATCTTATGTGATATAGAAAAGTATATAAGAACATGGTATTAGAAATTCCCAATAATGAATAATTATTTTATTAAGGATTATTGAATTCACTATTTTTTTAATAGGATACCTTTATCACACACATATTGAACATCTCTGGTCCATCATATAGATTAGTACTGGACTAGGGTATTTTTTATACATCAGGTTAAGTGATGATTTAGCGCATGGATGAGTTTTATCTTGAAATTTACATTTATATTCAATCTGATGTTGAGCCTTGTGTCTGGGTGCCATAAGGTTACCAGCCTTAGGTAAATGTGTCACATGATGATGTAAAATACAACGCAGTTTTCCAATATAATGGCCTAGATAATCATCCACTTCCTTTTATTGAAAAGTCATATCCTTGATATGGGTGTTAAAGTAGTCCGCATATTAAATACCATATTCAACATGTAGAGGTTATATATTCAAAATGTATGACATAGGTCATAGTTATAGGGACCCACTGTGAATCAACATCACACTCTATTACATTTTCAATTTTATTGAAATAATAGACGGTGGTTGGAACATATTATATTTTTTTCCCACAGTGGTTAGGTTCCTATGACACAATATTCATCTTCTTAACATGTTGGGAAATTCTCTTCCAATTAGCCTTTTTCTTCATATTTGGGCCAATTTAATAGAAAGAAACCATCATCCTTCTAGGTAAGGCATGGTATTGGAGACAAGAATTACAATGGTTATTAAATAAGATGACATCGAGTAAGATATTCTATATTATACAAATAAATATCATATTCTATTGCATAATAATTGAAATATAGGGCATGGGTTTTATCACCCAATTATTTTAATATATATTAATTTTCATATATATTTACTTTTTTCATCGATAGTTAAAGGTACATTAAACCCCAAGGAAAAATGAACTATAATATAGAATATTACGATAATATAGCCATTAAACAAGTGGTATAAGTAAGAATAAATACTTTTAAAAACATTTATATAGTTTCAAAATAAATCTTTTATTTTTTAGTAAATTCTTTATGAGGTTTTAAAAAAAGACATTAAAACAATTTTGTCTCTTTTTTTGAGAAAAGTTTATATATATATATATTAACACTTTTAATAAAAAAGTTATTAAAGTAATAACATAATAATTGATATAAAAATTGTAATATTATCAAAGATTGGATTCTTGAGAATATTGTGAAAAGGTTAATTTTTCTATGAGTAGTGAAGATACTGAATTTCAATAAAAAATTTACAATTGGTTTAAAGTGTTTTAAAAGTTAAATTTTGTTTTAAATGAGGTTTTAAAAGTATAATTTGATCAATTATTTTTTTATACAATATTTTTCATTTCAATCAATTTAATTTACATTTTGATATCAAAACATTGTATTCTTAAAAGGATCTTTTCTGTTGAAAACAACTTTTCATCACATTTGTCGGTATAATTTTAAATTAAATTCATCCAAAAATATTAATTTAACAAGGTAAATTGAATAAAATTATTGAATCATAATAAATAAGATTATATAACTGCATTAAGATAATGTTTTCATTGTTAATAGTAAAAACTATAAACAATTTTACCATGGTTAATGAGAAAATAAGATTACCATGGGTTGAACTAAATACATAAGTGTTAAAATGACCTTAAAACATGTCTAAATAATATCTCATGGAGATATTTCGTCCTTATATCATATAATATTTGTGAATCTTATATTTTGGTTCCATATGGAATTACTAAGTCATTATTATGTTTTATTCTATTCAAATATTAAATGTGGGTTGATTCTTGCCCAAATTTACCCAAGAGAAGAAGGGTAGAACGGTCCTTGTAGTGTAGCTTCGGTTGTCGATTCCACAGAGACCTAAGAAGATACCTAAGATACACAACCTAAGGGATGGATTTTTGGCTATGAAGTGGACAACTTGGATTGATTTTGGATGGGTTTTAAATATATATAATAGATTTAAGTGGATTCAATTTAAAAGAATGAGTTGATCCTAGGTTATCGCTCGGGGTGGATTGGACGTATTTTCGTTTTAATGATTTCAATTTCTTAAATTTTAGATGGGTCCATTTAAGGAGATAAAACAACATCATCACTTACTGGTTTAATGCCTACACCCTCTAATACTAATCACCTATACACTTGAAGGATCAAAGTTTTGAGCACTTCAAGGTAAACGATCGTATTAGTACTTGAAGTGTGTGGCCTTAAATTCAACAAGGACGATGGAGTTTAAAAATAATCAAATAAAAATCCCAATTAAAGAAGTGATTATACATTAATTAGGTGATAAATAACATCTAATCCAGACCCTTTCTCCTACCTTGGATCAACCCATAAGTGGGTTAGCCCTCCATTGATCGCATGGTTTCAATGGATGCGGAAAGTAGACTCATGAGGGAGGAAATGGAGAAGTAAAGAAAAAAACAAAAATAAAATGATCACTCCACCGTTGTGTGAATAATTTCACAAGGGTTGGTGTGAATAAATTCACACCTTGATCCAACGGTATCAAAGTGATATTAAGAACAACAAAATAAGAGTAGAAGAAGAACTTTTATTAAGAAACTAAAGTGAATTGAACAACTTACATGTGAATGACAAAATTGAGGCAACAAAAATGCAGCATAACATTACAATTGAACAAAGAATCCATGATTTTCAACTCCTTCACCAACACTACCTTAAATAGAAATTATGGGAGCCTTGGGTCGAGCCTCAAATAGTAAAAATCATCTCAATTAATTTTGGTAGGCCATAGGTGGTGGAAAGCTTGTGGAATTTGAACTTTTCCACATTTGACCCGAGGTGGCAGCCAGTTTTCCTTCACCGAACAGACACGTCTGGAAGACCTTCTAGACGGCCGAATCAGAGTGGGCCATAGAAGATGCAAATCGAGCACCGGATGGCTTATAACCGCCTGTAAGATGTGGGACCATTTGGAGTTACGGATTCCGAGATATGATAAAATTAGTGGACTTTTTTCTGGGCCGCAGAATCAGGCCCAGAATTGTATCTCTAAATTGGGACGCTTTAAGGACCACCATAGAGGCCGAATTAGCATTGTATTATGGAGAGTTATGTGTTACTCGGAATGTCTTCTATAATCCCACAAAATTTGGGATTCATTGGGCCTGTATGTTGGGCCCCACAGTCTCATCAGTGGGCTAGTGTCCAATCTACCTTCTCTAGAATTGCTTCCTTTCATCACAAAATACCCCCATCTTCTTCCATGAATTCTCAATTGACATCTGAATGAAAAATGTTCACATTTAAGTGTATATAAAGTTCCAAAAATATCAAATTAAAAAAAATTGATAATTACATTCCTTATAATCAGATGACTCATTGGGCCTAAATTGATGTATATTAGGCATGAAGTGCACAAATGATGAGAATGGATGTTCATAATGAAAATGCACTAACTCAGGCCCATAAGATCAAAAATGAACATTTAATACCATTAAAATGTAATTAAAATATATGTTTTTATTGGATAATCACACCCCCCCAACTTGAGATTTTCTAGTCCCGAGCAAATAATTCAGTGATTTTATTTGAATTCCTTTCTTCAAACACATTATAACAAACAGTGCTCACAATGTAAACTGCACACAAATATATTTATATAAACTATCAAGATAATTTAAAACAAGATGAATTTAAAAGAATATCCCAATCCCAAGCCCATTACTTTGATCAAATCCATCATCATACTTCATCCAACTCAATTAGGTGTAATGATGTGTTGTGTATCACAATAGATATGGGGGTTCATTTTCATTCAAGGGGGAAATCATGGAAGCGCTAGGTGGAATCACATTTAATCTTAATATGAGTATTCTTCATTATTTTTTTTTTGATTTTTTTTGAAATATTTCCATAGTAATTGAGATTGCAGTTAATCAAATTAACCCATGTAGAAAGACTTTACTGATGACTCCCAGACTCAAAGGCCTTAGGGCACCAAGTGAAGCCCACATACTCGGGCATCGTCTCGAGTTAACTTAATCAAAAACAAAGTCATATTACCATAAATAGAGATATATTGAAAAACTCAGGGCTAGACAACTCTAGAGTCACGATCCCCAAGTGCCGAAAGACTCACATTTTATCAATCCATTGCTCTACAAGAAATTTTTTTTATATTTTTTTATTTTTGAATTATTTTTTTTTAGTTTTTTTTCTGAATACTCATATTATTCATAAAAATAAAACCAGCCTATGCTATTTATTATGGGACCCCAAAAATTCAAATTAGTACCCCACAGTCTAGAGGACGTGCATTGTGGCATTTTTTTATTTGGATGAAAATATAAACGATGAAATATTACATTGGACAGGCACACTTTCCAAAATCTATGCTTTTAAACTTAATCATGAATTAAATTAAGAGTCAAGGAAATAATAATTATTTGATATGTAGTTTTTATGTGAGAAAAGATGTTATTATATGAATGATAAAGGAATTTTACTTCTTTTTGTTATCATTGTTTTTTTAACAAACATTTTGTTTCCACACCCCCCAACTTAGAATGAAACTGTCCCTAGTTTCATAAAAACAAAATTTAGAATGGGGTAGAGGAATAAAAAGGGGAGTTCAATAAGGAAATTGAAATATGAGGATCATGGAATGAAGTCACCTGGTGGTTGAAGTTTGAAGTTCTTGCCGCTCGAATTTATTCCTTTGATATCCATGTCGCTTGCAAAGTTCCCTAGTGGAAAAAGGAAAAACAAAACAAACAAAACAAACAAAAACAAACAATATATATTTATATATATATTTATATAATAAAGGATGTAAAATATAAGAATATATATAAAATTATAGAATAAGGAAGCACAAGAAGCCGCAGTTCAGTGGTAAGCGCGCGCCCCTGTCTCCCTTCGGTCCTAGGTTCGAGTCCCCGCGGCTTCGCCGGTTGTGACAGGGTTTGCCCCACGGCCTATGGCGTGGACTTTTTATTATTATTATTTTATTTTTACCTTAACCTATAAAATAATAAAAGTAAAACAAAATAAACTGATGATACATTGTCTTCTTTTTAAATTTCTGGGTAAGGTATTACTCAAGGATCACACCACATGACACGGATGAATATGGTGCTCCCCTTTCATACCCATCCATACTCATTATAGAAGAACAGGTTAACAGTTTATTTTTTTTTCAAAATATCAAAATGTCTCATTAACCCTATTTAAAATATAATGTTGATTAAAACAACGAAATTATGGGAAACATGAAAACCATGGGTTGCCTCCCATTCAGCGCTTTGTTTAACGTCGTTAGACCGACATGGACCCTAAATCTATTATTTTGTTCCTTTTTCATAGGTTGGCTCACTTAACGAAACCTCTATTTCCTGTTTATTGAATGATTCAATGAATGGTTTTAACCTTTGACCCTTGACCTTGAAAATGTAACCACTTGTGGGATCTTGAATCTCTACTGCCCCATGGGGGAATACATGATGCACTATGAAAGGTCCTGACCATCTAGACCTTAACTTTCCCGGATGTAAATGAAGTTTTGAACTATAAAAGGGCACAAGTTTTCCCGGTTTAAAATGTTTGACCTTGATATTCCTAGATTGGTAGGCTTGAACTCTATCTTTATTGATCCTTGAATTTTCATAAGCCTTCATCCTTAGTTCCTCCAGTTCATTGAGATCTAATTTCCTTTTTGTTCCAGCCAATGAGAGATCATAATCCATTTTCTTAATTTCCCAAAAGGCCTTATGTTCAATCTCCACTGGAAAATGGCATGCTTTTACATAAACCAACCTATATGGGGACATTCCTAGAATGGTTTTATATGAGGTTCTATAGGCCCAAAGAGCATCTAAGAGTTTCTCAGACCAATCTTTCCTAGAGGGGTTGACAATTTTTTCAAGAATTTGCTAAATTTCACGATTGGCTAACTCATCTTGACCATTGGTCTGTGGGTGGTAAGCAGTGGACACTTTGTGAGAAATTCCATATTTTTCCATGAGTGATGAGAATGGACGATTGCAAAAATGAGTTCCATGATCACATATGATAGCCCTAGGAATTCCAAATCTAGAGAATATGTTTTCTTTTAGGAATCTAATCATAGTTTGATGATCATTAGATTTTGTGGGAATGGCCTCAACCCATTTTGAGACATAATAAATAGCTAAGAGTATGTAGAGGTATCCCCGAGAGTTTGGGAAGGGACCCATGAAATGAATTCCCCAAAAGTCAAATATTTCAACCACTAAGATGGGAGTGAGTGGCATTTGATTCCTTTTTTCTGATGGACCCTACTTGTTGACACCTAGGACAGCTTTGACAAAATTTGTAGGAGTCCCTTGAGAGGGTGGGCCAGAAAAGGCCACATTGAAGAATCTTTGCAGATGTTTTCTTAGAGGAAATGTGACCTCCACATGCCTCACTGTGACAGAATTTAAGGATGGACTCTTGTTCAGATTCTGGAACACACCTCCTAATGACTTGGTCAGGGCAGAACTTATAGAGGTATGGATCATCAAACACATAGTGTCTAACATCAGAAAGGAATTTCCTTCAATCTTGAGTCCCTAAGAATTTTGGAATGACTCCTGTCACTAAGAAATTTGCTATGTCAGCATACCAAGGGCAGTCACTCACAGAGTATAAGTGTTCATCAGGAAACGAATCAGACACAGAAAGGTGATTTGAGTTGTCTTTGAATTCCATCCTAGAGAGGTGATCAGCTACAACATTTTCAACTCCCTTTTTATCCTTGATTGTGAGGTCAAATTCTTGTAAGAGAAGGACTCACCTAATCAGTCTAGCCTTAGCGTCTTGTTTTCGGAAGAGGTATTTTAGTGCAGAATGGTCAGTGAACACAGTGATGGGTGATCCTAGGAGGTAGGACCTAAACTTCTCTAAGGAAAACAAAATAGCAAGTAACTCCTTTTCAGTGGTGGTGTAGTTGATTTGGGCATCATTTAAGGATTTTCTTGCATAAGCAATGACATAAGGAGTTTTATCACAACGTTGTCCTAACATAGCTCCAACATAAAAGTCACTGGCATCACACATAAGTTCAAAAGGATGGTTCCAATTTGGAGATTTCACAATGGGAGGAGAGGTGGGAGAGGATTTGAGGGTTGAGAATGAACCCTCACAGCTTTCAGTCCAAACAAATGGATCATCCTTTACTAAGAGAGCACAAAGGGGACGAGATATTGAACTAAAGTCCTTGATGAATATTCTATTGAAACCAGCATTTCCTAAGAAAGACCTCACTTACTTGACAGTTTTGGGTGATGGAAGGTGACGAATGATATCAACCTTTGCTTTATCAACTTCAATCCCCCTACTCGAGACTAGATGGCCTAGAACAAGTCCCTCTTTAACCATGAAATGGCATTTTTCCCAGTTTAGGACCAGATTTTTTTCTTCACATCTTGACAAGACTCTCTCCACATTCTACAGACATCCCTCAAAAGTATCCCCAAACACAGAGAAGTCATCCATGAAGACCTCTAGAAAATCCCCTACCATGTCTGAGAAGATTCCCATCATACACCGTTGAAAGGTTCCATGGGCATTGCATAACCCGAAGGGCATGCGTTTGAAAGCAAAGGTTCCGAAAGGACATGTGAATGTAGTCTTCCCTTGATCCTCTAGGGAGACCTCAATTTGATTGTACCCTGAGTACCCATCTAAGAAACAGTAGAAGGCATGACCTGCCACTCTCTCAAGGACTTGGTCAATGAATGGTAAGGGGAAATGGTCCTTGTTGGTGAATGAGTTTAGTTTCCTATAGTCAATGCAGACCCTCCATCCACTACTCACCCTTGTTGGAAGAATATCTCCATCCTCATTGGTTATCACTGTGATTCCAGCGTTTTTTGGAACCACTTGGATTGGGCTCACCCATTCACTCTCCGCTATAGGATATATGATACCAGCTTTCAACAATTTCAAAAGTTCTTCCCTTACTACCTCCATGAGATTAGGATTGAGTCGCCGTTGAGGTTGACGACATGGCTTTGAATCAAATTCCAGAACAATCCTATGAGTCCCGATAAGTGGGCTAATGCCAGTAATATCAGACAGGGTCCAACCAATGGCTTTCTTATGTTTCCTAAGGACATCTAGAAGAATCCTCTCATGATTGGCTTCAAGAGAAGAAGAAATGACAATAGGATGTGTTTGATTGTCCCCTAGGAAAGCATACTTGAGTGTAGCAGGAAGTTCCTTCAATTCAAGATCAATTTGGTTCAGAATTTCAGCTGAAGATTGGAACATTGGATCATGTTCAATTTCTTTTTTTAGAGTTTCAGATATGATTGATTCCCCACATGTATAAGTTTCAGCTACTAGATTGGCTTGATCAGATTTAGGGAAGGAAGTTTGATTGGTCTCCATGAAATTGGTTTCCTGAAAGGTTTCACTGATTGTTGGACCTAAGAATTCATCATAAGAGAAATTTGAAAATGATTCAATCCAAGGAGATAAACTTCCTTAATATGAACAAAGGAAATCAATCTCATCTTAACTTAAACATTCATTAAATATTCCTTGATGTTCCATGGATTCATTATCAATGCTTCCTATCATGTTTACTTCATGAATGTCCTCGTCATCCCGTATTTGTGAGCTTGCATTATAGATGTTCAAGTCTAGACTCATGTTCCCAAAGGTGATGGTCATGTTCCCATTTCAGACTCGGATAACAGAGTTGATTGTTGCAAGAAAAGGACAGCCAAGGATGATTGGGGTTTGTTCCTTATATCCTATGTTTGGATGGTTGTCAAGGACAATGAAGTTAGCAGGGCAGATGAAGTTTTCAACCTTTACCAGAACATCCTTTAAAATCCCCTTTGGAACCCTAATGCTACGATCAACAAGTTGAAGTGTGACAGATGTGGGTTGGATTTCTTCTAGGCCTAACTGGCAGTACACAACATATGGGATGAGATTGACACTAGCACCTAGGTCACACAAGGCTTTGACAACTTTGCTTTCTCCTAGTTCAACATTGATGTAAGGGCAACCTGGGTCTTTCAACTTAAGAGGAATGGTCCCTTGAATGGTGGTACTCACATTAGCAGCCAAAAGGACTTGGTTTTTATGTGAAATTTTTCTTTTAAAAGTGCACAAGTCCTTAAGGTACTTTGAGTAGGCAGGTATGGTATGGATTGCATCGAGAAGGGGTATGTTCAACATGACTTGTGAAAATATTTCCCTCAATGTTTAACTCAGTTCAGGCTTGGTTTTCCCCCTCATGCATTGGGGAAATGGTGCAGGTTATGGGGTTGTTTGTTGAAGAGTTGGTTCTTTCACATTGTTATCAGTTTCCTCAGTTTGATCTTGTGGTTCATTTGAATTTTCATCCATGTTTGAATCTTCAGGTGGGTTCTGCATTAGTTTTTCAGGTTTCTCAATTGATTTCCAACTTCTTAAAATAGTCACAGCCTTTAGTTGTTCATGAGTTGTTTGAGCACAACTTGACTCTCCCCTTGAAGTTGAGGATGGCACCGCCTGAGTAGGCATGGGTGTATTTCCTATTTTGATGGTTTGAAGTTCTTGTTTTAGGGAAAAGACTTCTGATTTCATCCTCTCCATTTGTTTGCACAGTTGTTCTAGTAGGCTTTGTGGAATAGTTTGGGTTGGTGCTTGAGTAGGTTGGTTTATCCCAGGGGGATATTTTGGAGGTGGGATGGTTTGTTGAAAATGGACCGGTGGCTATTGGTATTGGATAGGTTGGGTTTGGAACTGGTTATGGGTTTGGTAGTTCTGTTGAGGGTAAGGATTTTTCCATTGTTGTTGGCTATGTTTTTGGTTATCCTTCCATCGGAAGCCTGGGTGGTCATTGTACCTTGGATTGACGGTGTTTTGGTATTGTGGATTTTGAAAGTTTAGGGCATTGACTTCCGCTGGGGGTCCTCCTAGAAAAACATCCTTGATGGATGGAATGGTTGGGCAGTTGTCTGTTTTATGGTCATGTTTGTCACAAATTGTGCAAACAAGGTCTACATTTTGGATTTCATGGACTTTCCTAAGGTCTATCTCTTCAACCTTCCTAGAGAGTGCAGCGCGTTTAGCCCTAAGGATTTCCTCTACTCTAAGTGTATGAATTCCAGTGGTTCTTTGTGGCTTTTCAGAATAAGGTGAAGTTCCCCAAGTTTGGTTTTGTTCAGCCAGACTTTCCAGATACTCATAAGCATCGTTTGGGGCCTTGTTTTTTAAAGTTCCATTACACATCATGTCAATGAATTGTTTATTACCCGGACCCAACCCTTCATAGAAAATTCTCACTTGTTCATGAATGGAAAACCCATGGTGTGGAACCATGTTTAGGGTGTCTTTGAACCTCTCCCATGTTTCATAAAATGACTCTCCCTCTTTTTCAAAGAAGTTTTGGATGCTCTTTTTAAGTGCTATTGTTTTGTGATGAGGGAAGTATTTTTTGTAGAATTCTCTTTGCAGTTGGTACCAAGAGTGGATTGATGCAGGTCTCAAGTTGTTTAGCCAATTTTTAGCTCGATCCTTTAATGAAAAAGGAAATAGCCTCATCTTAGCAGATTCTAGTTGATGTGGGGGACACATGGTTTCAAAAATGTCGTTGAACTCTTTGACATGAAGGTATGGCATTTCTAACTCCATCCCATGAAAGGTTGGAAGGTGGTTTAGGACATGGGGTTTGAATATGTAGTTGGTGTCTCCTATGGAATTGTGTCTAATGCATGAGGGGGCATTGGTCCAAGCTGGAGTGAGGTAGTCGTTCATGGTTTGATCAACTACATTCCCTAAGTTTGGAGCTTCTTGGTTTTGGTTTCGCATTTGATTCCCCCCAGGTTTTACAATTTGATTTTGTGGATGACCCTCCATTAGACTTGTTTCAAGTTCTGACTTTGGGGTTTCAAGAATATTTGAATCTGATTTAAACAATCCCTTAGGTGCACTTGACTCCCCTATCCTAGGACTTTCCACCCTTACTAGTCTGTTTGAGAAATCGAGGGTGTAAGCGGACATGCGCCAAAATAAAAGCGAGAAAGGGACAAGATAAGAGATCTTGGGTGAGAGTAGAAGAATGGAGGTGGGGAAAGAAGGTTTTTTTGGATCTAAGGTACTTACTTGGTCCCCGGCAATGGCGCAAAAATTTGATTCTCGCCCAAATTTACCCAAGAGAAGAAGGGTAGAACGGTCCTTGTAGTGTAGCTTGGGTTGTCGATTCCACAGAGACCTAAGAAGATACCTAAGATACACAACCTAAGGGATGGATTTTTGGCTATAAAGTGGCCAACATGGATTTATTTTGAATGGGTTTTAAAGATATCTAATAGATTTAAGTGGATTCAATTTAAAAGAATGAGTTGATCCTAGGTTATCGCTCGGGGTGGATTGGACGTATTTTCTTTTTAATGATTTCAATTTCTTAAATTTGAGATGGGTTCATTTAAGGAGATAAAACAACATCATAACTTACTGGTTTAATGCCTACACCCTCTAATACTAATCACCTATACACTTGAAGGATCAAAGATTTGAGCACTTCAAGGTAAAGGATCGTATTAGTACTTGAAGTGTGTGGCCTTAAATTCAACAAGGACGATGGAGTTTAAAAATCATCAAATAAAAATCCCAATTAAAGAAGTGATTATACATTAATTAGGTGATAAATAACATCCAATCCAGCCCCTTTCTATTCCCTTGGATCAACCCATAAGTGGTTTATCCCTCCATTGATCCCATGGTTTCAAAGGAAGCGGAAAGTAGACTCATGAGGGAGGAAATGGAGAAGTAAAGAAAACAACAAAAATAAAATGATCACTCCACCGTTGTGTGAATAATTTCACAAGGGTTGGTGTGAATAAATTAATACCTTAATCCAACGGTATCAAAGTGATATTAAGAACAATAGAATAAGAGTAGAAGAAGAACTTTTATTAAGAAACTAAAGTGAATTGAACAACATACATGTGAACGACAAAATTGAGGCAACAAAAATGCAGCATAATATTACAATTGAACAAAGCATCCAAGATTTTAAACTCCTTCACCACCAATGCCTTAAATAGGCATTTTGGGAGCCTTGGGTCGAGCCTCAAACTGTAAAAAGCATCTCAATTAATTTTGGTAGGCCATAGGTGGTGGAATGCTTGTGGAATTTGAACTTTTCCACATTTGACCCGAGGTGGAAGCCAGTTTTCCTTCACCGAACAGACGTGTCTGGAAGACCTTTTCTACGGCCGAATCAGAGTGGGACATAAAAGAAGAAAATGGATCTCCGGATGCCTTCTAACCTCCTGTACAATTTGGGCCCATTTGGAGTTACGGATTCCGAGATATGATAACATTAGTGGACTATTTTTCTGGGCCGTATAATCTGGCCCAGAATTGTATCTCTAAATTGGGCCACTTTAATGACCACCATAGAGGCCGAATTAGAATTGTCTCATGAATAGTTATTTGTTCCCTTGAATGTCTTCTAGCATCCCACAAAATTTGGGATTCATTGGTCCTGTATGTTGGGCCCCACAATCTCATCAGTAGGCTAGTGTCCAATCTACCTTCTCAAGAATTACTTCCTTTCATCACAAAATATCTCCATCTTCTTCCATGAATTCTCCATTGATCCCTGAATGAAAAATGTTCACATTTAAGTGTAGATAAAGTTCCCAAAATATAAAATTAAAAAAATTGATAATTACATTCCTTATAATCAGATAACTCATTGGGCCCAAATTGGTGTATATTAGGCATGAAGTGCACAAATGATGAGAATGGATGTTCATAATGAAAATTCACTAACTCAGGACCATAAGATCAAAAATGAACATTTAATACCATTAAAATGTAATTAAAATATATGTTTTTATTGGATAATCCTGGGTCCTCTCCCACACTTATAAAAGGGAACCCCCTCTCTTCAATTATCTACAATTCATGAGCCTTTTGTTTCAACCAAGAACCAATAATAACCATTAATTACATCACTCTATATTACATATAATCTCTATATTGATAAAAAATCACGCTAAGATGGCTTACATTATATTCCAAAATAGATTGTCTAATTAAGAGGTGTAGTTCATAACTGTATTTTTTCATTTTATTTATTCGTATACCTCCTTATGATATTCAAATACTTTTTTTACTAAATAAACAATTATCTTTTATATAACTATATTTTATTGTATTAATTAAATAATTTAAATCAATTTTCTTTTCCATAAAATTGTAAATGAAATAGTCGATCATGTGTTCGGTGGACTACTACATAACGAACCAATGAAATTCATATTACGTAAATGCCACAAAAGAGAGTATATTTTTATTTATTTAATATATATATATATATGTGTGTGTGTTATTTATTACATAGTTGTTATTTTTTTGAAATAATATCACTTTTACCGTATAACATTCCAATCAATTGGAAACTGATTATGTCGCTCATGCGTACATGGTGAGCATCACCTCCATGGAGATATGTGACTCATTTTTTATTTCTTTTTTATATATATTGTAATACGGATTTATATGATAAATATATATGATTTATATTTTATAATAATAATTCTCTAAAATTGGATAAATTTTCATCTTTATTTCATTATATCCATAAAAAATTAAACCCGCATTCAAGTGTATGAACGACCAACTCTATCCATGAAGAATTTAATTAAATGGTCCATCATTATCAATTATGGATGAATATAAATATGTAAATAATGAATATATTTGATATATATGTATTAGGAAATTTTTTTTAATGTTATAGAAATATGATAAATTGAATTGATGAAAGATATTTTGATCCAAAACAAAAATGAAAAATAAAACAAATATCACAAAAAGTAGTTATTTTAATAAAGTATTGTTAACAAATTCTTCATAAAAGGCTATAATTAATAATATGTGGTATGATATATATATTCATGTTTCATAAATATATTTATAATAAATAATATTTATTATTATGGAGGTTTGAACATGTACAAAGGATGCTAGACCAAATTTATGGGTTTTATGTTACAATATCATTCTTTTTCAAGACTATTTATGTTTATGTGTCTGATTATAAAATTTCATGAAATGCCTCTCGATAATAACATTAATTTTCTTATTCTAGGAAATTATTTAATTTAATTTTTCAGTATTAATGTACTCATGATTCCAAATGAATGTTTTCATGAAAAATAAACTATATTTAATTATTCATTAAAAAATCATTCTCTTCAATGTCCATGTTTTCAAAAACAATGTTATGGAGGATCTTCTCACTATTCTATAATGATTTTTTAATTTCAGTTTTACTGATTTTTAAATAATAAAATATCATTTAAAAGGGCCTTTATTATCATTTTATGAATGATTTATTCTGTCTTTTTACTAAAAAGGTGAAAGAAATCATTTTTAATATATACAGAATGAATGAAATTTTCCACCATCAAGAATGATTCATTGTTTGAAGATTACATTACAACTTTAAAAAGTAATTTTTTAATATTTTATAATTTTTTTGATTTTAATTAAGAGGCTTCTAATTAATATTTCTATTTTATTCAATATATGTTCAATGTTATCTTATAAAATAATTTTGTATCTAATATGGAATGATTTTATGTTTTCCAATAATTAATAGGTATATGGGCCAATTATTCCATCAATAATCTTTTTAAAAATGATTTATTATGATGATGAAAAGTGGTTTATAAAACCACTATTCATTCCACATGTTATCGTATAATGATATGATTAATGTTGAAATACCTTATGACATACATATGAACAACATTAATTATGTCACAGGATGGCCTAGAATTATATATCCCTCTAATATATAGGGTAAATATGGATATCGATTGAGATAATCATGATTTGAATATGGAGTGAAAATAGTTCAGTAACATGCTCTATCTTTTATGATTGTCTTTAGAGTGTGCCTCAACTATATAGATGTTTTTTATGATCCAAATCCAAAATGAAATGATTTGAAGTAATCCTTGACTTTTAAGGAACATATTTTCTATTATTATGTGTATGAAAGAAACATTAATTTTAGGCCAATTTTATGCGATCATAGCTTAATTTCATGGATTCCATTATGATTCATGTCTTTTGAACTAGTTACATTTTTTATATGACTCAATATTATAAAAAATGATATATTGTGTATGGTATTCAAATGATACGCTCGTATTCTCATACTCATAGGCTCAGGTTATGTAAAATTGATCAATGATCCCTACCATATTCACACTTATTGAGCATCTGAGCTTACGCATCCATATGGTTCATTTCAACATGTAATATGGAATGTTTTTAATTATGATATGTGAAAAAATGACAATAGTTATGAAGAACATTGTGGGATATATTGTACTTCATCTATGAACCATTTTTTATATCCATGATTCAAAATATAACATACCTATACTCTTTTGGAATGTGTCATTATGTTATTAAAATTAATTTTTATATATTTATCTTTTATATCTATGTATTAATTGTATTGGTCTATATAGTTTGAATCTGAGTGAGTTTTAGTTACATAAGGAAACTAGGATGTGAAAATTTTACTAAGGGCCCTTATTATAATCCTATATTTAATATCATGTCCTTTATTATGGTTAGGAAAGGTGTGTTTTTTTCTAGGAAAAGCATCCTTATTCAAATAATAATAGTTGACATGTTTTTTACATAGATACATCTTGGGGTGAAAATCCTGAAAGGAGTTGGTGGAGTATATCTCATCCATTATTCATGTGCACGGTGAGTGTTCCACATATGTGAACCTAGTTTGACACTCTGAGGGGGTTTTAGTATTTCAATTCAAATTCTCCATATTAACTATCATGAAGTATTTGAATACATAAAGATAATTAATGACCTTGTTAAAACCTAAGAAGACATTGTTTGAAAAAAAAGGTTTCATTATTTATACAACCTATAAATTATTTTTCATGATTATATGGTTTTCTTATATGAATATTTTTCTCAGACTATGATTTTTTGGATTTAGTGAATTTATGGAACGTTATGGAACCATAATAATGATGAATCTTATGGAAAATGAAATTATTTTCCTTATAATAAACCAAATTTTATTTGAACTCTAATTAAAAATTTGTTTTTATGATAATGTAACTTCTTCAAGATATGAATCTTCTTGGACAACCAAATGAGAAATGGAAGGAAAAAAAATATTTTGAGTCATTCAAGATGAAATATCAATCTACTATTAGTAGGTTTTCAAATTCAATTGTTTTTGGGTAATGGACTAGTACCATTGAAATGTTATTTTCAATTCTCCGAGGGAAGGTCATATTCTCAAATATTCATTTTCAAGGTGAAGTAATTTAAAATTTTAAACTATAACTACAAAAAATGTCTTATTCCAACAAAAATGTATTAATGAATATTATTTCTGTTGGTAAAAATGAGCATTTCTATCAAATTTGATGTTTAACTAGTATTAATTTTTAAAACTAACGCTTATTTTTACTAATAGATATATTTTTTGATATTGATCATTCAATATGAAAATTTTATTTATAAATAATTGAATCTATTTCTTAATAATTATAATACCTATATTTTCTTTTCTAACAGATGAATGTTTTATTAATATCACTATTACCATCAAATATTTTTCCATCACCGAAAATAGTTATGATTAACCATTCAATACCAAAAAAATGATTATATCAATAACCAATCCAAAGAAACATATTATATATATATACATATAAATATATATTATTATATGAAAAATTTAAATTTATATTTCTTGTATTTTTATTTCAAACATCTCATAATTTAATTTATATTTAAATTTTTATGAAACAATAAATGTTTTCTATAGTTTTCAATATTGATTATTTAATTTTCAAAAAATATTAAATGTTTTTTATCTTTCAAAACTATTTATTTAATAAAAAATTTAATTATTTTTATAAAAAAATATCGCCGCTAAAACTTAATAAATGACATATCGACCACACATCACCCGCACCAGTCCCACCTCCTTTTCACCACCATCCCCAATATATCATATCACCTCCACTTCATGAACATCCAACCAGAACAATCACTACCACCCATTCCCTATGTCTCCTCTATTTTGTAGGTTATTTTCTCAATCATTCATGTATATTATAAATGTAGCCCCAGATTGAGGATTGGGATGTTGTGGATTGGAGGATGGTTCGAATAAAAAACACATTCAATTGATTTTATTGTATGAAATTGTGTTTCTCTGGGTAGGTAAACTTTTTTATGGATTGATGTTGGGAAACATACCTTTCTTCATTAACCCTTCTCTATACATTGTGCATATTTTTATATTAGTAGATTGGTTAGATGAATTTGATCACTTGTTGATATTTATATCTATTTTATGGAGAATCATTCACTTGAGGAATAAATCCATGGCTCCATAATAATTTTTTCCATTAGTAAACATTATGACAGTGTGATTAATAACCTTTTGATGATTGTACATAGGATTATATGAACACAAATCATAGCTTCAATATAATCTGTTAGTATGTTTGACCTTCTATATGAATCTTTTATGAATATTTAAATTCTCAGTGAAAATGATTTTGGTCTTCATTGTAGAGGTGTTAATATTGTTGATTCTTTTTAAATATACTTATTCAACCATTTGGTGTTGGGTTTTTATAATTATTTTAATGGAACAATTTTTTGGGCCTCTAATAAATGAGGTTACTAAGCTTCTCTTGGGTTTAGGATTATGAATGTGGGAATCGCTAATAGTTCCATGAATGATTTTTTCAATAAAAAAAATTATATAGGGAACAAGGTCTTATATTTTCCTAATATTCTTGATTTCATGAGTTCTAATAATCATTAATTTTTTATTTTTTCAAACAAGGATATGAGGATAAACCCTTGAGAAGAATATGACATATTTCCTCTAACCGTTGTGGCCTATTTGGAACATTTTGTTTTTACATATCAATAGTTGTTTGAAATGTTTGGTTAAATTTTATTTATGTGAAACCATTGTTATTGTCTCTAATTGGAACCCCATCACCACCCATGTCTCACCTCCCACCACACCACCTATCATCCTACTCTCCCACCTGACAACCAGCCCTTCTTTATTACTGACTGACCTCCCATCTCCCCAACTTGTCCTCCCCTAGACATAGTTGTTGCCCCCAACAGTGTGAACCACATCATTTCTGGCTCCTTCATCCTCCCTATATTTCTCTACCGATGTCCTCACATGATACTCTTTCTTTTTCTCAAATAACATCCCCCCACTAACCCTCCATCTCCAGAATCCGAGCACCTCAACATCCCCCATGACCTCTCCATCAACAGTGTCTTAGCACCCCTACTCCCATCCCCTGCATCCCGACACAACCCAGACACAACCCACCTTCCACAGTCACCCTAGAACTACTATGCACCACCGATAATACACATCCCCAAATGGCTTATATTTTCACCACGGAACATCAGGTTGAGTTTAAATTAAAAATAGATGATTGGATGGTTTGATGATAACACAGACTTATTATTGGGGAGTAAATTACTAATTTTAGTTCAATTTAAATCAAACTTTTCACTCTTTTTTGTATCTATTATAACCCCCTTTTTATGATGTTTGTATGTTAATGTTTGATATATTCATTTAGAAAACACTACACCATGTTTTTACAATAAGGTTATTAGATAACTACACTATTGCTAGTAATACATGGTGATTTTTCAGTCTAAAGGAATGATGGTGTTGTGATCACTAAGTATGTACTTCATTTTATATTTATTTATTTAGGAGTTTCAATTCATAGACTGTGAAATACTTTTTGTGATGATGTTATTTCACAGAATCTGATTACACTAGTTTTTTAAATTCTTCTTTCTTCTGGTAAAACAAGCAGAGTCTTGAGTTGTAATACATGTTATAGTTTGTTGTGAAATTTATATTATGAATTTTTTTGAAAATTAGTGGTAGATTTTTCATATAAAAATATTTTAATGTTGATTGTAATGTTAAATTTTAACTAATGTTGTCTCTTATCTTATTGAAAGGATTTGCTTTACAGGTTGTTATGTGCAATTGATTGAAAATAATTTTGAGTTTTCACTGAAATAATTCATGTCTGAACTGAATATTATTTCAAAAGTGATGAATTTGATTACTTTAGGGAGGAATTATTTTTCCAAATTTTATTTTTACCAATATGTTTTTGCAGCACCATTCTTCTTCAAAACATGTTTTCTCTCTCTTGAGTTTCAAATATGAGTATTAACATCTCAATATGATCTCACCACAAGGAACCATGTTTCAAAATTTGTATTCTTCTAACAAAGGAAGAAGGGACTATTTACATACTACAGTTTCCTTCTCTGACATTTGGGGACATTTAAGTCCTTGGTCATTAAAAGAAAATTCAAACTTATCCTTGGAGATTCGTTGCATCACCACTAAAATTTTGGCCGGATTGTTTCTCTATTTTAACACTAATTATCCATCTCATTTATGAATTAGTATGTTTTCTTGAAACATTAAAACTAGAAATTAATAGAAACCTGAAGATTGTGGTACTCTCTCTTTTGGATAAATTTCATGCTACATTTAAATTCATCCTATACAACTATATGTTATTGAGATCACTTATCACCTCTATTATTTTCATAGAGTCTAGTTATGTCTTTTTTAATTGACCTATTTTGTTTCTCTTAATGGTTAACATTTTTTTGAATCATATATTTAAATAATGTTTTATTATTTTTATGAGGATGAGTGATGTTTTGTTGATAAATTCAGAGGATAAAATTGTATTCATTATCAGAGTTTCTCTTTTACATGTTAATTTTATTTTCTGAATTTTATTCTGAAGTAATTTTTTTGAGACAAAAATCTTACATTTGTCATTGTCATATTTTTGAAACAGTATTATTTAGGAAGTGTTCTTCATTATTTTTTTATTATTTATTAAATTACAGTTTAAATTAATATTGTAAAATTTAACCATCAATACCAATTTATACTATCTATGTTTTTAATTCAAGGAATTGAGTATTCATTATATATTCCTCTTGTGCTATATTAGAAGTTTTTTGTAGAGGCTAACTTTGGATAAAATATTACTCTGCTATTGGACCTCCGTTTTTTTGGATCTTTGTCTTGCTTCTTGATGGAATGAATTTAATGTTTTCGAGTGTCGACATGGAAGCTGATATAATTGGGATAATTTTGAAACAGGCATCCTAGCCATTGCATTGTGGACTAGGTATTCTTTCTATTAGAGTAGTGTATTTCTGAATTACCTCCCTGATGTTTTGTTTCATGTATTAGTTGATTTTGATTCACTGTTGGATTCCCCGGGTTGGATATTCATATTTCAGGCATGGTTCCTCATATACTAATTCTTATTCATGTTTAAGAAACAGAACATTGGATTTTTTTCATTACTGAAACAACCCATTGTATATAAAGACTACATGGAATATATAATTTTCTTTTATGGTGTTGAAAGTGATCAGCTGTGATCCACTTTTTGATTCTTTTACCTATTTTGCATGGACTGAGAAATTTCCGGTGCATTTTGTTCAGAATATCTTCTTTTATCTTCTATAACTGATGGAACTTTTCATTTTTTAAATGTGGTTTTTTCTCTTGTAAGTCTTATCACATCAATTTCATGAATTTATGACGTCACTCATTCAATTTTGATGTATTTAACAGTTCATTAATGTGTCTCTTAAAGATTGAAGATCTTACTTATGAGGTTTTGATGCTATATTAGAGTTTCTAAATTTATTGTAGGAGGTGATTTCTTACTTGAAGGAAGGATGTTTCTAGAAGGTGTGAGGGATTTTGATATTTTGTTTGAGTTTTATTGTCATATCATTATGTATCTCCCTCAACTATTTTATGGTGTAAGATAATTTCAACTCGATCATGTATTATAATACTTTTTCATTAATAAATTACTTTGGGGATAGAATTGGGTGACCAATTAATTCCATAGTATGTTGTCAAAAAATGATAGACTACCTTATTTTTGTTATTTACACTTGTTAGATGATCCTCTTGTGTGATAGCATTATATAATGTGATATTACTTGTACATATTTCATTTAAATGAAATCTATTTATCAATTGTTTTTTATGTGATCATAAGATTGCTCATGATAATGATGTTTGATGTTTGTGACAAATAGATTTCGAGTGAAGTTTAATTGAGTTTATTGCAAAGTCACTTAGTGTATGAAATGGTTTAAACATGTTTGTAATATGTTTCTTAAATCTTCTTGCCTTTCCATGAAGTATGAACAAGAAATGAAATTATATTGGAACATTTTTTTTTTCAAATAAAGACTTGGTTTTTGGTATTTTATATAAGATAATTTTGAAATTACAATATAATAATGAAAATAATATATTATATATAAATATATTAAAAAATGTAATATAATATTTTGACTTTAAATATTGAAATATAAAAATTTAGAGTATAATTTACATATAAATAATAAATTTTGATATTGTTTATTAATGTTAAGAATAATACCAACAGATATATTAGTCATATTAATTTGTTGCTAAACATTATCAAAAACATATATATTATTTGTATATATTATTATAATTTCAAAAAAACAATTTAATCAATTACAAACAAATTTAGTGGAAATGTTAATACTAATAGTTTAGTGATAGGGAAATATTTTGGGTAACATGTTTTAATAATCAAACATTTACTTTTACTAATAGACAAATGCCTTTTTGAAAAAGACATGTACTTTTCAATTTTTTCAAGAAAATGATGAAACCTAATGAAATTAAAAATATTGTGTTGGATGAGTTAAAAATTTTAGATTTCAATAATTACCTTTATTACATTCTTCACAAAAAAATTGTAATGGAACTCCATGATCTAAAGAAGAAGGATGATAACTTCATTAGTACATATGATGAAAATTTAATAAATCATGAGAGGTATGTTTTTGGTAGTACCATCAAACCTCGATGTTAGGATTATAAATTATTTAGGGGATTAAATACAAGTATCTAAAGGGTGTTAGTCATGAGTAACATCATTACTTATGAATAAAATTTTCAATGTACAAAAATTTTAATAATTAAAATCAGATTTAACTATTAATCTGGTGGATTTGAAAAGCACAAGAAGATTGAAATTCAACGGAAATTATAAAAAAAATTGATAGAAGGATTTGAAAATTTATTTATGGTCAATTTAAGGAAGGAAAAATGTAAAAAATGACTTAATGGGTCAGGTTAATGATATAAGTGTAGAAATAGAGATCATTAGGTAATGAAATACTTTCTTGGTGGGATGAAGATAACTAATGATATGAATATGGAGAAATATCCAAAAAAAATCTCCACCCACACTATAGTGTCTAAAATAAATGGGGAATGGAAATTACGATATCAAGTGATAAAATATGAACATTATTGATTATGATCGATGTAATAAAACTCTTAACCATAGTGAAAAATTTGGTATCTCATGCGATCACAATTTTTGATGAGAGGTATGATAAGAATGTGGTGAATGGTACAATTACCATCCTCTCTACAACATCTAATGTATTATTTTTCTATATATATACCCTCTAATTTATATCTAAATAATTTTATAATGGTATAAAAATTCCACCCGATTAATTTTATATTGAATTATAATAAAAAACTTAATGGTACGATGATAACATATCATGTCTATGATTCATTTTTAGTTGAATTTTATAAGGATTTGATTCTTATAAATATCAGAATTCTCCAACTAGTAGAATTTGATGTTATCTTAGGCATGGATTTATATTATTTATAGAAATACCACAACATGTTTCATGTAATGGAAGCCTCATTTGATATTCAAAAGCATCATATTATCATCTATCAATGAAAAAATAATCATGAAAAGATGAGGGAAATAAAAACCAATGAATGGGTCTTGATACCGTTTAAAAATAACCATATAAGATGTTTTTGGAGAAACATAACATTGATGATGTTAATATATTTTGGGAGTTTATTTATGCCTTTTCAAAAGAGTTTAGTAGTCTTCCATAAAAATTTGAAGTTTAGTTCACAATAGAACTGAGACATTTTTATCTACCAATTTCAAAGACTCAATATTAAATAGACCAAATTGAATTTAAAAAATTCAAGAATTAATTAAAATATAATATTGAAAATGAATTTATTCAACCAATTGTGTCACCTTTGGATGCACTAGTACTTTTTGGTAAGAGGAAAATGGATAAATGAAACTCTAATTTGATTATTGGGATTATTAAAAGACCCCAATTAAGAATATGTATCACACGACATGTATTGAAAACTTGTTTGATCAACTATTAGTAAATAAATACTTTTCCAAGATTGAACTTCATTCTAGGTATCATATATTGATGGTTAATATGGAGTATATACCTAAGACAACATTCCAAAAAAGGTACAGAAACTATGAATATATAGTGATTCCATTTAGTCTTAGTAATTTCAATTATATAATTATAGATTTTATCAATAAATTATTTAGATATTAACTGAATCAGCTCAAATTAAAATGAATATCATGAAGATCAAATGATGATTTTACAAAATACCCTATGAAAGGAGATTTTGCATGAAAAATTTATAATTTTGACATTTTAGTTTCAAAATGATTCATTTTTTCTTCATATAATCACAATAAATTGTATATCAATTAATCCAACAATGTTGGAAGTTATTGAACATTATACCATACCAACCACTATTATTAAGATCAATAGTTTTCTTTGGCCGAGTGGATACTATGAGAAGATTTTATAGAATTTTTCATGAATTTATAATTCTCTCAACATGTTCACTTGTACAATGTGAGTCTAAAACAAATATAAAATTTAATTTATCATTGGGTGTGTTTTTTTAATCTATATGGATTTATATAATAATTTATTAGGATATGTTAAAATGTGTAATTATATGTTGATTACTTATGCTTCTTGAAAAATGATGGTTCATGAGTAAAATTACAGAACTCATGATTTGGAGTTAGGTATGGTAACATTTTATTAAAGATATAGTGGAATTTTATTTATAGAGAAGAGATTCATATGTATGGTGACCTAATAATTTTAAATTTATATATTTACATAGAAATAGTTGAATAGGTTGCATAGATGATGTTTTGAGATTATTAATTGTTATGAATTATCAATACATTTTCTCCCTTTTAAATTAAAAAATGTGTATGATGTTGTGATTTGAAAGGATAATTATAGCTTATCGATGATAATGATAAGAAAAGAACCCATATTTTTTTATTTCCAATTTATGGATCTAGAAATATTAATTTAATGGGAGAAATGTTTTCTTCCTAAAATTAGTGTTCAACCATATATCTATGTAAGGATTAAATAGTTCAATAATGAAGATGTGGGACTATAGAAGATGATGAGGAATATTCATGAGATCAACATTGACTATAAATAACAATAATGTTCTATAACTGTTCATGTATTCCATCAATATAATATTTCAAGAAGGGGAAATTATAGGATGTAAATAGTTATAAAATATCAATTCATCATATATGTTACACACAATGACATTAAAATATTTTCATTTTTGAATCAATATAATATATTTTTTTTATTCTTTTTACGAAATGTTTAACTAACGCTACATAAGGAACTGAATTAACTTGGGTTGTATACAAGACTTTGTTTTACCACCATTTTAAGGGGAACCAATTTTAAAACAAGATTTCCAAAATTTTAGTAATTTAATTTTTAAATATAGAAAACATTTTTTAATTTTTAATTTCATAATTACAGTAGGGTAAATATTTGGGTTTTTTCTGTGAAACGTAATTTTTTATGTGTAGTGAATCTTACTACAATTTATGTAAAAACAAACTTTTCATTTAAATAATTATCAATGATAAATTATATTTTAGATTTGTTTTAGAGCCCCATTATATAAATTATACATCAAATTATACCATTATGTTTATTAGAATAATTTTTTCTTTGAAATTGAATATAATAACTTAAAAATATTTTGAACATTTTTATTGTTTAAAACCATGTTATTTCACCCCGTCTGTGATATTATAATTAATCATAATATTCTCTCTATATTGAATTAAATTTTGAAAATAAAACATACATTTCTGTTATTAATATAATATCTATGGTCTAATAAAATAAACATAATTATTTGACCAAAATTATTAGTGAATGGGATTAAAATTAATTAGGGTGATTAAATAATGATTAAGCTTTATAAGGGACTAAACCTTAATATGATGGAACAAAATGATATGGAAACACATAAAAACCCCATTGGAAGATTATTATTTGACCATGTACCCACTTGGTTAAAAATATACGGGTTAATGGGAAATTATTAAATGGAAGTGCCATATATAAAAGGTTAAGTGAGGAAAAAGATCAAAATGGAACATTCCTCACCTTTAACATTTATAAAATTTTGAAATATATATAAAACCTCATATTTTAGATTATAAATGTCCCTTTGAAAAATATATGGTATATTATGTCCATAAATATTTTTATATACGGTTTAGTAACATAAAATTCTTAAGCAACACCAATGTAGTGATTATTTAGATAATAATTAACTAAATAAAATTATACTATAAATAATAAAGTGAATATAATTGATTAAATTATTGTATTCATTTATTTTTTCAGATTAATATATCATTTCACAAACCTTTGAACCTAATATATTTTTATTTTAATATAATATTGATAATTTAAATTAAACATTAAATAATTAATGTAGAAATTGACATTATTGTTATTTTACAATAAAATTATTTTATTAAATGATTTAAAATTAATAAAGAACCTATATAATGCGAAGTGAAATGTATGTGTTAATAAATAATAAATTTGTTCTATTAATGGACCAATTAATAATTTATAATCAACATATTGAAAAATATATTTTATTAATGTTATTATCATGATTCAGGTTGAACTAGCATTTTAGCACATCACATAGGCATGTTTTAAAATAAATTTCCAAAACATAAAAGGAAATTTATTTTATAAAATAGATATAAAAATAATAATTCAGTTTCTTTATATTTCCTAATAAATCTCTAATTTTTTATTCATAATGGTTAAATTAATTAGATTAGTAAGTGATATTATTTAATAAAAAACAAAATGATAAAATTGAAGTGGAAGACCCCAATTATTAAAACAAAAATAATTTTGTGTTTTAGATATTTTAATCCAAAATATTTCCTATTTAATCAATTTTTTAATTTTTGGAGGATCTTTAGGTATATTGGACCACCCATTAATGAATATATTTTGGTATTTACAAAAGTGTCACTCCCCACCCCTCCTCACTATAAAAAAAGGAAAGCACTCTACCCCTTCCGCACACCTCTCAAACAATGTTGGATCATCCATAATCTATAAATATTTTTTACAAACATCCCTACCCTAGACCTATAAGCCTCTCAATGGGAGGAAAACAATCCAAGGAATATTTCGGTACAAACCAAAAGAAGATATCAAAATAAGAGGTACCAACTTCTCTCATGCTTTCTACTTTCATTTAAACTCTCTTATTGCAATACTATTCTTATTATATGATTAAATAACAAAAAAGTATCATAAATATACTTAGATTTTTTATTCAATGTTTTTTATCTATAATAACACACATCACAATATAATGGGTGACGAACATAATGATTTTTTCTACAATGATCTACTACCTCATGATATGATGATTGTTCAATATTTTCTTACCACCTCTCATAGTGGCCATTAGGATGGACAATATTTTTATAAATAATATATATTATATTTATAAAGCCTTTATGATTATGGAATTTTTATTTTGAACATACATTTATTCTTTCCAAGTTGTGTAAATACGTTAATTTTGTTTGTGGCAGCGTGGACTACCGCCCCCACAAAGAGACGTGACTTGTTCATGCAATACATGGTACTTATAAAGGATGTTGATACATAACCTATGTAACATATATAATAAAGATATGATAATTGAATTAAAATATATTTTTTATCATTTATTTTTCATTACTTTAATACAATAGTGAAATGAAAGTTGTGTTCGTGCGTACGTACGACCTACCATCTCCATGGAAGGTGCACATCCTTTCCAATCTTCAAATATTATAGACTGTTATAAAAAAGTATGAACTGAATATATAATATAATTTTTTCATGGTTTACATTCTGGAGATAATTAAAACATGGTAATTTTGACAATAACTCTATATAACAAGTCAAAAAGTACTTGTGAAAACTTGTAATTATCACCATAAATAGTCACAATACTATAATGTTTCAACAAAAAGGTAATAAAATATTGTAAGAAGTTAATATATGATATTATAAATAATGGATTGGTTTTGGTTTTAGTTATTAACTTATTTTTAACCACGATACATAGGTATAAAGTCAGCACAATAGAATAAAGGATAAGTGATGGGATTTTCATCTCACTTTTTACATCGGTGAGATATATTTCATATTCACCACTTACATAATTTTTTTGGTGTAACTACTTCCCATTGTGATAAATTATAAAATAAATTACTTTATATTCATGGTATTAATATGTTTCATTTGATTATTATCACTTTTGGGTCTTTTGATTCTTATGTAATGGAATTTCATCTCAATTTATATTTATTTAGATTGATTTTTATTATGTGCCAATTCACTTTTATGTGGATTATATACATCCATTTTCATGTTATATATTGAATCCTATTATTCTCATGATGTTTTGTGTTTCATTTATTTTTATACATTTATGGATATTATGATTTAAATGTTTCAAAGTGATATTGGACACTTTTCAATGTTTAAATATAATTCTCTACAAGAATGTTCTTAATGGTTATCTTTGAAATATCCCTTCCTTTTGTAATTGTAAAAATTATCTTGACAATATGAATTTATATTAATATTTTTTCATTTTTGATATACTTAAATATCCATTTCATTTTTCATTGATATGAGAATTTTATAAAACCATATACCATTTTTCATATGGTGTTAACATTAAATGTTTTAGATTATTGGCATGAATCCTTAATAGTATTATATTATTGGAATGAAGCCTAGCCAGTATTCGATTCTTTTAATAACGCCATGAATGTATTAGATTCTTGTAATGATTACTTTAATGTATTACATTATAGGAATAAATACTTGAATGTATTATATTTTTGACATAAATCATTGAATGTATTAGATTATAGTCATATATACATCAAATTAATATATCCTTGGCATGATGCCTCAGTGATCTGTTATAGATATCCATAGTTTTGAATTTGATTCATAGATATTTCACTTATTATTTATCCCTGATATTTTTCATCAAAATATCTTTGGATGTATTCTATTCTCAGTTTATTGATTATGTGTCTTGGGTTTTTGATTCTTACTTTTCCATATTCATTTTACATGTATTTTTATTTGAATGGAATCACTTAATTTCATTGACATGTCAATTTTTTATTATTGATCCATTATTTCATCTTCATTAGGTAACATTACTATGAATTTTTAATCATTACTATTATTTTTATTTCCCTATGTTATGATGAATAAATCTTTTAAAAATCATTCAACGAAGAAGTTTATTTCATTTTATTATGTATCATATTTGTATTTCCTATTTAAAGATATATTATAGGAATCATGTATATTATATGGATTTCCATGACTGCTAAATTGAACGGAAATTAACGATTTGATTCAGTATAATCACTCCAATGTATTGTATTAATGTACAAGCTATGGGATTCTGGCATTAGGGTGTTGTACTTGGAATCAACGAATGTTTAGAAACGGCCTTGTAAAAAAGAATTAGAAAACCTAGATTCTGGAAAATAGTGCTAAGATATAAATTGAGGATATGTGTATAAGAGAATCACATAATTTTGGTAAAGTATGTATTATTTGGGTATCCTTAGAAATAAATTCATGTTTTCCTACTAGAAGTGGATGTGGTTCTGGAAGAAATGTGCATAGGAGTAATAACTCCGACAAGTTTTTTCAAGCCTGATTCGGGGAAACCTAGTACACGAGAACGAGATTTACCACACACCTATTTTGACACTCCTTGGAGACACACATAGGGTAGTACACATTTGATTTACCTACCATTATGAAGGTTTTGTAATTGAAGATATCCCCAAAGAATACAGGTATATGAATATGATATTAATTATGCATAAATTATTTTATGTCATGCCATATTTAAGGTTATACAAAGATCATAATTTTATGAGATAATATAATATAGGATGTTGTTTAGAAAATGAATAAAGTAATGATGGTATCAGTTCTAATGAAAAAGTTATAGATTTCCCTACAATGGAAACCAACATAGCTGGTATTGGGAATGATAATGTTATGGAAATATTAGGGTCACTTAATCATATTATGAAACGTAACATTTATGGATTGAGGAACCTATTCCACAACTAAATAATCTTATGTTGGATCACATTAATAGAAAGAACCACTATTTTTAGTGGGAATAATAATACACTTATATCTTTGAAATGGATTATGTATTTGGGGAAGATATTTGCAGTGTTGGGATGACGTGAAAAGGAAAATGTTACAGTTGCAATGTATTGTCTCAGAGATGATGTCGATCAGTGGTGGTCATTGATACAAAATACAAGGGAATAACATGAGATATAAATCGTAAGATTGAAATTTTTTAAGGATACATTCTTCAATAAATACTTCCCTCATGACCAATAAATTGAGATAAAGGGAATGTACCTTAGTTTAAAGAAAATGTAGGAAGAAAGTGTTGTTGATTATGAAGCCACATTGAAAATGTTTTGCAAGGAATGATACTGATTTCATATAAAACACATAATAATAGATTTTTTGTTTAATTGAAATAATGAATCCAACTCATTGAAGGGTTCTTGTGTCTCAAACCTTTTTGATATACGATGAATTGTTTTTGGTGTTATCAAGACAGAGAAATAATTCTCCATGAATTATGTATTTAAGGGGACACAAGATACTAAGAGGATGTTAGATCAAGCTGTTGAAAAGGGGAAAAGGGAAATAATTATCATCCAACATGTGATACATCTGGAAAGAAATGCCTGAGTGCATGTTTAAAAGGGAATAGAGTTTTCTTGAAGTGTGGATAAAGAGGCCACCATGCGCCAGATAGAAAGGGAAAGAATTTTTTTTAATGTCATACACATCAACTATAAGGATATGGGGATCTATGAAAATTAATTACCCAAGTTCTTGGAGAATATACCTCAAAAGAATATTATGGATCAGTGTCAAGCATATGATATTAACACAACATAAGTTGAATGATTAATGTACTTCTATATTTTTATTTAATAAATATTTTGTAACTGTATAATGGTGAAAATTTTCTCATCATATGATTTATAAAATGTATAAATTTGTCATTATGGATTTCAGATCATATGATGAATGGAATAATGAAAATTGATTCGGTAACAAGTTAATAGTTTTTTAAAACACGAGGTTGATATGCCTTAATATGCCCTTATTGTTTAAATTTTTTTTGTCAAAGAGATGATTCATATGAATAAAGTAAACTCGATATTACTAAGTACAATTGAAATGATTCCAAACTCTTAGTTAATAATATTTTAGAAAGGTAAATTGTTTAGGAGATGGGTTAAGTTGTAATTTGGATGTCGTTTTAGAGATTGATATTTTACATCACTATACAATGAATCCATTTATAAGAGATGAATTAGAAATAGTTTAAGGCCTAACCAAAGGATATGATTATGCTTATAGAAGCCTACTATGTAACTATATTTACTTATATTCTTATAAATTGAAATAATTCCTTAAATCAATGAATAATTATCTGAAAACCAAAAATGTTATCTTAGTACCTACCTTTTTGGTTAATCAAATGGGAACATAGATCATTGAATAATTATGGCCTTCTGATTGTTAACATTCTACAAACAATGTTCTCGATCACTCTCCATCAGAACATGATGGTTAGGTTTTCTTTCATATCAATATATCCATATCGCACTGATGTTCACCTACTAGGGAACCTATATATGAAATTGGTTTACTTTACTTTATCTTTTATTAATAAAATGTGATATTAACCATTTTACGATGTGGGTCTCTCAAAAAAAAAAATATTTTTTCAATCCATAAATTACTCAGTTCAAGTTTAAATTATAAGGACACATTTTAATTAAGGTGGAGAGACTGTGAAACCCCAATACATTACAATATTATCATTTTATAATATATATATATATTTGAAATTCTTAATACCCAACTTTAAAAATACTCTACATATAACACTAAATTAACTTATGTTATATGCTATATCATGTTTTACTTCATTTTAGTGGATATCCTATTTTAAAACAAAATTTCCCACATTTTGTGAATTTTGTATTATAAATAATAAAAAAATTTGAATTTAAATTTTTCAAATTATATTTGGGTTAATTTTTTGGTATTTTTCTGATAAGCTTTATTTTTTATGAATAGTTTAAATTAAAGTAATTTTGTTAAAAACCTTTTAGTTAAAATAATTATTAATGATAAATTATTTTTATGATTTACTTAAGAGTCAATATTTATTAATTATACAATTAATTTCATTATAATCAATTTTGAATAGAAATTGAACATAAAAACATAACAATCTTTTTGAACTTTATTCTACTTTAAACCCCTCGTTATCTCACCCTATCTATATGATTAGGGTTAATCATAATTTTTCAACTTATGTGATTCGAATTTTAAAAATTTGACACACATATATGTAATTATTATGATATTAGTGGTATAATAATTTTACCACAATTTTTGACCAAAATAATTGGTGATCGTGATTAAAATTAATTAATGTGATTAAGGTATGATTAAGCTTAATAATTGACTAAACGTTAATATTAAAGAACCAAATGTCCTAGAAATTATTTCCAAATAAATTAGCTTCATATATTTTTTTCCATATCGCTACTTTGTTCTAAGTATATGGTTTATTGGAATATTATTAAATTGAAGATCCCTATATAAATTGTTATGTGAGGAAAAAGGAAAAAAGGGAACATCCCAATCCTTTTACATTTATAAAATTTGTCGATAATTAATAATCACCATATTTTTGGATATACATATCATTTTTTATGTTATATGGTATATTTGTATCATAATAATTTATCAATAATTTTTAGAGATGTTTTAGTTAATTAAAATGCTTAATAAATGCCAATATATCAACTATTTAGTTAATAATTAACTAAAAATATGATATTATAACTATTAAAAGTGATGAAATTAAAAAAATTATTTTATTTATTTAATTTATTAGATGAAAATATAATTTTAAGAAAATGAATTTTTTTTAATTGCAATATAATGTTGATAATTTAAAATTAACTATTTGATAAGAAGTTCAAATAATGACATTATTGTTATTTTACAATAATGGAATTTTATTAAATGAGTTTAAATTAATAAAAATTATATATTATACCAAGTGATTTTTATTTTTAATAAATATTAAAAATAGTCTATTTATTTACCAATTATTATTTTAAAATTAAAATATTGACCTTTATATTGTAATGACGTTGTAAACATGGTCTACGTTGAAGCAGTGTTTTAGTGTGTCAGATAAGCTTGTTTTAAAATTAATTTCCTAAACAAAAAGGAATTTTGTTGTATAAATTATACATAATATTAATTATTAATTATCTCTATATTTAATAATAAATATAAAATTGTGTTATTCTTAATGGTAAAATCAATTAGATTAGAGAACTATATGATTTAATAAAAACCAAATTGATAAATTTGAGGAGTCTTAGATATTAAGGAATTTTTTTTTTTAAATGAACATATTTTTGTGTAATGGATGTTTTAATCAACCATGATTCCACTTTATTCTAATATTTTTCTTTTTGGAGGCACTATTGGTAACTTGGACAACCCATTAAGGTATACCTTTTGGTATTAAAAAATGTGTGACTCCCCCTCTAATATAAAAATGAAATCACTCAACCTCTTCCTCACACCACTCAATCCACATTGATTTATCTCAACTCTAAAAAAATAGTCTCCCAAAATCCCGACCCAAGACATATAATCTTTCTCTTTTTAATAAAATAATCAAGGAATATCTTGGTAGAAACACAAAGAAGATACCCGAATAAGAGGTAACAACTTCTCTCTTGATTTCAAGATTCATTTCCATTATTCACTCTCTATACACCACATATTCTATGCATTAATAAAACTAAATATCATAAATATAATATTATTTTATTATTCTTTGTTTTCAACCTACAATTACACACACCACCAACTAATGGTTGACGAACACATTGTTTCTGTGTACGGTGAACTACTACCTCACGAAATGATGGTTGTTCAATATTCCATTACGACCTCTAATGGTAGACATTATGATGGAAAATAAATTTATATATAAAATATATTTAATTTTTAATGTATTTATTCTTATGTAATTTTTATTCAGAGAAAACCTTTACGTTTTCCATGTTTTTAAATACGACAATTTTGTTTGAGGTAGTGTGGACTACTACCCCTCAATGCGATATGACTCGTTCATTCCATACATGGAATGCATAATGAATGGTGTTAATAAACCTATGTAAAATATATAATATATATATATATGATAATGTAACTATAATATTCATATTTATCAATTATTTTACATCCTTTTAATACAATGATGAAATTAAAGTAGTGTCCACACGTACATACGATCCAACATCTCCATGAACTGTGCACTTCATTTATAATATCCAAATGTTATGTACTATTCTAAATACAAATGAATATAATATATAATATAATTTAGTCATGGTTTATATTCTGGAGATTATTAAATAATTATATTTTTAATAATAACATCGTATATCAATAACAAACGTACTTGAAAAAACTAGGTAAATAACACCCAAAATAGTACAAATAATAAAAAAGTTCCAAAAAATCGTAATAAAATATTTTAAAGATGAAAATAAAAGATATTATAAAAATTAATATGGTTATTTTATTAATTATTATAAAATTCTAAACCACTATATTTGGGGATAAAGATCACATAAAAAATAACAGTGTAGTAAGGGATTTCCATCTCACTTTTTGCATTAGTGATATAAAGTTTATATTCATCACTTACTTCATTTGTGTGGACTAACTACTGACAATTATTATATACCATGTAATTAATTATTTTTTCTTAATAGTATTTATATGTTTCATTTTTATATTATCACTTTTTGGCCTTTTGATTTATATGTATCTAAATTTGGTCCAGATTTACATTTCATTCATAAGTATTTTTTATTATGTGCCAATTCAATTTTATGTGGTTTATATACAGCCTATTTCATGTTATATCATGAATCCTGTAATTATCATGATGTTCTATATTTCATTTTATGTCATACATTTTTTGATATTATGATTCAAATGTTTCAATGTTTTATGGGACACTTTGGAATGATTAATGATTATTCTCCGTGAGATTGTTCTTAATGGTTATCTTGGAAATATAACTTTTTTGTGGTTGTTAATATTCTCTTTGAACAAATGGATTTTTTTTAAAAAAATTGTTATAAATTTACTTATATATTCATATAATTTTTCATGGATATTATTATTTTCAAAAACCATATACCTTTTTTCATACGATGTTCACATTAAATATTTTAGATTCTTGAATTAAGCCTTGACAGTATTAGATTATTGGCATTAATCATTGACAGTATTATATTATTCTAATGAAGCCTTTAAATTATTCTATTCAATTAAATAATCCATGAATGTATTATATTCATGGTATGAATCCTTGAAATTATTAGATTCATGGAATGAATCCTAGAAAGTATTAGATTCTTGGCATGCAGCCTTGAATATAATAGATCCTTGGCAGGAAGCCTTTGAGGCATGTTGCAGATATCAATAGTTATAAATTTCATTAATTGATATTTCACTTATTATTTACACCCAAGCTTTTTCAATAACATATCTATGGATTTATTCTATTCTTAGTTTATTGATTATGTGTCTTGGGTTTTAGATTCATTCCATTCCATATTCATTATCCTTATATTTATATACGAATGGAGTCATTTATTTATAATTCCATCTTAATTTATTTGTATTTATTTATTATTTATTCTTTTTTACATACCCTTACTAAGAATTTGATCTCACCCTAATTATTTTTCGTTTTCCCATGTTATAAAAAATAAATCTTTGGATAAGCATTAGTGGGAAACGTTTATTCCATTTTATTACGTGCCATGTTTGTATTCCCTATTCCCATTGTATTATGGGTATAAATTATGTAATATAGCATTCCATGATTGATAAACTGAACTATCCTTCATGATTTAATTTATTTTAATCATTCCAATGTAAGGTTTTAATGTACCGGCTATGGGATTCTATGATAGTGGGGTTACAACTGTTATCAATGGAATTTTAGCAACAACCATTTAAACTATATTTAGAAAACATGGATTAGAGAAAATTGAGCTAAGAAAGAAATTGAGGATAATTATAGAGGAGAATCTGATAGATATTTTGTGGGTATTCTTAAAAAAACATCTAGGTTTGGATAATACAAGTGGACGTGGTTCTGGAAGAGATGTACCTATGAGTAATAACACTAACTAGGTTATTTGAGCCTAACATATGCTAACCTGGCACATGAGAACTGGCCTTACCTTGTACCTAGTTTGACACACCTGGGGGATACTCAAAGGACAACCCCCATTTTATATAACTTATATTATAATGTATTTACAAGAAATGATATCCCCAATGAATCCATGTTTATGATTTTGATATTAGTTATGCATAAATTTCATAATTTCTGTTAGTTTATATATATAGTTATAAAAGTTTCATAATTTTAAGTGATGATCAAGAATATGTCATTATTTACAAATTTACCTAAAAGGAACAATGGTATCAGTTCTCATAGAAAATGTTTAGACTACCCTACTAATGAAACTGATACACCTGGTATTGGAAATGAGAATATTATGGAAATATTAGGAAAACTTTATCATATTATGACATGTAACCTTTATTTAATGGAGAATCATATTCCACAACTATACACTCCTATGTTGGCTCATGTTAAAATAGAGAGGCCCCAAAATTTTACTTGGACTAATAAACCAATTACATATGAGAAATGGATTAATTATTTGGAGAATATATTTAATGTGTTGGGATGCGGTGAACAGTTAAAAGTTATAATTGCAGTGTATTATCTCAAAGATGATTCCAATCAGTGGTGTTAATTGATCCAAATTACAAGGGAACAATATGAGATAGAAATAATATAATGGAATAAATTTAACGATAAATTCATAAATAAATACATTCCTCTTCATCAACAAATTGAGATGAAGATAATGTTCTTTAGTTTAATGAAAAACTATGAAGAAAGTGTTGGTGATTATGAAGCCACTTTTATAAGTTTATAAAGTTATCTTACTAACTTCATATGAAACACAGAATACAGGATTGATCATTTCTTTGAAAAACATAATCCAAGTCTCTAATGAGTGCTACTGTCTCAAATCATTTCTTCAAAAAATAAAATTGTTTTAAATGATATCATGAGTAAATAATAATTCACCAAATATTATAGATCAATCATGAAATAATATAATAATATGATGGTTGATCAAGATGAGGATAAAAAATAGAATGAATTATTTTCCAACATATGATTCTTTTAGATGGAAACACCTCAGCTAATTCATAAAAGGGAAAGTAGTTTTCATCAAGTGTGGATAAAAATGCCACCATGCGTAGGATTGAATGGGAAAAAATGTTTTTTAATGTTCAATGGTTCAACTATAAGGATATGTGGAACTATTGAATTAAATTCCCTAAGCACCAATGGAATATACCCTAGAAGAAGATTATGGATCATGATCAAGAATATGTTATTGAAAAAACATAAGTAGAATGATTAATGAACTTAATTATTTTTCTTTTAGAAATATGTTGTATTAGTATTTTTTTGATGAGTTTCTCATCCTATGATTTATAAAATATATATGTATTGTACTATAGTACTTTTTCATTATGTATTAGAGATCATATGTTGAATGGAACTATGAAAAGTGATTCTATAGTCAGTTCAATTTTTTAGAAAACACATGTATAATAACACTTAATATGTCTCTAATGTTGAATTATTTTTTTTACAATGATATGATTCATTTGGATAAAGTAAACTGGTTAGTAATAACTACCATAGAAATGATTCAAAACTGTTGGATCATAATGTTTTTTTAAAGGATAACCATTTAAGAGATTGTTTACGTTGTAACCTTTATGTGGTTTTAGAGATTTATATAACACATCACTATATGATGAATCTTGTTCTGAGATATGAATTAGAAATAGGACATGGCATGAAAAAGGGTAAGGTTGTCCTTATATATTCATACCAAGTAAGTATATTTTAATATATTATTATAGAGTGGAATAATTGTTCAACTCCGTGGAAAAAGATCTTGAAACCATAAAATAGGAATTAATACCTTCATTTCTGATGAATTAAATGGCCACTTAGTTCATCAAGGATTTATGGTCTTCTAATTGTTAACATTTTCATAACCAAGTTATCTGTCACTCTCCATCAAAACATAATGATTAGATTTTAATTTCATATCCATATTTCCATCTATCACCTATGTTCACCTACTATGGAACTTTGATAAGTTATTTTATTTACTTTCATTTCTCTCTTATTAATAATATATGGTTTTAACCATTTTACAATGTGGGCATTTCAAAAATAGTTTATTTTCAATCCATAGATTACTCAATTCAATTTTAATTTTTGATGATACAATTTAATTCAGGCGGGGAGAATGTGAAACCACAAGAAATACAATATTTTCCTTTTAAAGTAAATATATATTTTTTGATATCATTCTTTATGCACAATATAAAATTTACTCAACATATGATACTAAATAAACTTATATTACACTCAAGAATGAGTTTTACAGCCATTTAATGTTGATCATATATTAAAACTAAATTTTAAATATTTTATGAATTTTATTTTTAAAAATAAAAATCATTTTTAAATTCCCAATTTCAAAATTTAATTTTGTTGAATTTTTTGAATTTTTCTTATAAATTTTATTTTTTGATGAATAGTTAAAATTAAATCAATTTTGTTAAAAAAATATTTTCATTATAATAATTGTTAATGATAAATTAAATTTTATATTTTTTTAAAATTCAAATTATATAAATCATACATCTATTTATACAATTATGTTCATTAGAATCAATTTTTTCATAGATGTTCAACATAAAATAATAACAAACATTTGAATTATTTTCTACTTTAAAACATTGTTATTTCACCCCATCTACATGATTAGTGTTAATCATTATTTTCCCACTCAGGTGATTTGGATTTTAAAAATCAAACATATAAAAATTTAATTATTATTATAATTGTTTTATAATGAGAACAGCTCAATTTCTTTTACCATATTTATTAGTGAATGAGATTTAAATTAATTACAGTGATTATGGTATAATTAAGCTTAATAAGGGAGTAAACCACAATATTAAGGAACAAAATGACATGGAAACATGTATGAAACACATTGGCTACCAATAATTTTACCATGTCCCACCATGGATAGAATTATATGTTTTATTGGGATATATTTAAATGCACATTCCCTATATAAATGGTTTAGTGAGAAAAAGATAATAAGTGGTCTTTCCTTACCTTTAACATTTATAATATTTAGATATATGTAAAAAGCATCAAAGGTTTTGTCATAAATATAATTTTTTATAATATAGAAAATGTTTATTTCATAATAATTTATCATTAATTTTTATAGATGGATTAGTTACTTAAAATGATCAACAAATTCTAATTTTGTGATTATTTATTTAATAAGTAACTAAATCAAATGACTCTATAAATATTAAAAGTGAAGTCAATTGACTGAATTTTGGTCTTTATTTATTTTATTATATGAATATATCATTTAACACACATGTAAAACTATTATATTTTAATTATAATATAATATTTTTTTATTAAAAATTACATTAAATAAATAGTTTCAAAATTGACATTATTGTTATTTTATAATAAAAATTTTTATTAAATGATTAAAAATTAGTAAAAATCCAACATTATGTAATGTGATATGTTATTTCTGGTAAATATTAAATATTTTTTATTAATTAAAAGATTTATTATTTTATAATTATCATATTAACCCTTATATTATAATAACATTGTTAACACAACAACGGATGAATCAGTGTTTTAGGGCTTCACAAACACTAGTTTGAAATTAAATTTCCAAAACATAAAGGAATTTTATTTTATAAATGCAATATAATATTAATAATTTAGTGGATATATATTTTCTATGAAATTTCAGAATAATTTAGTCTTAATGGAAAAATTAATTAGAATATAAAACTAGATTCTTTAATAAAAACTAAAATGATAAAAATTGGGAATCATTGAAATTAAGGAACAAAATTATTAAAATTCATGTATTTTTCTGTGGTTTAGGTTTTAATCCATAATTATTCCTCTTTAATTAATTATTTTTCAATTTTGAAGACACTTTAGGTATGGTCGACCACTCATTAATGAATATCTTTTGGTATTTACAAAAGCACAACTCCCCTACACTATAAAAAAGAAAAGCACACTGCATCTTACTCACCTATAAATCCATAGTGGATCACTAAAAATATGTAACAAGAGTCTCCAAAAATCCCTCCCCTCAACCTAGAAGCCTATAATAGAGAAGAAAAAAATCCAAGGAAGATTTTGGTACAATCCAAAAGATGTAAAATGATTCAGAGGTTGCACCTTCTCTCATGATTTCTAGTATTATTTCAATTCTCCAGTCTCAGTACACTTATTATTATATTATTAACACAATAATATTCAATTTAATAGGATTTTATTAAGCTATTTTTTATACCTAAACATACACACACCTCCATTTATGGGTAACAAAAATTTTGTTTCATTGTACAACGATTTACTCCCTCATGAAACGACGATTGTTGAATTTTTCCCATACAACCCCTCATGGTTGATATTATTATACACAATATATTTATCTATAAACTATATTTATTTATAATTTATTTATGCTTCATTATTTTTTATTTATAACATACCTTTATACTTCCCATGTTGTGTAAATAAGATAATTTCATTATTGGAGGTGTGGACTATAACCCCCTTAAAACAACATGACACGTTCATGCCATATGGGGAACATATAAGAGAGGTTGTTAATAGACCTATGTAACATATATAATATAGATATTATTCAAGAATTATAATATAAAAATGTATCATTTAGTTTTGTTCTTTTAATATGACAATTAAATTAATGGAGCGTTCATGTGTATGTATGGCCTACCATCTCCATGGATGGTGCACTTCATTCAAATATCAATATATTTTCAACTATTCAAAATGAATTTTTACGTAATATAGAAGATATTTTAGTGTTTTATTCTATTATGGTCATGACTATACTAGGATATATTTAATAATAAAACCAAATAAAAATTCAATATGTACTTGATAAAACAAGGCTATTAACACCAGAAATATTTTAAATAATAAAAAAGTGTTAACAAAAAGGTAATAAAATACGGTAATAAGTTAATATATGATATTATAACATGATTATGGTTCTGGTATTAGTCATTAACATATTTTAAACTACTATATTGGGGGATAAATACCACACAACAAAAATAATGAAAAGGTATAGGATTTCAGCCTCACATTTTTCATCCTTGAGATAAATGTCATATTCACCAATTAAAAAAATTGTGTGCTATATCTTATTTTAATTTTAATATATTATATCATGAATTAATTTTTTTTCATGTTATTTAGCTATTTCATTTATATATTATCACTTTTGTTCTTTCGATTCATATGTAAGTGAATTTTGTTTGAATTAAAATTCTATTGAGATTTATTTGTCATTATGTGCCAATTCACTTTTATGTAGTATATATGATGAATTTTTTATGTTATATCATCTATAGTTTTATTCTCATGATATTATAAATTATATTTAATTTCATACCTTTTTAGATATTATGATTAATAAATTTCAATGTGGCATGAGAAACTTTGGAATTTTTAATTATTATTCTCCTCAACAATGATCGTAATTGTTATCATAGAAATATCACTTCTTTTTGTGATTGTTAAAAATATTTTGAAACAAAAATTTTATCTTAATCATTCTTCATTTTAAATTTTCAAAAATATACTTATCATTTTTCCTTGATATGATTATTATATTAAATAGTATACCATTTTTTATAGGTTGTTCACATTAAAAGTTTTAGATTATTTCCATGAAGCCTTGAGTGTATTAGATTATTTGAGTAAATACTTCACAGTATTAGGTTATTGGAATGAAGCCTTGAATGTAATATATTCTTCTAATTAATCCTAACATGAATTATATTCATTTCATAATTCATTTAAAGTATTATATTCTTGGAATTAATCCTTGAAAGTATTAGATTATTGGAATGAATCCTTAAAAGTAATAGATCCTTGGCACAAAGCCTCGGAGGTATGTTATAGATATACATAGTTATAAATTTACATAATGGATATTTAATTATTTTTCTATCCTTGATAATTTTCATCGACATATCCTTGGATGTATTCTATTCTAATTTAATTGATTAAGTGGCATGTGTTTCTGATTTATACATTCCATGTTCATTTTTCCATATCTTTTTATTTAAATGGGATCATTTTTTAATGATTCCGTGTTAATTTATTATTATTAATTAATTATTTAATATTCTTTACATACCATAATTAAACATTTCAGATCACCTTTATTATGTTTCTATCCCCATGATAAGAAGAATAAATTGTTGAATAATCATTCATGGAAGCTGTTTATTTCATTTTATTATCTATTTTTTTATATTTCTAATTTCCAAATGTATTATGGGAATCATGTATGTAATCTGGATTTCCATGACTGCTAAACTGAATAGTCCATCAGTATTTTATTCCATGCAATCATTCCAATGTACGATATTAATGCACCAGCTAGGTGCTTTTTGGGTCGAGGTGTTGCACTAGTTTATGAAGATGTAATGGGATTCAAAACAATACATGTAGTGGGAAAACATGAATATGGATATTATTCAGTATGTGTCTTGGTGTTTGGTATATTAGCAAGTTATGTCTAAGAGAAAAAATTATAATTGTATGTTACAACCATTAACCACACTACAATGGAAATGGGAAAACATCACGATGGAATTTTTATCAAACTCCACATAAAATATAAAGGTCATAATGTTATTTAGTTCATAGTTGATTTACATATAAACTCAAAAAAACATAATTTATATCAGATAAGGCTTCTCTATTGATCATATTTCCATAACAAACAGTAAGTAAGTGGTAAGGATTCATAGTGTACCACATTATATTGTATCAGATTAGGAACTGAGGGTTACCACGATGTTCTCACTAATTATTATGTATGATATGGATAAAAAGTTTTGTTTCATCACTACATATCATCTTCAGGTAAATGGGAATTCTAATATAACCATTAAAATAATGGAATATAAGTTGATTTTATATTTTCTCGAATGAAAGGGTGGATGGGATCAACACCTTCTCCTCATCTCCATTTCTAATATCAATAGAATTCACTCGAGCTTTCAGATACCATCTAATGAATACCTCTATGTAATAAAGTGTATAAATATAATGTTTAAGGATGAATTTATAGAAATAATGATATTTCGACATGAACTAGATGAAAAAATATAAGATAAATTCACCATAATTCGATAACACTTTAAAGAATAAAAATGATGGCATAAAAGTTATGATGATAATCACTTTTGATATTTTGAGTTCCATAAAGGTTAGAATATTCATTTTGAATATAAATATTGTATAAGATTTCAATATCTAGTAAAAAATAAAAAATCGATCCCTAGCCATATTATCCCCTTCTAGATTCATCATCAAGTGTGGATAGTAGCTTATCACATTGAGCTACCACCAAACATCTCCCAATGTTGATGATGTATTCCATGTATCTCTCCTATGGAAGTACATAACTTATACATCATATTTATGGAACTAAAAGGGAATAAAATTGGAACATGATCATTCATATAAATAAAATAAGGTTGAAATTATGGTCCATAGAGATAAATTTCTATAGAATAAGACTACTCCCCTTCTCAATGTTATCTAGAGGAATTAAAAATAAAAATAATATGAAAAAGAACATTGTGATATAATGAAATTTATATATCCTCTCTTTTTTCATATAATTGGTATAATTTCAAGGGATAAATTCATTATAATGTTGTATAATGTAACACCCATGTATTTGATGATATATTTATTTTCAAATGTATTTATTTTTTTGATTTCTTGTGATACACACATCCTTGAGTCCAAATAATATTTAATATAGTATACCCCTATTACCAATCAATTAAAACAGAGGTATGAATATCAATAAATAGAGTTTTATAATATATAAAAAGGATTTATATTATGTCGATATATTTTTAGTAATTTCTTCATATTGTAAAAATACAATTCCTTAAAATACTATTTTTTTTATTTTGGTAATAAGATAATATAAATTATTTTTTACTCTTTTATAAAATTTATTTTAAAAAACAATGTAAATTTTTAAATGAAAATTTCATAATTATCTTAGATTGAATCTTTTGTAATTTTTTGATAATATGAACATTTCTATGAACAGTTACAAATAATCATCTTTATTGAAAATTTCATTTTCAATTGAAGCATTTATAGAGTAATTTATCTTTAAAAATATGCTTCAAATTTTAATTAGTTAAATTAAATGAATATTAATCCAGTTTTAAAAATTTTATTTATATTTATGTTTATTTTTAGTATAAAAATATTTTATACTTCAAAAAAATTTATTTCAGCACATTTGTAGGTTAAATACTAATTTAAATTCTACCAAATAAGTCTATTAAATTTTTTAAAATGGATTAAATATTATGAATAAATATAATTAGTATTAGGTTAAATGTTCAACATAATATTTTTTTCTTATTGCATAGTGAAAATTGTAAAACATTATCACCATAGTTCCTGTTAAAACTGGTTTACCACGGGTTAAAATATAGTGATATGGTTTAAAATGACACTACAATTTTTTAGAAATGGATCATATTGAAATATTTATATCCTATACCTTCTATTATTTTGTATTGGACCATATGGGATCCTTATTTTTTGAAATATATAGTAATTTTTTTTCTTATTTTAAATAATTCATTGTGGGTCATCTCGCCCACTTATAAAATGAAACCTCATATCCTCTCCTATCTACACATCTAATCCCATTTGCATCTTCAAATACCTAAAAACACTTCCCAAAATCCATAACCATGAACTATAGTAAATTTTTATGAAATAAAAGTATTCGAGGGATGCTTTTTTTATTAACCTGATGTGGTTATCCAAAGAAGATGTATATTTCCTGACCATTTGTTTTCAGTTTATTTCTACTTATACCTCCTTAAAATATTATTAAAACATTATAAGATAAAATAAATTATCTTATAAGCAATTATATTTTATTATTTTATTTTCGTAACCAATATCCATATCTTATTCCATCAAATGGAAAAAAAATCATCGGTCATGTATAATGAGGACTACCACCTTGTTTACTGTGGTAATTTTTTCCATCAACACTTCTCATGGCATGATATGATGATGGATTTAATGTGTATATATATCTGATATTTATCAAATACTTATAATATTTAAATAATTTTTTCACATTAAACTTATTTACTTCCAATATGATGGAAAATGGTAAAGTCCCTCATATGTATGTGTAGACTAGAACCATCACAAAATAATGTGATTCGTTTTCCATTTTCTTTTTACGTGGATGGTACTAGGGAATGATTTTATTATTCTATATGACTTATTTTATTTAATAATATATATATAAATTTGAATTATTATTTACCATTATTTTGTTCCATCTTTTCACACTCCTCCATTAATACCTTCAACAACACAATTTCCTTCCCAACTTCAATTGTAATTACATTATCCTTTTAAATTGAACATAGAGTAACATGTTTCTTTTTAAAATTTATTATCAACTGAAACAAATTCCTAAAAAATAATATTCATGACCAGATATTTTTTTCCCATGTATCCATGTAACCCTAATGATTGAGTCTATGAATCCTAGTAGTGGTTCATTCATTCCATAGAAGAGGGAATGATCTTATAAATCTTTAATAATACAAAAAATTACCTCAAATCCTCTCAATATACTTTCCAAAATTCCCCATTAACTGAATAAATCCTCCCACTACATGGGATATTTTTTATTGAGTTAATAAAATTATACCTTAAATATTATACTGATGATTATCATGGTAATTTTCCTAGAACTATGCCAGAGTTTCACTTGTTTGTTATTGCTACATATACTTCATAGAGTGAGAGGTAATAGGGTTTTATACAAGATTACTTCCATATTTCCTAAAATATTCCATGGAATTATAGATTTAATTTTACTAAAATAGGTACAATTTCCCATACTTCATATCTAACTCAATATTTATTCACAAAATATTATTCATTTTACAATTTCTATCATCTCAAGTCTTCTGTAAAAATAATTATTCAAGATTCATGTTTTAATATAATAATATCTATAAATAAATATGTCATCCACATATAAAATCAATTCGATGAATTTCCCATATTTACATTTCTTCCAATGGTAGTATAGATCAGTTTTACACCCGATGTGCCCTTAATGGAATATAATAAAATTAATTTAAATTTACATTGTTGAGTTGATTAATATAGTCTATTAAATTTTTTAATCTATCTAAAAACCAAATTTTAGTTCCCTTTTTCTGCTAAACCTACCAATTATTGCATGTATATCAACTTCTCCAAATCACAATGAAGGAAAATATTCTTAGTAAATATTTTTTGTAGATACAAATCTTCTAAAGAAACCAATCATAGAATAGTTTAAATTGTAGAATGTTAAACTAATATTGAGAATATTTTTGACAAATATATTAATTACTTCTCATTAAATTCTTTCACTATAGACTATGATTTTTACCTTTTATTTCCCAAGTTATCTTCCTTAATCTGGTAGATCTAATTATTCTCAATTACCTTTTTAGGCTTTTAATTTTTATCCATCTCTGTAGTTTTGTTGAATTTTAATGAATTCATATTCTCAATAATGGATAACTCCTAGTGCATAGTGTTAGTATGTAAAGCTACATCTTTGGATTTTTATGTTCTCTTATATTTGTTAGCACTAGAAAATTCGCTTCAACCACTCACCTCTAAACCATTGTCCAAATTCTTGTAGATCAATTTACCTAAATAGATTGAACTAAACTAATTGAACATTATCTTTATTATAGTACATTAAAATCTACTAGTCATACTTATTTGTCCCATTATTTTGTTTCATTCACTCAACCATCATTAGATCTTGATCTTTCTAGTATTTTATATGGTCTTACATATAATCTTAAGAATCATTAATAAAGTACATATTGGTTTTATTGTTTTTGTGAGGTACGGATTCATTAATCTTCATAGACATCATCAATTGATTTACCTTCTACTTCCTTGTCCACCAATTTATTTTCCTTCTACATAACATTAACATCAAATAAAATATCCCTATTTTTATGTTATATTTCCTTTCACCATCACCTATGTGATATCTAAAAAATTTATCTATATAAAAATGGGAAAAAATATTTCTTATTTTGATTCAATATTAACCTAACAATAACATTTACATTTAAATTTTCCTAAATACTATAGAATATGAGATGATGAACTTATGGTAGATTTCCTAACCAGAAGTATAATGTAAATTCCTATACAACTAATAATATTAGACTTATATTAATATGATACATTTTAATATTGAGTGCCTCAAGATAAATTATAATTCATGAGTGCAACTTTGTACTCATGGATTCCAACATTATTGTATTATTTATTCCTTGAACCAGAAAATTATGATGTTGTGTTATAAGAATAACGATATCATTCCTTATTAAAGTCATGTTTCAAAATTTTAATTTTTTGGTTTCCTGTACACACAACAATTGTTCCTTGGGATACACATCAAATTATGTCCATACATTATTTTTTAATATTCATTCCACTATGTAACCACATCAAATACATTAGAATTATTCTTCAATATGATAACACATACACTCAGTATATAATCAATAATGTAAGTATTAAATTAGTTTCAACCACCATCAGATTGAATAGGGGTATGTCCCAAAATATATTAGTGTAAAGGATCCAACACATGGTCTATTAGTATCTTGACATATTAGTTAAAAGACACTTTTTCTATTTTACCATCATAGAAAATTGGCACTTTCTTAATTTCATATGGTAATGATTTAGTATTCATTTATACATTGATGTATTTATTATTTTTTTATTGAGGTATATAAACCTGAAAATCCATAATTTTTGGTTCTTCAATGTTACAATTCTAATCATTAAATTTTATCTAAATTTTTGGCCAAAGTAATTTTTATATCCTTTTTTCATTTTACAATATTGATAGATAATTGAGATAGTTTTCTAGACACCATTTTCAAATGTATTATAAAAACCATAATCATATAATTTTCTCACTAAATTAATTTTTTTCATAGACCACAAATGTGGAGAACATATAATAGTATCAAGAATCATAATTTATTTATTGAAATGTGGAATTATTTATTTTCTAATAACTTATTGGTATTCATTGTACACTAAATGTAATTTCATACACATCACTTATTATTTTTTGATTATGAAACACTAATAATTATATGAAAGGTATAAGGCTTGAGAGTTGATCACTAAAGATTCTACAACAGTCATAGTGCATAGTATGTAAGTATCCTTATCTTCTGTTTAGATAATGGAATCAGGACAACTGATAATTTATGTATTTATAGTGTTATTATTGATAATCTTTAAATCAATTGTTTTCAATTATTTATTATTATACTTTTATTTGTTTAGAACATGACTTCCTAACATACCTATACAGTATCCCACTCAAAATTCTACTTAATGGTTCCCTCAGACGGTGTGCCATAATGCGTATAGTGCACCTCTCCAAATGCTAGAGTCTTCCTAGTAAAAGTGAGGGCCTATTGTTTGTCCCTACAGAGAGTATTCACTCATTGGTTAGACTGTAGTGTATGAATGTATATTTCTATAATAAATAAGAAACAGTTGAATAAGACACTATATGACAAGACCAGTTACCCACCATAGTGGGAGTAGTAGAAATATACATATAGTAGTTGAACCAAATAAATTATCATACAAGAATAATAAATTATAGGAAGAATATAAATTATATGTAGATATAAATTTATGATGAAAATTAAGTGGATATAAGAAAAGGAGAGGAATGAGATAGTGCAGAAGGCATATAAAACATACTTCCAAAAATACAAAAAATGCCAAAAAAAATTAATAGATTCACATGCATATGATCAGTCCTCTACTCTTGTATGCTATCCTAGAATTTCAATCAAGAATCATAAGCTATCCTATAACATTTATCTACTACTATAATTAGGTATTCTTCATGGGTTCTAGGGGGTCCCAAGCAGAGTATGAGATATGATCCTAGTAGGCCACCACCAATATTGTTTAGATCAATCAAATTTTTCAATATAAAATTAATAATTTTCCATTAATAAAAAATTCAAGAAAAAATAAATAAATAATAATGTTGGACTATATTCCACTTTTTACACCCATTCAATTCTACATGCTTCAATGTAAGCTAGTTTATCTTAACTGAGGCATCCTACATAGGTAAAATGAGTGGCGTGATTAATAATAATTAGGACTACCACCAACCTAGTTATATGGCTAAGTGTAAATATGTTTTATATTATAATAACAAATTATCATTTTTTATTTACAATAAGTACCTTACTTTTTAATTCAATGGTACCACTTTATAAACAATTTCCAGTCACCTGAAGCCAATCTATGGAAATTCTAAATGAATACACCGTATTCTTCTAGGGATCAGTATAGGTCTAATTCTAAGAGTGTCCATCCACGGATACCCATGAATGATATAACATTTCTCACTAATAGAATGGTGTCAAAACGATATGAACTAACCTTCGAGTATCTCCATATAATCACACATAGGAGCTAGAGTATCACTCGAAGCATTATACAACCATCACCTTACCTAGCCCATCCAAGGGGCTTCCCCTTAGTGACTAGGGTCACTCTACCTAAGGTAAAATAAAAAAATAGCATAGATCCCATATGAGGCATAGCTAGGGTCACCCCTAGTGTGTTGACATAAAATTACAAAATAACTATTGAGAATGAAGATCTAGTCCAAGTGTTCCTTATGTCAGAACACCTAGTATCACCCTTGGCACTAAAGTTATATCATTTAATAAAAAATCATTAATAACACGAATAACAGAAGTTCCATCTCATTTTATTTATGTCATTAAATCATGCATCAAGACTAAAGGAAAAATGGTCATATTGAACCAGGAATAAGAATGTGGCCACCCAATTCATAGAATTTAATTTTTTTTAATTCAGGGCACCAATCATAAGGAATCCACCTTGAGGGAGTATAAAGAATCTATAGAAAATAATAATTTATCTTAATAGGTGGATGAAACCAATTGGGTTGGAATAAGTAAAGGTGATAATCCCAATGGTTTTATTCTCCAACAGTTAGGGTCTCATTTAGAATGGTAAGGGTTTATATTTAATTTATTTAACAATTAATAGGATTTGTTGTAAAGGTTTATATAATGAAAAAATCAAAATTTATATAGGATGCAATGAAGAAAAGGGAAAGAAAATAGACAGACAACTGTAGGTTCATAGGGCCTTTTTCGTCCTTTGTCGACTCTTATATCGAGCTAGAACAAGACTAATATGAGAAAATGTAAAATTCAACAAAAAATGGGGAAACTGTGATTGCACCAAAATAGACCAAAAGAGGATAAAAGAAACTATAAATAAAAGGAAGATTATTTAGGATCCTAAAACTATCTTTCTGATGGATCTAAGGGAAAGAGATTTGGATCTTAGATGAGTAAGTTACATTGATCCTTATGAAAGGTAGAGGAAGAGCTCTTCTGAGAGGAGGAGGTGCTCATGCTTTCTGGAAGTGAAAGAATATGTAAGGGGGTTAATATAAATTCATTTTAGGGGTAGTTTAATTAAACAATACATAGATATAGGGTTCCGGGTTTTTTGGATAGATTTCCCAAACTGTTTTCCAAGATACTTTCCACGGACCGATCTCATATAGGATTGGCGCATCGTTTGGTTAGTCATACCCAACACCTGAAAACCACCTCTAAAAATCTCCAAGAAAAGATTCATGTCTTTTAAGGACAGTAAAAATGTTTTTAGAGAATATTTGAAGTTCCATGCTCCCCATTACCTTAGGACAAAAGGTTTGAAAAATTGTGTAGGTTGGGCTGCATAGTTTCCCCAAATAATATGACCCATTCTATTCTTTTACAATTCAGGGATCTGGGCTCTAAAAAATCCCTAGACACCCCAATTACTTCATTGAGTCCCTTAAACATAAATATTTATGAAATGGGTATTTTTAAAAAAAATGATCTATACATATCATAATAGCTGGTACATAACAACCTTCCATCGTTAAGAAAACTCTTCCTTGAGTTTCCATTCTGAGGGTAGTAAAACATCATCTAAAAAGAGTTCTACACATTTTACATGTACATTAGAATCCCAAACTCAATTCTAATCATTAACATGTGTATGTTTCCATCCCACATGGATTAGAGGAACTAACCTACCTCAGTGAGCCTTTGTTCTCCAATCAATGGTAAGTATCAGATTCCTCTCAACAGACTCTTCCACAAACAGCAAAAACACATTATGATAAAAACAGATTTTTTACGACATCGTGATACTATTGAATCTATGATAAACAGAAGAAGTAATTCATGGAATGGTACGTCTTATGTAACTACATGTGATACGTTATCATCATGACTATATCAATTATCTTGAATGGCCCAACACACATAGGTTATAACAATCAATTTCTCTAGATTCATCTATGATCCAATCTTGGTGATACTGGTAGAAAGATATTATTTTCCACCTCAAACACTATTGTATAATGATTATGATTGTTATATGACTTCTTCCAAGAATAATATTTTTCAATATAATTCTATATCAAATGGACTTTCTCTGAATTCTCCTGAATGAGATGAGGTCCATGTAGAGCTACATCACCTACCTCTAACGAGCATAGAGGGGAACAACAAAACCTTCTCTGAAGGGGCACATATAGTGCCATCTAAAATTTTTACCTACAAATGTTTGTTTTTCGAAATCCCATCTTGTGGTATATTATATTCCTATTAACCACTGAAATCAAGGATACATTATTTAAGAATATCATATAACACATGTATCGTCGGCTCAAACTGGACATTGGTATGTGGGTGATATAATGTACTCAGAAGAAACTATGAACCCAATGCATTATATAAACCTTGGTAGAACTACGATGTAAATTGGGCATCTTATTCTGATATGATAGAATAAAGAATTATATAAAGTATCCCTATCAACTGGATATATATCGTCTAATGTTCATCATTAGAGATGTTATCCCGGATTGGTAGGAATTGTGAAACCTTGGTATACCAGTTAAAGACCACCAATAATTCATTGATTCTTAGAGGGTATCTGGTAAAATCATACATTGAATATATGGTGACATTATTCCATTTCAACCCATGAATAGAGAGGGGCTTTAAATGTCATGAAGGTTTCTGGTGCTCAACATTCACCTGCTGACTAGAGGAGCATCGAGTAATGAAGCCAACAATTTTCCTCCTCATAATAGGGAACCTATACTAATGAAGTATGTTTCGGTATATTCTAGTAATCTCAGGATAGACTTCCCAATCAATGGTATGATATTCCCTTATAAACTCTTCTTGTTTTTTATAATGAACTCAAATATTCCAATGGAAGAGAAGGGCCCCATTTTATCTAAAACCCTTAACCACATGGTGGGTCCTTTCCAATGATGACCTCCATCAAGATAAGGCCATATATATAAGATAAAAATCTCAATTGAACCTGTTCCATAATTTAGGATGTCACTTCCATTGTTATTGAAATAGGTTTCCATTTTTTTTCCTAATCTTCCAGGTTAATCTCAAAAAAGAGATCCATCATCTTCCACTCAATACTAGACTACTTTAGGTCTTCTGTTACTGTATTCCTTTTTTTGGAATCATCCATGACATTACCCTTCCTAGGTGTATAAGAATTCAAAATGTCAAATTACTATATGTATTCAACCCACGTGTGATGCCTTGGTTTCATGTATTATTGTGTGGAGATATATTAGAGGCTTTTTTGAACCATGTAAAAAACCACTCACCTAATAAATAATAATTCCTATAATTCAAATCCCGAACCATGCTAGATAGATCATGGTCATGCGCAGGGTAATTACACTCATCTATCCCCAACTATAAGGGCCGATATTCCTTGACATGATCATCCATCATCATAAATCCTCCCACAAAGATACATGAAGCATCATAGAAAAAAGTATAACTTCCTCCCATATCTAGAAAAATCAATACATGTGTTGATGTAAGACAACCCGTTAACTCTGGGAAAATATTCCCATATGCTTTAGTCCAGTGAAATTTCATACCCTTATTAGTCAAACATGTAATCGGTGAAATCACACATGATAATTCATTTTGAATCGACTATAATAACCTCACATCCATAAGATATTGTTTATTTCAAATATATTCTTAGTCGACTCCCAAATATCCACCATGTTATACATCACAGGGTCAGTGGATATGCCTAACTTTGAAATGATATGACCCAATATGTGATCCCAAATTATTAAATATTGGAATTTTCTAAACCTCTCTTATAACTAGTGCTCTCTATGTGTATTTAGTATGACCTCAAGGTTGATGAAATGGTCGTTTCTAGTGAAAAAAATACACTATGATGTAGTATATGAATATTATCACAAATGAATCAAGTTACAGGTGTAAAAAATAGTTCACCACAACCATAAAGTCTATGAGTGTATTCGTTAGGATGAATAGTATAACCAAATATGCATAAAATATGTGCATTATCTAAAACGCATTGCATGGTTTGTTTGATTACATCAAACACACCTGATGGTTGCCCAAACTCAAATCCATATTGGTAAAAACTATATTTCCTCATAGTAGTTTGAACAAGTCATCTATATTAGGCAGTAGATACTATCTTTTCACTATAATCATTTCCTATTAGTGGTATGCTATAAGTAATCTAAAGGTATCATCTGCCTTCTTGGTGAAAAGGATCATGGAACCTTAAGGAAATGTGTTGGGTCAGATAAAACCATTTACCTCTACATCATCGTGCTACTTCTTGAGTTCCTCGTGCAATTTACGTCTTATCCTATGTGGTGGAACAATAATGGGCGCAATAATTGGAAAACACTCGATGGTGGACTCAATCTCTTTCTCAAATGTAAGAAGAAGAAGTAAAACGAAAACACAAGGTTAAGAACTATACATATTCTACGGTCTAACTCTTTAGTTTATACACAATGCCTTCCAAGAATGGTTTTATGATAAAACAATGGACTCTTAGTAATTGGGAGGGATGTTGGGAAATTATATCATTATGAACATTCTAAACCAGAAGTATCTATAAATATATATAGGATAGGATAGGGAGTTTCCTTTTATAAATGGGTGACGGGACATGCATATAATTCATAAAATTAGTAAACTCTATCCACATTTTACACACACACCTGAAATGGATCCAAAATGAGTCATTCCCAAAAATTTGATGATATAAAATCTTTATATTTCCATAAATTTTAAATTAGTCAAGTTTTTTTTCATTATAACTCATATATGTTTAGTTTATATAATGGTAAACCCATTTTATCATAAATCATGATAAATAATTGTTACAGTTTTTCAATTTATTTAAATAAAAAGTTAATTTTACCGTATTATATAATATTAACAGTTAAGATTACAAATACCCAAAATATTGAACCTAATTGAATTCACAGAAATGGTTGATTTAAATTTATTCTTTAATCCTCAAACACTTCTTCAAAATTGTTTTCAAAAAGAGAGGTTATATTAATTAAAATATTTTTATATGAGAACTAAACATAATTTTATAAAATTTCATAAATTGGATAGGTTATAATATAATTTTAATAATTTTACTCTTAAAAAAATTATAAAAATTAAACTATTTAATTATTTACATAGATAATAATTATTTAACAAAAATAAAAAAAAATTCTATTCATCAAAAAATGATCTTTTTATAAAATTATAAACTATTCAGTGTAAGGTAAATTTTTCTAGATGATTAAAAAAATAATTTCCATTTTTCTATATAAATATTTTAAAATCATTAAAATATAATTTTAATTGTTTTTCCAAAACATGTGGAAGCATATTTTTTGAAAAAATACATTTTTTATGCATAAAAATGGATTGATTGTTATCCCATGATAATAAATAATATAATATGAATTTTAAAGAAATTGAAAATATAATATATAAATTTTATTAAAATTATTCATTAATAATTAATAATTTAATTTATTAATAGATAAACACATTTCACAAGGAAAACCAGCTTTCATAAAAACATTTATTTTGTATTATTGTTTTTTATTTTTAAATCTAATAAATTGACATCCTATGAATTTATTTATACATCTGAAGACCTATAATATTCAAACTATTTTCCATCATATCCATACCATCCAATTTAACAAATAGGTTATAAGATCCCTATTTATATAATATAGTTCTATGGTCCTTCAAGATCAGTGTTACATATTGTATATGATATTGAAAAAAATATTCTACATATAACATATCATGGTGTTACAGATGATCCTTAAATACATTTATGGAGACATCATTATTAAAATTTTAATTTATAATATTTTAATGGTAAAAAATTATATTATATTTTTTACATTTTCTTTCTACAAATATTCAAAAATAAAATTTTAAATTTTTAAAATTATAATTTAATTAACTATATATTATTGAGCATTAAGTATCTCAATTATCTAAATAAAACAAATAAATTGATTTAAATGTCCTGGAAAAATAGAAATTTTTAATGTAGAATTAATGATTAATGATTATAGTCCCTGATTAAAATGACATCAATTATGGTTCAACATAGGAGTCGTATTTAGAAGGGTTTCATCATGGAGTATGAACTTTAGTGGGAGGAAGGAAACCGCCATGATGTGGTTTCTAGGGTGCATTATATGGCCCCAATATCCATTGTAGTATGGGCCTACCATGGAATGATGGAAATTATCTTTTTTATGTAGACATGGGGTACCATAATGAGGATCCTCAAAGAGGTGGTGGTCTAAAAGAAACACATGGGTAGCATGACATTCTACATGGCATGGTCAAAGCTCCCTAGGACATGGTATTTAACAAACATTGTATGGTCACCTGAATCTTTACCATGTAATCCATTATGGCCTTAGGGCCACCAAATATTGTAATTTGGAATATTTAAGTAATTTAATTGGTCTATCTCAACCTAATTAAAAAGAAGATTTCTCTAATAAGTGAACAAAATGGAATTCAAAGAGATGAAGATGTCAAAATAATATATTAAATAATAAATAATATAATTAATAATGGATGAAATATTTACTTATAATTATTATATAATTTAAAAAAATTATAGTTATTATATTTAGTTTTTATTATAAATAATATTATAATTAATTATAAAATTTTATTTATTATTTTTTTTATCATTACATAACAATTTAATTATTAATATTGATTTTATTACTATTTACTAATTATATTTTTAGTTACTGTTACTAATTAGTATTTGTTTTATTAAATTATTTTTCATTATCTATTATAATTATTAATGATTATTATGAATTTTTAAATTAGTATGTATTTGTTTTCATCGTAGTCCATTATGTTCTGAGATTTTGTTCAACCTCAGTTGTGCTAGTTTGACCGGAAGCACAGTGAGGGAACCATGAAAAAACAAAGGATGATTGAGTAGTTGAACTAGTTTATCGATACTAACAATGAGTTAGGTGTATTTTCTATAAAATGAATCTCAAGTACGATGCTTTCAGGTTGTGGTCATGTGTTTGAAATCCATTTTCTATCAAAATAGTTTATCAAAAAATGTTGGAACTCCATATGATTTGTTTTTTATTGTTTATTTGGAAATTTTGTAGACGAAGTAATATATATTATATGGTCAGATGTAATACAAACATGACAATACATTCAAATGATGAAATCATATGTGGCTCCTCAACTCAAACTAAATAATGTGTGTGGAGTGAAATTTAATTCTGTGAAAATAACTATGGAATGTATAAGATTCATTATTATGATGTATTCAATTGGAGGGATTATGTTAAATTGATTATATAAGAGTACTGTTCATGGATTGTAAAAGTAAACATGTGAGATTTTCAAAATTTCACAAAACGTACCCATAGAGAAAATTGAGATAAAGCGATCCCTTACCTAAAAGGGGATATTGGTATTAAGATATGAGTTATGTATAATAACTCATATTAGATATATGAATATATAGAAGCAATATTCAAAAATTATGTATTAATATGATTAATATGATGTATTACTTCATAAAATTATTTTATTATTATCATATTTCAATTAACTTGATAAGAAGAAATGTTGTGCTCCCCATATAGAGTAGGTCTCATTTATAAACAATGTAAAATTATGTGGTTATTTTTCTTTCATTTTTTCAATCAACATATTCTGAAATTATTATCAATTTTCATCATAATACATCTAAAATATGAGGTAGTTATTTAGGTGAGTTTTATTTCTATGTTTTTAACACCATTGTTTGGGCACATGCAATACTTTTTCCAAAGAAATATATATTAATTGGTGATTTTTTTTATTTTTTAGATGATTACAGTAAGATAAAAAGATTTAATTTATGGGAATATTTTATTAAAAAATTATTTTGGATGATATCTATGTTGGAAGGCACGCATACATGTTCAAACATAATACATTAATTGGATTATTCTTAACTAAATAGATAATTATTTTTGGCTATTATAATTAAGATGAAACAATCATTTCAGGATGTTATTTTGTCTATCATTCAATATTAAATTAAAAAATTGTTCCAGTTTATAATAACCTATGATTAATATTATATATAAAATGATATGTAGATTCTAAAAGTGTATAGTGACTTTGATGAAACATATGAGGATTTTCTATAACTAATGGGATTATTTTCTAGCAATAATAAAGAGATTTATCATCTGGACACCGTTGAGTATTCATCCTTAATTATATGGGTTGGTTGATCAATGGTAATGTTTTTTGGATATTTGTGGCATTCAATAAATATACTGAAACATTTATGTACTATAATTAGTTCATTTAGTAAATTGAACATAATTATTTATTATACATTGTGTCTTGGTTTCCACCTCATTACGATAATATATGATAGTGATTATGACCTTGTTTCACATTCATTTTACATAGATATGAAGGATAATATTTATATGTATACTCGTAAAAAAGTGTGTTGGGTTTTTATGTTTTTCACATCAATTTTAATGGTGAAGGTGTTTAAGGTGATGTAAAAATCAAATTTTTTTAACATTGGTAAATATAAACAATGAAAAAAATTATTATTTTGATGGTTATTTATATTAGTTATTTTATAACTGAAATATAAAAGTGATATTCCACCCTTTTTATGTCTGTTATATTCTATCAAAAGTGAAAAATGGTCTTTTAAATCACTTTTATTATAACTGATGTTAAAAATATTGTTTTATGTCATTTTTAAATCTTTTATTTTATAACCAACACATATTATTTTCTAACATTGGTTATAAAATAACCGACATGACAAACTGTAGCTTTTTATACTCAGTTAATCTATATATGTAAAATATGAGATTAATGAAAGGAAAAAAGATAACATAAATATTATGGAATCTATAAAAAACCTAAATCATTGAAATAATTTTAATTCATTTCATACTCTTCCTTGATATAATTGTTTCGGATGGATGAACTGAAATAGTAAATGAAGCTTATGTGGATTTGAAGGAATTTTTGTCTCTGAACAAACCTTTGTCATTTTAATGTGATATTAAAAAGGATTATTCAAAATTTGAAAAATGTAAGAATAAAATGAGTATCAATTGAAAAAACTTATCATAAAAATTTTAATCATAGAAAAATAATTATACATACCATAATGACTTCGTCTAAAGAATAATCGATCAAAAGATTACAAATATTAGAATAATTGAATCAGTGGAATAATGATGATGGACCAAATAGTATATTGTTAAAGGTATACATGTGGATTATAAAAATAAATAAATTCAAATGAAAATAAAACTGTAGTATACTAAATTTTAGGCGGTAAATGATAATTCCAATGCCGCATTATGAAAAAAATTAATGCATTATTTTGTGAAATTTTTCATATATATTTTCATGTTGTTTTTTCAAATAGAAAATGGTAAAATTTATATTTCTTTTCAGTTATTCTAAAACTAATGTGGAACATGAATTTTCCATGACAATTTTATAAGAACCGACATAAAACATGGTTTTTTAAATTCAGTTATTTATTAACTAATGTTAAAAATCTAATGTAAAAGATATTTTATGTACTAGTGGTAATGTTTGTTTTTTGAATTTATGTGTGCCCATGTTATGAAAATAAATGAATGTTTCAGATATATAATCATCATTGATTGATTATAATGGTTGTTAATAGTGATAAATGTTCATGTTAAGAGATTATTTATTGTCCTTGATGTTAACTCAGTCATACTCTAAATAGCTTCCATTTTCCTTTTAAACATTGTACAATAAAGAATGTGATTAGTAATTAGGTATGATACATTATAATTATAGGTATTTCAATATACTTTATTACCCTTTTAATTATTATAATATCAACTTGTTCAATATATGGGCCTCCAAATTAGGAATTTGATGAGCATATTGAAGAAATTCATTTGTTTTTAAAAGATGTGGATGATTATATTATATATATTTTAATATAGAAAAGTTAATTGATATATTATAATGTCCTGAGATATGTCCAATTTACCACTAATATAATGGAGTATATTATTAGAGGTCTGAAATATGATTTTTAATTAATGATCAGAAGCATAGTGGAAAGGACATTTTTTCAGGGTGTGAATTACTTATTTTACTAATCAAAAGAGGCTCATCAAGGTATATAATTAGGGATACACTTTTATTAAAATGTCCAATTATTAATTTAAATTAAAATATAGCAATATTTATCATTTCTTGATTTAATATTGAAACTAAAAGAGATCCTCTTTTAGGTTAGAATGTGGCATTACCCACTCAATTGAAATAGTGGTTGAGTAAAAATGGTATTTCTTTAAAAAAGGAACTAGTGATTATAGTAATTTATTGTTTTTTAGAATACTTGTAAACATTTAATTGCAACATGTCCATAAATAAACTTATATTAAGAGAATAATGTTGACCAAGTATATTATATCATCACATTGTTTTACTGTTAAAGTGAACCGTGGATTCTTGTTTGATTTATTATCATTTAACTCTATCTGGTGGTTAACCAAAAATTGTCCCCAATTTGATTAGAATGTGATAATGAGAAAGGAAAAAGTATAGTCATATAATAAATGAAATATATTGGACAAAAAATGGGGGTAAGACTATAATGAACTATATGTACTGGGGAATTAAATAATCCTAGAAAATATCCCTTTGTAGAAATTAAGATATCGAGACCTCATTAACATTAACAATCAATTTTGTATTTTGAAACATTTTTTAGAACATTTTATTTTATTGAATCCAAATTTACATTTCTTGATGTTTTGTGATAGTATGTAAAAATTTCAGCTTATAATTCATATATATTATATATAAAATGTTTTTCATTACAAAATAAATATCAACGTATATATCATAAATGTACCCTTTATAAAAACCCATGATACACATGTTTCATATGATGCCATATAGGGTCATTCCATTTCCCCTAAATGTGGTTAGAGGCCACACCATTTTAGTAACATCATAGACCATCCTACTATAATATGAGATCATTGATGTGAAGTCTTACATTGGCTAGTGATGTGTGATTTTAGATTGTTCAGTCATTGGATAATTGAAGTACCTAGAATGGGATAGAGCCTAAGAACACATACATTTTTTAAACTATACAAAGTGATGATCATCAGCCTGGAGGATTCCATGATTATATTGGGAATCCCTATTAATATATTCTCAATGATATAAAGTGTTTTTAATTATTCATTTTCATGGTCAATATATTACTTGACATAAGGGATTATGATGATTAATGGTTTTTAAGGGATAATCATTAATGAATTCCATTAAATATATACAATCATTACATTTCCTGCCAATGAAAATGAAGAAATAATTTTTTTAGGAAATTAACGTACTTACATTATTTTATTTATCATCATAATGATATTTTTAAACCTTTAATGATATGTGTACATCTAATGTATTTAAGCTTACTTAAGGACCACATGGATGTAAAAATATTCAACCAAAGAACAGGTTTTTTTAGAAAATATAGGAAATGATATATCTCATGTAACATTCATAAAACATATATTCTATGATATTTTATTCTTTTCAATATGTTGTTCTGAAGGAGTAACCCTTTAATTTTCCCCTAATGTTCATGCTTACTTTCTCATTTAAATTTTATATGATTTTTTGTGTGGATTTTGGCATGTTTATACTTTCAATATATTTAGAAATAAATTATGAATTTTTATATAATAAAACTAAAATTTCCTAAAATATAACTTATAAGAAGAACGTGTCCCATATACATTCTAACACTGACATACGTTATATACACACTTACATATATATGGTTGATAATATTTGATGATATGTCACACCTGATTTTTTATTATATAATTGAATTATTATTAATTTTAAAATAAAAGAGATTATTCAAAATTATAAATTCATATTTTGTTTTTTAAGGTTTAATGGATTAAATATCTCGACCATTTTCCCCGAGGTCTTACAGTGTTCTGCAAAATGGTACTTGTTCTTAAAAATTTGTTGTACATAATATAAATTGTCTCATTAATGAGTGAATCTGTATGGATCATGTTAAGTAGATGTTCAGGTTCCTACAATACATTCCAATGTCACCGATTAAATTTTCATAAAATAATTCCTTGAATATGTTAGGGAAGAATAACATTGATAGGATACAATTCATGAACTATATATTGGGATGTGGGAAAATGTGATGAATCCCAATTACAATGGTGGATATGGTATTAATTCATCTATCTAAATAGTTATATTATAGATCTGAGTATACCTAATATTGTTATGAAGTATTACATGACATGGATAATCCTATACTGGCTTGGTGATATCTCATTTATGTACATAATAACTCTTTTATAAACTATAATTTAATATACCTTTATTTGTTCGATATATATATAGTATCTTAAATCCACTTCTTTGATCCATTAAAGTGGTTAGTTTTTTACGATGGATTTTTTCACACATTAATGGTAGAGAATATTCAAACCATATAAGAGAATTAGTGTGGAATACTCTTCGGTGTTGCTTAGTATTTTGTTCCTTATTCTATTCTCCATGGTGTTATGGGCCATTATTGATGTCCCATATGATAATATAGCACAAGAGAGTCTTATCAAGCATGATCATCTTGATAGTCATCCAAAACCTACAACTAATGAACCATAACCTCAATTTAAGAATCATATTTTTCCTTATTTGACATATCTAATTTATAATTTTCATGTTCCAATTTTAGAAACTAGTACACATGATATTGTTATAGGGGTCACAGTAATTCTATTACATGTTATCTTAGGTAAAAACCAAAACTCATGTAACCCAGAACTGATGTATACATTATTATAGTAGTATAAAATATAAATTCTCATATGATGAAGGATCAATATGTTTAGAAGTTTTAAAACATCAGTTATATTCATGATTCTGACATTTCATTGGAAATTAAAAAACATAACAGAAGAAAAATTATTGTACTCCTAAAACCATTAAAAATATTATTTTTAATTTCCTAGGTAAAGGAAAACAAATGATGTTTATGATTGGAGTCTTCGGTAACAAAATTTATGGTGGAATATATTAGGAAAAAATAATCCATAACCAATATAGAAAAATGGATAAATCAAAACACATTACATTCAGTCTACAACACGAGTTCAATGTTTATCCTTATATACAATCAACAAAACAAATCACAAGGTAAATATAAACTACATTCTTGACAGAATATATTTATAAATAAAAATATTCATAATATTATCGTCATGGAATTTTATATGATATCATGAATCTTACCATCAATACCTTGGCCTAGAAAAATTCATTACATCAGTAGGTATACACCAATTAGTCAACTAATGTGTCCACATATTTTAATTCAGGATACATATCAATGAATTTTGGGGATTTCTATATTGAGACCCACCCATCACTTAATCAACTTGATAATTACTTATAAATTAAATTATCAATATAATTCATTTCATATTTTTTTTATAAATATGGATTTATCCATATTGACTCAGAAATATTTAATATTTCCTTATCTAATTAAATAAACATCCTACAACTCATAACATATTTTAAAATGGAATATAGTTGAGAGAAAATTAAAGTGATGTAAATAATTATGTATAAATACATGATATTTATGTAATGGATATATAGGATAAAATAAATTTTAATGAAATTATCGTGAGTGATAGGAATATGATCATTCTAAAGTTAATAGACACAAAACGGAATCAGTAAAGGAACAAAAAAGACAATCAATTCATCAAAAGTGAAGGTTATAAATTAAAACCAAGCATCTTAAAAATAGAAAATAATAGAGAATTATAAATTTTAAAAAAATTATAAAATTTCATTGGAATAATTTTATAAATCACTTTCAAAATTATTTTTGTCCTATTATAAAAATAATAGACTTTCTCTTGAATAAAATATTATGTAAAAATTCATAAAAATTAGATAAATTTATTTTATCAGGAAATAAATATTTAATTTTTTAATTTAATCATGATAATGTATAGTGACTACGACTATAAGAAAGTGTGTGTATTCCATACATGTTAAACATTTATTTTTTCAATATTTTAAAAAAGTTTAAAACCCACATACAGAAAAATTGAATTGATTCATATTTTTTCATTGGTAATGAGTTTAAAAAAAATTAAAATGAATTTTATAAACCTTTAAAGAATAAATAAAACTATTATTGAGTCATTTGAATAAACATTGTCATGTTAGAATAGTATTTGGAACGAAGACAATAAAATAATATTTATTTAAAAAAATCCCTCATATATATATATTACATGTTGATTTTTAATCCCGCAAGAGAATAAATGGAAAATGAAAATATAAAACCCAGGCATAACTATAGCATAAGAAAATATATAGGGTTTATGAGACTTTGATCTTTTAATTTTTCCAATTAAACTATGAACATAAATACTATGGATATTGAATGATATTATAAGAGAGATTTTGTACATTGGGACACTTTTTAGTCATATGTGTTTGATCCTCCAGTGTAATTAATTTATAATTTATATTTAATGTATTAATATTTTTGTTCAAATTTATTTATTAATACAAGGTCCTTTTATAATAATTTAAAATCCATTCAACGAATAGTTTTTTGGTTGACCATTTATGGTTATTCAGTTAATTTCACCAATAGTTTAGCTTTACACTATTCTTTGTTAAAGGTGTTATGAAATGGTTGCATAATATAAATAATCTTAATAATTTCTTTAATAAATTTTTTATTTATTTATTATAATTTTATAATTATCAATTCACGGTGGAAATAAAAAAGCAAATCACTTCATTTCATGGAGGATGATTTCCACACAAACACATGAGTGATGTTATCATTTTCCAATGGGTAGATAGGTAAGAAGATTGATTATATAATATAAACCTAACCAAAAACATTTCAAAAAAAAACATATATAATAATTACTTCCAGATTTATATCCATCCATGTAAATTGGTGTCAGAAAATGAGTTACACTGCTACATGGAGATGGTACTTCAAACCCATGCATTAGTGATTTTTCATTTTCCCTAAGAAGGATAGAATTTAGAAAACCAATGAAACAATAACATTAAAAAATAAATTTTTGGTTAATATACTAATTTTAATATTTTTTAAATTTTTATGATGATTTTCAATGGGTTTAATGAGTTACGAACTTGAAAGTGCTCGATATGAATATATATCTTTTTTTTGGAAACTTCCATTATATTAAATCATTACAATTTATGAAAAAAATAATTTGTTAGAAGTTTGACATCTATGACATTGGGAAATATATAGGTAGGTTATTTGGGTAGGTGTTGGTCAAGTTAATATTCCCACATAGTGTGTAGAAGATAATATAGAGGGTTCCCATTTATAAGTGTGGTGGTTGGAAAACATGTAAATTTAGTAAAAATAATTATATAATAGATGTTTCTATCAACTAATGTGGCCAAAATAATAATCATAGATATGAATATAAATAATTTTTAGTTGAAATAAAATAAAATAAATGTGGTTGAATTAGTTTTTATGTTATCATAAAGTCTTATTCTTTTATTGTAAACCCTTTTAAGTCATTTTACCATTAACTGAAGTGGTTAACATTACCCACGATTACTGTTCATTATGAAAACAAATCAAGTAGGAAATATAATATAAACTTAATTATGATGATTCTAAATGTGGATTCCATTTTTGATGGTTCAATTTCTTGAATATGTAGAAATTACATTAAAAATAAGTTTGTAAAATGCAACGAAACTCGTTTTAAAAAAATTGATCGAAGAATAAGAATGACTATATAGAAATATCAATAATAATATTGAATCATATGGTATTAAAGTTGTTATTTTAAAGAAATGTTGATTTATTATTATTTAATAACTAAAATAATATAAGTTATCATTGTAAATACTTGATTATGTATGTAGAAATATAATAATTTTTACTAAAAGAAAACATTAATCAAATTTCCAAAATGATAACTATATATTACTATTCTTGAAATTATGTTTGTATATTAATTATATAAATCCTTAATATTTATAAATATATGTATATCTTATAAATATTATTCATAATCATTCACATTGTTCTTCAGTTATTTTTATATCACAAAATAAATAATTTTTCTAATATTAATTTTTTTAACTCTTTATATAAAAATAATGTATTTTCTAAAAATATCATAAAATAATTCAAATATAATTTTAACATGATAAACTAAAAAATGAAATTCATTTCATAAAATTAATATTTTAAATTTTTGGGAAATTAATTTTTTATTAAATTATTAAACAATTATATGGGAATTATAATGTCATTTCATTAGAAATAAAAGCTTACGTACTATAATTGATGCTTGAGTGTTACACATTATATTATTTAATTAGACTCTAGTGATAGATATGGAATTTTATTCTTCGTTTTTTTAGTGTTTATGTTCCTTGTACAAAACAGTCAATTTATAACTATTTGGGGGAAGACCAATCCAGTGTCATTTTTCTTCCATCATGGTAGAATGTTCTAGAATATAGTCATCTTCGTTATATATATGATATTGGATGTTAGATAAACCATCATTCACATAAGATGATGAAGAGGATGATTCTGAATTTTTAATATAGTAAGGGAATAAACCAGTTCCTCTTTCCCAATTTCTATAAAATTTTTAATTTTATTACCAAGATAATCCCTCTTTTTCAGAGGGTTGATAGAGAACCCTTACCTGACCTGAAGGTCTAGAAAAAAATAGAAAATTTTAGATAATAATATATAATGTTCCATGAGAACATATTCATTTGAAAATTGGTCCAAAAAACCCACAATATAATATCCCCTCCCATGTGAGTTCATTATATGTACACTTATATAGAGAAATATTTATCCTTTGTACTGTCAATGAATCCATCTTGAAAATATTCCCATTCATCATATATTTTAATATAAAATAAATATATTTTAAATTTATCAATTATAAATGTATTTTGATTGAAAAATATATTTTTTAATAATAATATTAAATAATACTAATTATTTTTGATCAAGTATTAATTTACTCAAATCGATATATACCTAGTACTAATAATTGCATTAGTGATAACAATTATTAGTAATTTTTCATATTATTAAAATTTATAATTTATAATTTATTATTAATTACTGATATTATTTATCAGATTTGTATTATGTTTAATATATTTTATTTATTAGTTACAAATTTAATATTTCAAGATAATAAGAATAAATATTATTATTTATGTAAACATCATTTGTTTCTTAGTTTTTGTAATGTTCCACCACCAACCATCTAACCACATCCTCTATCACCTCCACCTTCTACTCTATTATTCTACAACAACTAACTGTTTCTTGACCCGTATTTAGATCCACCACTACTCAAGTAATTAGTATTTTGTATTTATAAATTAATAATGATACAATCAGTTGGTAGAAATGTTACTTTCCAATCAAAAATTGTCTTTATCCATGTTAGGTCACCGTTTTCACTACAACATCACCAATATCTATATAGAAAATTATGGGATATAGAATGCTCTAGAATATACCATTTTGTGTTTATTGACTATTATTTTCATTGAATAAAATCTTGATGTTAGAATACAATTTTTTCAAATCTAATGGTCTGGTGGTTGTTGGTGAGGGGATAATTATCATTTCACAACTAATAACATCAGTAGGGTTTATCCAATGAAACACACAACTATTCTAACATCCATAATGAATTTGGTCCTTTCTTCTAGTGGAAGGTAATCATTTGGGGTTTCAAACACAAAGACATATAATAAATAAAATTATTCATGATTGTGGGAGGTCATTCTCATCACACCCATCTAAGGAAGTTGTTTTATACTATGGGGAATTATTATATATTTATTATATGTATGTGAATTTCTCCAAAATCCTAATATGAGAGGGGTTACCCGAATAAAAAAAATAGTTGTTTAATCTCTCATTATGAAAATCGTATTCTATTAATGATGTCGTATGTATGTATCAAAGGTTATCCATTTTTTCCTATAATATGAAATTGGTATAGTCCAATTTTTTTAATCTATATAATCCTGAACTCTATATATTAATACCATCTAGGAAGGCTATTTTTTATTTTGAGAATGGGATTGAACATTCAAGAGGAATCCTAAATATCCTTTGAAATAATTAATGAAAATATATAGAGTTCATTTAGGTCATAGCCATATAGTTTAACTTTTAATAGAGAGTACATATACGATGGAACATGTGAATATTGTATACATATATTATAACCTTAGTCATTCCATATTCTTACCTAGTAGAAGAATTTTTTGATTGCATGAATCTCTGCTCTAAAAAGTCTTCTTTCACATATATTCCACTGTGTGTGTAGTTTTATCCTAGGTAGGGGTTGGGGTTATAGGTATCAACAACCTGAATCTATAATTCTTTTAATGAATATTATATTGAATATATGGGCTTGAGTTGAAGAAGGGAGTGTTGTATCACAAGTATCATTTGATCCAACTAGTGGTCCTCCATGACATCATATTTTTAAATTGTAATAAATAGTGATCTATGATCACTATTTCAATACCATATTTATTGATCGCATGGCTTGATGAAGGATTACCCATGATCATATTAACATGACAAAGTGCCAATACAAGATTAGTGACAAATTTTTTATTCCTTTCTGGGATGAAGCTCACATTTCAGGTTCCATTAATAAATAAAAGATGGAATGTTGGAAAACCTTCCTATGATCAGTAAAAAGGTCACACAAATAAAATAACCTTGTCATCGTAAAAAACCATTACTATTCTTTACATAATTTTACATTCTTTTAATATTTTTTTATAAATCCATTGTCATATTCTAATCTATTGTCCTACTAAGAATCACCTGATCAAAATGACATGTCTAAAATACTTCACGTGATAGATTTTAGATGTATATTGGACACAATGTGATGATACATTCATGTATGAGTTATTTTATATGATCATTAGACTGATTAAAAGTCTACATCACACATAATATGGAAAATAATTGTAAATCCATTGACATAAAGCCTGCTCCATTTTCAACATTAATTTTATAAATGTATTGTTCAATTTTTATTTGTATATTAATTGAAATGTTTCAAGATCAAAAAAATCATCTGAGATACATCATATGATCAGTTAGGCAATCTGATGGGGATTTTCATGATTAGGGTGACTTTTCTAGAAGAATTATCTGGAATATAAGGGCTAATTTAGAATCCATAATGAGATCACAATTTCATGTTAGAGGGGAATTATGTGATCATGAATAGATCACAAGAATCACATGATCCCTTTACATGATTCTCATTTAATTTATTTTTGGGGAAAATAATACATATACAGTTATTATTTCTAAAATCATAAACTTTCATATTACCATTTTGATGGTGTAATAAAATCCACCCACCCATAAAATTAAAGTCTAAAAGAATAAGGAATCAGTTATAAGGAATGTAAATCCATATTGGATTCCATTTGGATTCCACTATTCTATGTTATGATAATCTATTGTGCTTTCAACTCCCCATTAATATTATTTGAGATTTTCAATAAATATTGGAGGTAGGGGCTGGCCATTTCACATTTAAACCATGCTTATAGAGATATCGTGATCTCCTTCCTTATATGAACTCTTTAGAAGACCACTTTTCTTAACCACTTCATGAGAACTATTCTCAAGGCTTGATCATGTGATCTCATCATGTGACCCCGTCTAAAATCCATATTCCGATAGATCTCTTAATAATTCCAAAAACTAATCAAAAGAAACTTATTAGGACCATAATCCATAACCATGTCAATTTTTCTATATTGTGAATTTCACGGGTTTCATGGGGGGCATCATGTGATCAATTGATCTTAATGTGATTCAAATGAAATTCATATGGTCATATGATCAGAATTTGAAAATTGTATCAAATGACCTAGAGATGTTATACGGGTCATGCGTTTCGTGATACTTATGATATTTTCAATAATCACGAACCCTTATATGGGTCACACGATTCAAATAATTCCCCCTGATCTATAAAATTATTTTACTCAATCTGGAAAGTATCATTTACCAATCTAAAAAATTAATTCTTGTCTATATAGATTGATTATAACTAATTTTTTTTTTATGATATGGCTTACTAGGGATCCGTGATTATCGGTAATCACAATTCCTAAACTGGGTACCGAACGTTTTCTTATAATAACTTTTTAAATTATCTTTAACCAAATGATCTGTATAACTCTCAATTATCATAAAAATTACCATTCTATGGATTCTGAATTTTTTAAGACAATATAATTACTTTTATTGATATAAATCATCTATATATATAGCTATCATCATCTATTAACATCATTCAAATGATAGTTTCAAATTTTAGTTATATAATTATAGCACTGTCATATGGCCTATCTTGTTTGATGGATAATTCCCCTAAGGTTCCACATGGTTGTATCTATCCCTTCATTCAATTTCTCATAAATACTCAAGAATACTTTTTTCTCTCAATATATCATATAATGTGGTTGGATTTCAAATTGGTACTCAGGTCATGGAGATAACATTTCAGATGACTGGGAAAGGATATTCTATGTTAGCTACAACTACAAAAAAATTTGTATCAACTGTGTATTAGTCATAATTATGAGGTGGAATTGATTTTTCAGTTCTTCATGTTTCATCAATCACAACATCTTAGATTGATGATTATCCATTGGTGCACTAACAACAAATCTTTTAATCTAATCCTTGTTGAGATAGGGATCATTATATAGGATATTTTTTCACTAGGGGGAAACCTCCTCTTGTGAAAAAATATGAATAAATCATTACTAAAATCAATGTTTGGGATTATGGTGGAAGAACTCAAAATATTATGTGATACATACTCATTATTGTGAAGGATAAGTTAATAATGTAATTAAACATATGTTTGATCTTTTATTTCATGGATTATTTCAACTTTTTTCTATTTCAATACCAGACTTGGTAAACTAACACATGCCCGTGTTGTACCCATTATCTATATGTTAAGGTAAATTATTTAATTGAGTTGAAATTCCTGATGATTCTCTAAGATCCTTGTATATTTCTATGTTGAAGTTAATCTAGAGCTCATGATACCCCCCAATGAAATTTTTATCTACGGTGATGTAAAATATGCCTAGAGGTGGGGGTGAATAGTCTTTTTAGAAATATAATGATGTAACAAATAGAGTTTTTAAAATAAATATCATTAGTGATTGAACTGTTCTTTATATGAGTTTCCTTAGAAAGAAAATGAAATTACACAAATATTTAAAATGATTTAGATAAAAAATATTGTAGTACACTCCATAATCATCACAAATCATTGAGAATAGTGGTACCCACAATGAACCTCTCTTTTAAATGTGTCATAACCTTGTTACAGACAATGCCTTTTACAAGAACCTAGAGGCATAACCTATTCTTTTTATAGTAGTTTCAACCAAGTATCCTTACCTGAAATATGATTTAGAGAACAACATAGAATTTATTTTAGGCTGCAAAATAACAATATGATGAAATACATCGAGTTTTATTGTGAAATTGTGAACCAGACTCGAGAAAATATGAAAATAATAATAAATATTTAAAAAAGAAAAATAAATATATAGAGATTAGAATATTATAAAATAAATTAAATTTATTGATGTTTAATGATTATTGATCACTTGAATGGAAGAATACTAAATGTATGAGTTATTTTATGACAGTAGTAAGAGTACTGACGTCGTAAACGTTTTTGAATATATTAGATTAATAAGAATTTGTGTCAAATTTTTATCACAAATCATATATCAAATGATATTCTCTAGAATTAATTTTGTTCCATGAAGATGTATCTTGAACTAGTAAGACAATGATCATCTAGGAACATTTCCTTATACAATAACATCATGAAACATACTAGAGTTTAAAAGTAAAATAATATTATTGTTACCTTCATTCATAAAATCCGTGATTAAAAATTAATAACATTCACATTTTTACATATTCAAAAAACAATTATATAAAATATTTTAAGTAATAAGTTTTACCTATATACACAATTCAATATAATAATATAAATTTTAAAAAAATCATCTAGATTATTTGGATATTCAAATTTTATAAAATAGATCATTTAACAAAAAACAACTGAATGTATTCAAGTACATAAAATAATGATTACAATTAATTTTTATACAATATTACACTTATATTTCAACAAAATATAATAAAAAATATACATATAAATTTATTTTAATGAAATAAAATAAAAAAATAATATTTAATATAGAAAATAATAATAATATAATTGACAGTCGATTGAAAATTTGAGCTATATGTTTATCCATAAGTAGACTAGATCCACTATTGAAATAAATATAAGTGAATTATTCTACTACCTTTGGAACCAAGATTTGTAGCTTTATTCGGATATAAGTGAAATAGAAAGTGGTAGATTGATTCCTGTACCAGTGAAATAGATTGTGGTAGCTTGATTCTACTACTGATAGAATAATGATATTCTGGTGGAAGAATGTTTTAATGGTGATATAATCATCGTAATGAATTTGATTCTGAATAATGTATTTGAAGGAAAATATATATGGTTGATTCTGTGACTGTGAAAGGGAGTTTCGATCAGTGAATGTATATTACATTGAGGATGAACTACAGGTGAATACACAACAGTTGAAAAAAAATTATAAATGACTTTTCTGCCTATTGGATATATTATAATATTGAAAAATATTACTACCAATTGATATCCAATGGTAGAAAAATAGTGAGTAGTAGATTGTGCTACTGGTGGATAATTACTACTATAGTTGGCTACAAGTAATATATTGATAAAAACCAACATCACTGTGAGTTATCATGGAGAAACTTCACTGAAGAATGAATAAACAATAGTTGGAACAATTTATCTACCATTGTGGTTCAATCAATGTGTAGATATAGAATAATTTTGTGAACGTGATATACTAATGAAATGATAACACCTTCTATTTGAATGATATGTTATAGAAAATAAGGATTTTTTGTTGGTCTGAACAACTGGTGAAGAATTATCTACTGGTTGTAGGTAAAAAAATAACTTCTAGTGAAAAAGGAGATGTGTTCGGCAAAACCAATGGTTTACCATTATACATATCCATTGGTGATTGAGATTGAGAAGGGATAAAAGATCTAACTGTAAGAAAAATATATACCTATAATGTTAAAAAATGTGATATTTTCATTGAAGCCACTAATGGTGGCATCGAACCCGCACTTTATTCTGGATTGTGGAATATTGTGTTTGAGCTAGAAAATTTTTAAAATATTACACAAGAAGGGTGGAGTGAACAAGTGAAATAAAGAAAAAATGGTTAAGAAGAAGATAATCTATTTTTACTCTAACATGTTTAGGATAATAAAAGTTATTCTGGAGATCAGAAACAGACTAAACAGTGGGGATAAATTTGTTCTTACAATTTATCACTATCTAAGATATCTAGAATATATGAATAGTGATAGTAGTTCATTATCTTACATGATTTCACAATTCAGTGAATACATGGTACAATAATCAACACGCAAGATGTTTCTTTGGAGCTTTCATTAGGGGATTAGTACCCACAACCCTCTACTCACAGAATAAATGATTACATGCCCAACTCAAACACCATCTTGAAACTATTAACATGCTTTATACATGTGACAACCCATATTAGTTATGAAATATGAATAAAGGAACACTTCAATGCCTCTTTGTGGGATATCAGTGGCAGACCTTCCCTTAGGGTTGACCCATTGGGTCCCCTTAGTGTGGTTGGGGCTATCCTCAGTGGGTAAAAATAGATGGCCCAATATGTTACATAATAAAAAAATTAAATTAACATTATGTAAATAAAATATAACCCACATTAAAACATTAAAATTATTAAAAAATAAATATCATTACAATATTTTAATGTTTAATGTCACCAACATAAATATAAAGTGATTAATTTTTAATAAATTTTTTTAATTTCTACAAAATGAATGAAACAATAATTTAAAACATCATATAACATTTTTCAATTATTAAAACTAGTTTCAAATACTAATAAAATCCCTTTTTGGTAAATTATAGAACAAAAAATTTATAAAAAATTTCCATAAAATTATTCCCCCTTTTGAAATTTATAAAAAAGTATATTTGAATTTAATCAAAAAACGGGATTCCTTTTTCATAAAAATAAACTACATTAAAAGTAATATAGTAATCAATTTTACTATGAATTAATATATAATTACATTATTAAATAAAATTATAATTAATATAGTGTAATATTTTCACAATGATGTTTAAGAGGTGGTATCTAATTAACATTTAATCAGAGTAGATAAATAACATTCAATTTCAGAACATATGTAAAAGGTTTTTAATTTTTGGTATTATACTATAAATATATTATATGCTTATATAATTCTTATTTAAAACATAATTTTCTCAAACATAACAGAATCCAAGGGTTTCTTGAAAATATTATCTAACTGCTTCTCAGTAAGAAGAAATTCTAAAACAAATATAACCATTATTTACGTAATCCCTAAAAAAATTAAATATAAAATATATGTGTTTTGTAATATTGTGTTGAAGTGGTTCTCAATTAATTGAAATAGCACTTGTAATATCATAGTAATAAGATTTTTTTAAAACTAATAAAAATCATAAATTTTTTTTCTTATCCAAATACAACATGCAGAGGAACTAGAAGTGGAAACATATTCATTGTCAGTGGTTGATAATACTACTTATAATTATTTCTTACAACACTATGTAATAAGTAATTTCTTAAATTGTGACACAAACATATAGTGATTTTTCATGTCAAATATGAATCCTTCAAAATTAGAATAATAGTAAGATAATAAAAAAATCTCATTAGAATAAAAAAATCCCGTACAAACAATAACCATGATAATTCTTATTTATCTTTTGACATCATTAAGATGACTTTATTGAGGATTGGGCTGAAACATTTCACACGCAATATATAAGAATAATATTTTTGGTCTAGAATTAGTGAGATATAATATGGTTCATATCATGCCTCTATATAGTTTAATATCAATTTTATTTTCAGAATCGTCCACATCCAATTTTGAATTAGTACTCAATGGTTTTTTCAAAGTCTTGCAAGTATCAATTCGAACCTATTTTATGTGTTCTTCAGCATAATGAACATGACATAATAAAATACCATATTTACTATAATTAATTTAAAGTATAAGTAATATTTTTAGTTTTACAATTCAACCCATTTAATATTAATTTTCCATTAATTTATAAAAATAATTACAAAGAGAATCATTTGTTGAACCAAATATTTCTTCATATATATATATGTATAACCTATATATCATTGAATATAATTTTATATGAATTTTTGATTGAACATACCTTTAACAGATTCATTTTATAATAAAAACTGTGAAATTCTTTTACTTAGGGATCTTAAATCATGCTTAGGACTATATGAAACATTATTATGATTAAAAAAATGACTTCAAAACATATCTTTTTCCAATATAGGGGGTTGACTAACATATATTTCCTCTAAAATAATTTCATTTAATAAGGATATTTTTTTTCAAAAATTTGAAATAATTTTATGTTTAGAAAACTATAAAAGGACAACATAATTTTAATTTCTCACATTTTAGTGAATGGTGAAAAATAATAGTCAATTTCAATTCCATATTACTTTTAATAAACATGATACAATATTATTGATTTTTTTTAAATATGTTCCTTGCTTCATCATTTTTTTATAAAAATACATTTAGTTCCAATAAAAGGATTATATTTTGAAAATACAACTAAATAATGAAATAACTATATGTGTAATTAAAATCTTTGAAATGACTATATGTTTAATTAAAATTTTTGAAATGTTAATAAGGTGTCTTATTTAAGAATGTTCTAATTGAAACTCTATTTAAAACATAATTATCTATATTTATATCTTCTTCCCAAAAATATATAGATTTACTAAGTTCTATTATCACAATGCTGTCCATTTTAAATATTGATATGTTATTACTTTCTACTATACCATTTTTTTATTACATAGGGGATGAGAAATAATGATCGCATTCATTTGAATAAAAAAATTTATGAAATTATAATTTCAAAAATACACAACTTATATCACGTTCGATAAAGATGACTGATACTTTTATAAAATTTTGAATAACATTAAAGAAATCACAAAACATGGATAAAGATTCATTTTTTTGTATAAGGAATAAATCCATAAGCATTTTCTAAAATCATCTATAATTACAAATTCATACTTATTTCCAAAATAACTAACAAATTGTATAGGTTCAAAAAAATCAAGATGCAATAAATCGAAACATATATCAATAAAAACATCATTTTAAGATGTAAATATTTTTTAAAAATTTTTAAATTGAAATCATACACCAAATATTTACTTGTAGTTATCTTTCATAATTTTAGATCATATTAATTGTTTCAAAGTTGTTGGAACATTCTAAATATTTCACTCTTATGAATCTTTTGCCACATAATATCATTTTGTTCCACCACAATCAAACACTTAACCTTTTATCTTGTTAGATCAGAGAAATCACGAGTGCATTAATTTTCTTTTAAAATTGTAGAAAATAAATTTTTTTTTTATAAAAATTAATTTATAATTCTCAAATATAAAATTTTATCCATCATCAAAAAACTGGGATTTACATAAAATATTATTTTTTCAAAGAATATAAAAAAAATATTGAAATAATAAATATTTTATAAATACTTACTTCACCAATACCTTAAATATTATCATTAGTGTTGTCCCAAAATGTGAAAGTCAACCATCACATTAATTAAATGGTATAAATTTTGAATGATCAAGTATCATGTTCAACGAAAATCCATTGTTTAAGTACCATGATATTTTGAGACTTTTATGGTAGATTTACTCAAATTTAAGAAAACAAATTTTTGTATGCATACAAACATGGGTCCTACTAGATTGATAAAAGAAATCATTGGCACCAAATTTTATTTAAATCATTTGTTAGTGGGTTGATAAGAAAATAAATATATAAAAATTTATGGTTTACTATTCCATAATTATTTTTTAATCTCGTTTAACACTCATTGGTATAATAAACTTTCATTATAAATTAAAAATAAGTTACACTGAAAATTATTCCTTTTGATCTTTTAAAAAATTTAGTTTTATTTAAACTTATTGTCAAACAGAAATATCCAAAGAAAAATTATTTCATTTAAAAAAACATTATCAAATTGTTCCATTACATTTAATAATTTAGATACATTCTCTTTAATATTCATAAAATAATTTTTAAAATCCAAATACTCTTTTTCAATATGTTCTAAATATATAAAAATAATATCATTTTAAAAAAAAATTAGTGTTTCGAAATTCATTGTTTTCATTCTTAAAATTAATACAACAATTTTCATCATTAGTTCGGTCATACAAAAATGAATTAAATTTTCAACCTTGATAATTATCTTTTATAGCCTATTGGGTTTAAACTATTTATTTTCCACTTTCAGTTTTAGTATCATGGATTTAAAATTCTCTTTAGATTCTTCATTCTAAAGAACACATATTTTCATAATATTACATTCCATTTTAATTTATTCAATTTCTTTTATCAAATTTTTATTTTTAATTTTTAATGTCACTATATATTTCAATATCATGAGTCTATCATTCATTAATTCATAATTTTCATTAAAGATTTTCCTAACATTGGAATTCACTAAATCAGAAACATATCATGAATCATAAATAATTTTAGTTTCATTTAAAAATAAAAATAAATGATGAATATTATAGTTGTTATTAACGGATTAAATATTTAATCATTTACATCACATTGAATAACCTTCAGGGAAATATTAAATATCTCCAATTCACTTCTAGAACCATCACTTGATTCTGAATGTTATGATCATTCCCAACAACCACAAAAAATATATTTTTTCTTTTCTTATTTTCACTTCAAATTTCATCAGATATTGAAGTTCAGGTTAGTTAGTCCATATGTAACTATTATTCCTTCAGTTATGTCAACTTATTTTTGAAGCACCATTATTTTAATTGATATTACCTCTCTTATATCTCCATCTATCTTTCCACTTGAACTGATTATTTTTTCCTTTTCTCATGAACAAAAAAAACTTATTACTAATGTGATCCATATTCTTTTCACTTTTATGGAACTCATATTCATATGGATGAGAGTTGTCAATAATATTTAATTTAAATTGAAAACATTTTATTGAACAAAACTTCTCATTGGTAATATTTCTCAGCCCTAACCAAATGTGTATCATGTATACTTTTAATTAATCTAAATAATATTCCTTAAAAATTATACTCTCATCAATAATATTTTTCTTTTCATTGCATTGTTTTGGATGAGTTATCTATCCAAAAAATCTCCAATAAAACTCATATAATTAGTAATAATAGTTAACTGATATAAAAGTTGTATTTATAGATTCTTCATTTCCATTCAGGATGTCCTAATATTCTTCTTGATACATTCCAGGCATGGTTCTCTAGAGGTTCCTAGTAACATAATGAGTTATATATTGCATCCTAAATAAAGCATGGTCATTTGTTCAAGATAAAACATGGATATAGATATTTATACATATATTACAGTAAAAAATATTCTTAACATTACAATTCAAAACATACATTACCATATAATTACCTAAAAGAGTCACTAGATCATATTTGGGTAGATCATAAGTCTTATCCATTATATTATAATTATCCACACTTACCTGCTTCATGTAGGCTTCCATTCTATCTTTCTAGTATCCATAGTAACTTATAACAAAGAATGTGTGTTTTTGTGGAATCCATACATCATTCACATTAACACCTTCCATCTTCAAAGATAATTTTTTGTTTATTCTATAAACTATGTTGTCTATTATATTGGGATTGAACATAGGTTAAAATAAAAATAATTTATAATCTAAGAGGATTAATTATTAGAGACTAAGATTTGATACAAATTTTTTTATATTAGATTAAAGAAAAATCAAATTTTGTCCTATCAGTGACATGACACTAATACCAATTTATTGGATTGATAATGATGATAATTGTTTCTAGTGGTGGTAGATCTATGATTTAAAATTTGAAAGAAAAAATAATCCATTTTTTTAAATCAATGATGTGTATTGATTGAAGTGTTATTGATTAGACATGAAGTGAAAACAAAAAGAAAGGACATCACAATAAATTGTGGTTTAGATAAAATAAATACTAGTCCACTCCCTAACATTGTTTATTCCTTGATAATATTGATACCCACTATGAACATAGATTTTATAGGTGTGATAATCATGTTATGAACCCTTTATATTACAGTATCTATATGGAAATTCCATTTTTATAGGTTACTAAACCTAGTCCATTATCTTGAATTTTGATCAAGATTTAAAAACTAAACCCTTTTAAGTGGTGGAATAGCCTTATTATTCACAACATTCTTTTTATTTGTCAAATAATAAACTAGAATAAATAAAAATATAAATAGAAGAATAAATATTAAATTATGAAAAAATTACAGTGAAATTAAAATATCGTAAAAATTGATAAATATTTTGATGTTTTATGATCATTGATCACTTTAAGAGAAAAATATTGAAAGTTGAAATTGTTCTATCATATTAACTGGAGTATAGAAGTCATAGAACATCATGAACAAATCAGGTCTTTGATAATTTCTGTAAAAGTTGTATCACAAAGAATCTATTGAATGAGATACATAAGAATTGTTTTAATTCCGTCAATATGCCTCTTTGAAAATTAGGAAATTGATCTTTATTGGGATTTTCTATGTCCGATTACATATTGAAACATGATAGAGTATAAAAATAAAACAATATTACCATTTTCTTTATTTGTAAAATACATGAAGAAGAAATAGGGAATAATCACTATTTTATTTCATTATAAAATATTAATATAGAACATTTTAAAAATAATTGGAATATATATATAATTATTAATTATAAAAAAATTAAATAAACGAATAATGATATAAATTATTATGACCATAAAATATTTTCAAACATATCATTGAAACAAATACAACTACATGTATTATTATACAACATATAATCCCAGAATTATTTTCTAAAGAATACTACAATTGTTTGTCTTAAAAATATAAAAATATATTTAAAAATAGAATTAATTTAATTATTGTAGTAAAAATAAGAATAATTTTTTTTTAATTTTTTTTGAATTAATGGTTGATTAAAAGTCATTTTTGTATATTGATATATCAATGGTTCAGATCCACCGTTGAAATAAAGTGTGATTGATTAATTCTATCGCCATTGAAATAGAGAGAGATGTCTAGATTATTCTACAGATGAAATAGATATTGTTAGATTTATTCAACTGTTGGTGAAATAGGGAGGGGTAGATTTATTCGTCTAATAATAGAAAATTGATCATCTGGTGAAACACGATCTAATAGACAAACGATACAAACTAAAAGCATAAAGAAGGGCATTTAAGAAGAATCCATGAGGGTGCTTCCATGACTGTACTGGGAGATGCTGTCAGTGAATAGATTTTCTAGTGAGGTTGAACTATTTATGAATATATAATAATTAAAAGTAATGAAAGGTTGATGAATTTTCTAGTGGTTGATGATAATTTACCGGTGAAAAAATAAAACAACCAGTGGATTCCCAATAATAGTAAAATATAGGGTGGTATATTGTGATTATGATGGATAGTTTCTAATGCTATTGGAGAAAGAAAATATATAGATGAAAACTAATACCACTTCAAGGGAATAAGATGAAACTATAATGAAAAAGAACTAAACCAATGGTTGAAATAAAACTCTCTACTATTTGGGAATAATCTACCTATGGATGGTGAATCTATTAGTGGATGTAATCTACAAGTGAAATGACAACAATGATAATGTTAATGAGATAAAATACAGAATAAGGGTATCTTGTTGGCATGAATGACTATTTGATAATTATCTATGGGGGAGGAAAAATATTAATACCATTGAAAAAAAATATCAAGCTGTAGAGATCAATAGTCCACTGTTGTATAGATCCACTAGAAACATAGATCTACTTGTGATTAATTATCTATTAGTGAGAAAACATAACAACCGATTTTTTTAAAAACATGTTATACATTCATTGAAGCAAGTATAAGAGGATTCTAACAACTAAATCATGTCGTGTCGATGAATGCATTATGAGGGCTAGAATTTGTTTGAATGATATAAGCATGGGGGGTTGAGTGAACCATTTTAATGGATATCACATGTGGAGGAATATGGCAGGACATTTAGAACATGATAAGAAAGATAGAATGGATTATACGTGAGGGTTAAATAATATAATGAATGGTGGGGATAAATTTGATTGAATGGTTGATATCTTTCTATGTTTTTATCAATAGATGGAAGGTGAAGTTAATTCAATTTCCCACATTGGTTTCATGATGTGGGAGTTCCATTGTATAATAATCATCTTGTAGGATGCCACTTAAGAGCTATCATTGGGAGATTAGAACCCCCTCCACACTACTCACACACATGGGAATACCAAGCCCAACCCATGCACCATCTGGGAACACTTTGTAGGACACATACTTGGACCCACACACAATAGGGATGAAAAATACATGTTAAGCACTTCAATCCCTCTTAGTGGGATACTAGTGGCTGGTCATCCCATGGGGTTGACCAATTGGGTCCTCGTAGAGTGGTTGAGGGCTATCATTGGCGGGTCGTATTGGATAGCCCCATTTTTTACTTAATAAAAAAATATACAAATTTTAATTAAATTAAATATATCAAAATTAAAGCACTAACATTATAAAAAACTAATAAACATTAAATATTTCTAAATTTAAATTTACCATTGTAAAAATAATTTTTTTTGTTAACTAATTATAATTTTAACTAAATGACAGAAATTGTATTTTATAAAAAAATTATTAATGTATTATAAATAATTTCGAATAATAAAAGGAAAAACTATCATCATTGTGATGAGTCTATTTCACTTAGGGTAGGGTATTTTGTATTACAGGCCATCAATACCAGAGATAGATGATGCACTAATTGGTGGGAGAATAAAAGAGACTACTTCTCTTACATATTTATAGACTACGTTGAACCTTCCCTCAACAGAAAAGATAACTAAATACATGAAAACATCTATTCTTCCTTCCCATTCTCCCACACAAATAGTCATTGAGATCCAAAAAAACATGAATGATAATTAGTTATTAAATTCATTCCCTTATTATTGAGACACCCATGAAGATTTTTCATGTGGAATTGGAACACTTTCACCCGAATAATTTATATTTCAGATCTAGTGGCTTTGAATATCGATAATTTTATGGTATCAGGCTAAAAATTTTGCAACAATGGAAACATTTGTTGTAAATGAGAGGGACTTGTAAAAAATTACTAACAAGGAATCTATATAATAATAAACAATGGAATTATCATAGGTTCTTGTGTAAATCCAACATAAACTCTCTTAGTTTCCTTTTCATGTTGGTCACTTCACTATAGTGATATGATATCATAATTATCTTAGATAATATGAATGGTATGATCTTTTTATATCATCGTAATTATTATCTTTCACTATTATTGGATGATAAGATGTTTCTAATTTTATTGAGACTCGTCGTTACTTGACAGTGGATGAATAAATGGAGTGGATGGCACATCATCACACAATTGATTCCTCCCACTTGACTATCGTTGATTTTGAATTATCAGCTAACCATTTTGTATTATTATCTAGCTATAAAAATAGATTTTTTTTTCTTTTTTTAAACCTTCATAAAGATTTTATTATATGAATATTCCTCCCTACACTACACATTACAAATTGAAAACCCATTGAATCATTAAAAGTTACTATCTAGATCCCATTTTTTATTGTTTTCATGACATTTAGAACATTTGATATCATATATAATGTCAGAGATATCACTACGTTTAATAATAAAGACCAAATATATATTTATAACTAAAATACTCATATCATTAACATCATTTCATGATAACTTCCCATAAATGTTTATTGGAATAAGAATAATCATCTATGTATCTTCTCCAATTGTCCCAAGATTACCTGGTTCAAAGCATAATTTGTGTAAATATGTCCCTAATAATACATTCACTATGGTTTTCTTAATTAAATAGAATTATTTGTTGTTTTTTGAATTTTTATATTGATATAAAATGCCCCATACGAGCTTTGTATTTTTTTATATATAGACATCACATTTCCATGAGCATTATATTAGGGATACTTAGTAAATAAAGAATTATATATTTCTAATTTTTCCATTTATGGGTTTTCATCCTAAATATTATTTGAAAATTGAAATTTATAATTAATCATTGTGGATTTAACAAGAAAAATCTTGTTTCTAGTGAGATGGGAGTTGGTTATTTAACAAGGATACCTTTTCATTTTTTCATCCTATGGATAATTTCGTATCATTAAATTGGATGTTTATGGTCATTCAAACCAAATCATTATGAAGGACAGGTTTTTGTCTTGCACCAAATCTATATTTATATATTTTAAGGTCATTTAGCTCCGACAGGGTATTTTTGTAGACTAGAGCTTCTAGCTCAGAAAATCTATTGTGGTAGTTTATTTCATTCTATAGAGGACAATCTATTACTATATTTTAGTCTCTTCTAGATCATAACATCAATTATTAGTTTTACAATTAATACACATAGTGTTTTATGGACGTGCATTGATGAAGGGGTTGAGTACCCACCATCCTTACTGAGATAATGATTATTCTTGAACGGTTTGGGTACCCTAAATCCATACTAAAATCCCGATTCATTTGTGGAGGCATAATGTTGGTGATATTAAAACAACTTGGTAGTTGCATTATGGGTTAGGTAAATCAAATATCTTTGGATTTGAATAAAGGGTGATGGAATTCGATAGACCAATCATTCCAAATCTTTGAACAGTCTCTGGTTTTGAGATCAACTAAGATGTTTCATGGAATCATGAGGATTGGATGACCTATCTAAAAGGTGGATATTCTTCTGGTTGATTGTTCTATGGTAAAAATTCATATCCAAATCATATATGGTAAACGACATGGATCTCCACTCCATTCCAATGGTCTTCGGAGATTAACGATGATTCCAGAACATAGACAGTGAAGTGGAGGACATATGTAACACAATACGTGGTGGTTTCTGGTATCCAAGATGTATTTTTATTTAGGTTTTAAAGAATGGGATCAATACCACATGGATTAATGTCATGTGATAAGATCAATAAAAGGGTTTGATAAATGGATTTCACATTCCTGCAATGACAATGGATATAATACATGGTGATGTTATATAAAGGATGTTGAATCCACTAGAAAAGTGTTGTTATCAGGATTGAAAATCAATATCTCAGAATATATGAGTGAAGTATAAATAAGATATACTGGATAAAATTTGAACATCAGTAATATAGAAAACTAGTATCACACATGATCTGAAAAATAGCTCAGATATTGAAGGAGTTCATTTACTATAAGACCTACACACCTAATAGGGTAAAGCTATGAGGATTTCTAATTTTCTCTTTCTAATCATAGTGGGAACCTATCCAAAAAATTAATATCTATTGACAAAAAATGAAATGGAATAATCGAGATATATTAATCAAGGCCATGGGGTTTTAAGAGATGTCTATCAACTCAAGGAATTGTTGGGTTTCAACTCTGACGTTGAAGTCACATTGGTGATTTGTGGGAAAGCTAGTATTTAATAATGGTTTGGGAACTCCAAATTTTTAGTTTCAACCTAGTGAACATATTATCATAGAAATAATATGTTTTCAATCATTACTCTATAAATTTTCTAGGCGAGGGGGTTTATCAAGCAAGGAACCAATTTGACTAAGGACACTATAATGGCCCTCTAAGCGTTGTATATTTTGATGGTAACATAGTAATGTTTTCTTAATCTTTATAGATAAAGAGATTAGTATGAAGACACCTGAATCTTTCATAGAAATTACTTTTAATGATTCTAATGTGACATGCATCTTTTATATTTCATTAACAGTTTATCTTATTGTAATTTGGAATGTTAGAGGCTAAAACATAAGTTCATACAACATTGATCAAATTTTATATGGTTTAATTCCTAGATTCATGTGGGACTAATATCAAGATTCGTTTACCCAATAACCAAATTAGTATTACTATTTTAATAAACACTCTAATTCCCTTCAGAATAAGAATATAGGGTGAGGTAAATCATAGGCAATGGTTGTTGAATCATTATTGGTGATATGAGACAGTCATGCCAAGGATGATCATGAATCAGCCTATAGGGATGTGATCCACTATAATGATTTAAAGGATAAAATGAATCAGAATACCTTTTTGAAAGGAAAATACACATTTGGTTGATATGGAATGATCTCATATGTCAAAGCCATATGCATTCATGAATTTTCAAACCAAGTATCCCATGATGGTCCGTATTATTTTCCATGGGGCATTTAATGTTTTTGCAAATATGGGACACTCGTGGAATAATGTTTTTTTAGTGACTGAGATTCTCAAAAATATGATGGAAGCACCATGATATTTTTTTATCCTTGTTCACAATTTTTTTTCTCATTTTATATGGAGTGATGATGGGATATGGTTTTCATAATTTAACATCGTTTAGTTGGGATGAATCTATCATACAATTTAACATCATACTAAATGGGTGACTTCCTTGTTTATTAATGTCGTGAAATGAAGATATGTGAACCAATTGGAAATTATGAACAATATCGATACAGATTGTTTTCAATGGTATGGGTATTCAAATATAAAATTCATCTTATATTATTTAATGGGGTTACTAGTGGGTAGCTAAATATAGGAGCCCGTATTGAACAAATTTATCTCATTTTCTTGAAATACATACATAGATAAAATTCATACCTAGGTCAGGTATATATGAATTAATTTCCAAATATTATGTAGTTTACATACCTACAGGGTGGAGCATAACATAGGGGAATATTTAATTCATATGGTTGATCTTCCATTGATTTTCCTATGAATTTCATAAATAAAGAATCATGACATAGTTATCTCTTTTTAGGATACGCCTATATATATATGAATTGTATCTATGAGATAGGGTTATGTTTCACCTCAAAGGGAGGTCACCTACTACCGTTTGGGTGCATGATCAGTCATTATTAGTTATAAAATTGATTAAAAGGGCTCAAATATTTGGAGAGGCCATCCATGTAGGTGGGTTTTTTCTCATGAATGAAATAGTTTATAAGCTTTTAATATAGATCATGAACCTGGGAAGATTCTGATAATGGTAAACTATGGATGGCCCCATGATAATATACATAGGCATCATTACGTATCGTGATTGGTAAAAAATAAATACACACATAGTTCTATCCAAAAGAGATTCACTATGTATATTTAACCCATATGAAAGGATTGGATATTTTTTATATGCACCTAATGATCATAGATGTCATAATTGGATAAAGGTTACTCTATGTAGATCTTTCTCATATATTGGGAAATGAAATTTATATATTTAATTATTATATAAATATGAAAGACTCATATCTATCACAATATAGTGGATAGGATGGTCGGATCTACAAAATTTTAGGTTAGGAAACATAGAGTATAAGTATTCTTTTTTTAAATCTTGTAAATATGATATTTTCAGGTAGTTTAACATCATGGTACTGGGATGTTGTTCTGTAGTTTAACATCTTCATATAATAATGTTCTCTTGAAGTTTAATGTCATGAGAATATGACCTACATCTGATAAGAATACCTAACTAATGGAAATTTGGTATTCAAAGAAGATTCACACCCCCTAGAAGATGGGTTAAAAAATATTATATTATAATATTTAATTGAAAATGGTTAAAATTCACATATGGTAACATGGTGTGTTTTAGAATCCACTAGAATAGTTGTTCTATGTGATGTGTAAATCATAACCCAATAATATATGATTCAATGAGGAGTGGATTCTAGTAGGTAACAATCATCAATTTTCTCATTTTTATGCTCCAATTCCCCACGTAGTCAAGAGAATATATCCTAAATATAATGGGTGCTCTCTTCCATGAACAAAACACCCAATGAATGCACTCTTGGAGTCATTTTGTTGTTCACTTGTGAATCATAGGGATATTATTTTGGATTAAATAGTACCATATTCTGGTTTTCAGTATGGAATGTCTAAGAGTAGTGGAGCCCATGGTCTATGTGGTTCTAAGAGTAGGATATAAACATGAGGAATTGGTTGGTTTCAACTCAAACATAGAATAAATGAATCTATTTCATGGATAATTTAACATTCAAGAAGGATTCAAGAACATTAAAATTTACACTAATGCGCACTTAACATATTTTGAGGTGAACAGATAAAACATGTGATTCTTGAGTACACTACAAACAGAAGGGATTTTATATTCAATGTAAATACCTCTAAACGTACCATTTAATGTAATGAAAATATCATGTTGTATTGGATTTTAACATCATGTATCTATGTATTGGTTCTATAAAATTTAATTGAATTGAAATTGATCATACTAGTCATTGTAAATATATTGGTTACATAGTCTCACATGATTCGTGCTAGGTGTGGTAAACTATAGACAACTAGATTTTCGATTGAAAGATCCGAGAGTGCATAAGGGGGATTGTGTTGGGGTATTGACTTTTGGATATGTGAAGGAATCCCAATACTAATTTATTTTCATTGAGAGACATGGTTAATAGTGATGAGAATTCATGGTTGATCCTAAAATGGTTAATCCATATGTCACTATGTATCACATAGCACACGAATCAAGACACATATATTTCTTATTAGGGACTCCACAATATAGGTTTGACCTGTATATAATGGAAGGGGGGGTTTTATTCATTTCCCCATGTATGAGACAAGGATTATGGACTCAGGAAACACATACAATTATATGATCATAGGAATCGTTCCATATGTAGTAATTAAAAAGAATGTTTCCTACATAGATCATGCTCATATATAGAGAAGGGGGTTATTATTATTCTCATGTGTAGGATGCTTATATTACAAATAATTATATATGTATCTCATTCTCATGTTCAGAATTACTCATGTCTGATCCTCAAGGTGATATGTAGGTGTAAATACCTCCCTCAAGGGATGGGATTAAATTCACACAAAGTTCATACATTGTATCCCCACATAAATCAAACTCATATATAAGAAATTACATAATAACTATACATATGATGGGAGACTTTAGAATCACTATGTATAATATGGTAATATGAATAAATCCATATCAATTTTTGATATAAATTCTATGTAATTTAGAATTTTTTAGTTAGTACATGGAATATATAGGTATAAAATAGTGAGATATGTCTGATACCTCTTTAAAATGTGTAAAATGGATTAAAGGGATCATGTTTCTAAATTCCAATATGAATGATGAGTATTCAAGGTTTGGTGAGACCATAATCACACCATTAAAGAAATATCTCCTGTGATAAATGGGTACCTTTCCTCTGGGAATAAAAACCCTTGGGAACAGGCTCATAGGTGATGTGTTATTCACCAGTGAATACTAGAACTAAAAAATTCCCAATGAACTAGATATTAGAGAATTGTATTATTCTTCATAGTGTCCAAGAGGGGTTCCATCAGGATTAGTTAGTCCCTATTACAGACATTCTATAGGGGAGTAATAGTTGGTTCTGAGATCAATGAATATATTGATTGAGACATGAAATATGGGAATTATGTTTTATGGTGGAAAATAGGTGTATCCAATGGGATATTGAAACTCATGGGTGTTCAGTCCTTATAAGGGATACATACCCTCAAATAGAGGGTTATAAGAATGTGGTTCTGTAATATTTCATTAACTATGGGTATGATACATATATGAGTTTCATCAAGGTTATATGAATCCACATTAATAATTATCTTATGAAGAATCTGAATCATCAAAAATTAATATCTATATCCACAAGATATGAGGACCAGTTGGTATAGGTCGACCATTGTTAATGAAGTAATTCTGTATTCCCCACAATTATCATAATATATTCGAGATTTATGTGGGGCATATCCTCTAGGACCAGACTAGATATTATAAGTTATCTCTAAGTAATTATGTAATTAATAAGTTAATCCTAGTGATGTCCCTTTGGATTTACGAAGCACTATTACCAATTTTCTAGGGTGAGAACTAAGATACAGAAATTCAAACCTCCATGGGGTTCCCCGATAAGGATATAAACTCCAGTAATTGGACAGTAACAATGATTATATTGAATATATGATGTTGTTTCATGAGGGATTAGAATTTAGGAAGGGTTTTAGCATGATATAGGATAAAAAATGATAATTGAACAAATTTTTAGCGAAAGGGAAAATAAATGGAACTATTGAATACATATTCATTAGAAGGATTATTAGTTTTTAGTGAAGACCTATTTTCACAGATGTTAGCATCATGAGAGAGGGTAATTTTCATTAAGATTTATGCCCCAAAACTGAGAAATTATCTTTCAATTTAATGCCATGTGAATAGGAAATGTAGGGGAAATTTATATCATGTGACTATGATGTAATTCTGTATAAAGAATGAATCTCTATATCTCTAGAAAGATTTTCCTTATACGTTATCTTGTATAAGATAATAAAATTTCATTGGGATTAACTAGGGGTGATTATAGAGTTAATTAAAATGGTATTGAATACACAACTTGGAATATATAGGGTATTCCCAAATCAATGTGGATTAAAGACTCTAAATGCAACTAATTATAATTGTGGGATGTGGTCTTTAGTGAATATAAATCAGGGTTGGGCCCGGAATGGATTATATAGGTGTCACTATATATCTTATGGTAAGAGGAATTAGGCTACACAATGTTCCATAAAAAACCTCATCCAAGGTTAGACTCAAAAAATGAGAGGAGTGTGTTTATTTATCTCAATTCATTTTATATTACAACTATACCCAATATTTGAGATATAAGAATCACTACATATCTTTTTTTGATTGGAATAAAAACACACATTTTTCTAACAAAATATATTACTCACACTACAATAGTTGCAATGTTGGGAGAGGGAATTTTGTATCACATTATTGTTGGGCCCATGATTTCTAGTTTGGGGGGTCACTATGAATACAATGATAACATGAATCAATCCACATATATTTCTTAGAAGGGTGATTTCTAGGGTAGGTATGAACCATATTCAAGGGTGGGTTATTTTTCATTTACATTACGACATGACCCGTGATTTGGGATCAAGTCATTACTAAGTAGCATATGTTAATTAGGATTCAAGATATCTGTAGTTCTTAGATAGAGAATACCATTAATAGGTATGTCCCATATACATGGGGAGGAATATTTTTTATATGATATGTATGGAAAGAGGATTTGGGATCTCAGTGTCTCTTTATATCTAGTGATCGTACGAATCAAAACACATGTAACTCTTGAATAGGAAATTCCCTACGCAACTCTTTCCCTTATACATGGTGGTGGAAATGTTTACATTTTATATTGTTTCTAGATATGGGATTTGTGATCCTAGTTTTACTATGTATCTAGTATATATATAAATCTAGAAACACACAATTATGAAATTGAAAATTCTATATACACGCTTGAATTATTTTCAAGTAGGGGCATATCTCTCAATTCATATTATAGTTGGTCTGGGGATTTGAGAACTGGGTATCACTATGTATCTTGTATAAATAAAAATCTTTACACATGTTTTTCTTGAAAAATGATGATCTAACAAGCACATTGGGATCGTAATACAACATTTTTTCCTCCATAGATATCTAAATTATGTGCAGTGAATCATTCCTGAAGTAGTATCGTATTTTTTTTATAATGCAATGCATTATGAAATATTCCATGCAGTTTATTGTCTTGTGAAGAGGATGTAATATGCTACATAGTTTAATGTATTTTTAAATAGACATGGATTGATATTTAGTTTAAAGTCTTCATGCCAGGAATGGAAATGATATTCAATTTACAGTCTTTCTTCATGGACTTTAATGATGTACAGTTTAAATTTTTTCCCCAATACATGGAATTCTTAATGGTATCTTTGTAAGGTACATATTGAGGAACCTTACATTATGGGGGAGGGGATTCCCCATCCATTATATCAAAAGAGTAATATCTATTAGAATATAACTTATATATGAGTTATGGCCCTTCCCACATTGATTTGTGATTTGGAGGTTCCATTCCTGGTATCATTAGGGTTTTATGAACCAATACCAATTGTCCTTTATGTAATGAGTGGATGTGAACCATTTTTTTGAAGTCTGTTACAGTAAAATTCTATTGAACATTAAGCATCTACAGTGTAAAAAAACCTATTCTCATTAGGTTGTTCTAACACATCCATCTTATTCGACGATTGATCATCATATAAACATTGACCATTGATATTTATTTCAAGATAGGGAAACTACATTTATATTGGATGAACTATGAGTATCTCATAAACCGATAAATATGGGTTTTCTTGTGTGGAAGTTCTTGTGCTGGTTTGTAGGACCATTGAGCTTGGAGGAGCTTTTCTGGACAATACTCTTATCATTTCCACCATTTTCTAGTGTATATTTGAAAAAAAATTATTGAAGTCCACTATCTATATTCATTTTACACAAAATGATAGAGGGTTTAATGGTTATACATGATGTTTTATCTTGGTAAAATCTCTTCATCCCATAATAATAGAAGTTGGTGCCATTTTACATGAATATTGTAAAAGGAACACAAAATCTTGTGATAATATTACACTTTATTAAGTTAATAATATTATTTCATCCCAACATCATCGAGGGTTATAGACATATACCTTTTTGAAAAGAAGTTGGAAACATTACATATATACTTAAAATAAATTATTGTAGTGGGGGAACATAGCCCCACAATGACCATTCCCCATATAGAAAACCCCCATTAATACTTAACTGTATAAATTACAAGTGTGGGGTTGATGGGTTATGTTCTCAAGAATTTTATATGTGTGACAATTGATGATGAATTCCAAAAAATAAAGTATAATTTTTTTCTTGTAATGTAAAATCCTCTTAATATGGTGAGAGTTTCTATTTCCTGATTGGGGAGTACCAAAAGAGCCTGCATGAAATTCTTTCATTTTTTACGAAATATAACCTTCTACCACACATTAGAGGGGGATTGAGTCAAATCCTTATTTTTAGAGGGATTTATTCCAATTTATTCCATCCCAAAGGATAAGGTACACTACTTAGTGTCAAATATATTTCCTTTTTGTCTTATTTAAAAGCAATTTCCTATTTTGGAGCTAATATATTATGGTATCCATCTATCCATGTTTGGATATTGGTTCATTATGCTTCGAGGGAATGTTGGGATGATTGATTTTATCCATGACATATACAATGAAATATGTGCCCCCCTTCAGTGAATGATGGGAAAAACACATCATCTAGATAGGGATTTTCCCACGCTATAGCTACATTATCTAGTCAGTCAGTATGATCATTTTTTGATTTAGGGACATGATATAGAGTTTGACTAAAATAGGATTCATTAATCATCCATCTAGAATAACAGAGGGGTTGAAGTTTTTCTTTTGTGGTTTCATACTCACTATTGATATATTTTATAACTAAATCATAACTCCAATTGATATTTTCATAGGATATTTTAATTTCTAAGTCTATCTCTAAACTAGTGATATGGTCTTGGTATAGTACTCCACTATTAGTGAAGCCCTTTAAGAGTAAGAAATAATTGTGTAAAATTTCATTTTCTAGAAAGAAATATAATCCCTATAATGACTTGATTGAACATAAATATTTACATTATATTACACAAATGAGTTCTATATGGAAAATAAAATTACACCTCTCATGCTTGGGGAGTTTCATGGGCATAAAAACATCTTCTTCGACAAATTCAATGTAAAAGGGTAAGCTTTATAAGGTGGAATGTGCGGAATGGAAATTAGCAAGGGACTACACATTAACAACCATATGTCACACGAATTGGATTTCATATTATTTCATGATAATATCCTATCATTATAAACACATAATAATCAAAGGGATGCTTAGAATATTCTTAAACTCGTCAATACAAGATTCCAGGTGAACAATGATTCTACAAGTAATGCCTTAGCATTCCCCTGCAAAACATAGATCATGATAGTATTTTTTCAGTATCATAATATGATGTCTCAATACGTATAATTATTCAACTATGATATTAGTTTTTTTAATTCCCTTTAATTTTTTCCTATACATGGAGGGAACCAACCAATCGTTCCATAGGGGCCATAAATATGATAGGTGGTTTTCTATCAACTGGTGGCTTCAAGATGGTTCAATTTATTAGTAAATTTTTATGAGCTTCAAAATACTATTATATATTCCCATCCCATTAGTATTTAACTCCATTATTTATTAAAATACATATGGGGAGGGATTCTCCATATATGTAGGCAAAGAAATGTCAAATATATGTAATGTGCCCCAGGATCCCCCAATGTTCTATAAGATTATAAGGGGTGTAATTTTTATAATGTCACTAGAATTTTCTATATTAACCTATATTAATAGGTTTCATACCACAAATAAATGTAATTTATTAATAGTTAATTTTAAATGACACATCTAATGATTTATCTTCTAACCATGATACAACAATTTATTGAGGGTGTTTGAAGAACTGTGTGGTGATCACATCACTATCGACATTTAATCACCAGTCCATCTAAGTAACATTTCATGATTGATCACAATAAGATTTTTAGAGAATTATTCATGGAACATTGTAATGTCGAAATAAGATACCTTAATCCATACGGAACGACCACATAGAAAAAGGTCCCTTGAGGTGTTTTGAAGGTGGTGGGTTCCTCGTATTTAAAGGCCAACATTATATGATTATACCCTGAATACCCATCCACAAAGGAAAATTCATAGAATCCATCCATTACATTGATCAATTATTTTTTGAATGGTAATGGGAATTAATCTTTTGGGTGATGTCTGTTAAGGTCTCTGAATGGAATATAGAAGATGATCTATCCAGTCTTCTTCCTAATTAGGATGATGTTGACATGCCATTTTGTGTAATGAAACTCTTGTAAAAAGTTATAGTTGATAAAAATTTATTCTATAATATTAAAATAAGATGGTTTAATTTTCGTATATTTCTTCATGAGATATTGATGGTCATCTAGTAATCCATAGTGATGTGTATCCAAATCAAGGTTCATTCTATGTGTCTCAATAAAATTCTATGTGAACGCATATCGATGTTGCTTTAGAAATGTGATATACATATCTTGATCTATGAGAGTCATTGTGGAACTAAAAAATATATGTCATTTTAAATCTCCATTATCATATTAACCTACATAATAACATTAATGTTTGTATATAATCTTTCCTCGAATGCAATAGAGAATTCATAAGTTCATCTTCTTATTCATATATCACTATGTACATGGAGGAATCTTTTAAAAATTGTTGGTGAATTGAGCGAATATTGATCCATGGGAAGAGACACTGACATCCTAAAATATGTGATTCATCATAGAAATATTTGGGGGATGCTTATCTCTATTTATGTTTCTATTGGGGGTAAGAGATATATAGTCATCCTTAGATGGAGAGAATATCATGGGGTCATTTTCATTTTTTTCTATTGACATAAAGGAATTATAAGATCCTAGTAGAAAATTAGTCTAAGTACCCTTTTATGAATTCACTTCAAATGAAATAATTTATTTCTCATGGAAATAAGATGGTAGAGCATGTGGTTTGCAACATCTCTCTACGATTGAGTCTTCTACCATGATCTGGTTTATGGGTAACACATATTCATAGTCCAGCGTACTCCAAGGATAACATAGGGAGGTCCCCATGACATTGGTAGTGGAAGAAAACATCTCTCAACCACCATTAGATATTTTCCATCCCTCATATTGATAGGTTCCTCATTTCATGTAGTTTCGTATGACTCAAATTCTGCATAATCACTACATATTATGAAAACAATTCCATTGATGGGTTATTTCATGCTTTAATGAAATGTTTAGGGTAGAACTACATGTTTATGATTTTATGGTCTTCCAAGAATAACATTATTTTATTTTTATATATAATAACCATTAATTGAATGATAATATGATTTTTCCAGTCTAATCCATGTGAAAGAACTTTCTGACATGAATTTTGTCACTATTATTATTCCCTTGAGTTATTTTATTTATTGGGTGGAAGTGACCATCACTATATTCAATGTGTCAAAGGGTATGGAACAAGATAAGGTTAATCCCAAAACCATTTTTAAACATAGTTCTTCAAATTTAGAAATTATTGAGCATGATAAAAACATTAAGGGGTATAATATATACCTATATGATTTCTTCATAGTCATGTTCTATGAATGAGATTGTGAAATAACATTCTACTAGTGCTATCTCTGGGTTGTAAACCTTAATTGAGGTGACATCGATTTTAAAATTGTATAGAATCCATAAGGATTCAACGAGAACTTAAATATGTTATTTTGAATGAATGTGAGCATCCAATATTGAGTGTTCTTCTAAGAGTAATGCAAACTATTTTATAAAGAAATGTTTTTATGTTACTGGATTGTTCATCCCAAGGTGGGGATTCTCTATATCATGTGGAATTAGATATGATTTTTTTCAACATTACTGGTACATGGGTAGGTGTCGAGGAAGTATATATTTCAATAATAATTGGTCACACTAGCCTATGAACTTGTACATGATAATTAAATAATCATACCCTTACTCGTCAGTCATTTATAATAATTGGTTTGGAATAATAGCAAGATGATTTTATGGAATTATCAGGGTTATTTTATTATTTTTAATGTTATTAGACATGTGTCTCTTTCATATATATAGTCTTTGTAAGGATGTGAACAAAATATTTGTTTTCCCCATTCCCAAAGAATCACTTATACCCTCTTATTCTATATCTTTAGCCTCTTTCTCCCAAATTAGGTATGAGGATCACATAAATAGGGGGTTATTCATCATTACAAATGGATTTTTATGTGAACTATTTTAACAATAATTAATATGAGGTCATCATTGGATGGGGATTTCAATTTTTAGGGCGGTTTACATTCTCCAAATATTGAGGGAATGAAATATTAATGTTTCTGAGTCTGTATGGGGGTTTTATATGACATTCCTCTTACTTATTTTATACTGTATAAAAATTAAATCATCGTCCCATAGGTGAAATAAATGATCTCTCCCCATGTGTTAGGATAATTACTATTTTTCAACCTTATGCAATCAGGGTGAAATGATCTCATACATATATCATTACAATCATCTATTTGTCAAACATCTATACACAAATTTATAATACTTATTTATAGTCACCCACTCCATCTAGTTTGGTAAAAATAACACTGAAAGCATATGTTGAGGCCTTTCACAGTAACAACTACTCGTATTCAAGCATGCTTTCTAAGAAATCATTGATGAAAATAAACTCTAGATGGTGTGGCCTTGTTTAATATGAGAAGGAAAGTATTTATAATGGTCAGTGAGTTTGAAATCATTGGATTCATAGTAATCCAATATCTAAATGATATTGTTTTTAATTGCATCATAACTATAAATGGGGACATGTTCAGGTCATAAGGAATCATATTTGTTCAGTTATTCATCAAATCTCGAGTGACCTTGATATCTATTTTATATCAGATGAGGCATATTTTTAGTTTCTGCCACTAAAAGGGAGGCATCAGATGATTCAGTTCCTGTTATGGTTGTTATATGGGAACTATTTATAGTTTCCATGTAATAGAATTAGTCTCTACATTTCCAATAATTTTTCACTGTGTAGTGGGTGTGGAATTAGATTTGGGTCAAGTTCACTCAATGGAATCTTTAAGGTATTGCTCCATATCCATGAAATCATGGTATCGGTATGGATACTTCATTGGGGGATATAGATATTTTAATCTCATCTTAATGAATATCAGAGAAAGTTTCGAGAAATTTCTCATTTGAAAGAGGGATACTAATTGAATAGTTCAAATATTTTCATCTGGATAAAAAGTCAAAAATACTATAATTTATGTATTGTTTTTCATTTTTGAGGTTAACATAATTTTTTCCCTTAACGTGGAGTTTAATTTGTAATGGAATTAATGATGAAGGACTTACCATCATATGAATTATCCTACTTGAAGGTTGTGGTTCCTTAAAATGATTGCCCTATAAAAATAATTTTGAAAACATCTAAGTTTAGATACATATTTCTGGTCATGAGGGCCTATCATGGGAAACCATTGGGAAATGATGTTTTTGATATGATATTTTAGATCTCCAGTGTCTTCGATGGTTGAGAAGATTTGATTACATAAATTGTTAAGGGGTAATTTGAAAACCACCCATTTGGAATACAAATTCTTTTTATGTTGTATGGGGTGAGCTTCCCCATCACTGATTCCATTTGAGATGACAAGGAATTAAATATGTTGATGAGTTATTTGGGTATCAATATCATGACCACACACCATCTAATGGGATTAGTAAATGATTGATTTGGTGTAACCACATTCATATCCCACATATTCATGATCTATGCCATGATTGAATGATAATCCTGATGGGGGGGGGGCTATCCCCATAATAGATATTAGTCACAATCAACATCACCTTCATCATTTATATAGACCAATTTCATGGATCCAGAACCAACATGGTGATAAAATAAAAAACTTTTAGATGGATTATATCTCTCATGATATATGTTAGAAGGGATATACACTTCTATTTCAATATGATACCTATCAAAAATATTTCACGTGTATATTCCTCATTAAGTATTATGAGATCGTATATCTCATATTATTATTATTCTACTCATTCATCTATAGAGAGAATTTCAGTTCCACTTGGTGGTAAGTTGGATATAGACACACCTTTTCATTTATCTTATTTCATGTTTCTCCAGGGATGTGGAAACACATCATTTGGCCATTCAAGGTTCTTTTTCCTTTATTTCAAATATGTGCATCCTAAATTAGGGCATAAATTTTTCATACCTTTTTAGGGATGGTCTCTGTATTATGTACTACTATGTTTATATCTTGGTCAACATCATATTCTAGATTTATAGTGATGAGTTTCACTAATGTGTATATGGAATAGGTAATTATCCCATCACTCCACAACTAATAGGGAAATTCTATAGTTCTTACTCCTCGTTATAGGGGTATATTCGGTTAAATTCTATCAAACTTTTTCATATTAAACCATTTTGGATTATGAACTTACGGGCTTTGAACACCTTTTCTATACATTTTCCATATCTCAACCTATGAATAGGGATCATAAGAAAATATTTGGTTGTACTTTCATTGTGGGGACCTAATGAAATGGGAATGTATCATGGTGGGATGATATAATAGGATTCTTTCCATTGGTATTTTACTAATAAACTAAAGAAACTTGATTTCATTTATGTTATTGAAAATGATTAAAATTCCCCCATCCCTATATAATAGGGATGATTCAGGTCACTATTTGAATATCGTAATCTTGTTTCTAAATATTTTAACACTGCAGTAGAGGGTATATTATCATCGAGGATAGAAATTAACACTTAAATTTTCCCATCCTTAGAAGGTGGGGTTGATAAGTCACCACCAAAAATTCTCAAGGATATTCTTGGGGCATAATAATCATAGTAGTGATTAATGTGATAAAAATTAATCCATCCCTATTGGATGGTTTTTCTCAAAGAAATATTTCATGGAGACCTCTATTGAAATCCCCTGATTTGGCATAATTTCATTCATGCATGGGTATGATGCAATATAAACTTGTTATTGGAGTAAAATCATATGGGAAGCAGTTAGGTAATCAGAAAATTTAGATTTATTTTTTGAGTTTTTTTCTCATTTAGTTAAGAGGACTAGTATAGTATTATATTGGCGGACCACTCTCTATTTTCCTATTATATTTATATCATCAAACTAGGGAATATTTTTTGTAAATTCCAATCTCACTTTGAATTATATGATCCTTTTATTTCTCATACATATTTACAACTAAATAATTTCATACACTATGAGTTTTCTTTTTATAAGTAGATGGTATTATGCATTTCTCCGTACTCTCCCCATACTTGGTTACATATGTTTTATATGGATTCAAAAATTAGATTTTTAATTATTTTGATGTGATATGGAACCAATCGTTCTTTGGGATTTCAAAATTCCTTTATTGTCTTAGGTCTCGATCCATATAGATAGTTACCTTGTCTATTTTAAAATAGATTAGGTTTATGGCCTATATGTGACACTCATTTTCAGGATAACATATGTATCTATCATTGATATCTAGAAAAATATCCAAAATTTTCTAACATAAATAAGAAACACACTATTTATTATTTTATTCAGGACTTCACAATTATAAATATTACCTGTCATAATTAATTTTGGGAGGATTTTTCCATATAACTCCCTCCACAATTCCATGTCAGATACTTATTCATTGGAATTATACTCCTCCACCTTGTTAGGCTACAAGTATTTATTTTCTGGATATTCAACTGACCGGGGTGAGATATTTCTTATATTTGATGAGGTAATATATATGGTTCACCCTAGTGTTTCAATAATATCTCCATATGGAGGTGTCTTTTAAAGGAATGTATTTCATTGTTCATGCAATATATTACCACGAGGGTTTTCCACAGTGGATGCCAGGAGCACAGTTAATGTGATCTATCATGATACTGTTGTGAGGAGGACTATAGAGGTAGTAATCACCATTATATTAGGTTGAAAATTCAATTGACCACTGTGGTATTTCATAAAAGATTCATAAAAGCTTTCTAAAACTAACATTTATCAGATAAGGGATATGAGCCTAATTTTACATTGTGACCTAAATATGTTGTTCAATATTAAGGGGTTAATTAGTAATGTGATCCTACAACATTACAGACTCCAAAAAATGTGGATGATTATCAATTTATATGTTAATATGAGTCAATGGATGATTTGTTTATGGATTATGTAGGTGATATTCTATATCAGATGTAGGGATATTAACCTCCTTATATGTGGTTTTTGGAATATGCTGGTTAACCCTAGTTGATGACGGAGTATGATCCCAATTAAAATATTTATTCCCCATATAAATAAGATTAAAAACCATTGGATTGGAAAAAGGGTTATATGCCTCCCATATATGGACTATTATTGAAACTATTTCAATCTTCCATTGGAGAATATAGGAGTATGTTTCTGATGTTTTTAGGATGCGGGTTTTTGAAATGAAGCTTCATTGGTAGGGATTTGAGCTAACCCTAAGGTGATTTTCAAATGTTATTGACAAAACATTATTGGAGCAGGGGTATGAGATTGATCCTATGAATTTGAAGGATGACATTATTTCTCTTTGATTGGATTGTGTGGATGCCCTGAGGAATTTTTATAAAGGTTTGGTGATCCCCAATCTGATCGGGAATATAATCCCATTTAATTATGTATACCATTATCAGAATATAATAATACTCATCCTAGATGGGAGAATGAATTATCATATTTGTTTGACTATACAATTCTTCCCAATGATCTTAGGGATATGATTCTATGTCTATTGTGATATTAATATGGTCATCTTCATTTATCTTAACCACTTATAGAATATGTTCTCATATCTCTTACACTATTTTCCTAATGTATTGATACTTTAGAAAAATGTTTGAAGAAATGAACCACTACATGTTCCCAACATTCAATATATTATAGAAAATTTCATTTATTTAAGTGGGGATATAATCCCACTTCTATCCTCATTGTGTCTTTAGGATATGATAATGGACGTCATTCATGGGGATAGTAAAATGAGTTTTCTCATTGGATGAAAATGGAATATACTAATTGGAATATGTAGTTGATGTTGAGATCATAACCCACTCCCTTTTATCTATATCTTTCCACATTCAGGGTGCTTTTTAAATTTAACATATGTGAGTGTTTGGGATGTTAATCTATTGGGTACTTCCATCAGTGGTAGACTAAGAGGAATTATTGAGTTGGGGAAGATCATGGTTGTTGATAGGATCTATCCAAGGATGCTCATAAATTTGGATAGATCCATGATTGACTCCTTGATCATCCTTCTTATGGTAAGGATTGTGTTTATAGTCAAGATACAATTAAAGGATTCAAAATTGGTTGGTAATGGTTATTTGAATCTTTAATTTAATTGTAATATTTTATGAATGATGTAGTGTAATCAGATTTAGTATCAGAAAAAAATACACATTATTCCATTAGTTTCATTTTGTATTGTGTTAGTTTTATTTCTAAAACAGAAAAATCTCTACTAGAATATGAATCTATCATGAAAATGATCTGATTTTATGACTCGCATAGGTTAATATCATTGATGAGATGCTAAAATATTAACTTTATAATTATAATAACAAATTCAAGGTGATGGTTGTGAGAAAAGTATTTTATCTCACAAATACAATAGAAGAACATATTCTCCTATTAGTTTATCTTCACAATTATAAAATACGCTCAATTATATATGCACCGGTAACTCATATGTTTGTATGTAACATCCCAAGTAAGTAATGAATAATATATATTTTTATCTATGTCTATTAATGATTAATATAGTGTTATAGAGGCTTAAAATGAAAATAAATACAATCTTATGCATGGAATACACTAATATTCTTAAAAGATTGTTTTAGTGCCTTTTGATGGCAAACCATTTTTGAATCTATATTTTGACAATTTTATAAACTATGTTTGTCAAAATAAACTTATCCTTTATGATTGGGACATCAAAATTTACCTTGTGTGAATTTTTCGTATTTTTCTGACAATGTTTATTTTTTAATGAATAGTGAAAAATACTGCATTTTACATCAAAACTGCTTTTTAATCTAATTTATTTATATGATTAGATTATGTTTTGAATTGGTTTTGAAGTGAAATTAGAATATATTTTTACCATTTTATCCCATGGTGGTCATTGGAATTAATTTCACTTTGAAATTAGACTTAAACTGGTGTCAATCTTTTGATACTTATTGTTTTGTAAAAACACGCTATTTGCTCTGGCAGCGGGAATTAATTATTAAATTAATTAATGTGACTTATATGATTTGAATTTTGTAAAATAGACTTCATTTTTTAATTCGGAATATCAAATATAGCTTAGGGTGAATTTTTGGTAATTTTCTGAAAAACTTCAATTTTTGATGAATAGTGAAACAACTAAGTTGTAATCAAGAAAACTGAACTTTCAGTTAAATGAAAGTTTACCACTAATGTGTATTGAATTTTGAAAATCCGACATACATGGTTGTCATTAAGAAGTAAAATGTGGTTCAATGATATTAAAATAATTTTTTGGTGAATAGTAACTTATTAAGTTTTTAATCGCGATTAGTGGTAATTAGTGTAGTTTAAGGTATAAATAATGCTTTAATAATATGAAATGACCTAGACACATGTCCCAACCTTATTTGTTGTGTCATGGCCGACCAAGACAAGCCATGGGTCAACTTGGGGACCCCATGGAGACATTTTGGTTGGGAAATGACATAAATAACTTTTTATTTAATGTAAAAGTAAAAATGACACAAACATAATATGTTTTAGGAAAACAATTTTTACATGGGGTTATAAAGATCAGATTTTTGATTATAAATAGTAATTGGAAAGCTAATAAGAGTTCCTACATCATAGTATTTTTTTTTATGATTTTTAGATATTAAATAAATTAAATTATTTATGACATAATAATGATGCAGCGATGACATCATTATTTGACGATTTAAATAAAATGGAAAGATAATGTAAAATCTATGAACTACACATGTCCAAAACTTATTGGATGAGTGTATTTCGAAGACTTATCACCTTATACACGAATTATATCAATGTGGGACCTTTTGAAACCGAAACACATTTTCAAATAAAGTAATATTTCTTTACTTTCCAAAAGTGCCCCTCCTCTCCTCTTATAAAAGGCCCCCACCTCTACCTCATTTCACACACTCCTCAAGCCTTTGGCTCGGCCGAACCCTGCCCATTTACTCTCTCCACATCCCTCTCCTCATCCTAGATGATTACCTTTGGGCATAATCCTATCAAAGGAAGCCTTTAGACGCAAATCAAAAGGAGATACACTTTTAAAGGTAATTCATTCTCTCATGTTCATTTGTTTTATTTTGCTTCTCCAACCCCCTAAACTCTTTTTATTTACTTATTTCATAACAACACCAGTATCTTAAATATAAAAGGATGTTGTTATAATATTCATTTGAGCTACACTCTCACACAACTACATCAAATGGTTAAAGAACATACGGTTTCCGTGGATGGCGAAATTCTGCCTCCCGAAACGATGATTGTTCAACACTCATTTAACACCTTCAAAGGTGGCCATTATGATGTCACTATTTTTATATATGATATATAATATGTTTATGTTTTCCTTAAGTTTCTGTTTTTTTCATTTCGGTCATACTTTTATGGTTTCCATTATGGGTAAACACGATATCTTCATTTTAGGAAGTGCGAACTACCGCCCCCTGAAAGTGATTTGATTCGTTAATACCATATGTGGGATGTGTAAAGGATAAAGTTAATGATATTATATATGTTATTATACTGGAATTATAATATACTCTTATATCATTATGATTCCATTCCAGAAAATATGAAATAGAAATGGAAGTAGCGTTCATGCGTACGTACGGCTTACCGTCTCCATGAACGGTGCATTTCATTTCTTACCTCTAAATGTGATGTAATATTATAAATACATGTATATGATGAATATATATGATATATATGTTATCCAAATCATTAATATAATTATGGATATAACGAACCTTTGACCAAATTAACAACATGTAAGTGTAAGAAGTCTATTTTTGACCTAACAACCAAATACCGACAAAATGAACATTATTAACTTAACTGATTACATGATGTTCATAACATGGTATAAAAGGAATAATGAACTTGAAAAAGATTCATAATCAAGTAGAGATTAACTCATGTTTGTTATTCAGGAGATTAAAGAACGGTCGGGTCAAGTCGGATACGAGGTATGGGACTTTGTCTCAATCTCCTTTCATTGAGGCATATTTTATTTTATACACAACTTTCTTTTATACGGTGTATAAACCCCCTTTGACTTTTACGTTTATTCAAAAGGAATATTTTTTATACGAAGCATTTACTAAATGACAAAAGGGAATGTTTTTGTCGTACGTATGCGGCGACAACGACTTCTCCGCCGTCGTGACCGTTATTTGAGTTTCGGCTTCCTCTACAAGCCATACCTTTTTTTTAAAACGAAAAATAAATACCATGTTTTACTTTGGTATTGAAAATGGTTTTCATAATGTTTTTATTATATCAATGTGTTGTATTGATATCTCGTGATTGAAATGTGGAAATTTTATGTTTCCTTTATACATGTTTTATGTGATATGATTATGTTATGGTTCTTGGGCATTATTACGAAGACGGGTGGTTCCGTGATAAACTAAGGGTGGGTGAGCCCGTTATAGCTCTCCAATGCCTTGGGTAACGCAAAGGAGTGAAACGTTAAGGTTTCTCCGAAGAGATTTTAGGGAATATACTGTGATGGGTATTCCAAACGTAACCAAGAGGGTTACTCCCTACGTAAGAATGTTATGAATGCCTCAAGTTACATTTATGTCTTATGATTTCTATGATTTATTCATGATTTTATGAGGTATGTTAAAGTTCCTATGTTTTATGGGTAAAGTATGATTTCATTCTTATGTATATATGAACTCATGTTTCCTTTCCATGTTTTTTTTATAACCAATACTGAGTTTTTATGCTCATCCCATGTTTTTGAAATGTTTTTCACAGGTCAAGGGAAAGGTACATGATAAGATGATAGAGTCAAGGATATGTCAAGAAATAATCCATGTTTTATTTTAAATGTGTTTCCATTGATGGGAATGAAGAATACTATCTTTATGTAACCACTTTGTTTATATGTGGAATTTAATGCATGTTTTATGATCTAATTCTCTAAAACTCTAAACCCGAAAAGATCCTCAATGTGTAATCTTGTAATAACTCAAGATTAAGTAAGGTTTAAGGCTGGGGCCTTATAGTTGGTATCAGAGGTCGGTTTAGATAACATTAGGAGTTAGAATTCTATTAAATGATTATCCAAAAATATTTTTTTTTCGAAATGATATAGCATTTAAAGATTACCATGTTGCTTCATCTAAGACATGTTTGTTCAGAATGGTTTTCCGCAGAGGAAACAGGGAAGCAGTGCTAGGAAGGCATACAGAAGGAAATAACCTTCCGAATCAGCATCCAGAAATGGTCGGAATTGGAACTGAACAGTTTGTTGCAGTAATGGCGCAGTTGAATCAAGCGAAAAATGGCGGTTGTATCCATGCACGAGATCAGCCAGAACAACCGCAGAGGAACATGTCAGTGGTGGAACATTTCATGAGGCAACATCCACCATCATTCAGAGGATCATCTGACCCTGTGCTACCTGAAGGATGGATTAAATCACTGGAGAAGATTTTTGATTTCATGGGGTGTTCAGACAATCAAAAGGTTAGTCTTGCTATTTACCGTTTGGAGGGTGAAGCAGATCAGTGGTGGTCTATGGTTAAAAATATCAGGGACGCCGATGAGATTGATGCTCTTGACTGGGATGAATTCAAAGGAATGTTTCTTGAGAACTATTTTCGTAAGGCTGTTCGACTTAGGATGGAAAAACAATTCTTGGAATTGAGGCAAGAGGAAGACTCAGTGGCTGCCTATGAAGAAAGGTTCACTCGATTGGCAAGGTATGCTCCAAATTTTATCCGGGACCTTGATAGTAAAATCAATCGTTTCTACTCAGGATTAAAGCCAAAGTATCGAAGGTCATTAGCTTATCGTGAGTTTAAAAGTTATGAAAAGCTTGTTCGATGTGCTGATAAGGTGGAAATGGAGTTTGTCGATGACCAAGTTTTCTATAACAACCAGCAGAAGGAGAGACCGAGGTGGCAGGAGAAAGGTAAGAATTCTTCAAAAAAGTCTGATGGTAAGAGAACTATGTTTCCAGTTTGTGATAAATGTGGCAAAAGGCATGCTGGGGAATGTCTTCTGAATTCTGGGAAGTGCTACCGATGTGGTAAGATGGGACATAAGGCTCGTGATTGCACTGAAAAGGATCAAGGTGAAGGTAAGAACAAATTTTATTTGCAATTAGTGAAATGTTATAAGTGCAATGAGATGGGTCACTATGCAAACGAGTGTCCGACAAGGAGCTTGAGTGATGGGAAGCAGTTAGACTACAAGAAGAAAGGGGTGGTGAAATCCTTTGCAACTACTTTAGCAGATGTCGGGCCATCAAATGAAGTTGTATCAGGTACTTTGTTTGTTTTTTCAGATTATGCCAGTGTGTTGTTTGATTCGGGGTCTACACATTCTTTCATCTCTAAAACCTTTTCTAGTAAAATGGGAATACCATCTCAAGAAATGACTCCTGAACTTTTGGTAAAAACACCTGGGGGAAGTGTCGAGGAAAAAAGAATTTATAAGAATCTTCTTATCCTTATCTGTGGAAAGAACCTACTTGCAAACCTTATTGTTCTACCTCTAGTAGAGTTTGATGTTATCCTGGGTATGGATTGGCTCTCTATTTACCATGCTAAGATTGTCTGTAGAGCTAAAGAAGTTTCTTTTCAGAAAGACTTCAGTTTGATTACAAGAATGAACCCTTAATTTTGATAACATATCAAGAGGCCGAGAAATATGTAAAATATGGAAATGAATGTTACCTTGCACACGTCGTTGAAAATAAAGGAACTGTTCAGATTAATGATGTGCCAGTGGTAAATGAGTATCCTGATGTTTTTCCTGATGAGTTGCCTGGAATAATACCAGATCGGGAAGTTGAGTTTACTGTTGACTTAGTTCCTGATGCTAACCCAATTTCAAAACCCCCTTTTCGAATGGCACAAATTGAACTTTTAGAGTTGAAGGAGCAATTGCAGGATTTATTAGAGAAAGGTTTCATTAGACCTAGCACATCACCATGGGGTGCCCCTGTTTTATTTGTTAAAAAGAAAGATGGTTCTATGAGACTTTGCATTGATTATAGAGCCTTGAATAATATCATTGTTAAGAACAAATATCCTTTGCCTCATATCGATGATTTGTTTGATCAGCTCCAGGGAGCTCAGTTTTTTTCAAAGATTGACTTGAGATCGGGGTACCATCAGTTGAAGGTAAAGGAGGCAGATATTCCGAAGACAGCGTTCCGTACGAGATATGGCCATTATGAATTTGTAGTAATGCCTTTTGGGATAACCAATGCACCTGCTGTATTCATGGACTCAATGAATAGAATTTTCCATGAGTTCTTGGATAAGTTTGTGGTGGTTTTCATTGATGATATTTTGGTGTTTTCTAAAAGTAAAGAGGAGCATGAAAAACATTTAAGGGTTATCTTGCAAACCTTAAAAGAAAATAAACTGTATGGGAAATTTAGCAAGTGTGAGTTTTGGTTGCAACAAATTTCTTTCCTTGGTCACATTGTTTCTAAAGATGGAATAACTGTTGATCCTGCAAAAACAAAAGTTGTGGAAGAATGGCCAAGACCCACAAATGTAAACGAGATTCGTAGCTTCCTTGGTTTGGCGGGCTATTATCGAAGGTTTGTTAGAAATTTTTCACGGTTATCTAGTCCAATGACTAATCTAACTCGGAAGGGTGTTATGTTTATCTGGACAAAAGAATGTGATGATTGTTTTCAGGAATTGAAAAGAAGATTGGTGAATGCTCCAGTTTTGGCACTACCTTCCAGGAATGGTGAGTTTGTTATATACAGCGACTCTTCATTGAAAGGACTTGGTTGCGTCCTAATGTAGAATGATCAGGTAATTGCTTATGCTTCACGACAGTTGAAAACTCATGAGGTAAATTACCCTACACATGATTTGGAATTAGCTGCTGTTGTTTTTGCTTTAAAAATTTAGAGGCATCATTTGTATGGAGTAAAGTGTGAAATATATACCGATCACAAAAGTTTAAAGTATATATTCACTCAGAAAGAGTTAAACATGAGACAAAGGAGATGGCTGGAATTAATCAAGGATTATGATTGTACAATTCATTACCATCCGGGAAAAGAAAATAAAGTGGCGGATGCTTTGAGTCGAAAAAGTAATGCTTCATTAACAATGTTGCGTTTGGAACGTGATCCTTTGGTTAACGATTTGATGAAATTTGGCATAGAAGTTGTTGGTTCAGGAATTCCTTCTGTTTTGTTTCAGGTATCAGTGAGATCTTCTCTATCAGATAGAATCAAGCAGGCACAGAAGCAAGATAGTGAGTTGCAGAAAAAGGTAGAGCTGGTTCAGAAAGGTATGTTGCCTGAATTCAACATTGATAATGATTGTGTTTTGAGATTTGGGAAGAGATTGTGGGTGCCTTGTGATTCACAGTTTAAGAGAGAGCTGTTATGTGAAGCTCATAGTTCTCCGTTTTCAGTTCATCCGGGCAGTACTAAGATGTATAGAGATCTGCGGGAGTATTACTGGTGGGATGGAATGAAAAGAGATATTGCTGATTTTACTTTGAAGTGTTTGAATTGTCAGTAGGTTAAAGCAGAGCAGCAGTTACCGAAAGGGATGCTTCAGCCTTTACCAGTTCCAGAGTGGAAATGGGAGAATATATCCATGTACTTTGTTGTTGGATTACCGAAGACATCTCGAGGTAATAATGCAATCTGGGTTATTATTGATCGCTTGACCAAATCTGCTCATTTCCTTGCTATACGAGATACTTTCTCTCTTGATCAACTTTCCCGTTTGTATCCTAAAGAGATAGTCAGGTTACATGGAGTTCCTCTCTCCATTGTATCGGATCGTGATCCCAGGTTTACTTCTAACTTTTGGAAAGGCCTTCAGAAGTCGTTGGGTACTGAATTAAATTTTAGTACAGCTTTTCATCCTCAATCAGATGGGCAGTCAGAACGAACAATTCAGGCATTGGAGGATATGCTACGAGCTTGTTCTATGGATTATCAGGGATGTTGGGACCAACATCTTTCTTTGGTTGAGTTTTCATATAATAACAGTTTTCATTCCAGTATACAGATGGCGCCATTTCAGGCATTATATGGGAAGCGGTGTCGAACTCCAGCTTTCTGGGATGAAGTGGGTGAAAGGAAGTTGATGGGACCATAATTGGTAGAAGAGATGGAAGAAAAAGTTCAGCTGATTCAGAAACACATGAGAACAGCTCAGAGCAGGCAGAAGAGTTATGCGGATAACCGGAGGAAGAATCTATCTTTCAAGGTAGGTGATCATGTTTTTCTCAAGGTTTCCCCTTGGAAAAGTGTGATGAGATTTGGTAAGAAAGGAAAGTTGATTCCAAGGTTCATTGGACCATACGAAATTCTAGAGAGAGTTGGATCAGTTGCATACCGAGTGGCTTTACCTCCGAGTTTATCTCAGGTACACAATGTTTTTCACGTTTCGATGTTGAGAAAGTATATGCCAGATCCATCTCATGTTTTGAGTCCAGAGGTAGTTCAGCTGGAAGAGAACCTATCTTATGAGGAACAACCGGTCCAGATTCTTGACCACCGGGAGCAAGTGTTACGGAATAAGGTGATTCATCAGGTAAAGGTTTTGTGGAAAAACCACATGATTGAAGAGGCAACATGGGAATCTAAAAATGCAATGAGGGATAAGTACCCCCATTTATTCGATAAGTAAATAAATTGCGGGGATGCAATTTTCTAAAGGGGGGAAGGATGTAACATCCCAAGTAAGTAATGAATAATAGATATTTTTATCTATGTCTATTAATGATTAATATAGTGTTATAGAGGCTTAAAATGAAAATAAATACAATCTTATGCATGGAATACACTAATATTCTTAAAAGATTGTTTTAGTGCCTTTTGATGGCAAACCATTTTTGAATCTATATTTTGACAATTTTATAAACTATGTTTGTCAAAATAAACTTATCCTTTATGATTGGGACATTAAAATTTACCTTGTGTGAATTTTTGGTATTTTTCTGACAATGTTCATTTTTTAATGAATAGTGAAAAATACTGCATTTTACATCAAAACTTCTTTTTAATCTAATTTATTTATATGATTATATTATGTTTTGAATTGGTTTTGAAGTGAAATTAGAATATATTTTTACCATTTTGTCCCATGGTGGTCATTGGAATCAATTTCACTTTGAAATTAGACTTAAACTGGTGTCAATCTTTTGATACATATTGTTTTGTAAAAACACGCTATTTGCTCTGGCAGCGGAAATTATTTATTAAATTAATTAATGTGACTTATATGATTTGAATTTTTTAAAATAGACTTCATTTTTGAATTCGGAATATCAAATATAGCTTAGGGTGAATTTTTGGTAATTTTCTGAAAAACTTCAATTTTTGATGAATAGTGAAACCACTAAGTGGTAATCAAGCAAACTGATTTTTCAGTTAAATGAAAGTTTACCACTAACGTGTATTGAATTTTGAAAATCCGACATACATGGTTGTCATTAAGAAGTAAAATGTGGTTCAATGAGATTAAAATAATTTTTTGGTGAATAGTAACTTATTAAGTTTTTAATCGCGATTAGTGGTAATTAGTGTAGTTTAAGGTATAAATAATGATTTAATAATATGAAATGACCCAGACACATGTCCCAACCTTATTGGTTGTGTCATGGCCGACCAAGACAAGCCATGGGTCAACTTGGGGACCCCATGGAGACATTTTGGTTGGGAAATGACATAAATAACTTTTTATTTAATGTAAAAGTAAAAATGACACAAACATAATATGTTTTACGAAAACAATTTTTACATGGGGTTATAAAGATCAGATTTTTGATTATAAATAGTCATTGGAAATCTAAAATGATTTAATACATCATAGTATTTTTTTAGGATTTTTAGACATTAAATAAATTAAATTATTTATGACATAATAATGATGCAGCGATGTCATCATTATTTGACGATTTAAATAAAATGGAAAGATAATGTAAAATCTATGAACTACACATGTCCAAAACTTATTGGATGAGTGTATTTAGAAGCCTTATCACCTTATCCACGAATTATATCAATTTGGGACCTTTTGAAACCGAAACACATTTTCAAATATAGTAATATTTCTTTACTTTCCAAAAGTGCCCCTCCTCTCCTCTTATAAAAGGCCCCCACCTCTACCTCATTTCACACACTCCTCAAGCCTTTGGCTCGGCCAAACCCTGCCCATTTACTCTCTCCACATCCCTCTCCTCATCCTAGAGGATTCACTTTGGGCAGAATCCTATCAAAGGAAGCCTTTAGACTCAAATCAAAAGGAGATACACTTTTAAAGGTAATTCATTCTCTCATGTTCATTTGTTTTATTTTGCTTCTCCAACCCCCTAAACTCTTTTTATTTACTTATTTCGTAACAAAACCAGTATCTTAAATATACAAGGTTGTTGATATAATATTCATTTGAGCTACACTCTCACACAACTACATCAAATGGTTAAAGAAAATACGGTTTTCGTGGATGACGAAATTCTGCCTCCCGAAACGATGATTGTTCAACACTCATTTAACACCTTCAAAGGTGGCCATTATGATGTCACTATTTTTATATATGATATATAATATGTTTATTTTTTCCTTAAGGTTCTATTTTTTTCATTTTGGTCATACTTTTATGGTTTCCATTATGGGTAAACACGATATCTTCATTTTAGGAAGTGCGGACTACCGCCCCCTGAAAGTGATTTGATTCGTTAATACCATATGTGGGATGTGTAAAGGATAAAGTTAATGATATTATATATGTTATTATACTGGAATTATAATATACTCTTATATCATTATTATTCCATTACAGAAAATACGAAATAGAAATGGAAGTAGCGTTCATGCGTACGTACGGCTTACCGTCTCCATGAACGGTGCATTTCATTTCTTACCTCTAAATGTGATGATATATTATAAATACATGTATATGATGAATATATATGATATATATGTTATCCAAATAATTAATATAATTCTGGATATAACGAACCTTTGACCAAATTAACAACATGTAAGTGTAAGAAGTCTATTTTTGACTTAAGAACCAAATACCGACAAAATGAACATTATTAACTTAACTGATTACATGATGTTCATAACATGGTATAAAAGGAATAATGAACTTGAAAAAGATTCATAATCAAGTAGATATTAACTCAAGTTTATTATTCAGGAGATTAAATAACGGTCGGGTCAAGTCGGATACGAGGTATGGGACTTTGTCTTAATCTCCTTTCATTGAGGCATATTTTATTTTATACACAACTTTCTTTTATACGGTGTATAAACCCCCTTTGACTTTTACGTTTTTTCAAAAGGAACCTTTTTTATACGAAGCGTTTACTAAATGACAAAAGGGAATGTTTTTGTCGTACGTATGCGGCGACAATGACTTCTCCGCCGTCGTGACCGTTATTTGAGTTTCGGCTTCCTCTACAATCCATACCTTTTTTTAAAAACGAAAAATAAATACCATGTTTTACTTTGGTATTGAAAATGGTTTTCATAATGTTTTTATTATATCAATGTGTTGTATTGATATCTCGTGATTGAAATGTGGAAATGTTATGTTTCCTTTATACATGTTTTATGTGATATGATTATGTTATGGTTCTTGGGCATTATTACGAAGACGGGTGGTTCCGTGATAAACTAAGGGTGGGTGAGCCCGTTATAGCTCTCCAATGCATCGGGTAACGCGAAGGAGTGAAACGTTAAGGTTTCTCTGAAGAGATTTTAGGGAATATACTGTGATGGGTATTCCAAACGTAACCAAGAGGGTTACTCCCTATGTAAGAATGTTATGAATGCCTCAAGTTACCTTTATGTCTTATGATTTCTATGATTTATTCACGATTTTATGAGGTATGTTAAAGTTCCTATGTTTTATGGGTAAACTATGATTTCATTCTTATGTATATATGAACTCATGTTTCCTTTCCATGTTTTTTTATAACCCATACTGAGTTTTTATGCTCATCCCATGTTTTTGAAATGTATTTCACAGGTCAAGGGAAAGGTACATGATAAGATGATAGAGTCAAGGTTGTGTCAAGAAATAATCCATGTTTTATTTTATGTGTTTCCATTGATGGGAATGAAGAATACTATCTTTATGTAACCACTTTGTTTATATGTGGAATGTAATGCAAGTTTTATGATCTAATTCTCTAAAACTCTAAACCCGAAAAGATCCTCAATGTGTAATCTTGTAATAACTCAAGATTAAGTAAGGTTTAAGGCTGGGGCCTTATATTGTCCATGTGGTTAGTTTGGAAATTTTTAATAAATATAATCTGAAATGAAAAGATGGGATATTTCATGAGAACCGTGCTTAAATTTTTTTTATCTCATATTGAGAACATAATTTTTAATTTCTAGGAGACATAAAATATTTACCGATATTTGGTCAACTAACATTTTTTATTATTTAAAGAATTAACATTGGGTTCACCATATATGTTTCATCAGAATATTTTGGTCTGGTGGTTGGTTGAGAGGGGATCAATATATTTTCAAAACCAATAACATCATTAGGGTTTATCTATATAAACAACCAATTATTCCCACATCTACAATGAATACAACCCTACATTCCAATAAAATGGCAGTCAATTGGGGTTTCAAACCATATTGAAATTTATAAAATAACATTGTTAGGGATATTGGGAGGTTAGGATCATCAAACCATTTGGGTGGGAATTATTTCCTACTATGGGATTCTCTTAAATCTTAGATATATGTTATTGAATATCACCCACTTCCAAATACAGGATTGGATACCCTGATAAAAAAATATGGACTTGAATCTAAATATATGAAAAATTGGTTACATTAATGACAACATATGTATGTATCAGATGTTATACATCTTTTTTCCTTTTATTTAACATAAATGGGTATATTTTTATTATTTTAAATGATATAATTATCCACTCTTTAATTTACTATCATCCACGATGGTGATTGGTATTTCATGAATGGGACTTATTCTCCAAGAGGAGTCACATGTATCATGAAATAGTAATAATAAAAATCCACATAGTTTTTTTATTTCAAATTCATGTAGATTTAAATAATACAAAAATTACATGTATGTGTGCCTATAGGAATTAGGTTTGGAGAACAGGCCTTAGGAAGGTGTCCCGATTCTCTTTCTTATAACATGAATGTGAGGTTTCAAAGTTTGATATTCCCTAAAAATTCTTATGGATGGGGAAAAATAATTAATTCTCATGAGGTTTATTTCCCTATAGTTTATCAATATATGAATTGTTTTGGGTTCTACAACAATGTGGACACCAATATAAGGTGGTATTTGTATCAAATATTTAGATAGGGATTACAGACTGAGGTTTAACGAATTGGTGGTAATTCAACATTGCTAGCGATATGATCATTGCATGCCATTATACCCATGTGATACATGCTCAGTGTGAGAGACTTGAGACTGAAAATGATTGGGATCACTTCTCAATGATGTGAGATTTATGTGTTGAAGATTATATGATAGGCTGTTTGAAATGGACCCCAATCCTTATGAAGGAATCCTATGTGTCTAGTTTGGAATGGAATTAGAGTCCCCATTTTTCAATATATTCCATAATATGATAAAGGTTTTATGGTATATGAGGGAATGGTCCTTTATTACACTTAAGTGGATTCCACTATATAATCCAATTTCTCTTCTAGTGATGTACATGGAAATATTAATATCCCATAGGATATTTTGGATCCCATTATTTAAAATAACGGGATATGGAGTGACTTAGGGCATGGTTTATTCTTATGAGATATATCACACCCTTATACTATGATATATATAGTGTGGGGACTATGAGTGGATGATTGAGAATTCATGGATAGTATAAGGATAAAATTATATCAAAACAATTTCATGATTGAATAACCCTAGGCCCATATAGAAAATTCACATATGGATGGGGGATTATAAATCAAAGACCCATGGTTGGGGGTTCATAGGTAATGATGGTGAATACTTATGTATTCATGGTATACAAGGATGAAATGTAAGGGGTGTCAGCATGACATGTATGGGGTATCTTCCTAACATGGATAGCATGTCAAGGGTATCTTCACATGATCTATGTTGATATCCCCATGGTGCTTCTCAGTATCAAAACTAAAATGTCCGAGTTTCCTCACATGATCTAATCTAACATATCCAATGTTCATCATGTGACTAAAATGACACAAACAAAGGGCATCGCACGATCTGGATGACATGTCTAAATGACATTACAGGATATGTATGACATTTTTAGAGGTCGTTACATGACCTGGAATACTTTTTCGATGAAATTATCATGATCTATTTTACATGACTAATGAATAATGTGTGACCGGGATAACACATCTAGATACTATTTCATAAACCACGTGACACAATTAGAGGAAATCACATGATATTATTGATATATCCGTATGAATTAACCTGATCTAGTTGACATGTTTAGGGATCATTATCAGATCAATGAATAGGATACAAAAAACAATTGACCCAGTTTTATTAAAATCTATGAATATATATTCACATGAAGCTGATATCATTTTCAGCCGTTGTCAAATAAACTCATCAATTTTCATCAGGTGTTGCCTTGTTGAGGACTCATGTAATAAATTTGATACATACAGACCCCTCCATGAGATTTATATAGCATGTATGAATCCCTCTAAAATATAAATGAACTTATCTTGTAAGGGACACGAATTTACCATGCAACCCCTTAAGTTATCCTCCAGACTTTTCTGGTGGAAGACTCTTGCGATTGCGTGATACTATAATTTAGAAAGTTGTCTCTCGCATCTTCGCCCCTATGTGTGTTTTTTTGGGAGGTTGGGTGTGTGGGTTTATAGTATTCCATTCCCCAAATCTACTCCATGGGGCATGTGGCTTATCATTAATATATGGGTTTTTTTGTTGGATGGAGCATCACATCACACATTTCTCATGATATAGAGGTGGGTCATCCATGACGTCATCATTGTGTATTGTGATGTATATTGATCTCATTATCACTATGAAAATACCATATTTATTGACACCGTGGATTTTTTGATGATTCCATGAGATGAAATTGACATTTCAAAGGGTCTTTGTAAGAAATGACAGAAAAGTGGGGTTCCCTTCCTGAGATCAAGCTTGAATGTCTGGATCCCTTCACAAGATCAAGCTACCATGACAGAGGGCCTTCACATGATTGGTAAAATGATCACACAAAGAGAATAACCCCTTAACATTTAAAACCATGTAACTATTATTAAGAAAAAGTTATCTAAATTTTCAGATTGAATTTTATAATTCTTATGGTGTTCACACATTAATTTTCCATTTAGGAATCATCTAATCAAAAGGACATGTCTGAAATCCATTACAATGTGAAGGAGATATATCCAGTGACCTGTGTGTGATGAGGTTGTCATATCATGGGGGATTCTACATGATCAATATACTAATCATCTGAACCATAGCATCCATTTACATGAAAATTTTCATAACTCCCTTCATATTATGATTCATATTTTTTCACATTTTATTTTATTAAATACATGAGAGATTTTTAGTTGTTTTTCTATTTACATGACACATGATAAAAAATATGCATATAAGGGACTAAAAATGATCAAGTGGGATGTCTAATGGGGATTCAAATGATTATAATTACCTATCTAGAATCCATTACATGACCATGATGTATTTTATGGAATACTTCACAGGATCTGAAGAGCTTATCAGAGAGGATTTACATGATCAGGAAAAAATCACATGAAGTGTAGGGATCCTTAGTGTGACACTACTTCTATTCATTTCTGAAGAAAATATTATCTATACTATAGGTATTTATCTACTCCTAAAATTTCTGATTCTCATTTTGAGGAAGTCAAAAAATATTATTTTCCATCACAAAAACATATATATTAAATAAACATTCATTTTTATAACTTTTAACTCTAATAAATTTAGATTTCGTTATACTAAATGGATTGATATTTAATTACACTTATTAATAATGATTACCCAAAATAATAAATCCAATTCATGGAAAAAAATCAATTCCCATTCACATTATAGAAGATGTTTGACGTATCACTACTCTATGTTGGGACCCGAGGTAGGCATTTGTTACTTCAAATGAAGAATGATTTTAATATATTTTTATTCTATTTATGTAAAATATTATTGGAATATTTATCCACATTGAACGAACCTAAAAATTGTGATATGTTTAGTCCGTTGAAACTTATCTATTGAATTAGAAGGTAAAAACAGAAGTAACTATATTATGAAATATATTTATATTTATATTTCATTTTATATTTCATTTTAGAAATAATTTACATGATAAATTAATGTGCTTAAGAATATGTATTTGTATCTATTTTAATTTCTGTTAATAAAAGTAATATAATTTTTTTTTCATAAATGGTTATTTTAATAAAATTTTGTATTTATTATTTAATTTTAGGTTTATTAATTTTTTTGATAAATTCATAATGAAAAAAACTACTATTAAAAAAATATTCTAATAAAAACTTTTTATCACAATATTTTATGAATTTTTTATAATATTAAATATATAAATATATAAATTGAATTTAAAAAATGATCAAAATTTTTTATTTATACTATAAATATTATTCAAAGATTTATTTTTGGGATTTTTATGAAATATTCAATTTTTAGGTGAGTAGTGAAAATTTTTGATCTTACAAACACTATAAATTTAATCATCGTAATATTTTATAATTCCATGAATTTTATCAAAATTAATAATATATTTAGAAATATATTTTTAAATGTTAAAATTATAATTTTACAACATTATGTATATATATAAACTCTAAGTTAATTTGTTTTTAAAATATAGTTAATTTTTACGAAATTATTTTTCATTTAATTCATTTAATATGATTTTTAGAAATGGGAATTAGGTTTTTATCTTATATTTATGTTACATTTAAAATATTTTAATAATAATAGGTCTTTTAATTTCAATTTAATCTATAAAATTGTTAATTTTTACATAAATATATATAATATGCTTAAAAACAATTTAAAAAAGCTTTTATGCCTTAAATTCATTAATGTTAAATTTATTTTTTAAGAACATAATAATTTTATTTGGTAAATTATATTTAATATTTATAATCATATTGATAAAATTATTGTAGGATGATTAATTTATTTTTAATCATTGATACTAAATTACTTAGGTAAAAATTAGTTATCTCAACATAAACAAAAAATGGTAATAGAAAAAATCAAAGATTATATAACGTAAAAATATATAAAAATGTGTGGAAAATTATTCTTGAGTATTTTTAACCATAAAACTATACAAATTATATTATTTCCAAATTTTATTCACATTCCAACAAGAGTAATTTCTGTCATATAATTAAAGAGTTATGTGTGTCACCGAATCCCTTCTCTTCAACTATAACAGTAACCACCAAAACTCAACCTCTTGACACATCAAAAGCCTCTTAGGATTGATCTAAACTCAATACCAGTATCTCTTATACACTCTAGACATGCCGTAAAATAATTTTATATTCCAAAACACTCCAAAAAGATTATTTTTTGTGGGATTCAAAAGATATCTTCCCATGTTAGTTGATGTTAAGTGAAAGTTCATAGCATATACAGAAATTATGATAAGGTTTCATCTCATCATTTCCTTCATTGAGAAACATTTAGTTTTTTTCTATAAATTATCTTCAATGGGGTGTATAATATCTATAGGATTTTTAATATCAAATATTGTCATTACTTGAGGTGTTTGAACATCGAATTCATGTTCTCTCTATTTAAATGTGTTTTCATTAGAATAATTCTCAATCATTAATGGTTTTCAACTCAATATATTGAAATAGTGCATTTTAAAAATATTATTACAAGAATTTTGAAACAAATATACATTAATTAAAACATATATAAATGAAATATATTATATTTGTCCATGACACAAAAAATACATAATCAATGGTGAATGATAACTGTCAAGACAACGTCCCACAGTGGATAATGTCTTATAATGGCTTATGTTTAATCCGTAATCCTATACATAATGTCTCATGAGACTAAAATTTTCAAATTTAATTGAGGTTATACCTGGGAACACACATCATGACATGTTCTTGATTATGTGTTCCATAAAAATGAATTCATCAATAAGGTAAAAATAATAAAAATTGCCCATTGAATGGAAATGGGTTTCAGAGTCTTTCTTAATATCTTAATCAAAAGATATTTCTTAAAAATTGATTTGATGAATGATTAAAAATAATGTATTCCCTTAAAAATAAATAGAATAATAAGTTGTGTACATTTTTATGTGACATATATACAACATTTATAATCATTAAAAAACATTAATGAGAGAGGAATTCTGTTATAGTGAGAATGGTCAAATCCTAAAATGAGTGGTTTATAGAGATCCCTTACCTTGAGTCGAACTCATAAATTATGTTATTTATATTCCATAATAATAAATTTATTTATATACATTTTTAATAAACTTTTAAAATTTATTATTCCTTTTCTTTTATTTATTATCATGTTATATTATTTATATAATCATTTAGACTAATGTCAGACATTTTGATAATATTTTTCTCATATTCCAAAATAACAATGGTAAGATGACTAAGGTTCAAGATATTATTATTTAATCATATAAATAATAATAATCAAATAATTATCATTATAATAAATTAATTAAAATTTTCAAACCTACTATGAAATATTTCGATGAAAAATGATCTACATTACAATCGTGGAGAGGGTTGGTCGTACATACGCATGAGTAATATTTCCATTTTTTAACGGTCATGATTAAAATAGTGTAATAATTATATCATAATTATAGAATGGTAATTATCTGATAAATATCATATTATATATCTAAATATACCTACATATTCCATAGATTGTATGTGGTACTAAAAGCTAAATAACATCACCATATGGATGTGGTAATGTACACACACACCCAAATGACATTTTTACCCTTCGATGAATGGAAAGGTAATAAAATATATGATATAATAATTTTATAGAAATATAATAATTTCATAAATTTGAAATATATATATATATATATATATAATATCAATCACTATAAACAACCATGAATGGCAATGATAGATGATAAATTTCTTCGGTTTATGAGGTATTAGTTTATGGTACACATGAACAATTGTTTTGTTCATCATTTGATTGAAGAAGAGATTGTTTTAGGTTATGAAATTGACATTATAATATCTATTTATGAGGTAAAAAATTATCATATTATATAATCATGATATTATATTATTTTAGGGAGGTGGATGAATAAAGAAAAAAAATGATCAGTTCAAAACACTACCACTACATCAGACAACCTCTAAGCATACACCAAAATCCATCCTAAAAGTGTATTATAATCAGAAAATGGTTTCTAGGATGTGGTAAGGGAAATAAAAATTATATTTTGGTATGTAATGGATGAAATAAAATTATTTTAAATTTGGATGAAATCTTGATAAGGGATGACTTTTTATAAGGGAGGGGAGAGGAACTTTTAAATTTTCATAAAATTATAAATTAACATAAATTATATTTGATAAAAAATGGTCAAACATGACATAATTATAATATATAATGTTTATGGATCAAAGTATTTTCATCCAAAAACATTTGGACAATTTTTGATTTGTTTTTTACCATTGTCTCATAGTCTTTACCCATGATAATTAATTTTTATAATTACAGAAGTAAACATGTTTTAACTCTATAAAGGTCATTATATTTATAAAAAAAAGATAATTAATCAATATATATATTATTTTTTATATTTAAAACCGAATAAAATTAAAGCGTATGAAGTCATTTTGAATGGTGAGGTCTTGACGCTCGCCTCCTCGCCATACGATGGTGTAGTGTATAGATGTGTTGTTGTCGTCCCTCCATGTGCCTCGGCCAGGGAGGGGGGATTATGACCCTCACTAGATTCCACAACCTCTCCTCTACTCCTCTTCTCTAGTTTTTGATCCCACCCTCCTCTTCGACCATCCTGAAAATGATGTGGAAGGGTTTCCAGGAGGCATTCTGATATCAGTTTTATAGAAATCTAACATAAAAAGAATTTTATTTTCTATAGGAATTTAGAAGTAAATTTTAAAATACCTATCATGGAATTCCACCACCCCATAATTTCATATTCTATTTTTAGAAAAAAAATCAAAATAGAAATCCATCTATAGGGATTTTAGGACTGTTTTATTTTTAACCCAATTTTTAAAGTTGAATAGTTTAAAAATTATTAAAAATAACAAATTCTAAAACCAATATTATCAAAGAAGAACAAAAAATATAAAACATGGAATTGATACACCGCAAAATTAATAATACTCATTGTGAACACTTACAATAATTTTCAAAATAATATACATTTTAATGAATCTAAATATAAATTTTAGAACAAAATATAAAATATTCTGTAAATTAATTTTTATGTTTCTTCAGGTCATTGGATGTATATGCATATAGAATATAAAAAAAACAAAATTAATTGATAAAAATTATAATTAACAGATATGTGTTTAAATTTCACGTTTTTAATGAAATTATCATATTCAAAAAGAAATTCTCAATATTATCTCAATAATAAAAAATAAAATATTATATCCACATTCAAAATTATTTTATTTATGATGAAATTATTTTTATAAAACTAAATTTTAATAATAAAAAATTTAGATATGAATGGGTATCCATGTATTCACTAATATAAATGTTTTTTACATGAACGTTACATAATCATTTTTTTAGTTCCACTATTGGATAATGAGCCTTGTTGAACCTGATACATGACATATTGTAATTTATAATATTAACTATAAAAACTAATGTAAATTAAAAATTATGATCAATAAACTAAAGGTGTGGAATAGATAATAAATCTTTTATATTTTGATAAAACTTCTTCAAACACCACCCAATGAATAGGACAATGAATATATTTTCCAGTCTTTTGGATAAATACACATGATAGTATAATTCCACTAAAAAATAAAATATTCATTATTAATAATAGTATGGTGAATATTCATTTAGAATTATATATTTTTTCATACATGTAAAGGAGTGGAAAACCCAACATGTGAAGTTTTTATCGAATATTTTAGACTCATGCCTAATTGTACTTTATTGTTTGAAATAGTGCAATTCTCTTTAGAAGTGTTTTAGTTCGATATAAAATAGACATGTGCGAAATGGTTTTGAATGAAAACACTATGAAGATGATTAATTACATAATAATTTAATTAAGAAACTTGTAAAATATGATTTATTTAAGAAAAAAATAATTAATTGAAATTTGAAAACAAGGGAAAAAAGCTACAAAAAGGTATAGTTAGCTAATCACTATTTAAAACATCCATCATGTCCATTTTAAAAATATTTATTGCATTTTATCTTCCATATATACCATTATTTATTATAAAATTAAAATTATTATTTGATATAGGTGAAAATGTGATAACATTGTTACACAATCAGCTTCTTATGGAATATCTGACTATAGTGGAATCTGGAATCTTTTTGATAATTACTATAATTCTATCAATATCAATTACTCATATATTAATGAAGTGTAAAAAAATATTACAATAATTTGTTAATTTGTGATAAATATACAATTAAAGGAAACACATTCATCATTTGAAATATAACAAATAACAATCAACTAGCCATTGTAAAAAAATCAATACTCTGTCAAACTATGGACACTTCTTCCGCAAGAAACAACACAGGGGTAGTTGGATCAATAATACATTACACATATAAAATTACCTAATATAACTAAATATAATAATGACATAAATAATCTCCATGTTGATTTATTATTATATATTCTATAACACATAAATAGGGATGCCTTTTAGGTAACTCATAGTACATATTCGTGTCTGAATAAGGAGGTTGCAGATCTGGGTAGGAAAGCTATAAAGGGTGAATTGGATGCATATATCTCATTGATTCTAAAAGCATAACTAATACATATGATTAAATTATATCCATTATCTACGTCATCAGTTTATTATAATCATCCATAAAAGAACTTGTTTTCCCTATATTCTACCCACATCAATGACACCCTAGGGGAACATCTAAAAACATTTTTCAATCTAACACACTCATTATACACTATAATCTAGAAAAGGAGTTCTAGATTTCATAAAGAAACAGAAATAATATCCTTCATAACCTCAGAGATAATTCTCCCTAGTTTCATTATATCTCAAATGGTTTCGTAATCAATTTTTTTTAAATGTAATATTAGAAAGACAATTTTACTAAATTGTAATAAGGAAGAAAAGTAACGATTAATTATTTATAATGTTATCATCTTCTTACGTTGTTGGATCAATAATATATGTTACATTTTTTTATTCTCTCCCATTTCCATTTTTAAGGATCAGTTTAACGGTATGGAGCGTTGAGTGGAACCTCTTCATAGCTACTCCATAACATGACAATTAATTAAATAAGATTTTTAGAAATAATTTGATCCAACAATAAATGATATCCTACCTGTGTTAAAACACGAGTGTATAAAATGAGGGTATTTATATCTCGGTGAGTTTTCCTAGATGCCTTTTTCAAAAGAAATAATAAATTTGTTATTATATAATGAAAATTAATTCAACAAACAAATTTTAAAAAGAAAAAAAACATTCCAAAAAACATGCATCCTACCGACTAGAGGAAATTTTCATAAATTCACATCTATCCATAAACTTATACCTAAGTAATGAAAATTTATCCCCTATCCTCTAAAAATATAGATTGAATTCAAAATTTTCTTAAAATATATCCATGCTTTTTCCGCAAATGATAATATTGTTTTTCACTCCTTTTGTCTCTTGAAACATAACTAAAATATGTAATTGAATAAATAAAATATTATGAAATATATAATATTTAAACCACACAAAAATGTAATAAATAAGTTAGAAACTTTTACCTTTAGATAATCCCAGAGTGGATCATTCAATAACTAGTCAGCTTTCCTCATATTATGGTATCATATTCTTACTCTACAACAACAATGTATATTCAGGTAAGTCCAAAACTATGTGGCCTTTGGGCTAGTTGTGATATTATTCTCATCAAAGTTGATTATTACCGTTTTCACTCCATTTTTAAGAAAATGTTTTGTTAAATGTTTAATCCCAACCCTATAACATTATGTTACAGTCCACTCCAGATAAGAAGAGGATTTTCGAATATTTTTTTGATAACTAATGTAAATTTCATTAAATAATTGAAACACTATAAAAATATAATTAAATTACAAATTTGCATATCATTGTTCCCTTGCCTATGTGTCGATCATTTTTTGAGATTTATGATACCACACAAAAGAATGAAAAACATTAATTTATTAAAATTAAATAATAGTAATAAATAAAAAGAATATTTTTTATAATTGATAAAATAAATATTATTAAATGATAAAATTGAAGAAAAATTACTATTTCGGCCCAAAAATTATTATAATGGTCAAAATTTATTAAATAAAGACAATTAAATATATCTACATTTAAAACCAAAAATAAATTACAGCCAAAACTAATTTATATACATAAAACAATTATAACATCAAACACATTTTAATAAAAAAAATTAATGGAAAATAAAATTAATAGAAAATTATTGTATGAATGCATTATTTAAATAATATATAATTAATTTCTCTTCAACAGTTTAATAAGTTAACTTATAAAACAAGGATGTAAATATATCTTGAGTACTATTGAACTTACTCAATATAAGTCAATATAAGGTAAACAATAGTGAACAAGAAATCTATCAATTAAATTTACCTTATTAAAATTATCTTAAATTCTATAACTCACATAAAAATTACATAGAAAGCACAATAGTAACTTTATTCATGTTGAATGAATGTAAAAAGTGAAACTTATAGAAAATAAGGAACTAAAACAAATTTAATAGTAACTTGACATTTTGAATTGAAAAGTGACCATTAATAATAATTACCCAAGAAATTTAATAGAAATCTTAAATATGAATGTTTAAATAAACTATTGTTATCATATAATAGAAAATATGATATATTTATATGTTGAAAAAGTAAATAAATGTTATAAGAAGGATAAATAATTGTTGGTATTTTTGTGAAATATAAACTTTAATAATATTTATAAAATTATTTAAAAAATTTAATAAAATTTTATTTTCATAAAAAGTATGAATAAATTACTGTTTTTTGTCTTATTATAATAATATATATTTTTTAGACCTTAATTAATTTTTCATTGTGTTATAAAATCAGTTTTAGGTTAAAAATGAGTATTCATCGAATTAATGATAATTTTAATTAAAAACTAAATTTTATGATAATTAAAATAATAATTTCCCAAAAATTGAGTCCAAATTTTAATTCTACTTGTTAATGAAATGGTTACGGTTACTTTTTTTTGTTTTCCTAAAATATAAAAAAAATTGTCGATAGTGAAATACTGTAATTTAAGGTATTTAACTAATATATGATTTATTAAGTTATAGATTATGTATGGGTGATGAAAGCCCTTAATATCAAAATATAATTCATTTCAATAATATATTTAGTGATAAGGTTCAAACTATTCATAATCGTGATCCAGAATAATCAACAAACTAATAAAATAATAAAAAAGAAACTCTTATCCACCACTATAAGTACCATAGCTTAGTACCTCTTCGCCTCACACCAAAAAATAAATATAGCTTGTCCAAATTAATTCTGATACTTTTCCCAAATCGCTCGACACATCCATCATCCCTTGGAATCAAATAAAGACCAAACACAATTACCCCAAGGAGGTTCTGAAGGAGAATAATTCAAGAGGTAAAAACCACTTTCTTTTTCTTTTAATTTGCTTTAAAATTCCATTATTTTCTTCTTTTTTCATTTAATTTACTCACCAACCATTTTCAAATTGGAATGATAAATATTTATCATTTATATACTTAAATTTTTATTTATCATTAGAAATATCCATCACCCTTTCTCTTCCCCTCACATTTTTAAAAAAAGTATTAACATTGTCTGTGATTTGTTGATTTATCACATTTGAGGATAAACAGTTTTAAATATACATTACTGACTTCATGGATGGTCCTAAAATAATTTTTATGTTCAAATAATATTATTATATAGGTTTCAAATCTTATTTAGTTTTATGTCAAATTTATATACACATAATATTAATTAATAAAACAAAACTAATTTGTGATGACCAAAAGATATAAAAATAATCTAAACTATTATCATTAATGTTTTATCTAATGAATCAGCTAAAATATGGAAAATTTATATATATAACCATTTAATATTATTTATTTTAATTAATAAAATAGAATTTCAATTTTCGGAAACTATTATCATTTTAGATGATCTGTTACTCATTAATAAAAATGATCCAATCAACAAAATCTAGGAAATGAACACTCCTTAGATGATGAAATTGTTTCTTATATCTCATCCAAAAGGACAAAAATTAACATAATAAAATTATAATAAATCCAATAAATTTTATCTATGTTCTTAGATAAATTATTAATGAATCAAATTTCATTATTTAGGATATTAAATAAAAGTGCAGAACACTTTCATACATAAGGTAAGAAATTCTCATTGAACCCTAATTATTTTTCGGGTTATGATTTATCTATATTAACAAAAATGTAATTCTATTTTAATTTAATTTAATTATTATATATTTCGGTTATATGTTCCAAAATCATGTATCTATATCATTTCATTCTTCTTTGATGGGGAATTACATTTTTATTAAGGTCCCCTTCTCAATTATTCTTGATATGTAAGCCTGAATAAAGGGAACTTCTTGATTTACTACCCATATTAAAGTGAACTCCATAATCTATTTTATTATATAATTGTTTTTATAAAATAATATATGTTATAATTAAAAACTATTTTGGTTCATTATTGGTCTTATACAAAAAACAATTTATTTTTTAAAGAAACATTTATATTTTCCTTTAACCTCCCTAAACTGTTTCATTTATAAAGATTAATAAAAACTCATATTATATGCATCCACATCAATTGAACAAAATATAACATGATATATTCCAATTATACCTTTTTAAATTCCATGTATTGTTTAAATCCATGATATCATGGACACATTTATGATACACCCATTTTTTATGCTCCATGACACGATTTTGTTAACAAAATCATTCCCTGAGTAACCCTTCTACTAGATTCATTATGTGGAACAGATATTCAAGAAATTTTGATTATAGGTGCACCCAGATAGGGGATAAATGAATTTGGTAATTTATAGTATCGTGAGATATCATGTAAAATGATCTTGGTGATTATCATTGACTCATGCTCCTCCATGTACAATGGTCATGGTGATTGTCCTTGACTAATGCTCCTATATATGAACTAGACATTACAATTATCCCTGATTCATGCTTATGTAATTTTGTATGTTTATTCAAGGAGTATATGATTCTATGATTACATGATACCATGTTTTTTATGTTATGATTCCATATGTTTATTCATTTTTTCTTCCTTTTTCATCATTTTATGTCTTCAAAACCATTTGCTATAATTAATTAATATGATTATTCACATTCAAGGTTTTTTAACTCATATCATTGTTGTTTTATTCCCTAATTTATCCAATATATATGTATGATATAAATTTAAGTTAAGAGCTCATTATGGAGAATAAACCGAAAATGTTTTTATATTTTGGTTCAATGTTTTTCAATTTATGTACCTAATCTTCCATAGACTGTATACTTTACAATACCTGGTTGTATTTGATGGTTAATTATACCCAAAATAATGTAATAATATGTGAAAAATGCTATAGATTCTATAGTTGGTATCAAAGGAATGTCTAGTTATTCTTTGGATAATAGGACTATATTAGTTTAATAAGAACCCTGGGGATAATTATATCACCCTGGATAACCTAGATTAATACTTATGGAATCAAATTGTAGAATATAATTTTTATCTAAAATTTTTTCCTTATATTTTTAATGATTCTTTTTTTACATGTAAAATAACCAAATTATTCAGGACCTGTTAATTTTACTTTATTTTTCTTAGTTCATGGATGGAAAATATTGATTTTTACCAACAATTAATGTGATAGACAATGTGATGATTTCCCTAATAAAATTCTATATATAAATGGAATGTGATATCAATACCTTAAGAAAGTGATTGATCAACTGGCTTAAGTAATGAATAAAAATATGTATCACATGGACCACCCTCCACACACTAATAAAGATCATGTTTTGGTTCAATACCATATGCAGAAACAACCTCCCATGTTTAGTGGATATTCTGGTCCCCTCCTCATATAATAATGGATAGAATCCATCGAGAAGATATTCTATATCCTCAAGTGCTCTGAAAAAGAGAATGTTGCACACACACTATATCATTTTGATGTGGAAGTTGATCAAAAGAGTACACTAATCAAGAATACAAATTCCATGGATAAAAATTGATTTCATGGATTGGGAGGAATTAAAGAATATATTTTTCAATATATATTTTCCATGTACCCTCCATCTCATGAGGGAATTAGAGTATCTTAGACTTAATTATAATGAAGTAGAGTCTATCAGGTGATATGAATAATACATTTAAGGGAACGTATGAAACTTTATTTTATTTTTCATGAACACAAAAATCAAGCTGGATCACTTCATTAGCTGACTAATGTCGATTTTTTGATAACAGCTGGAGATTTGAGAGATTGATAGCTATGAGAAGATTGGTTTATATGCCTTTAATTTTGAAATGGAAATATTATAATCTCAGTTGTCATGTGGTCATAAAATATAAATCATAAAATGGATTTTCATATAGGAGTATTATTAGATAAATACCATAATGGAGTGAAAAACTGGAATGCCACATGTCAAAATCAAGGGAAGAAGCATCCTGTGAAAATTTCTAATAGAAAAAATAAAATGAATAAAATGTGGAAGAATGGGGAATATAGATAACAATAGCCTAAGCGATATAAATAATAACACTAATGTGGAAGTGGAATGAAATGTTTATATCAAAACCCATCCATTAAGGTGGGGTTTCAATTGAAAGGATCATGGGAATTATGTGAACCATTTATCTAATCCAAGGGTTATTGGGGAAAATCTTCAACAATGGTTGAAAGGAATGGAATTATTACTTCACAACTACTAAGGTGGAGACAAAAAACGATTTATGGATAGGAACAATATTTATTCATAAAATAATATGAAACAAACTATTTGATTCTTATTATACATAGTCATTTATATATTTTAGGATTAGTAGAACTATTCAAATACCACATCTGAATTTATAGGATCAGTTTTCTATGAGAACAGAAAATGGGATATTATTTCATCTAATGTATATAACTCCATCCCGGTTCATTTTTACAGTCTAAACCTCCCAAAATCCTATCCTTACATTCATTAGTGGAGTTTGATGCTATTTTGGACCTTGATTTACAATCTTTATACAAATATAACATTAACTGGAGGGAATGGAAGGTCACTTTTCACATCCTCAATCCTCCTACAATTTTGTACAATTTAAAGGAGGGGGTTAAATCTATATCAGAATTATTTTTTCTATTTTTTATATTATTTCTTTATGACATATCATTTATAGCACAACGAATAAGAAAAATCAGAGGATATTTCTTGAAGAGATGCCCATTTTAGGGATTACACTTTTATGTTCCCAGAAACATTTCATGGGCTTCCTCCTAACTGAGAAGTTTATTTCTCTATAGATCATATTACTATATCCATTACTATATAAAATACACATTATATAATTGAAACTATGTATTTGGATTAACTGAAGAAAAACATATATGAGAGTCTTTATAGGGGTTTTATATTCCCTAGTACTTCCCCATGTAGTGAGCTAGTCTTCTTCCTCAAAAATAAGGATAGATCAATGCCCCACTATAATTATTATTATGAGCTCAATAAAATCCTTATAAATAAAGAGTATCCCCTACCATGAATGGATGTATTTTTAGATCAACTATATGGTGCTATGTTTTTATCAACGGAGGAACTTTGGTCGGGATATCAATAAATAATGGTGATGAGGAAGATATTCCCAAGACCTTCTTTCGAATGAGGAATACAAATTATGGGTTCAAAGTGATTTATGTTGGACTAATTATTTCTTTAATCCTTTTCATGTACATAACTAATAGGGTCTTTAGAGAATACCTCAAAAACATTTGGTAGTCTTTATTAATGATATTCAGATATACTCCATGAGAAAGGAGGAATATGATGAACAATTAAATAATTTTTTTGAGACCTTTCCAATGGATAACCTTTATGATAAGTATAGTTAATTGGTGTTTGGGGTAGAATAATTGTCATTATTTAGGCATGTTATCACCGGCAATGGAGTATTTGTGGACCCTTCCAAGACAAAGGAGACTGAGTAGTGTGCAATAAAAACATCTGTAACAAAGATTTCTAGTTTCATTGTTCTGTCTAATTATTACCATTTATTTTTAAGAACATTTCATGATTAATAACCCAATAACCATGATGACTCATAATGGAAAAATTTTTCCCAGACCAATGAATTTGAAGAATGATTCAATGAATTCAAAAATAGTCTTATCAATCCACTAGTTCTCATAATATCAACATGTGTGGAATTTTTTGTTGGTTAAATTGATTTCTCAAAAAATATATTAGGTTTTGTGCTGATACAAAATGATAAAGAGATATCTTACTCCTCATGATAATTGATAATTTATTGGACAAACAACCTAATGCATGATTTGGATCTAGCAGAAATGATCGTTGTTTGAAAATATGGAAATATTATCTCTATTGGGAGAACTGTGTGATATTTATTGATGATAAGAGTCTCAAATAATTATTCACAAATAATGTCAAAAAAATATACACAATTGGATATGGTTTCATCTTATCAAATATTACAACTGATCAATCCAATACAATCCTAGTAATGAAAATAAATTAGTAGATTCTATACCTATATGGATTATACATCATTATCAATGATGATAATTGATAATGACCAATATTATAAGACGTATAAAGGATGGACATGAGAATCATTAGGTGAGGAATAGAATCAATCAATTCAAAAAAAAAGTTCTCATCTATCCATCATAGAGAAAATAAAATATTCTCAATGAAATGATTTGGAAATTCAAAAAAAGGTGGAATCAATCAAAAATTAAAAAATATCAATGTTAAAAATGGATGAGGAAGGAGTCATCAGAGTTGGTTAATTACTATGTGTACTATCCAATCTAGAGATAAAGAAAGATCTTATTTATTATATATACTGTTCAACCTTCTCTATCAACCGTGAGATCACAAAGATGTATCTAGATCTCTAATAACACTATTGGTGGTATAATACGGAGAAGTATATGACTAAATATATATCAATGTGTTCAGTATTTATTAAATTGAAGGCCGCAAAGAAAATTTCTAAGTGGATGATGAAACAATTATCCATACCATATGGAAATGCAAAAAGAATAACCAGGGACATAGTCATTGGACATCCAATGACATCCATAGGAAATAATACAATATGGGTTTATGGGGAATATTTTGAAAACAATGCTCACTTTTTTTCAATTCTATGGTATATATCACCTGATAAATATGTATAGATATATGTTAGGGAAGTGGTAAGGATAAAATGATTATCAATTGATATTTTTTATGATCGATTTTGAAGATTTACATCCATATTATGGAAGTGTATTCAACATGATCTAAACATTGAAAGGGTCATAAAAATGACATAACATTCTAAAATAGATAGAAAATATTATTTTACTTTTTAAGCACATGAAGACATGTTGAGACTGTTTTCTATAGACATGAAAAAAGGATGGGACTAATATCTACTGCTAGTCGAGTTTTCTTACTATAAGTTCTTCCACTCAAGCATCCAAATGACTCCATATGAAGAGTTCTATGCTTAAATATTTATAAAACTGAGATACAAGGATAAATTTAGTGAATTTATGATAATAGGACATAAAAATGGTTAATGAAATGGTGGAAAAAGGGAAAAATATTGTAAGAACCCGGGTTTTCCGAACAGGCCAAAATCCCGACCCTGTTTGAATTTTTGACTGGTTTCTGAGGAAACTGGAGGAAATGCTATGTTTTTGGAAATTTCCATATTACACGTCGTGTACTTTTGATTACATGTCGTGTATGTGGTTAGCGAGTGTCGGTCATGTGCTCACCGAGTACATGTCGTGTGATGACCATGTAGTAGTTTCTTACTACACGGCGTGTAGTTTTGAACCCGCCGTGTATACCCCCTGACGGTGTGAGGCCATACATGGCGTGTAGGCCATTGGCCGGGTAGAACCAGGGACACACCGTCTTCCCTTTGGACATGTCATGTAGTCTAGCCATGTATGAGGGAAATAAATGGAATGTGTGTATGTCGGCAAGGAAGAGAATAGGAACCCGGTACACGCCGTGTACCCATAGTTACATGTCGTGTACTCATGTTGGCAGGTTCGGAAAGTAAGTCAGTGGAATCAGCCATCTTTTGAACAGTTAAATGAAATATACACAGCGTGTAGTCCTAAAGTACATGTCGTGTACTTTATTTTTTTGCTTAAAATGGGCAGTAGCCTTGTATTGTGGTAGAACCTCATACCCTCCAACCGCATACGTGAACCAAGCCGGCCAAACCTTCAATTGCTTCCCGGTTCTTCATCCGAAGTCATATCCGACCTCGGTTGGATCCGTTGGAACCCCCTCGGTAAGGCCTCCATTCCTCTTTGGTTGTTTGTTTTATTTCCATTCTAGAATGATTTATATACATATGAGCGGTATTGAATCTTTTGTAGATTTACCGTGTTTTACACCAAAATGGCGGGTGTTACCGGAGGAGTAGCATCGTGCGAGTCTCAGGTAGGTGGAGCATACCTCGTTTTGTGTTTTCATGGTTTTTTGGGAGATGCGGATTTCGGTGCCTTTTCGGGTATTTTGAGCGGGACCTGTTTTATCTATTTTTATACTGTATTGCTTATGGGACCTATGGGATACTTTTGGGTATGCCCGGTTACCATTTTGCGTGAGCAAGGCCGGGTGAGGGGTCGTTTCACGTCGGGGCATTTTGGCTGGGGAACCCCAAAATGGTTTAAATTGAATTTTTTTTATAAACTGATTAGTTTAATTTATTAAATCCTGTTATAATTGTTAGAGGAATTTAAGACCTCAGTGCTAGTATGGGACAACACCTGGTATAGCACAATTTGACTATTTAGTTGGTTTTTCCTGGTTATGTTTTCTGGTTAAATATGTTATATATGCAATTGCTGAATTGCATTTTATGGACCATTTTTGGTTGTGTTGGGCTTGGCCTGGTTACGCTAGAGTGATGTTGATCATAGGTTTGGGCTTTTCCTAGGTTACATTGGGTGGTTCTGACAATGGGATTGGGCATCATGGACGTCGGCTTGAGGCAGTATGACTGTCAGGTTGGGCATGGCCCAAGATACTAGGGTGGCGATGCCATCAGACTTGAGCGACATGGTCGTGGGGACACGAGGTGTCATATGTGTTGGTGTCTTAGGACTATTTTGGTGATTACCGCTCATTGGGACTTTGAGTAGTGTGCAAACAGAGATACTCCGTGATGAGATGTTTTTGATCGCTCGTGTGGGTAGAGGCCCCATAGTTGTGGTTAGGTATCCTGGTTGGGGGTGCTTGTCGTAGAAATCCATGTGGGAGGTGAGGAGCCTTCAGGGGATGGGCGTTCCTTCGAGACGTCGGTACTTGAGACATGAGGTGTCAGGAGGAACATGATGTCGGGTTACATCTCATATGAACTCCTTCAGGACGTCGGTACTTGAGGCACGAGGTGTCAGGAGGCACATGGTGCCAGGTTACTTTTTTGGGCGTACCTTCGGGATGTCGGTACCTGAGACACGAGGTGTCAGGTGGCAAATGGTGTCGGGTTACACGACAGAGATTACGATGTTGGACAAAGCAGGTGACACTCCATGGTGGTTGTTGAGCACCAGTGGAGTTTGTGATTCTTTGTGCATTGTACTGATTACTACTTTCCTTGTAAATGCATGACAGCTTAAACACATATATTTGGTATGCACTGTTGGGTGGTATCCTACTGATATTTTTCTCAGACCCTGCACGGGCCCTTCGGGACTCGTGCAGACTTTATGGATTTACGTACAGGGAAGAGGCCAACTTCAAGAGCTGTGTTACGTTAGTTGTTTCTTGGAGATAGTATGGACCTTGAAGTCATGCCTAGCTAGGTTTACTTTGTTCTCTTTCTTTACTGTATTATCATGCTTGTTTGTTATGTAGCTACTGTTGGTTATCCATTGGCGCCCTTTTTATATTTAGTTGTGTATGACCTGCTTTGGACGCAAGATTGGTTGTTTACAGTAGTTGTTGCAGTTGATTGCTTGCATTTTGTTCTGTTTACTTTCCACTGCAATTGTTTTCTATATTGCTTCTGCTAATTATCTATGTTGTTAATGCTTCCGCTCTACAGGTCGGGTTTGAGTCTACTGATTCTTTCTTTCCGCTGCATCTTTTCTTTTATACTCGGACCAATACCCTTACTATGATCCACTGAGAGGGTATAGCCTCCCCAATATACTTATTCAAACCCTAGCTTCTAGTCGGTAGCCTTTGGCGTTCAGGGTAGGTGCGCCTAAGGTAGTGACGCCTGACCCGTTCGGCAGTGTTCGAGTGGCTGGCCGGGTCTGGGTCGTTACAAAGTTGTATCAGAGGAGTTCATGGCAAGGATTTAGTAGCAGTGTTTTTTTGGATACTAATGAGATTGAAACTTCACTTTTATTTCTGCTGATTTTACTATTTAGGATATGGTATACTGGAGATAAGTTGTTTTTACTGGAATTTGGTTCCTAGATTGTGCTTGGGTGCCTGCAGCCCCAGGTACGAGGGATGGACCAAGTTTCCCTGGGTGGGAATTTCTGTTTGGTTTTGCTCAGATTATGGTTTATATGATTTCCACCTCAGTGGATCACTTGGTGTGTGATGTTCTGGATTTTGATCTGTGACCCTTGACCTGTTGTGGTAAGAGAGAATTGGACCTTGGCCCGGTATTGCGAGGCTACTTTTCTTGGCTTTGATAGGCACATTTTTAGGGTATTTCAATTTCATAATTTCACGTATGCTTTGTGAAGTGATAATACCATGTGAAAAAACAAATCAATTACCATGCTTTACCTTCTTTGAAATGTAAATTGGGGAAATTCCTGATAGAATTTCTAGTTGTGCAATGTGTATGCCATGCTTTAAATTTTGTAAAAAAAAATTGCATGTGGCGGGTTGTTTGAGTCTGAATCTTATGTTAGCAGATAGGTATTATGACTGAGACAGTGTAATTGTCAGGATTGGGTGACTCGCTCATCAGTTTGAGGCAACGTGAGTTGTCGGGACGGGCATGACCAAGGTACTTTGATACTTGGCTCTGTTGAGGGCGGGTAAGGAGGCCATGAGGCCGGGATACCGTGGGTCATGGGTTTTAGTGAGGGGTAGTAAGGGTAGTTGTTATGCACTGCCTTTTACTACTTTCCTTATCTGTGTAGTATATATTCTTATATATATGTATGGGTTGTCTGGACATTTATAGTATTCAGTGGGTTATCCTTCATGACTCGATGGAGCTTCAGGCAGGAGACGATACAGTGCCGCAGGATCAGGGTCAGAATTCAGTACAGGAAGAACACTAGCCGCATGTACATGCCCACGGACAGGATCAGGTCCAGGATCCAGTGCAGGCAGGACAACATCCGGTTTTTGCATCGTTCTGGTCGTGGATCGACGAGCAGCTCTGAGCGAGCCTAGAACACGTCTTACAGGGGATTGATAGAGGCATGCAGGGTACAGAGCCTTCTATGGCGTATCTGACGTGGGAGTTCCAGTCGTAGAACCCACCGCTTTTTCAGGGTGATGGTGGTCCACAGGCGTCAGAGAACTGGATAGAAAGTATGCATATGATCATCGAGCAGCTCGAGATGCCTCCAGGGCGGAGGGTCACTCTAGAGATGTACATGCTAAGAGTACTGGTGAAGGGTTGGAGGGACGTACATGTTCAGGCTCGTAGGGATGAGGGACTGGAATGGATGGACATAAAGGACAGGATATTTGAGCACTTCTACCTGAAGACATTGAGGGCAGAGAGAGCTCAGGAGTTCTTGAGTCTTCATCAGGGGGACATGTCCTTCATGGACTAAGCAGCTACTTTCACAGAGTTGTCTCACTTTGCACCTGGTTTGGTGAGCGGTGATGCAACTAGGGTGAGGGGCTTCAAGGATAGATTACGACACGCCATTCGGGTCCAGGTGAACATTTTAAGGCTGGGTTCATTCTCTGAGGTGGTGAATCAGGCGCTCATAGCCGAGTGAAAAAAGAGAGAGAAATATCGCATGGGCAGGATGACAGCTTCAGGTGACGGTTCAGACAGTATGAAGCGAGGACGTGACGAGTTCCAGTAGGGTAGTCAGGCCAGGGATTCATCTAGACCACCTCATGGGAGTTATTCGGTGATATGCTTCCAGTGTGGACAGTCGGGACATGTTCAGGCACAATGCCATAGGCCTCCGAAGGAGTGCCAGGCATTTGGACAGGACAGACATTTGGAGAGGTTTTGCAGGCAGCCTTCTCAGATAGCTGGCAGGCAGGGACCATGGCAGACTACAGCGTCTGGAGTTGGTTCAGGTTCGATACTCGGAGAGGGTAGTCGAGGTTCAGCTGTATGCGGAGGTCGTGACAGAGATGGTGGGACCCAGCTGAGGGGTCAGTTTCCAGTGACTAGAGTAGCATCACAGGGAGGTCAGTTGTCAGGCAGCCGTGTTTCAGGCCTGGTGCACGCCGTGGAGCTGCCAGATGCTGAGTAGGCCGGTGAGCCGAGGATAGTTAGAGGTATACCGCGGTGTGACTATGATCTCCATGTTTCCTTTTTGGCATGACCTGTAGAGGTATGTCTACTTTGAGTGCACGAGGTGCACATGATCTTTTTGGAAGGACTATATGATATTCAGTGGGTTGGCACCATCTCAGGTGCGTGATATATATATATATGTATGAGATGTGTGGAATCGGGGCATCGTGGATGCGGGTTACTTGGGGTGTCGTGGGCATCGGGGCATCGTGGATGCGGGTTACATGAGGTGTCGTGGGCATTGGGGAATCGTGGATGTGGGTTACTTGAGGTGATAGGCACCAGGACCTCGTAGAGGCGGACACCGATGCGGTGCGGGATACTTTGGGTGTCGGAAGCGATATAGGAGCACCAATGAGGTTCAGGGGTGACGATGTGTCACAGGGGGATTTTGCTTCAGGAAAACAAGTTAGTAAACCCTGTTAGCTTCATGTTTTGTTGGGTTGAGACTGGGTAAGGCGATTCATAAGGTGGGAAGTCCCATTGATGAATTTAGCCGAAACCTTTGAGGCTGGGGTAGTCCGGGTTGTTTAATTGGGATTGGTGTGTTTGGTGCCATCACATGATTTTGTTTGGTAGCTCGGGGACGAGCTACGTTAAGGTGGGGAGTTTGTAAGAACCCAAGTTTTCAGAACAGGTCAAAATCCTGACCCTGTTTCAATTTTTGACTGGTTTCTGAGGAAACCAGAGGAAATGCTAAGTTTCTGGAAATTTACAGATTACACACCGTGTACTTTTGAGTACACGTCGTGTATGTGGTTAGCGAGTGTCAGCCGTGTACTTGCCAAGTACATGTCGTGTGATGACCGTGTAGTAGTTTCTTACTACTTGGCGTGTAGTTTTTAGTCTGCCATGTATACCCCCCGACCGTGTGAGGCCATACATGGCGTGTAGGCTGTTGGCCAGGTAGAACCAGGGACACGCCGTGTTCCCTTTGGACACGCTGTGTAGACTAGCCGTGTATGAGGGATGTACATGGCTTGTGGGTATGTCAGCGAGGAAGAGAATAGGAACCCGGTACACACCGTGTACCTAGAGGTACACGCCGTGTACTCATGTCGGTAGGTTCGGAACGAAAGTTTGCAGAATCAGCTGTCTTCTGAATAGTTAAATGAAATATACACGGCGTTTAGTCCTAAAGTACACACCATGTAATTTCTTTTTTTCGCTTGAAACTAGCAGTAGCCTCGTATTGAGGAAGAACCTAAAACCCTCCACCCGGATACGCGAACCAAGCCGGTCGAACCTTCAATTTCTTCCTGGTTCTTTGTCCGAAGTTAGATCCGACCTCGGTTGGATGCGTTGAAACTCCCTCAGTAAGGCCTCGATTATTCTTTGCCTGTTTTGTTTGATTTTCGTTCTAGAACGAGTTATAGGCGTTTGAGCAGTATTGAATCTTTTTTAGATTTACCGCGTTTTATACCAAATTGGTGGGTGTTACAGGAGGAGTAGCATCGTGAAAGTCTCAGGTAGTTGGTGCATACCTCATTTTGTGTTTTTGTGGTTGTTTGGGTGATGCGGATTTTTGGCGTGTTTTCAGGTATTTTGAGCAGGACCTGTTTTATCTGCTTTTTCATACTATATTTCTTATAGGACCTCTGGGATGCTTTTGGGCATGCCCAGTTTCCAGTTTGCGTGAGTAGGGCCAGGTGAGGGGTCATTGCTCGTCGGGGAATTTTGGTCGGGGAATGCCAAAATGGTTTAAATTGAACTTCTATTGTTATAAACTATTTAGTTTAATTTATTAGAGCCTGTTATAATTGTTAGATGCATTTAAGACCTCAGTGCTAGTAAGGGACATCACCTGGTATAGTGCAATTCGACTTTTTAGTTGGTTTTGCCAGGTTAGGTTTTCTGGTTAAATATGTTATATATGAAATTGCTGAATTGCATGTACTGGACCCTTTTTGGTTGTGTTGGGATTGGCCCGATTACGCTAGAGTAATGCTGATCACAGGTTGGGGCTTTTCCTGGGTTACTTTGAGTGGTTTTGACCACGGGAATGGGCGTCATAAACGTCGGCTTGAGGCAGTACGGCTGTCAGGTTGGGCATGGCCCGGGATACTAGGGTGGCGATGCCATCGGACTTGAGCAACATGGTCTTGGGGACACGAGCTGTCAGATGTGTTGGTGGCTTAGGACTATTTTGGTGATTACCGCTCACTAGGACATTGAGTAGTGTGCACACAGAGATACTCCGTGATGAGGTGGTTTTGACCACTCGTGTGGGTAGAGGCCCTCGTAGTTGTGGTTAGGTATCTTGGTTGGGGGTGCTTGACATAAAAAGCCACATGGGAGGTGAGGAGCCTTCAGGGGATGGGCGTGCCTTTGGGACGTCGGTACATGATACACGAGGTGTAAGGAGGCACATGGTGTCAGGTTACTATTCTTGGGCGTGCCTTTGGGATGTCAGTACTTGAGGCACGAGGTGTCAGGAGGTACATGGTGTCGGGTTACTATTTTGGGCATGCCTTCAGGACGTTGGTACATGAGACACGAGGTGTTAGGTGTCACAGGGTGTCGGGTTACACGATAGACATTCCGGCATTGGCCGAAGTAGGTGACACTCCATGGTGGCTATTGAGCACCAGTAGAGTTTGTGTTTCTTTGTGCATTGTATTGATTAGTACTTTCCTTGTAAATGCATGACTACTTAAACACATATATTTGGTATGCACAGTTGGGTGGTATCCTACTGAGATTTTTCTCACACCCTATATGGGCCCTTCGGGACGTGTGCAGAATTTTTGGATTTACGTGCAGGGAAGAGGCCAGCTTCAGGAGATGGGTTACGTTAGTTGTTTCTTAGAGATGGTATGGACCTTGAGGTCATTCCTAACTGGGTTTACTTTGTTCGCTTTCTTTCCTGTATTAGCATACTTATTTTTTATGTAGCTACTGTTGGTTAGCCATGGCGCCCTTTTTATATTCAGTTGTTTATGACATGCTTTAGATGCATGCTTGGTTGTTTACAGTAGTTTTTGCAGTTGATTGCCGGCATGTTGTTCTGTTTACTTTCCACTGTAGTTGTTTCCAATATTGCTTCCACTGTTTATCTATGTTGTTTATGCTTCCGCTCTGTTGGTCTGGTTCTAGTCTGTTGAGTCTTTCTTTCCACAGCATCTTTACTGTTATACTCAGACCAGTACCCTTACGATGATCCTCTGAGAGGGTATAGCCTCACCATTATACTTATTCAGACCCTCGCTGCTAGTCGGCAGCCTTTGGCGTTCAGGGGAGGTGTACCTAAGGTAGTGACACCCGACCCGTTCGGCACTGTTCGGGTGGCTGGCCGGGTCCGGGTCGTTACAACTACACGCCGTGTATATTTCATTTAACTGTTCAAAAGACCGCTAATTCCACCGACTTACTTTCCGAACCTGCAGACATGAGTACACGACGTGTACCTTTGGGTACATGGCGTGTACCGGGTTCCTATTCTCTTCGTCGCCGACATACCCACATGCCATGTATATCCCTCATACACGGCTAGACTACATGGCATGTCCAAAGGGAACATGGCGTGTCCCTAGCTCTACCCGGCCAACGGCCTTCCACCATGTATGGCCTCACACGGTCATGGGGTATACACGGCAGGTTCAAAACTACATGTCGTGTAGTAAGAAACTACTACACGGTCATCACACGGCATGTACTCGGAGAGCACATGGCCGAAAATCGCTAACCACATACACGTCGTGTACTCAAAAGTACACAGCGTGTAATCTGGATGTTTCCAGAAACATAGAATTTCCTCCAGTTTCCTCAGAAACCAGTCAAAAATTCAAACAGGGTCGGGATTTTGACATGTTCTGAAAACACGGGTTCTTACAAATATTCAGCATCATATCCATGCTTCCAAATTTTTATTGAAGATATATTCATAATAACATTGAAGAGATTTTGATTTTAAGGCTCGAGACAGGGTATTCCTCCCCATATCCTTATCGAAGAAGATCATGATATTTTCGAAGAAAGGAATGATAAATCCAACATAAATTTTCCCCATATTGATACATGGTAATGTCAGAACTGTGGCCTTTGAACTAGCACATACACCTACCATGTCTGAGGTACATAACATATTATGTATATCCATCTTTATGGGAAACATACCAAATCCATCACATGTACTGAATTATGAGGTCATACACTTGGAAGACGATCTCTCTGGTGAGGACAGGCCTGTGAAGATCTCAGATCAAATAGATAATATTATATGCAACAAGAACACAAGCCCAGTGAATTTACTATTGAAGAACCATAAGTGAGAAGATGAACCATGAGAACAAGTGGAAATGATTAGGGGACGTTCCCCAGCTTTTTTAACCTTCAAATGTAAAATGAAATTTCGAGGGTGAAATTTATTAAGGGGTATGAATGTAACTACTAAGAATTCTATAAATTAAATTTAACTTCGTAAAATTATTTCATATAATATAAATCACATAAAAGTCACATATATTTCATAATACAAACATTATAAATGATCCATGAATGAAATAAAATGTATTTATAGATATTAAGGAACATAAACCAATGAAATAATAACATGACATTTTGAATAGTAATGTGACTATTAAGAATAGTAATCCAATAATTGGAAACATAGATTCATTTATTTAATATATTAAGTGGTAATGTTCAAACTATCTCGATTCTTGAGCCAAAATAAAAAATAAATAAATAAAATAATAAAAAACATTCATCCCTTCCACTATAAATACCACCCACACCACCTCGTCTCCTCACACCTCAAAAGCTTTGAAGCTTTTCCAAATTCTGTGCAATTATATTCACAAGTATCTCCATGATATCTAGTACTATCTGCTCTCAAAAAAAATTCTAACCAAATTCCCCAAAGTAAGTTCTCAATGTAAATAATTCCCTAGGTAAAATATCTTTCTTTTTCTAATTAATTTATTTTCAATTCAATTCATTTTATTTTATTTTCATTTCCTTTTCTCACCCCCTATATACGTGACATGATAAATCCTGGATATTATTTATAATATAATTTTATTGTGTTAATTAAATATCCCATCAAGATTTCTCTTCCCCCCCCCCTTTGTTCTAAAAATGAAAACAGTGTTGTGGATGTGTTGATTTATCACATTCAAGGATGATGAGTATTAAATTTTAATAACCTTCTTCAAGGCTAGTCATAATTTTTTTGGTTAAAGTTATTATAATATATGTAATAAATTATATTTAATGTTCTAGAAACATTATATATATTTAATATTAAATTATAAAACAAAACAAATTTGGTGATGATAAAAACACAAAAACATAATCTAAATGGTCATCATCAGTGTTTAATATATTGATTCATCCACAAATCTAAAAAGTTTATATACAAAACCAATTAATATTCCTAAATTTCATTAATAACATATAATTTCAATTTTGGCCTACTATTCTAATTTTACATGATCTTTCATACCTAAATACTGTGGGTTTCGGGCACAATGGATGTGTGTGGATGGGTGTACCTAACATAACTTTTTGGTGTTAACAACGATCAATATGAGATATGTCACGATGATAAATTGCCAGATGATTGAAATAGAATGTAGAAAGAAAGAAAATAGGGGAGTCTTGGAACCATATAGAGTATTATCATATTTGTTTTATAATTAATTTAATTAAAAGATAAGAATTACTTTGATGGGATTCTCTATTCATTGATGTTTCCAGTCATGATCGGATGTGTTCTATTGTTGCATCGTAGAATCAATGCGTAGGATTCCCTTAGTAGTGATCCACAAGTTCTCCACATATCTCTTGATGTCGCCTATGGGAACTCTAGGTGCTATCCTGGAAGGACATTCACTTTAGATGTCTGCCTTCTATTTCCTTGAGGGAAGCTTCCAAAGTGATCTCCCTCATCCAGTAGGGTAGGATCTCTCTCATATCTTGAGAGAGTTCTTCGATGAAAGAATTCTCTCTTGACTTGAGAGATTTCTCTAGATCCATTTTTCACTACTGAAAAATATTGTCTAGCCTTAATGAGAGTAATATGATTTTGATTTATAATACATAGAATAATAAAAGTGAATTAATTACCCAAAGGCATTTATTTATTTCATTAAATACATAGTAATACCCCATGTCTAATAATAACATTTGAATATTATTATTATCACATGACTTGTGCCTAGAGAATTACACCTAATATTCTTAATTTAAATAAATAAAATTATTTCTCACAAATAACCAGAAAAACTACACGGTGTGTATTTATTAATATATAGGGCACATTATTTGGTTTTTCATTTTTCTTTATTTCCTCCCCCAAATTTATTAGACTTTAATAATGTCTATTTATTTCTTAAATAAATTCCATTTCATTACTTGTAGTAAATATATTATTTACCCCTCAATATATTCTATCGAATAACTAGTGTCGAAATAAATTCAATCGAGTTTCCCGGAATAATTATTAAACCAAAATCAGGAATAATCTTTATTCAACATGTTAAATGAATATTTAACTGAGATACATGGGCACACTTAGTGTGTGACCCTCTTGCCCTCTTTCTCAGTGTCATTAGGTAGAGCCTGCCTAAAGTCTAGGGTTAGAATCTAGCAACATTCCAAGGCACCCATAGGGAAATAAGTTAATGGTGCAATGATGTGTCACATACTATAAATGATTACCATGTAATGTAATCCCTTTGTCTTGATATCTCGAATCAAGCGGGTTGCATGTTAGTGCCATCAACCCATGTGCTCGATTATTCATTCTTTGACTTTCTGGAATTGAACATTCCCTTTCCTCACTGTGTCCATGGATTTATTTTCGCTATATAAATTCCATAAAAAGTATTGAGATATCAACTTCTGTTATGGATGAAAAGTGAAAAATCCTTTATCACATTATCTATTAATGCAATATTACTCGTCACGCGCCCAACATATCCTACGTCACTGTGAACATTTTGTCATCACTTTTTTCATCAATACATATATGTGTGCATGTTGTAATACCCATTAATTAATATATTAAATTCTATGGACCAATTCTACATACATAGATAGGAACATCCAATGACACTATGAGATGTTGATTTATTGTCAGTGGGTCTCGTTCTCATAATATTCGCCTGGATATTACCAAGGGCACACACCATGAGAAGGTTCCTCAATGTTTTATGATTCTTCACCCCTAATGTCTGTTATTATTTTTTTCTCCTAAATAACATCATACGACCGTAGAACATATATTCAAAAATAGTGTTATGGTACTTCCGGGTTCTCATCATAGAATGTATCCGCTATGATCCTTTGGTTAAATAGCTATCCTTAGAACATTATCACATGCATTGTCACGCAGAAGAACAATTAAAAATTTGATAATGTATTTATTAATGAATAAAGAACAACGTAGTTTGTTCTAGGCTACCAAATCGATAAGACTCCAACTTGGACTAGAGACTACTTCTATCAACCTTTAACCTGTTATCTCTCACATGATATTCATGCTTCTGCTAAGATAGGAATTTAGTCATGGGGTCTAACACGTTCTCTTTAGTGGAAACTCTTCTCACTGCAACTTCAACCCTTTGATAGAAATCCCTCAATAGGTGATTCTTATAGAGAATATGCTTTGTCAGTTAATGTGACCTTGGATCTTTTTCAATATCCACCACTGCTGTATTATCACAATTACATGTGCTTGGATCTTTACAGCTAGGCCCCAAATCAAGATCATGGATAATGTTCTGAATCTAGATGTCTTCCTTGGCTACATGAGAAGCCATTATATATTTAGACTCCACTATAGAATCGGTGACAGCTGGCTGGTTTGAACTCTTCGAGTTCATTACTCCTCTATCGGGATAGAAAACATATCTAGATTGTGACATTAGATCATTCTAATCTTTCTGAAAACTATCATCAACATACCCATTGATAACAAACTCCTCACCTCCTCTATACACTAGTAACATATCCTTAGTTCTTCTCAGATACATAAGGATAGTCATAATACCAGTCGAATGTTGTTATACTAGATCTACATGATATATGCCTACCATGCTTAGTTGATAGGAAATATCAAGACCAGTACATAACATGCCTTACATGATGGATCTTATAGCCGAAGCGTTTGGGATCTTACTCACCCTATCATTATTATGTTGTGTATAACGACCAATTTTCTTGGGAAGATGTAGTCCATATGACAATAGAACTAATCCTCTCTTGGATTGTTCCATACTACATATATTTAGTATCTGGTCAATTTATATACCCTGACATAGTTCAAGCAGCCTCATGGATCAATCATGAATGTCCTTGATCCTTATAATGTATGCTGTTTCACCTAAGTATTTGATTGAGAAACACTTTTTTAACCAGTCCTTAACTGACTGTAATGCTTTTTAATCATTTCAAATAAGTAATATGTATTCAATATATACTACTAGGATAATGACCACATTCCCATTAAACTACGTATACAGACATGAATGACATTAATTCTTGAAGAAACCAATTTTTTTATGTCTTAATCAAATCAAATGATCCATGACTTGGATGCATTATTTAATCCATAAATGTATTTTTGTAACATGAAAACCCTTTTCGCTTAACCATGTGTCACAAACCCTTTTGTTGGTGTCATAATGATATCATCCTGGAGGTTCCTGTTTAGTAATTCTATTTTGATATCCAATTCCAAATCACATAGTCATTGTAAGTTATTATGTATACTATGTTTCTTTGGGATTTAAACATGGAAACTGGAGATAAGGTTTCATCATAGTCAATTCCTTAACATTTTCTGAATCCTTTATCCACTAGCCTTTCATTATAGGTGTTAACATGACCTTCCTTTTCCATCTTTCTCTTGAATACACAATTACATCCCACAGGCTATACATCAATAGTCTCGTTGACCAGAACATAGACATGGTTCTGAAACCTGGAATGTATCTCAAAATTCATAGATTGTATCCATCCTAAAGAATACGATCTATCTACTACTTACTTGTAGGAAAGAGGTTGATCATTGTCCAACAATAATGATTCACCGTCCTCGGTAACTAGGAAACCAAATCTCTCTTGTTCCCTGACCTCTCTTGTTCTCCTACATAGTACTTGTGTTTCAGGAACCACTTCCATGGGGACCTATAGAACTTGTTCCTATACCATCTCCTATGTATATTGATCATCAACTTTGTCGAAGTCTATATAGCTACATCAATCCATTTTAGGTTATGCCCTCTCTTATGAAAGACAACTTGTTTGGAGAAATATACTTTCTAGTCTGAGGGGTTGTATTGGTAATACCATTTCATTTACTTGGAATATCCTATAAATTTATTGCTCGTTCCCCAGGGTGCTTGTTTGTTTCCTTAGAAGGCCTTAAAAAATTTCTCACATCCCCATACATGTTTATGCGACAAAATAGGTTTCTTTAAATTCCATAACTCAGAGGGACTTCAATTTTCTACCTTATTTGGTACTCGATTAAATTTGTATACTACAGTGTGTAATGCATATCCCCAAAATGATAATGGAATATCTGCATGACACGTCATTAACCTCATCATGTCTAAGAAGGTGTGGTTCCTCCTTTCACTAACACCATTCCACTGGGGTGTATTAGGAGCAGTTAGTTGAGATAGAATCCTAGACTACCGTAAAAGTTCAATGAATTATTGGTTCACATATTCTCCACCTCTAGCTTCTACTGGAAATGGTCCACACACATTAGTGTATACCAATCCTATAAACATTGTGGCCCTTTCTCCCTATCTACCGAAAAGTATCTAGGTTAGTTTACGTTGAAAACACACTTGATATCTATCAAGTGTTTTTAGCTTAGTAGAGTCTAAATAACTATCTTAGTGGAGCTTTTCCATGTGTGTCTTGTTTACATGACCAAGACGGGGATTCCACAACAAGGTGTTGAATTAGTCATGTGAGTTTGTTTGGTTATAGATTCCCAAGACATGGATTTCATAATTTAATACATAAAAATAGTTATTTAATTGCCTCATACCGCATCAAACATTGTTCTTATAAAAGAAACAACCCTTATTGACAAACATTAAAATAAATCCATCCCTATCCATACATGATACTGAAATTAAGGCCTTGGTAACACTAGGAAAATAATAACTATTATGTAAAACCAAAATATTCCTAGTTGACAATGAGTTATGATTATTTCCAATGACCAACAAAGCCTGCCTTGCACCACTGGTTGCTCAAAGATCCACCTCTCATCTGGAAATATTTTTAAATCTACTGGGTTCTTGAATTTAAATACAAATGGGAGCCCCACAAGCTGTTTTTATTACCCAATGTGTATAAATATAATGATTAAATTCAATAATGGATGAAAATTTATCATCCCCATTCTTTTGGGTGTAGTTCCTCTTCCCGCGTCCTGTCTTTCCACATGAAAAACATACTACCTCCCATTCGATGCCCTATGTTTCGATATTCCCCTTCCTGGAGGTATGGTTCTCGGGGGATTTAGAATGAATATAAACCTTTGGACTCATTTCTTTATCCTTACCCTTCTTATTCACCATAAGGATTTCAGATTTTTTTAGGGTATGTGTCCTGATCTACTTGGTGAATCAAGGTTAGAAGTTCAGATATATTTTTCTCATTGTTCATTAAGTTCTAGATGACAATAAAGTTAGAGTTGGTATTGGGAAGTGATGATAAGATTAGATATATATTCAACTCATCTAGGAACATAATCCCTATGTTTTATAAGTTTTCAATATAGCTAATATGGTTGACTACATGAGGCCCAACGATCACAGACTCTCCAATCTTAGTTGTGAACAACGCATTGGAAATCTCATATCTCTCCGGTCATTCCTTCTCATTGTAATGATCAAATATTTTATAAATGGAAACTACCTTATTATAAATATGTCATAAACTCACATGAAAACACAACATAATGAACTAGTATGTTCTAAGTGACCTTTAAACATAAATTTGTCACTTCGGTTTTTGGAAGTTCGAAAATATGATATACACATTTGCGATTAGTATGTTATTTGGAGTTCGATAAGAAAAACATATTTTTTTGTTAATTTAACCTACCCTTATGAATAGTTACAAAACCTTATAAATATTGATATACCCTAATCATTGGTAACCTTACCTATGATAATATATAAATAATATTAATGATGAAATTAGGATATACTTATATTTTATAATAAGTAAAAAATGTTTTAAAAATAGTTTTTGATAATAAATTATGATTTTAATTAAAAATAAAAATAATCATATTTAGAAAATTATTTCTAAAAAATGGACTTATTTTTTGGATTCTACCCATCAAATAAAATTTAGGGTTAATTTTTTAGATATTTCTGAAATACATGAATATTTTATGAACAGTAAAATGCTATAATTTACAATAATGGATGAATAAAAAATTTATTGAGTCATTGATGATGATGTGTTGATGTTGGACCAATTGGATTGAAGTCACATGCTTTTATTACTATTATTGGTCATTGAATACTTACTATTTCTTTTCTTGTGATGAAATAATAACGTAATGGTTAAAAAATTATGAAACCCCTCCTCTCCTCCAAAATAACCCCCCACTCCCTCTTCAATTCACTACTCTCAAGCCTTGTGCCTTGCCAATATTCCACCCAAATATCTCCCCAAGCACATCTAACACTTCAAAATTCTCCTATACTCTTAAAATTACTGAACCCTCTCCCCGTAAGAGGTTCTCCAAGGAGGAAGTATCAAGATGTAAATTCCTCTTTCAATTCCTTCTTTCCTTTTATTTTCATTTCTTTTTTGTTTCATTCCTCACCTACCTTCACCCAAATAGTATGATAACTCCAGTAACATACCTGAAATGGAATTTTTTAATTCTTGTTGGATATTACATTATATTATTACTTTTCACCACCTTTTAATTTAAATAAATGAAATCATTGTTTGAGATGGTCCGATTTACCACATTCAAGACAATAATTTATCAATTTATTTTATTATCATTTATTGTGGTAATCAAACCATTTTTTTTATGGTGAACCAGATTATTATATATTTAATATATCTTATTTTTGATTTTTTAATCTTTTTGTACAAATGGTATAATGTTTTAAATCCAAACATGTTCTTTCTAATCAATCCCATGGATTAACAAAAAACGGTTGTCACGATGGTTTAACATAACAATTCAACTTCACTCAAAGTAACCAAATTAAATATAAAACTATTTAATATCTTGGATGTGAACTACTAGAATATAACTTCAATTCTGGATAACCACTTTCATCCTAAATGTTTATCCAAACATGAATATAAGTTAACCGGTCATTAAAACCAAGTATTAAATGAGCTCGAGCAATGAAATTGAAACTCAGAACAAATCAAAATGGTTATAAATGAGATTAAAATCATTATATTAAACAAATTACATAGAGAAGAGGTTCTTTAATTATTAATTAATAAACCTATTTATTTTTATTCAGGTCTTAAATAACAAGTGGAGAACACCAACAGAATTAAGGTAAGGGATCCTCTCTATTTCTCTGTTAATCAAGATTGTCCTCTATGCTATGCCTTTTATGATTAATCCCTAATTATGGGGTATGTTTGTGCACCTCCACCATACATTCCTATTTATTTATAAGTAATTAGAAACCCCTTTTATATCTCATAAATCCCTCTTAGTTGCACCTGATGCCATGATTATAAATCGTAACTAATTCTACCTGAACCTTATTTGTTCTTTCGGGTTGGCTTATTTTCTTTTATATCAAAATGGGGTTATTTTATCTTTTTATGAAGGTATTATAAATTATGTGTATATTTAAAACATTCAATTATTAATACCCTTTCATCACTCACTTTTAGGGATATACATGTTTTTAAAATATTCTCTCTTTATAACTTTCTGATAAGAAAACCTTTTTTAAGGGAACATCCAAATATTTTACCCAATTTCATGAGAATGCAATACTATGTTTTCAGCCACCATTGTCTTTATAAAATATTTCTATTTGTTATGAAAATATTTTGGGTTCAATTCTGGTTTTATATTAAATATTTTCGTCTTTTCTGTTTTAAAATTACTATAGTATTTTCTTTAAACACGCAAAAAAAATATTTTAATGCTAATGTTTCTCAAATACATTTCTTATATATTGTCACTTCTGTTTCACACCACCTACCATATTATACAAATTTTTTACCTTATTAATGTCTATCTATTTTCTAGTCCCTTTCTTTCTTGGACACTTTCATGACACGATCATTGGTTATCCTTTATGACATGATTATGGTACCCAACCGTTTTCATGGGTACCCTTATGTTTATGTATTGTTGATAATGTATGATTATTTATGTTGAAAGAATGTTTATGTGGTAAGAATATTCAAGAAAATTTTGAGATGGGTGCACCCATATAGTGCTCTAATGCACTGGGTGATGTTATGTCTCATGAAATGGGACAAGAAATGGGATTAGTGGTTAGTCTTGACACGTACTAAAATGGGTAATGGGATTTGCAGTAAGAATTGACACATACTAAAGAAATGTTTTATGATCCTGCCACATTAATATGATTCCATTTTTATATGATTCCTTGCTTATATGATATGATTTTACATGTTCCATTATTTAGATATCGTTATGTCATTCCCCCTAACACATGTGTTTAAAATGTATCCCTACGTTCATTCCCTTATTGGGATTTCTAGCTCATCCCTTTTTTCATGTGTTTCTAGGGTACCCTATGCAGATGTAAGGGCTCAAATAAAGTTAGGAGATCTTTATGGGTATTAAATAAATAAGTTTTTTATTAGCCCTATGTTTTATGTTTTATGTACCTGGTTTTCAAATAAACATGACTTAACTATCCTTGGCTTGTACTCTGATGTATAATTATGCATAGAATGATGTGATGTTATATGGGAAATTCTTGGGTCTCTATAGTTGGTATCATAGGATGGTATAGTTATTTTTGGAGATTAGGAATACAGAACCTTAGTGGGAACCTTTAGGATGAGACTATGTAAAATAAAACATTCTGAAATTGTGGTTGTATTGAGTAAGTGATTTATCAAATAAATAAATCCATGTCTGGAGGTGAGCAGGTAGAGGCGGATCTAGTAAAGATGTACCTAGGAGTGAAAACTCTAACAAGGACTTTCGGGTTTGACCAGTGGTATCCTGGTACACAACAACGGGCCTTACTACACTCTTGTGTATGACTCTCCTAGGGGATAACATTTGGTAGATTCATGATCTTAGTACAACCCATTATTAAGGGACAAAAAATACCATAATAATATTTGTTAAGAAATAGATCAATGATAACTGAGATTTAATCATGAAGAATCAAAATTTAGGATATAATTCTTCAATATAAGTTTACCCTTTTATGTTCAATGTTTCTCTTTTATGCTCAATGGATGACTATTCCAGACCTCTAATTATACGTCCTTTTTCTTAATTAATAGTTTTAATTTGAAGAACACATTCCAAAAACCAATGTGATAAGAAATGGGAAGATTTCCCTAATTATATGCCTGATGTGATTGGAGCGGGTGCTCAAAACATCATGGCAGTACTTGCTCAGCTGGCTCGAGTTATGAAAAACAACTTGAATCATGACGAATGACCTCCTCCTCCAAGGAAAGATAAAGTTGTCATAGAATCCTTAATGTGAAAAGGCCTCCCATGTTTATCGGATCTTCTGATCCCCTCCTCGCGGAACAATGTATTAACTCCATTGAAAATATATTCTCCATTCTCTAGTGCTAAGAAGAAGACAAGGTTGTACTAGATGTCTATCTTTTTGATGGTGAAGCTAATCAGTAGTGGACACGGATCGAGAATACAAATCCTCAAGAGGAAAATCATTCCATGGATTGGGAGAAATTCAAGAAGATGTTTTTCAACAAAAATATTCCTTGAACCCTCTGTCTCATTATGGAAAGAGAGTTCCTCAGACTCATGAAAAAGGCAAATGAGTCCATTTGGGAGTATGAAGCAAACATTACAAGGATTTTAAAGTATGCCTCTGGCTTTTTCATGAACATTGAAATCATGGTGGATTGCTTTAGTAGATGAATCAAGACGATTCTATGAATAGAATTAACGATTCGAGCCTTTGAAAATTATGAGAATATTGTCAACTGTTCCCTCGTGGATGAAATATATATTGGAGACTCTCGATGGTCTCATGGGCCGAGTGACAAGAAGTGTAAAATTGAGAACAATGTGGGTGTTTTAAAAAACAAATGCCATGATGAAAATAAGACTGGAATTTCCCCTTGAAAAAGTTGTGTGAAGAAGCATCCGGGTAACTGTCTGAAGAGAACCATGAATTACATTAAATGTGGAATATTGGGTCATCTGACCAAGAACTACCTAAGGGATATGAAAAATACTACTCATGTTGAAGAAGAAAAGAAGGTTCATATCAACACTCAACATGCAATGTAGTGTTACAACTTTAAGGAGAATGGGCATTGTGTGAACCATTTCCCTAAGAAGTGGGTTTTTGGAGGCAATCAACAACAACTTCCAAGGAAAAAAAAGGAAGGGCTTATGCTATCACTGCTGCAGATGTGGAGACGAATGACGATGTGGTGACAGGTACGTTAGTTATTCATTCAAGAATAGAGAAAATACTATTTGATTCTCATTCTAAGAATTCTTTATTGTCTTGAACGTTTAGTATAACTATTCAAACACTGTTTCGAAATTTAGAGAAAAATTTATTTGTGAGAACAAAAAATGGTGAAATCGTTGCTTCCATGATTGATAACTCCTCCCCTGTTAATTTTTTTGGGGCGAACCTCCCATCAAATCCCATCATACATCCTTTAGAAGAGTTTGATGATATCTTGGGAATGAATAGGCTATCTTTATACAAAACCAACATCAACTGTCGGGAAAGGGAGGTCACTTTCAACATCTTGAAGAATCCTTCGATTCTATACAAGTTTATAGAGAAAGTTGAATCTCGTTTAATCGTCATCTCATGTGCGGATATTTCTTCAGTGTTAGCAGGAATATCTGGTTCAAATGATTGAGAGAAAGGAGAGAATCATGCTTGAATAGATGGCCATCATGAGGGATTACACTGATGTATTCCCTGAATAATTTCTTGGTCTTCTCTTGACCGAGTGGTTGAGTTCTCAATTGAAATTATCCCTGGATATCTTCCTATCTGAATAACGCCTTACATAATGGCCGCCATAGAGTTAGAAGAGCTAGGAAGAAATTACAAAATAATATATAGAATGGTTTTATAAGAAGGAGTGCTTCACCATGGGGTACACCAGTCCTCTACATGATGAATAAGGACAGATCAATGTGCCTCTGCATTGATTATTGTGTGCTCAATAAAATCATGATAGGGAACAAGTATCCCCTTCCAGGGATAGATGACTTGTTCTATTAGCTTCTTGGGGCTAGTTATTACTCTAAGGGGGAACTTCGGTCGGGGTATCACCAATTAAATGTGATGAAGGAAGATATTACCATGATTTCATTTTTAACGAGGTATAGACACTATGAGTTCATAGTGATTCCCTTTGAAATCACTAATTATCTATCAATTTTCATGGATTTAATTAATAAAGTATTTAGAGATTTCCTCAAAAAAATATTGGTTGTATTTATTGATGATACTCTGATATACTCCATGAGCAAGGAGGAACATGGGGAGCATTTAAATACTGTGTTAAAGAATTTTTGACGGGATAGGTTGTACGAAAAGTACATTAAATGTGAGTTCTGGATAGAGGAAGTATCATTGTTGGGGCATGTTATCACCAGCAAATGGATATTTGTGGACCCTTCCATGATGAAGGTAATTGAAGAGTGGACCTGCCCAACTTCTGTAACGGAGATCTACTACATTCTTGGTCTAGCTGGGAATTATAGATGATTTGTGAAGTAAATTTCATGATTTTCAATCCCAATGACCAAGCTAACATGAAAGGGAGTAAAGTTTGTCTAGAATTAGGAATGTGAAGACTATTTCTTGGAGTTGAAAAGGGGGCTTATCACTGCGCCAATACATACACTCCCTAATAGTGGAAAACTCTTTTTGGTGTATAGAGATGATTCTAAGAAGGTATTTTGTTGGGTGCTAATGAAAAATGATAAATTGATAGCATTCGCCTCAAGGCAGCTGCAAATCCATGAGCAAAACTATCCTACGCATGATCTGGAGTTGGCAGCGGTGAACTTAGCATTGAAAATATGGTGGTGTTATCACTATGGGGAGAAGTGTGAGATATATACTGACCACAAGAGTCTCAAATATATATTCACATAGAATGAGATTAATATGTGCTAGTGAAGATGGATAGAGATCATTTTGGATTATGACTTCTCAATCCTCTACCATCCCGGAAAGGAAAACAATGTGGGGATGCTCAATGTAGAAAGATCCTACATCTTAATCAATGATGATAATTTATAAGGTTTTGACCATCTTTGATTTTCAAAGGATAGACATGGGAATTATTAAGGGAGGAATATCAAAAATTCATTTTCAAATGATTGCTCAACTATACCACTTTGATAAAACAAAGGATTCACAAAGAAATTATGTGGAAATTATGAAAAGGGTGGAAGATATTAAAAATGGGAAATCCTTTGATTTCAAAATTTATTTGGAAGAATTTGTACGATTTGGGACACAATTATGTGTACTATATAATACATATATAAAGGAGGATCTATTTAGTGACACACATTGCTCAACCTTTTTTATCAGCCTAGGGAACAGAAAGATTTATTGAGATCTCTGAGAAAACTTTTAGTTGGACAATGTGAAAAGAGAGTTTTCTGAATATACATCACAGTGCTGGGTTTGTCAAAAATTGAAGGCTGAGAGACAAAATTCAGAGGGGATGATGCAACCACTACCCAAACCAGCATGGAAGTGGAAGAACATTACAATGGAATTTTTCACTGGACATCCAAAAACCTCCATAAGAGATAATGTTATATGGGTTGGTGTGGATCATCTTACAAAGACAGTTTAGTTTATTACGATTCAAGAGGACTTCTCATTGGATCAACTATCATGGATTTACATTAATGAAGTGGTAAGGATACATGGATTACCACTGTTTATTGAATATGATTGTGATCTAAGATTCACCTCAAAGAAAGGGAAAAGACTAAAACATGCACTAAGAACTGAATTAAACATCAGTACAGCCTATCATCTTCAAACTGATGGCCAATCTTAGTGAACTATTTAGACACGGGAAGACATGTTGAGAGCATGTTAAAATAAATTAAAAGGAGGATAGGACCAACTTCTTCCACTAGTTGAATTCTCCTCCAACATCATATTCCACTTAAGCACTTGAATGGAACCATATGAATCCCTTTATGGGAAAGGTGTTGAAAACCGGTGTGATGGAATTAATTCGGTGAGCGTATGTTTCTATGACCATAAATGGACGAATTAATGGGGGAGAAGGTGAAAACCATTCAACATTACATCAAAGAATCCCAAATTCAATAGAAGAGTTTGGCAGATAATTGTCGATAATACATTGAGTTCAAAGTTGGAGACATGGTATTTCTACGCATATCTCCATGGAATAAGGCCATGAGGTTTGGATAGAATGGGAAGTTATGCCCTAGGTATATCAGCTCCTTCAATATCATTGATCGTGTGGGATTTTTAGCCTATTGACTGGCACATCCACCTACCATATCGTAATTACATGATGTCTTCCATGTATCACTTTTATGGAAGTACATAACAGACCTCTCACATGTACTCCCTCTAGAGCTGGTAAATTTGGAAGATGATCTCTCTTATGGGGAGCAGTCTGTGAAGATATTGATCATAGAGATAATAATATGTGTAAGAAGACTACTAAAATAGTCAAAGTACTGTGGAGGGACCACATGTACGAAGAGACAACATGGGAACTGGAGTGTGTAATGATAAAAGTACATGTACCTATTTATGGCTTAGATTGTGAAATGAATTTTTGATGGTGAAATTTCATAAGGGGAGAAGAGTGTAACGACCAAATGTTTTATAAATGGAAATTAAATTCTTATATATATGTCATAAAATCACATGAAAACACAACATAATGAACAAGTATGTTCTAAGTGACCTTTAAATATAAGTTGTTCACTTCTGTGTTTTGAATTTCGAAAATCTGATATACACGGTTGCAATCAGTAAGTTATTTGGAGTTTGATAAGAAAAACATAATTTTTGGTGGATAGGAACCTACCCTTAAGAATAGTAAAATACCCTTATGAATAGTGATATACCATAACAAGAAGTAACCATACCAATGATAATATATAAATAATATTCAATTTGAAAGTACGATATACCAATATTTTAGAATAAGTAAATGAATGTTTTAAAGCTGGTTTTTGATAACAAATTATGATTTTAACTAACTAGTAAATTAATAAAATTTAGAAAATTATTTTTGAAAAATGGAATTCAATTTTGGATTCTAAAATGTCAAAAAATAGTCAGGGTGAATTTTTGTTTTTTTTCGTAAATACTATAATTGTTTATGAATAGTTAAATGCAATAATTTACGATAAATACTAGATAAGGGATTTATTGAGTCATTGATGATGATCTGATGCTGAAAGACCAATTGGTTCAAATTCACATACATTTATTACTATTATTTCACATGTAATACTTATTATTACTAGTCTTGTGATGAAATAATAAACTAATGATTAAATGATTATGAAAACCCTCCTCTCATCGACAATAACCCCCCCCCCTCTTTGTCTTCACTTCACTACTCTCAATCCTTGTGACTTTCCAATATTCTTCCAAAATATCTCTCCAAGATCCTCCCCCACATCCAAAATCCCCTATCCTCTTCAAAATACCAAAAACTCTCCCCTTAAGAGGTTCTCAAAGGAGGAAGTCTCAAGAGGTAAATTCCTCTTTCAATTCCTTCTTTTCTTTTAACTTCTTTTCATTTTGTTTCTTTCCTCACCTCACTTCTCCCAAATTGTATGATAACTCCAATAACATAAATTAATAGGAATTGTTTTATTCTATTGGTATATTTCATTATCTTTTCTCCATTACCCACCAATTATTTCAAGGAAATGAAAGCATCATTTGAGATGTTCCAATTTAGCACATTCAAGGACAACAGTTTATCAGTTTCTATTATTATATTTAATTATGGTCCTTATACCATTTGTGTTATTGTCGAAAAGTATAATTATATATCTAATATATCCTATTATTGTTTTGGTATTCCTTTTGTAAAAATGGTATTAAGTTATAAATAAAAACATTTTCTTTGTAATCAATCCCACCGATTAACAAAAAACGGTTGTCACTATGGTTTTACATAATAATTCGACTTCAATAAAAGTAACAAAATTAGATTTAAAACCAAAAAATATCCTGGATGTGCACTAATAGAATGTAACATCAATTATGGATAACCAATTTCATCTTAATTGTTTATCCAATGATAAATATAAGTGAACCAGTCATTAAAACAAAGTAAGAAAATGATCTCAAGCAATGAGTTTGAACCTCATAACCAATCAAAACGGTTATAAATGAACATAAAATGATTATACTAAACAAATTACATATAGAATAGATTCTGGAATTATTAATTAATAAGCATATTTTTTTATTCATGTCTTTAATAACATATAGAGAACACCAACTGATTCAAGGTATGGGGTCCTCTCAGTTTCTCTCTTAATCAAGATTGTCTACTATGATATGCCTTTTATGTGTAATCCCTGATGATGGGGTATGTTTATGTACTTCCCCCATACTTATATCTTTATTTCTATATTATGAGAAACCCCTTTTCTCTCTCATTAAGCCCTCATAGTTACACCTGATACCATGCCCATAAACCGTAATGAATTCTACCTGAACCATCTTCGTTCTTTCATGTTGCCTTATCATTATCTATATCAAAATGGAATTACATTTTATATTTATGAACATATTTTAAATGTTTTTTAGTTTTAAAAAATTAATTTATGAAAACCCTTTCATCAATCTCTTTTGGGGATATTCTTGTTTTTAAAACATTCCCTCCATAGAACATACCGATAATAAAACATGTTTGAAGGGAACTTCCCAAATTTTTACCCAATTTCAAGTGTACTGTATCCTATGTTTTAAGACACCATTGTCTTTATAAAATAAGAATTTTTATTATGAAAAACTTTTAGGTTCAATTCAGGGTTTATATAAAACATATTCTCATTTTCTATATTAAAATCTCTATAGTATTTTACTTAAACCCGCACAAAAAATATTTTAATGCTAATGTTTCTCAAATACATTTATTATATGTTTTCACTTCTGTTTGACACCACCTACCATGTTATATGCCTAATTAACTTTATTAACTTCCATTTATGTTCAAATTACTTTATTTCATGGACACTTTCATGACACAATCATTGGTTGTGCAATATGACATGATTTTGGTACCCAACTCTTTCCATGTGTACCCTATTGTTTATGTATGGTTGATTATGTATTATTATTTATGTGGAAAGAATGTTTAGGTGGAAATAATATTCATGAAAACTTGATATGGGTGTTCCCAGATATCTCTCCAATTCATTGGGTAAAGTTAAGTATCATGAGATATGATGGGAAATGAGATTGGTGTTTTGCCTTGACCTATACTAGAATGGGAAACGATATTGGCGGTTATCCTTGACCTATAGTAATGAAATCTTTTATGATCATGAAACATTGATATGATATCATGTTTATATGATTCCATTCATATATGATATGGTTTTATATATTCCATTCTTTGGATATCATTATGTCAGGCCTCATAACTCATGTGCTTAGGATGTATCTTTATGTTCATTCCCTTACTTGGCTTTTCACCTCATCCCTTTATTCCGGTGTTCCCTAAGGTACCCTAAGAATATGTAAGGGCTCAAAGGAAGTTAGGAGCTTTTTATGTACATTAAATAAAGAAGTGATTTTAGCCCCATGTTTAACGTTTTATGTATCTAGTTTTCCAAGTCGCTGGACTTAACTATCATTGTATTTTACTCTGATGTATAATTATGCTTAAAATCATGTAATGTTTTATGGAATGTCTTGGGTCACTATTCTATCTATAGAGATCCTTATGATAAGACACCATGCTATATGTTTACATGTTTTATTGTTTCTTAAAGAGATCATTAGACATGGATAATATCTTGAAACATTGTAAATTTGTGGAATCATACATATATTTCATATAGAGAGCATGTTACTCATCACAAGCCTCTTTTTCATGCACAACATGAATAGGTTACTCCCACACATACAATTTCTTCTCATGGTGAAGGATGATGTGTAAACGTCATTTCCACACCAAGAAATTAGTACTCGTGAGAAGGTTTACCTTCCCTATTATGGTTTGAAATAATATTATTGAAATAATTTTTTTTCCACTTATACAAATTAATATGACCAAAGATTTAGTTCTTTATTATGATAAAATATAGATAAATAAATAAATTAATACTTGTTAGTCTCCCACTATTTTATCTAAATCCAATATCCCTCACCATTGACTTTGGAATATTCTTTTTCATGTATATTCTTGTATAAATTATCCATATTTATTTTTGTATTACCCCAACTAGGGTTGGTCAAGAAACATAAAGTGTTTTAGGTATGCATTCCAAATTCAAACTGCATTAACTCTCACCTCCTTGATCCACTGAGTGGAATCCCCAATCCTTACATTATTTTATTTTGGGTTTCCTTAACCTTTGCCTCTTAGTCACACCAAGTCCTGCTGTGGTAGTCAACCCTTGATGTAAACCAGGTCAATTCAACCCAAATCCTTGTATTATAATTCCATGATAATTTAAATCACCCCAACTAGGGATGTTCAAGCACTTTGAACTATGGTTCGTATCTAACCAGGATAATGCAAGGCTATACCAACTTAATATTTCATTGAGGGATTTTATCCTTATATGTAATTTCCATTTTATAATCTTTGATTAAGTTCTTGTTAATATTATGTTGGATGTATTTAAGTGATTATCCATGTATAAGATAATATTTATGCATATGCCAGTCTTATTTTCGTATTATGTTGAATTCTTGTTTAATTTATTAATTTTGTGATCAAAAAAACACAATAACAATTAATTAACCATGTAACTAATAGAAATAAAATAAATGGTATTATCATGAGCTTGATCTAATGTTTAGTGTATCTAGCATTTGATAAACAAACCCAATACCTAGGGGAAAACACCTTCAATATATTTGGGTTCATGTTTACATTGTTCAACTTGTCCAGTTATATATCTCCTTGGATTGGATTCACCTTGGCTTCTAACTATAACTGCCTCCACTAGATTGGGAGATCCATACATTACATATTCTTTTACATCACATTCATGAAGGGTGTTAAATGGATTTTCCATTTTTAGAAATTATTTCCACCACTTCTTGTTTATCAAAAAATGGCATGATTTTTTTATTTGTATTTCTTACTCTATGGAATCTCTTGGTAGTATCCTATTGGGATTATTATCACTCCCTACTTACACACCTTTGGTGTAAGAGGCCTTGGTCAGGATTGACACAGGTAAAGGCAAGGCCTTCACTTATGGTGGTTCGGTTTGTTATTCCCCTTCCTTGGTTCGGCATTTTGGAGACGACTTGTGGGTGATGACCCCTTGTCATGTGGAGTCCTTGGGTCTGTTTTTAAGATATTTTTAAGTGTATTTGGGCATTTTTTTATATTGTTGAAGCTATTTATTCTGTTCTAGATTTTTTTAAGTCTTTTTTGGCATGAATTTTCAGATCCTGTTTTCAATTGTTTTATGTTTTATATAACCATATTCTTGTAAATGGTTTTAAAAACCAAGATATATGACACTCAGAAACATTTTCCAACTCGTGGGGATAGGGAACTCCCTTCAGACGTTGTTACGGGCCAGGTTTACTACTGGTTTTGATAGATACCAGATTTGGTTCGTTACAAAATGGTATCAAAGGAGGTTAATTTGTTTGGGTTTTAATATTATTTTGCGATGCGTCAGGCTAGACATGAGCTATGACTGTTGGGACTCATATTTTTCGTCATGAATATGGTTCCAGACCCACACCCCTCTTAGAAGACCTCGATTACCCACGGTATATTGTAATTGTTTGTTTTAATTCACTTCTAGATGAGAGGTGTGGGTGGAATACTACATGTGGACATCGGGTTGGGGTGGGGTAATTGTTTCAATAATCATTGTAATGTGTTTGGATTATTTCTATTTGATTTAATTGATGAGATTTTCATAATCTTTGTACTGATTTTTTCTCCTGTGACCATTTCATTTTTATAGAAACTTGCCTCCCTGAAAATATCCCATGCACCCATGGGAGGAAGCCAGTGAGAGTTCTCCCTCAATGCTTGATCAGATACTAGTAGTGTTTTTGGTTCAGGTTGTCCAAGCACTAGGACATGTACTGTATCCTATTACAGCTCATGTTTGCCAGTATGAAACTGGTCCAAAGAAGGATAAGGTTGGGGAGTTCTTGAAAAAAAATCTTCCTACCTTTCGAGGTAGCATAGAACCCAAGAAAGTAGAGTAATGGCTCGAAAAGATCGAGCGTGTGTTCAAGTTCCTATATTCACTCGAGGAGCTCCAGGTGAAGTGTGCATATTTTCGGTTTGAGGATCCCAGAAACAGGTGGTTGGAACAGGAACTTCAAACTGGTAAAAATGAGCTGTTGTGCTGGGGAGATTTCAATGTCGTTTTCAATGAATAGTACTGCCCTGAGGTCTTTGCATATGTTGTGTCCCGAGAGTTCATGGATCTTGTTATGGGGAACATTATGTGATGGAGTACGCCAACCGTTTCACTGAGCTAATTCGGTATGCTCATGAAATCATCACTAATTAGCATGTGAAGGCCCATAGGCTTGAGAAAGGCTTACGACAGGAGATATACTCCGAGGTTTCCTTCTTTTTGATTAGGAACTATACTGAGGTGGTTTATTGGGAGTGCATAGTGGTTATTTAATAGAATGGGAGGGATGGTTTCTCTATGATAGAATAAGTATTGGGCACTGATAGATATTCAGAGAATAAAAAGAAGCTGGAGGAATAGGTGTAGAATATTGGTGGTAGTTCATGCCACTCTTCCATACATTTTTTGTCTGTGGATTCTGATGTGAGATTGATCATCAGCCACCAGTATGGAAGACTGGGGAACATCCGACCAGAATTACCACTTCCTTCAAGGCCCAGTTATCAATGTGAAGGTGTGGGTCACTTGAAATTCTTTTTCAGGGTGGCACATCTAATTCAGAGTGGTGTAGGATCAGTGGTTTCAGAGTAGTGAAAAAACAGTCAATGCCATCGAGGATGGGGGGATCTCGAATTAGTGGTCGTGGTGGTGGGGTTGGGTCATCTTTCTAGAAGATCTATTTTAGGGAACATCCAAAGACTATCAATCATCCTCATGTAGAGATAGAACTTCTCCATGCGGTGGGTCATGCACCATCAGGTTCAGAAGCGGCACCATCGACAGTTCGAGATACTGTTTTGATCTCATCTTCTATAGTTACTTCTCTATTTGATATTGGTGCCTATTTTTCCTTCATTTATGCCTGTTTTTTGGACACGCTGAATTTCCCAACTGATTTATTTTCTTTTGCGATGGATTTGGTGAACCGGTGGGAAAAAAGAAGGATTTGGGTCTTAGGTGCTTGTCGTGTGCACATTCCATGTCAGGGGTTGTGATGGAGTGGGACATCTTGGTCATAGATATGTAACTATTTGATATGATACAAGGAATTGATTTTCTAGTAAACATCAATGCACACATCGATTACTATAGTCGGTGGGTCTGTTTCATGGCACCTGATGGGAGTCGTCATGTTTTTTAAGGGGAATGGGATCCTCGGTCGAGTCATGCGGGACCTCCACTAACAAAGATGGGAGATGTGGTCTCTCAGTTATCATCGCTCGTGAAAGAGGAAGACATGAATTCTTCTGATGGTAGATTAACTCATGAACATGATGATTTTCCAGACGTAATTTCTAATGGTTTTTAGGGTTTCCTCAGAGTGGGTGGTGGAGTTTTCAATTGATCTGGCACTAGGAACACAAACGTTATCTCTTCCCTCATATCACATGTCCCCCATAGAGATGAGGGAATTAATGATATAGTAGGATGACTAATAATCCAAGGGATCAGTTCACCCGAACATCACTCCATGGGCCTCTCTTGTGTTGTCCATGAAAAAGTCTGGCAGATCTCATTGGTTGTGCATTGTCTACTGGAAGATGAATAAGGTAACGATCAAGAAAAAATATTATTTTCCTTGAATAGATGACTTGTTAGATCTATTTAATGGGGAAGGAGGTTTTATAAAATAGATTTTCATTTGGGATATCATCAACTCTGGGTTAAAGAGGCAGATATCCCAAAGGCAGCCTTCCGAATCAGGTATAACCACTTCGATTACATGGTCTGTCCCTTCGGACTGATCAATGATCCAGAGGACTTTATGGAACTCCTGAAAATGGTGTTCCATTAGTATATTGATTCTTTTTTCGTGGTATTTGTGGATGATATCATATTTTATTCAGGATCTAAGGAGGAACATCAGCATCACTTGCAGATCGTTCTAGGAACATTGTGAGAGTATCGCCTTTATGAAAAGTTATTTAAATTCAATTTCTGGATCAGGGATGTGAAATTTATGGGGCATGTGATCTCATAGCAGGGGGTTTTTGTGGACCCTGAGAAGATAAATACAATTATTTCATGGGATCATCCAATGAATGTGTTCAATATCAAGATTTTCCTAGCCTAGATGGTTATTACAGGCGGTTTGTTTAAGATTTCTCTCATCTTTATTCACCATTGACCACACTCACCCCGAGAGGGTAATGTTTGTATGGGGCCCAAAATGTCAGGAATATTTTGAGGATCTAAAAAGATGGTTGACTACCGCCCCCATTTAGATTTTTCCATAGGCTGGAAAGGGGTGTGTTGTGTATTGTGATGATTCAGGTATGGGTTTTGGGTGTCTATTTATATAGGATGATCATGTGGTGGCGTATAGATCTCTCAATCTCTGAACCCATGAATAGAATTACCCAACCCATGAAATTTTGTTAGCAGGTGTGACACACACTTTGAAAACCTGGCACCACTATCACATTGAAGAGAAGTGTGTGGTCTACTCTGGTTACAATATATTTGCCTATATCTTCTTGCAGCAAGACCTCAACATGGGGCAACACCATTGGATTGAGTACTTGCAGGGGTTTGACATTGACATTGTCTATACACTTGGAAATGGTAATGTGGTTGATTATGACTTAACCAAAAGAGTTTCAGTGAAATATTTGAGGAATTACAATGATGAGTGCACTTTGATTTAACTCTTTTCTCAGATTCATGTGGATATGAAAGTGCACAGTGGAGGTAAATTTTTGGTGGGTATTTAGTTGACTTCATCTCCATTGGAGTTGATTCAGTGGTAACAACCTAGTGATGATATTTTTCAGCAGTTGAAGCAGTTTCTTCATGGTGGGTAGGCTTCCTTTGATTGGTCATCACCCTCGGAGGGAATCACATGCTTCAAGGGCCATTCATTAGTGTCGTTATCTCTATAGAATTTGGTGATGCAGGATAGCCACAAATCTTAGTGGGTTGTACATACAGGTACCACCACGATGTATTATGATGTTTGTCGGCAGTTCTAGTGGCTTGTTATGAGAGGAGACATCGCGTGCTTCATGTCGAGATGCAACGCATGCCATCAAGTGAAAGCAGAGTTTCAAAGGCCCTCTCATTTCCTTCAGCTATTACCTATTCCTACCTAAAATTGGGACAATGTCACCATGGAAATCATTTTTGGATTTCCTGATACACCTCGAGGTAAGAATTCCATTGGGGTGCTGATAAATTGTCTGACCAAATATGCCCGCTTCATTGAGATTAGAGATACAAATAAAGTAGATGAGTTTGGAGTTTTCTATATTCAGGAGGTGTTATGTCTTTATGGTATGGAATTAGTAGTTATCTTGGATATAGACCCCCTGTTCCACATCACGATTTTGGTAAGGTAACCCAAAGGCCTTGGGGTCTTTGATTAAGATGAGCACGATATACCATCCTCAAACGGATGGTCAGACATAGAGGGAAAATCAGATTCTAGAGGAAATTCTCCTTGCCTATGTTCTGGGAACTGTAGGTTCCTAGGATAACCATTTGGGATTGGTTTAGTTTTCTTATAGTAATAGTATCCAATTTTTTTGATTTGAATGGCTCCTTTTTATGTGCTCTATAGTCAGCCTTGTCGCTTCCCCCGACATTGGGCTGAGATAGATGAGACCTCACTGTTGGGGACGAGTCTGGTGTAAGAAATTTTTTAGAAGGTCAAGTTGATCAGACATCACTTATTAATATCTCAGAACCTCCATAAATCATATTCTGAAAAGAGGCATCGAGACCTAGTATTTTCTATCGGTGAGAGGGTATTCTTGGAAATAGACCCCCATTAGGGCCTTCGTCAATTGGGAAAGCAAGGGAAGCTGACGCTGCAGTATGTCGTACATTTTTAGATCACCGAGAATATTAGAAGGGTGAAATATTTGTTTCCCTTATCATCTTAGTTGAAATCCACTCACGACGTCTTCCATGACTTCTAGTTGAAGATATACAACCCGGATACATCCCCTGTACTGAATTGGGAGGACTTGGATATAGATCATAATTTATCTTTTTTGAGTAGTCGATGAAAATAGTGGAATTCCAAGACAAGGTTCTTCGAGTATAGTCTATTACACTATTCCTTGTTCTTTGGAATCGTGGGAATGATACATAGGAGACATGGGAGCAGAAGTCATGGGCTGAGGAAGAGTACCCGTTCATGTTTTCTGATCAAGCTTCTAGTTGACTTTACTAGATGAAATGTTTTCAATGTGGGTAGAATTTTCATATCCATGACATATTTTAATGGAAAATTTAATTTAATTTCCTTTAATACTTTGTTGTGTGGGTTTCCCTTGAATTTTAGGAGGAAAGGGTGAGTTTTCATGATTTGGGCCAAACCATGAGCTCATTTCTAGATTTAAAAAACAATTTTGTTTCTTTTATAACTCATTCGGGTTTCTACATGTTTCACCCAATACACTTCTCAAATGACCTACCCTTACCTATTAACACAAAAATATCAATTTGTGCCTTTTAAGAATCCATAACTTTGGTGGATTTGGGTTTTTAATTAAGTAATTGGGCCATCCCGGAATCCCATTTCTGGTTTTTTTAAATGTTTAGTTAATATATTATTCAATTTTTATGATTTTTTATTGATTCTATATCTCACCTAATCCCAATAAACCCAAGAGATCCCTATTATCTTTTCCTCATCTTTGGTGCTCATATGCTTCAGAAATTTGGGTAGAACTTCTTAGAAATTCTCAAATCGTCCAGATTTGAATAGGTAACTAGTATCCTTCATAAATCCTTCAATTTTTACTATTTTCCCCCAATTCAGTTCTCCCATGACATTCTTATCATTTTAAAAACCTGAATTTCATTTTTGGATATTTTTAAATTCAGATAATTGTGTATTTTGGGCGATTTCTTCAAGATCCCTCATGTAAGGGGGGCTCCTTCCTTCTTCATTAAGTTTTCATAGAGTTATTTCCTTTTTCATTGGGGTTCATCCCTTATTCATGATTTTCCTTATATCTAGAAAGTAGGGTTTCAAATATATGGTTTGATCATGGGTTTCATGGTATATTATTCTGGTTTTAGGCTTTATCTAAGTCCCTTGTTGTGCAGCGGTGGTGCGGTTGAATTCTCTCACAATGATTCAAGGGTTTTGAAACATGTTCTAGGTGATTACATTGTTAATTAATTCTAGATGATAGAGATTTTCTGAATTTCTATTTTTATCACACTTATCCTTCAACATCCTTGCTGTAAAATCAGGTTTTTGTGACATTTTGTAGAAAATAAATTCTAGGTACCAATTTTGTGTTAAATTGTGTGATTTACATGCGTATTTTATGCTATTCCAAATGTGGTTGTTTTATAACTCATGTAATGGGTTTGTAGAAAATTTATTGTTTCTAAAAATTCTATTTTGATGAATATTGGTATGAACATGGTGTTTAATGTAGGGGTTTTAAGGGATTTTGTGTGAAAAACATTGTAATGTTTATTGGAGTTATTTTATTGAAATCCTAATAGTTTTGTTAAGTGGTGTAAGTGGTGAAAAACATGTGTAGCTAAAATTTTGATTTGATTATGACTAGAACTGAAGTTTTTATGTGATAATGGATTTTTTTAACATGATATAATTGTTTGAGAATGATGAGTAAAGCCATGGTATCTAGGAGGGCAGATATGTACTAGAATGCTAGTGATCAAGATGTGTGTTTTCCTTATTTCACTGAGAAAAATGGATATAGTCAACACTACAAAACTATATTGATGATGATTTGGGACCACTAGTTTATTTTCATGTTCCCTACTACTGGCTGGTGCGTGAGAAAAAAAACTAGTGTTACGTTACAATGAGGAACGAAATACATGGGGCTCGAGACTAACTAGTGCCTAGGGGTATTCCTGGGATTGGTGATCATTGACTCTATTGTAAATATATTAGGTATACGGTGTTTTTTTCTAGAAAATATAGTATCATACATGTTTTACTTAAATTTTTTCACTCATCAAAAATTTCGTTTCAAACTGCTTACATTCAAAAGTTTTGTTTTGTAGAAATTATTTGCACCACATCTTGTTTATCAAAAATGGCATAAATTTTATCTTGTACTATTTACTCTATGGATTATATTGATGGTATCCTATTGGTATTAGTCTCACACCATACTTACACCCATTTAGTGTAAGTATACTTGGTCATGTTTGACATAGGTAAAGGCATGTCCTTCAGTGTTGGCGGTTTGGGATATTAGTCCCCTCATTGGAATGGCGTTGTAAAGAAGGCTTGTGGGTGATGACCCCTTGTCACGTGGAGTCCATGGGATTGTTTTTTTTGATATTTTTTGTTTCTTTGGATCTATTGTTGTTTTTTTTAATCTATGTATTTTGTTTTGGATTTGGTTTAAGTTTAGTTTGGAAAGAATTTTCATATTCAGTTTATCGATTCTTTTTTATGTTTTATGTATCCATATTATGGTAAATCATTCCCAAACCAAAAAAATATGATTCCCATGCTCTTTTTCCAGACCATGGGGATAGGGAAAGTCATTTGGACTTCTCATAGGCTAGGTTTGGTGCTGAGCTTGATGGAGACCAGATTCGGTCCGTGACATGCACCATGGTACACGTCTTAAGGGTTTGTATAATATAATAATAATAACTAATATATCTGAATAATATGGATGAGTACACAATGTGTAGTTCTTACTACACGACATGTACTATCATTACCATCTATTCAAAGTACACGACCATTGAAATGAAATTTTGATGTACTTCGGATAACTTTGGAGTACATGTTGTGTCCAGTGGGCCATATGTCGTATAGTATCTGAATTATATGGTCTCCATCTGGGAAAACCATGTACGGGGTACACGGTCCAACCCAAACCCGAAGGGACTACACACATTGTCCTTCATTCCACACAGCGTGTTATCTATAAAATAACTTCCACCTATTTATGGTCAATAAAAGAAGTCATTTAAGGCTTATATAAACCCCAACACATATGTTGGATTGGGGAACCATTCCCAGTGCATTAAAAATAGACTACACAGTGTGCACTGAGGATTACACATCGCGTGTTCTAGTGTGGTATGGCCAAGAAGCTTCAGAACCTCTAGATGTGATCCTCTTGTTTTATTTTAATCAAAAATTAAAATAAAACAAACATTTTTGTAAGGTGAACGAGAAACTGAAGTGTATGAACAGATCTTGAGATTCATATTTTCAAATTTATTAACAAGAATTTAAACAAAAAAATTTATCAAATGCGTAATTCATAAATGAAAAACTAAATAATTATAATCAATGATATGATCGCTTTTATTCTTCTTGTTGGTTTTGGGAGCAGTGAAAGCACATGGATGGGTGTACCCAACATTATTTTTTTTCATTAACAATGATCAATCCGAGATCTATTAAAATGATAAAATGATGTATGATCAGAAAAGAATGAATATTGGAACAATAGGGGGGGGGGGTCCCAGAATGATATAGAGGATCATCATATGTTTTTTATAATTAATTTAATTAAAATACAAGAACTACATTGTTGTAATTCTCTCTACTTTGATGTTTTTGTTCTTGATCTGATGTGATCTATTGTGGCATCACAGAATCCAAGGGTTGGATTCCTCTAACAGGGATCCACACATGATCCATGTATCTCTGGATGTCGTCGAAGGAATCTCTGCGTGCCATCATGGAAGGGTCTTCACTTTCGATATTCGCCTTTGATCCCATTGAGAGCAGCTTCCAAAGTGCACTCCTTTATCAGGTGGAGTATGATATCTCTCGTAACATGAGAGCGTTCTTGGAGAAAAATAATTATCTATTTTCTTGAGATCTTTCACTATATCCTTTGCGCACAACCACAAAACAATGTATAGGCTTAATGATAATAAAGTTATTTTGAATTATTAGACTTAGAGTAAAAATGAATTAATTACCCAAAAGAAGTTATTCTTTTAATTTCAGTATTAGTAATACCCCATATATAATAATAAAATTTGACTATTATTATTATCACATGACATGTGCCTAGTGAATTGCAACTAAAATTATTTAATTAAATAAATAATATAATTTCTCAAAATTTTTTAGAAAAACTACACAACATGTATTTACTAAAATACAGAATGTCTACTTTTGTTTTTCCTTTTTCATTATTTCCTCCACCACATTTATTAGACTTTTAATAAGAACTATTTATTTTTTAAATAAATATCATTTCATTTCTCAATAATAAATATATTAATTTTCCCAAAATACATTCTATCGTATAACTTGTGTTGAAATAAATGAAATCAGGAATCCTTGAATAATTTTTAAACCACAATCCGGAATAATATTTATTCAACTTGTTAAATGACTATTTAATTGGGATACATGGAAAAACTTATTGTGTGACCCTCTAGTCTTATTTCTTAGTGGAATTAGGTGGAGCCTGCAAAAATTACATGGTTAGCATGTAACCACATTCCAAGGTACCCATATAGAAAGAAGTTAACTCCACAATGAATTATCACCTCCTATTAATGCTTACCTGTAACGTAATACATTTTTCTCAATATCTCAAATAAAGTAGGTTTAATTTTAGTGCCACCAACCCACGTGCTTGCTTATTCATTCTTTGAATTTTCAGAATTGAACTTGCCCATTCCTCACCATGGCCATGGATTTATATAGGCTATAAAAATTCTATAAAAGGGTATGAGCTATCAACATCTATTATGGAACAAAAGGGACAAATCCTTTATCACATTATCTACTAATGAAATGTTAATCGTGACACACCCAACATATCCTACCTTGATACGACCAATGTTTCATCACAGTTTCAATTAATACATCTAGGTGCATGAGTTTTAATACACATTAATAATAATCTCAATATCTAAGGACCAGTACACATGACTGCGGATAGGAACATCCAATGACACTATGAAATTTTGATTTCCTACTGGACTGTCTCATTCTCATAATATCCTCCTAGATTTTACTAAGGGCGCACACCATGAGAAGGTGTCTCAAAGTTTTATGAGTCCTTTACCCACATTCCTGTATTATTTAGCTCCCTCAAATAACATCATCCGGCTATAGAACATATATTCAAGAATAGTGTTATCCCACTTTCTGGTTCTCATCATAGTAGGGATCCTTTATGGCCCTTTTGTGAAATAACTATACTTAAGACATTACCACATGCATTGTCACATAAAAGAAAAATCAATATGTGATAAGGTATTTATTAATGAATAAAGTAAAAAGTAGTTGGTTCTAAGACTCCAATTCTAACAAATACTAGTGAACTAATCTTAAAAATTAATGGAATAAACACACCTAGAATGATGAATTTGATTCTTATAACTCATAAAAAAGTTCATAAATGAACATAATAATATTATAAAAAAAATACTTGTTAAATTGGTTCTAAATTTAATTATTAATGAATCTAATTTCATTATCCAGGACATTGTGTACAAGTGAAGACCACATTTGGACATTAGGTAATGGATTCTCTCCAAACCCTCATTTTTTCCTTTAGGTTATACATTCAATATCATTACACGAATTTAATTCTCCTTTACACTTACATAATTATATGAAATTATTTATATATGTTCCATATTCTTATTTCTAGATGATTTCATCCTTATTTTATGGGAAAATACATGTTTTATTAAGGTTTCCTTCTCAATTCTTCTAGATAGGAAGACCTGATTAATGGGAACTTCTTAATTTCTTACCCATATTAATGTGCACCCATAATCTATTTTAAGAAATGGTTATTTTTATATAATCGCTCATTTTATCATGGTGAACTTTCTTGTTTCATTTATGGTTTTATACAAAAAATTATTACACTTCAGTTTTAAAGAATATTTAATATTTTCCTTAACCAACACTAAAATGTTTCATTTTTTATTTTTTCATAAACACTATTTTTAAATATCTCCAAATCAATTGAACATAATTTATCATGATCTATAGAAATTACATCATATTTATTTTATTTTATTATTTAAATCCATTCTTTCATGAGAACTTTAATGATACACCAATTTTTTATTCTTTAATACTTGATTGTGATACCCCATTCACCCCATTGGAAACCATTAGGATTGATTATTCCGGTGGCACACAGATTCATGAACATGTTATGATGGGTTCTCCTATAAATCACTTCAATGCATTGGGTAATGTTTAGTATCATGATACATCATGTAAAATGCTCTTAGTTGTTATCCCTGAATTGTGTTCCATCTTGTGAAATTATTTTGGTGGTTAACCTTGACACGTGCTCCTCTATTTGCAATGGTCTTCATATTAATCCTTGAATCATTTTTATTTCATGTTTTTTTATATTTCCACATTTATATGATTCCATGATTACATTATACTATGTTCTATTTGTTATTATCCAATATTTTTTTCAAGTTTGATGTGCTTTTATTTCATCGTATTATGTCATCTAATCAATGTGATAGGCTTTATTCATATTCTTGTTACATTACCTGTATTTTCATCACATCACATTGTTCATGTATTCCCGTGGTTATCCTATGCATATATAAGAGATAAATGGATATTAGGATATCATTGTATGGATTAAATAGAATTTTTTTTATTTTGGTTTCTTTTTTTTATAATTATGTATGTAATATTCCAATGGCACAAGAATATATAATTATTTTTTTGAATTGGAGGACTAATTAGGATTAAAATCATGTAATAAAATGTGTAAAAGGCTAGGTCTGTTATAAGAACACTACAAGATCGATGAGAAACATATATGAACATATAAAAATAGAAAATTAAAACAAACATAAATTCCATTAAATTATTATATATCCTATAAACACATTAAAAGTGGAAAAAAAGATAATTTTTTTCATAAGACATTATAATAAAAAAATATATAAATGATGAAAATTTAATTGAAAAAATAGTGAAATATAGATAAAGGTAATGATTTTTTTTTAAATATATATATGAATTTTTTGGGATGTAATTTTGGGTTTTCTCAATTAACATTAGCATAATTATATCATATCTTATAGAATATTTCTATAGTATAGGAATTTTTACCATCTTGAAATCGTATAATAGATGAAGAAACCCCACATAAATACATAATATCAGAATACTCCTCATAAACCAAATAAATGTTTTCCCAATAAAAAATATACCATATAACATTCGATGGATCAATAATATAAAATGTTTTATTTTCATGGGTTATCATAATAAATTGATCCACATTGACACTAAATATTTTCAAATCAATGAATCTAAATCTAAAATCATCATATTTCACATCATAATTATTATCAATCTAATTACACATAATCTTTTTTAATCAAAATTGGGTATAACAAATTTTCCATATATCCTCAAGCACTCCAGTATGAGTCCTTGATTGAGATATCTGTATTTTATCATTTTTATACAAAAATGGTTGACCTACAAATTCAAACATTAAACCCACTATTTTTAAAAGTCCACTTATTTTACTTATATTTTGTGTAAAATTTTAAACATTAATAAAAAATGGATCAAGTGATTACATCAATAGGTGGCCCCCATAACAACAATTTCAATGTTTCTAAAACAAAAAAACATTGTAATGAAATTCCCTTTCATCGATGACACAAACATATTTCTATGCTTAATAATCACCCACATTTTATTTAATTTATAATATTGTACTTTTAGTCAATAAATATATTATAATATATATGGATGAAGATCATATTTCTGGTTGAAAATGTGTAAATTTTTTAGCATCACTTCATCACATGGAATGAACATTATCTTGATACCAATAATCCATATACATTGATTATTAGCTATTAAATGTCGATATATGGGAAGAATAATATGCTCTAATTCACAAAAAATAATTATAGAACTCAATCATCTCTCCTGATGCATACTTTTTTAATAAATAGATACCTCTAGTTCTTGATTATCTTTAATAAAACCCTTCAAAATTCTCATGTATAATTAAAAATAATACATCCAATGTAAATAAAAATCCCACATATTCTTTGATCAAGCACTAAATGAATCACTAGATGAAAAATTATATCATAAAATGATAGAGGAAAATAAGTATCTATTTGAAAAAGTAGAAGTGTAAATTTAATCACCAATACATCTATCAAATTTGGTTCAATGATTTTTTTACAAATGTACTGTTGAATATAATATAAATAGGTGATATTATTTATAATTGTTTTCTGATAATTACCATGATGTGTTACCAGTATTAGTTGTTTAATTAATACAAGAATGTCATGAGATTTTATATATATCATTATAAATTCAATCAATGACAGAAAAATCTTCACAGTTTTAGAATATACACTAGTTACATTAATTCCATCATGATAATGAAAAAATTTCATCTTCTCATTATTGATTACTTTTTGATAAGCTATTGGTAAATTTTTTATTTTTCCAATCACAGTTTGAGCTAACTCCAATCATATTTTCATTAATATCAGGTCTAATATAGTATAAAATCAATATAATGTCCTTTATTTTATTTATAATAATGTTCGAATAAAATTCACTCATTTTTTCTCAACCTTCATAATGTTAATTTTATCTTTTATCAGTAAAAATATCAAATTAGGTAGTTTTAATAAGATAGAATTTTTATTACAAATAAATTTTGACCTGAACATCCTTCCATTCTAAATCTGATATCAATATTTTTAACCTTAACAAAATATTCCTCAATTAAAATGTTGTGTGGGAGGTAATATATTCATGTAATCCCTAAAATTATTTTCAAATAAATTATTAGAATTAGAATTTAGAAAAATATTTCATGTCTTCTGAACAAAATCATTAACCAATTTTATAATTTATAATACGAATTATTTTATTCATAAATTAATATTCTTATTTGTCCCGTAATATAGTACATAGATATGATTCCATATGCATGAAAATAATTTATTATGTACATCGTCATAGTACGAAATATAAAATTCTATTTCCTTTATGCGACAAAAATTGTTACACATGTTTGTTATAAAAGCTTAAAATAAAAAATCAATGGTGAAAGATACACATAAATATGTTTTCCCAGTTGTTTTGGCCGAGAAATCATCACGGTCATCATGAAATATTTTTTATTTATACAAATCATTAGGTAAAATTATTAATCTACAAAAAAATAAATCGTGAACGATGTTGACTATTGAGGATAAACTGTGTATTCATTCCGTTATGCATAGTCCCACCCTATGATTTTTATCTTCACTTAAAAAATTATGAATTTTTTTATCAAATATCATCCAATGTAGAGAATTAGTAAGGTGATGTATGTTTTCATCACAGGTGTTCCCATATTCATGGAATATTAATGTTTTTTAGTTTTTGAATTTTGAAAATAAACCCTTTGAATTATTAATTATTTCAAGGTACAAAATTAAATTAGAATAATGAATAATATAAGTACATGATATCTATATTATATCCTAATGTCCCACCTTTAATACATTTCAAAAACATTCATTGTATTATTATATATCACGAATTCAATAGTTAAATCATATATCTTATTTATACCTCATTCCCATTTTCCATAAAATCATATTTTCTTTTTTAATTAAAATTTTGAAGTATCTCTCTTTCTAGGAGTATCACTTTTAAAATGCCTAGAAATTCAGAGAAAATATTATCACTCTACCAATTTGTTTTATTCAAGCTAAGTGATATTAGTACTATCAATAACACATTAAGTTTGGTGCAACCTGAGATAAATTATTTCTCTCTATATATACACAATCATTTAACAAAATCCATATTTTGATTATTTGAATGCCTACATCATGCATTAATTATTTTATAAGATCCTTTATCTCATACTAAATATTTTCATCAAAATTAAAGGTTAAATTTTATATTATATCACTATACCTAATTAGATATTCATAACTACAGAAAAAACCATCCAAAATGATATAATCCATGATTTCTATTGAATTTTACATTGTTATATTCAAAAACATCATGCATGGATAAAAAATAAAATCCATTTTTGAATATTTCATTTACAAAATTACTATAAATTGGAAACTCCTTCTTCATATTCATCAATGGATCTTAATAAATTTATCTATTATGATTCATTAATTACATAATATCATAGTATACAGGGACAATATATTAAACCATATAATCAATTATAGATATACATCAGAAGATAAATTTTAAACATAACAATATATAATCAAAACAATCAATTATTGATAAATATTATATCACAACAAATAAATATACATAATGATCATGAAATATGATTGAAAAATGAAAATAAATTTGAATAAACATATATACAAATAGATAATTTAAACATGCATGATTTTTTTGAGAAAACAAATTTTCTTAAATATATGTAAAAATTAATAACAAGTTAGAAAATAATTTTTAATATGAAAAACAATTATTGGAAAAAAAATTCTACCACAAAAAAATTATAACAATTAAAATTTATAATTAAAAACTATTATAAATATAAAATTTTCAATAAAAATATATTTTAAAAGAAAATGTATATTGATAAAAATTTAATAATATAAAATATATTTTTACAAAAAAATTAAATTGAAAATAATATTCATAAAATTAAATGAATAGATGAATAAAATTTATAACTAAAATATAAATAATTTATCTTCAAAATTAGGAAAATATAAAATATGGAGTTTAATAATTGAATATAGATCTGGATTTTTAACACTCGAAGTAATTGGGAATAAGGAAATGGTAGAATGACTAATGAAAATGAGTTCAATATTAGAGTTTGTGAAATGAACAATAAAAAAGCTCCAATAGCGATTAAGAGTCCAAAAAGATAGCCTAAGGAGAATTAAAGAATAATGAGTGATGAATGATTAAGGTGGAATAAATTAAAAAGTTTATGAAAATAGAATCCCATAAAAGATATAGTTTTTGATTAGTTTTCATGTCTCATTGGGTTCCATTGTGGATTGAGAGACATGATTTTGATCAAAAACAAAATGAGGGTCTTGGGGACCCGTTGTATATTTAAAACACTTTTAAATATGTTTTTAAAATAATTGACATCAATTGTTGCTCAAAATTACTTTTAATGTAATTTTTATTATAAACTGACATTAAATGTTACTGATGTCACATTTAATGTTTCTTTCTAAAAGAGAAACATGAAAAGTATAATGTAGAAACCCCTATTTCTATATGTGCTAGGGCGTACATGTGGGCCCCCACCTCTGTGGGGAGATATGATTTTTTTTCATTTAGGGTTTTCATAGTTGAAAATAAGGATGTATTTTAGAAATATGTAGGTTTACTATTAAATAATAATAATAATAGGAAGCTGAATTATTATTTATCTTTCTTTCGTCCCATCATTAAAAAATAAAATCAGTATTCAGGCATACATGTAGCCTACCATCTTCAAGAATGATGTAATTCCTTTTTCTATATATAACATTTATTGATGATGATAAATATGTATATAATGAGTATTTAGGATATTTATATCGTGATTAATATTCTGAATATGATTTACCCATGGTCAATTTAGAAGGACCAAAAAATATAAACCAAAACGAATATGATTAATAAAGGAGTTATCACCCAGAATAATGTTTTTAATACTGAATTATTAATTAATTGTCAATAAAATGTTATAATAAATTATATATGTTATGATAAGTAGTATTATTGTTATATATTAATAAGATAACAGGTGTATATTTATATATAGTAATATTGAACATGTTTGATGTAATTTATATGTTCAGTAAGGGTTCTAAGTGACCATCCCTTTTTTTACTGAGATTTTTATGATTAAGATTCATTGATGAAATAATATAGTTTATATATTAATAAAATGATAGAGTTTTGTTTTTATATGTTTATTAATAGAGAAGCTATTTTTTCTATTATTTTCATGTCTTTAAGTATTGAATAGGGAAAATAAGGTTACTAATAAAAATAAATATTATTTCTCTGTTAGGTAGACAATAATTTCCCTTCCATTCTAATGTTTTAAAGTAATGTTTTCATGAATTTTTATACTCTTCTACAATGAATTTTAAATTTGGTTTATCCATTTTTTTCTTTTTACAGAATTGGATTAATGAAAAATTATTTTTTCTTTCTGTAAAAGTAACATTTTATATTTTATGAAAAATGTGATAGTTATGTTAGTTTTCAAAAACATCAAATGAAAGAAATTTCCTGCCTCCATTACTTCCCAATGCATTGAAGCTTCCATAAAAATTTTCCATGTTTATTTAAAATGAATTTTTTTACATTAATATTCATGATTGTTTTTGGATTTTAAATATATAATTTGAATGTAATAAGGGTTTAGGAAATTCTCCAAGTGATATTTTAAATTAATTTACAATCAAGGATGTAATCCTTTTTTATTTCCTAATATTTATAGGGATAAGATCCAATTATACAATATATATTCTTCAAATTGATGGTATATAATTATGATGGAAATATGATTATGAAAATAATTTTCTTTTATGGGTTATGTTATGATGATATGATGAATGTTTTATGACCTTATAGAACACATATGTATGGTTTCAATTATGTGATGTGTGGACATAGAATTACATATCCTTCCAATGAGATGGGAAAATATGGATACATTCGATGATAAAAAATTCTATAATATGTAGGGATCTGTGTTTAGTAAGGGTTTCATTCCACTATTAAGGTATTGGGTGTGAATAATTACTACTAAGAGGGTTTTTAGATTACACCCAATATACTATAATTGTCATAAAATTAAGCCTTTTAATAATATAGAAATGAGCATATATGCTTCTGTGTATGCCAAAATAATATGTTATTTCTAATTTTATTCTCCCATGGACCATTCTGAACAAATACATTGTGATTCATGTGTTATAAATGGTCATGGTTTATTCCATGGCCCTATATTGAGATATATGATAAATAGGGTATTGATGTCAAATTTTATTCACAATATCTAATACACCTATGGTTGTGTTATGTTTAATTGATCGTTGAAATTCCCCTTATTTAACATTAATGGTTATCTAGGCACATCCTTTATTATGTTTTCATTCACCATGTTATGGAAAAATGTTTTAAATATTGTATAACTAATAAGGGATATAGTTATGTAGAATATATTGGGTGATAATGTGGTCCACTTGTGATTTTTATGTTTATGTATCCAATTTTACTTTGTTATTTGACCTATATGATTATATATTCGAACATAAGGTTATCTAATAATTATTTATCTAATATTATTTATTATATACTTACAAAAAATTATGGTTCATTAGTGTTAGTTTCAAATAAAGGTTTAGTTATCTTTTGGAAACTAGGATGAGAAATATTTATTTAGAACCCTTAGTGTAATCCTATGTATAGTAGAACACCCCATGTTATGGTAATGAATTTAGGGAATTTGTCTATAAAAACATCATATTTTGGATACTATATATGGATATGTTTTTGTAATACATTAATATTGCGGTAATACACTTGAAAATATTTGATCGAGTATATCATTCTTGTCATTCTGGATCATGGTGTGGGTGGCCTTAATCCACACCCAGTTTGACACTCCTTGTGGATATGATTATTTTAAATCATATTTTATTTATGAACCACCATAATGGATTTTAATAGATAGTGATCATGAATGACCTAGGTAAAACCTAAGGATTTATGTAATGAAATCAATGTGTCCGGATTTAGACATCATATTATTGATTTTTTTCATTATTATATGTTATTCCACTATGATTATAATTTCTTAAACTATGATTTTTGATATTATTTAGTGGTAATACACCAAATAAACATTCTTAATGATGGATATGAAGGAAAAAAGAAATTATCATCCTCCTAAGGAATCAAATATTATGGGATAACATATAATAAATCCTATGTTATGGTTATGAAACTTTTTTGTGCTATGATATTTTTCGACATTCGATATGAAAAAATAAGGGAACAATGTTATCTTGAGTTATTTAGGAGGAAACAACCCCTTTATTTTAGTGTGTCTTCTAATAAACATGTTGTTGAGAAATGGATCAGTTCCATTGAAAAAATATTTTTCACGCTCAATTGATTAGAGTATGAAAAATTCAATTTAATTTTCTACCATTTTGATGGAGAAGTAAATAAATGTTGAAATATTTCAATAATATTTTTCAATATGAAGAAATTTTTTCTATAGAGTGGTAACACAATATTATAATATTTTTCAATGTTTAATTTTCCTTATATTATTCAATAGAAAATTGATAATGAATTATTTTATCTAAATCATAATTGTGATAAATCTATTGGTTCGAATTAAATGTTTTTACGAGTAATTCTACATACACTTATGGATTTATCATCCAATATGAGTGTGAGGTTGATTGATTATTTATATTCATAAATCTAAGTCTCTATTAAGTTTTAGTCATAATGGATTTCAGTGCCTATAATGACATTGTCTATTGTACTATTAAATTTTAAATGAAGATTAAAATTTTTCAATTAATCTCAAGGTTTAGATAAGAGTACCATGATTTAATTAAAATCAAATTCTAAAATCCATGGAGATAAGAATATGAGACTTACACTATGTTTGATTTGTCTAAGGGAACCAAGAAAATATTCTACAAAGTGGACTACTAAATAAATTATGTTTGGAGAGGAAGGTCATCAAGAAAACTAATTTCTAGGACAGGTGATAACGATAAAAAATGTTGTAACTAGAGAGAAATATACACAGAATACACCATAGACACACAATTTTCTCAAATAAAATCATTTTTGTAATTATGTTACCAAGTTTATAAATCTAAAGGTTAAATAAAATGATCATCATCTGAAACATCTTAATACAAGATATAATGGGAAATATTATTTGACAATTATTTATGATTAGTGGTAGGATAAAAATGTAGTGAAAGGTTCACATACCATCCACTCTATAACTATAAATTTAAAATTGGACATGATATCTACCAGCTTGTATAGATTTGACCAAAATTACGTGTTTATCAAAATGAAACCCCAATAATTATATTATTAATTATTAAGGAGTAAACCAAATTTAATGATAATATCATATAATTTCTATGATTCATTGGTGGTTTATGTTGGTGGTAATTTCCATTTAGAAAAAAATATTCTTCCTCTAGTAGAATTTGATGTAATATTTGGCATTATTTATATTTTACTACCTAAATCAAAAATAAATTTCCAAGGATAGAAGGTCATGTTTTTTATTCTCAACCAAACTATTATTGGATATAATTTCAATAATAAACATGAACATCAAATGAATATCACATCCATTGCATTGGTATTTATTCCTTTTCAAAATTGGCTTTTATATAGTATGGTTGGGAAGAAACTCATCTTCGATGATATTCTTATTCTGTTAATGTTTTTTGGTTTCTTTATAGAATATTTTCCATGTCCTATACCAAATTTTACATTTGATACACAATAGAACTCATACCTGGTGATGCACCTATTTTAGAGTCTCCGTATATAATGGCCCCGATTAAGTTGTATCAATTGAATATTAATCTTTTGCAGAATCATGAATAAGGAATTATTCATCCATTTTTGTTACCATGGGGTGAACCTATTATTTTAATTAATATTAATAATGGATTTATGTGACTCGTTATTGGTTATTGGGAACAAAACAATATCATAGTCTCGAAAAAATATTCTACCATGTATTGATGACTTCTTTGTTCAACTGCATGGATATCAATACTTTTCTAAGATTTAACATAATTTTAAATATCATAAATTGAGTGTTGTGATTGATGAAATATCCAATAAAACATTATGTACAATTTATGAACACTGTGAATATATAGTAATAACATTGGGTCTTAAGAATTACCCCTACTAAAATCATGGATTTAGAAAATAGTGTTTTTAAATGTTATCGTGATAAGTTTTTGTTAGTATTTATTGAAAATATACTTCTATATTAAAAGAAAAATGATAAGAGTGAAGAATAATTAAATATTTCACTAAAGACATGAGGGAAGGAGAAAATTTATGAAAATTTAGAAAATTTTGAAAGATGTCTTTTGAAGGATTTATTTTTTTGTTACAAAATATCAAGAGAGGGTATATCGGTGGATCCATCAAAGATATATTTTTTTGAATGATGGATAATCCTAACAATTGTTACTGAGATCTATAGAATATTTGTATGGAAATGTTATTATAAGATTGTTTTGGCTAATTTCTAAAAAATATATAACCCACTCTCCATGATTACTTGGAAGGGATCCAAGTTCCTTCAGACTGGTGAACATGACAAAGATTTAAAAGAACCGAGAAGAAGGTTAGTTATTGCACCTATACATACATTACCTTGCTCTCGAGAAGGATTTTTTTAACATTAGAGATTCTTATAATAAGGGAATTGGATGCATTCTCCAGCATAATGATATGGTGATAACTTATGGCTCATGAAAATTGATGTCTCGTGAGAAAAAATAACAACCTCATGATTTTGAGTTTTACATAGTAATTATTTTATTAATGACATAGTGGCCATATAATTATTTATAAGGTTCTTATATATATATAATTATCAAAAAAAATAATTTATATATTAACATAGAATCAATTGAATATACAAAAGATAATTTTGTTAGAGATAAATAATTAATGTGACTACTCAATACATCACCATCTAAGAATGTGAACTAGGGGGTTCATGTTTTGAGTAAAAATGATCATTCCAGCTTATCGATGATAAGGATAAAAATAGAGTATCTGTTTTTATACTTATAAAATATTTATGTATAAATAATGAAAGGAAAAATATTATCCAAATAAATTATTGTTCAATAATCATTCTATCTGAGGATTATAGATGTGTAGAATGTAGATATACGACAATAAATGAATGTTAAAAATGATACTGAGATCAATATTTAGTGTCATGGAATTATAAGGTTCTTAAATTTTGTATTTTTTATATTAATTGTAGATTTTAATGTGCTAATAGAGGAGGCACATAGTTTTTCAATATCTATTCGTCCATGAAGTATGATGATGTTTATGGATCTAGAAGATATTTTCTAGTGGGATAAATTGATGATATATATTCTGTTTTTAATATCTCAATGCTAAGTATGTCCGAAAATTAAGGATAATAGAAAATTTTTATGGGGATGTTACAACTGTTACCCATAAAATGATTGAAATATGAAAACATCATCATGGATGGTTTTTATTAGACTCCCTAGAACATATAAGTTTCATAATGCAAAGAATAAATAACCCAATTTTCATTTTGAAATCAACTATTACCCAAATTTCATTTTGAAACACATATATTCCATTAAGGAAATGGAAAGGTTTAATATAGAACCGCATTATATTGTATTTGATCTTGATATAGGGTTTACCTTAATGTTCTGGATAGTTATTCAGTAGACTCTAGATATAGAGTTTTATTTCAATAAAATTTATCATCCTTTGATATATGGTCTATCTGATAGAACAATTAAAACCCTAGTGGATATTTGGAGATCTAATTAATTGGAATTCAATTGTTTTTGGGAGAAAAAATTTCATATTGTCGAGTTTTCATAAAATAATATATTTCACATGTTCATTTAGATGGATCTGTATAATTCTATATAATAAAATAAGTGTAGAACACACACATTATTATATTAAGGTGGAGAATGAATGATTTTCGGAACTGGTCTAGCTGTGGAAATGGAAATGAATGTCACAACCATTAAACAACACATCAAGGTATGTCAGGGTTAACAACAATTTTACAGTGATAATAAATAGTGATATTTAAAGTTTGATGATGGTGAGAATGTTTTTAAGAAATTTACTTCATGGATGAAGGTTATGAGACTCGGAAAAAAGGAAATCCAAGCTCAATGATTATGGTCCAAATTAATATTCTTAATCTAGTAGGGTCGGTAGCTTATCACTTAGTGTTTTTAATGATCAAATCAAAAGATCATGATATATTCCGCGTATCTCTCTTAATGTTGTACATACTTTATCCTTGACATGTACTTAACTCATAGGTCCTACCCCTATATACTTATCTTTCTAATGAAAAATAATTCATATAAATATTTTTTTTGTATAGATATAATGTTACGTTATAATATTCCACAACTAGTTAATATTGTATAGAGGAAACAAAAAATCCATGAAGTTACTGTAGAAGAATAGTGTGTAGTCAAACACAGATATCCCATTTATTAATGGAATAAAAAAATTGGTTTAAATTCATTTTAAGGGTATGATATATATGTTTTCAAATGTAATTTTTGATAGCCTATGATACAAAAAACTCTAATCCCAAATGATATGTAATATATTGTACCACTAAAACCTAGAAATTAAACTATATTTGAAAATAAAATTAACCCTATTTTATAATTTTTTTAAATGTTTTTATAATCAAAGTTTATTCTCAATATATTATTTATATTGTTTTAAATAATATGTATCCTTAAAATACTTCATATATATATTTATGAGAAAATAACATATAATATTTTTTAAAATTTAAAAATTTCTTTTTTTAATTATTAACTTCTTTTCACAAATCATCGTGAAAACAAAAATTTAGAAATTAATTTTTGGAATTTTCTAAAAACATCAATATTTTGATGAATTATGAAAATAATGATATCTATTAAAAATTAACATTTCATTTAAAAATTTAACAGAGTCCCAGTTTTATTGAAAATTGATTTAAAATTAAAAAAACTATATTATTATTAATTTAATTTAAGTTATTTTAATCAATTTATGTTAAATATTTATATAACAGCTTTTTATAATGAGGAAAATATTTTCATTGGAATATCACTTTTCATCGTGTTTGCTATTTTAATTTAAAATTAAATTAGTCCAAATATGTGAATTTTATTTTATAAATTGATAAAGTATTGTAAATAATCATAAATAATAATATTCAATAAGTGAAAGGTTTTTTTCTTCATAATGAATATTATAAACTGTAAAAATATTTTATAACATTAATAGTTAAAAGAGGATTATTGATGAGTTAACCAAAATAGAAAAGGGTTAAAATAAACTAAAATAAATATAAGTCCTTTTTTATGGCCATATTAATGCCATATTGCATTTTATATTTAGAAACAGTCCATTTTGGAATCATTTTGTTTGAATAAAGCCATAATATATTTCATTATTTCCAAATAATCAATGTCTTTCATCTCCACCACTTATTAAAGGACATTCCTCTATGATCTTCTCCACAAATCAAGATCCATTTGGTGTATACACTTACAAAAAACCCCTCTATACACCATAAAAAAATAACTAAAATCATTTTTTTATTGGAAGTCAATCCTAGGAAGGCTTTATATATACACTAAAAACTCATATTTTTTATTTATTCAAAGAAAACTATGATTACAAGAAGAAAATTCCTAAATACACAGACCAAAAGAACGAAAAGAATCGAGGGGGTCTAATGTATTAGAGACCATGTGCATCTCCTCTAATGATGTTAACCCCTTCATATTTTATACTATAAAAATCATAAAAAATAAATTTTCTCTACCAATAATATCAATCGATGCAAGGCAGTTCGTAGCCTGATTTACATCCCTCCATATGTGTGAGACTCTGATGTCATTCTCCAAAAAGCTTTTTCACTCTATCACAATATAAGAAATATACCAAGGAACCGAACCATAATCATGTAAATCATTATATATGAGTAATTAGTATGTTTCATTAATGTTAATATCCAACTTCCTTTTCGTCCAAATGGACAGACACTATAACATAGTCATAGCTTCAACATATAAAGAATTACCCTACACTAGAAGAATAGAAAAGGATAATACAATAGACCCACAATTTTCTTGAACAATACCTCTACCCCTACATCAGAAGGAAACAAAAGAACCATCACTATTAATCATTAGACCTTTTGAAGGAGGATGCCATCAAACCCATTTTCCCCCATGAAAAATAGAACGTCCATTCATCCAAGTACATGCAAGTTTCTGCAATGAAGGAGCCTCCCTCCATTTCCCTAAATCCCTGATGAAACCAGAAAGAAGATTTTTAATTCTTCATATAATGATCCTACTATTTGTACCAATATTTTCATTAATATAAATGTTCATAGCCTGCCATAAACACCAACATCCTGCCTAAAAAATTATAGCGTGAGAAGATCATTCAGTATTACATGTACTCGAACCATGAAACCAACGATCAAGAAAAGAATCATTAGCCATATCTGAAGATGAAAAAACCATGTAATCACCAAAATATCTACAAACATCAAACACCCAATTTCTATCAAAGAAAAGATGATTTGAACTTTTTTATCTATGAATTGTACAACAAACAACTCTTGAAATAATGGATATCCCGCATCTTTTAACATTTTCATCCATAGGAATAGAACCATGCCAAATCCACCACAATAGGAAATTATATTTCAATAAAATAGCCTTAACCCAAAGGATGTTATTCCAAGGACTCACGAGATTCTGAACACGGAGGATCCAACGATAATCTCTCATTGTTAAAGAGCCAGATGAAAAAGGAGTGAAAACTCACTTATCATATTCAGATGATAAAATAATAAGATTAACATGGGACTATTCTTTGGGGTCCAAAACTGAACAAATAAAAGATGGGTGTTTATAGGCTTCTTTAAAGGATATTTTTGAAAGAGTACATCCCTTATATCCAATTATTCTACCACTCTAGTGGTGGTGCCAACACAAAATTTCACCCTTCCCAACCATCCATCTAGAGAGAGACTTAATGGAATTCATACAGGCACTAATAAACATCCAAAAATTAGACACATAACCATTCAGAAAAATTATATCTCCCACTGAATTTCCATGCATAGTTTTACCCTAAAGAGTTAGACATTCCAAACAATCACATGCTAGTTTTCAATGCATACACCTAATAGTATCATTAAAGCATCGAATATTTATCCCCCTTTATTCACAGGACGATCCATTCTATCCCATGACACCCAATTTCTCTTACCTTTATATTTAGGACCCCATAAAAATTTTACAGGGATTCTATCAATATTATTTATCACACCATTAGTAAACTTAATAGAAGATAGCGCATGAATAGGAGAAGCAAGAATAAAACTTTTAATCAATGTAATTCTACCCCCAAATGATAAAAAAAAGATCTTCCACTTAACTATCTGGGTCAAAAATATACTGATCAGAAAGTCAAAATCTGAAATTTGAAGCCTCTTATAAGATAGAGGAGTCCCCAAATATTTTATAGAAAATTCACCTTTCTGCATGGTCAAAATATTACCCACAGTAGACACATGTCTCGAGGTACATGTCTTGGATATATAAAAACTGCTCTTTTCTCTTGTTAATGATTTGACCACTAAAAGACAATATTCCTCCAAGATCATAATCACACCACTTAGAGAACTACTTGAATAATTTAGGAAAATAATAGCATCATCAGCAAACATGAGATGATGCACCGAATGGGAATTCATACAACTTTAATAAGGAAGAAGAACACCGTGATTAAGGCCCCTATGAATCAAACCCCTGAGAAAATTCTAAACTAAAACAAAAATACTTGGAGAAATTTTATCCCCCAGGCAAAGACCTCGAGTAGATTTAAATAAACTAAATGATTTACCAAAAAAATAGCCAACCAAGAAGAACTATAATTGAAAAAAAGAAGATCAACATTCCATCAATAAAAACCCATACCTGCAAAAACGTTATTGATAATGCCCCATTCCACACGATCATAATCATTATTTATATCACGTTTAGTGGCCACATTAGAACCCCGAGTTTTAATGTTAATGTCCCTACCCATTTCTTGGGCTACAACTATGGATCCCTAGATAGTTCGACCTTTCATAAAACCATTCTACTCAAGATATATCCACTTGGGTAATTGAAATGAAATTCTTGCATTAATAAGAATAGCATGAATCCTATAAGAAACATTATATATGCTTATAGAGAGATAATGGAGGATAAAATTATGATTTATCTTAATTGGAATAACAACCACCATGGTGGCACAAGTAGCTTGAGACAACTGTTAACCCTTGAAAAAATCATGAATTGCAGTAATAAGTTCATCCTTACTAATCTCCCACAAGGATCTATAAAAAGCAATAAGAAAGAAATCAGGTCCAGCAACATTGTCCAGATTGAGATTCATCATAGCATCAAAAGCCTCTCTTTCTTGATGAAGTGATCACATCTCATCATTAACACTATATAAAACACAATGTGGCATAACATCAAAAATGTCTGTAGGGAATCTAGGTTAACCATTATGTATGTTTACATTGGGCCCGACAAGAAGAAAATTAAAATGGGGAAAATATTATTTTCAATCATGTCTCTTTCATCAAAAAAGACCCATTTTCAAGTTAAATATTCTGTTTAGTAAACCTTTTCTTTTCATTGATACAAGATTGAAAATATGTTTTATTTTTATCTCCCTCTTGTAACCATTTTTTCCTTGTTTTATCCCTGGATATCTACTCCTGTTTAAGAATAAAATCGACTAAATAATCTTTCTTATTTAAAAGATCCTAAAAATAATTCTCATTCCATTCATTCTCCAGGAAATGTTCAAAAATCTCATCCTCTTGGATGAAATCATGTAAAATTTCCTATGGAAGAATGATATTCTTTGACCATAACATTAATTTTTCCTTGAGATGCCTGAGTTTAATCTTAACATGATTCCATGAATGGCCCAGAATAGGTTCTTCCCAAGAGTGTTTCACTAAGTTATTAAAAGACGGATCATCATTCCAATGACGAAAATATCTAAATTTCTCAAAATTATCATTTCTAGAAGAAATAGAGATCAACAATGAAGAATAAGTTGAAATACCTCGCATCAAATGATCAACATTAGTATTATCATATGTGGATACATCATGTATGTTACCCTAGCTTCTATCCAAATGACTCCACGATCTATATTCACGCTTTTTATTTTTACCCCACATAAATTTATCTCCATGATAACCAAGATATAGAAGTCATTTTCCAGTCACAAAAAGCATGAAATCATGGCTGGCTCATATAAGTAAAAGACCTCTACCCTTCTTTTCATTTGGTTCATCTATTTTAATAAAATCACCTACAAAAAACCATGGATCATTACCAAGATCAAAATAGTATAAATTATTCCATATAAAAGCGTATTTTGAGGATCAAAACTCTAATAAATAAAATAAATAAAAAAATATTGATCATCTCAAGATGCTCTAATAGTAACGAATTTGTTATCCTCAAGAATAAGATTAACCATAGGAATTTTGTGCCCAAATATCCAAATATGACGATTATCCTAGTCGTCCTACATAAATCCATGCATTTTGATCCTTCGAGAAAAATCACTAATTCTATCTGGGGGATGTTTGTGTTCAAGAATACCCATCAAAGAAATCTTATTATTTGATAGTTCGAAATAAATAAAATATGACATAATCTGGTTACCAAAACGCAAGCATTTCATATAAAATAGGAATCATTGAAAATAAAGAGATCTGGGATTGACACTAGAACAAATTGCATTCTCAAAATGGGAAATTAATCTCTTCTTTTGTACTTTAATACTTAAACAAGATACATCTCTATTAGAAAAATAGAAAATACATCTAAAGGTAATTGAAGACTATGATAACTCCCCTTTCTATCCATGGTCAAAGACTCCACCTCACCTGGATTATTAGAGAACATGTAAACAACCATATCCTTCAAACATGAAATATAAAAACCAATCTGAGACCCAGAATCTACATTATCATTATTCTCAGCACCAATCTGTAACCCAAAATCTATATTATTCTTCTTCTCAGAACCAATATGTGACAGAGGATCTGTAATTTCCTTATTCTTAGAGCCAATCTGAGACCCATAATCTGTATAATTTGCATTATCTTTCTTCTCAGAAAAAATCTATGACCCATATTGTAAAAGAAATGGAGGCCCAGAAAAACTAGAAAACCAGCATCAACTCATACAATAATATCCTAAAGAAAAAAAATGATTGAAGTAAAAATAAAGACAATCCTCAACCTGAAATTCAAACACTTTTTGTGGAATATATGGTACTATCTCGAAAGAGGAAACTTTAGTCTTTATCATCTATTCATTTTAAGAGGTAAATATATGATCTATTTCATCAATAATCTGAAACTGTTCTTCTATCACTTCACAAGAGACATCAATATCAGAAGAAAGAATATCTGAATCATTTCTATCAATCTTATCCTACATTCGAATCGATCTAGACCTAACATCCTGATCATTATTTTAAATCTTACCCGGAAAATTTTTAATCCATGTTTGTATAGAGTGACCTTGGAGATGACAATTAGAATAGAAATGTTGAAAAATAGTATACACTATACCTTTATTCCATGAAAAAATAATCTTAGACATGAAGAACAAGTTTTTCTGCTATCGAATGAAACAAATTCAATTCCACAAAAATTATAGCCATCGATATATATGTACACGACTTTTTCTGATATCCAAGCATAATAAGCCACCATGGTGACACCAAATCATCATTAGGAATCCATAATTTTGGAATGGAAGGGGAAGAACCAGTTGATTGAACCTAAAATATGTCGTCGAGATCTCCTTTATGTGATAAGCATCTAAAGACCATCATGATAAGCTAATGTTCCATAGGAAAAAAAAGCAGGGAGAAAAACACCATGCCGAAAGAAAATCCTCCCATGAACCTAGTACGAGACAGAAGGATAACCTATGAATTAAAGAAATTTTAACAAGAAACTGAAGACCCCAAGACTTGACAAAACGAGCAAAAACAAAAAAAGGCGGTCGCGATCCCCCCAAATGGGAAACCGATGTTGAGTGTAGGAAATTATGATTTTCCTCAAAAATGGATGTAGTAAAATCCAAACATATTCAAGATCCTTCATAAAGAACATTAGATTGAGCCACAGAAATTTCCGGAAAAATTGGATGAAAAGAATAAGGAACCCTACCAAGAAGAGTATATATAACAGGATTTGTAGACTTCAAACCAATTGATGTTCCCAGATCATCAGCACCTGGAGTGCATCGATTATCAAAATTACTAGGATCAAGAACCACCTAGGATGAAGAATGTAGAAAAGAACCATCTATAGGAATCACCAAGAATTTATCTCTCATCCTCATGTATACACCTTCAGAGGTTTTCTAAAGAAGTAGTACAATTCTTAACTAAGAAATTTTATTTTATTTCTTGTTATACGACAATAATGTAACACACCAAGCTTCCACGGTACGTTTCTCTTTGGATAATGCAGTTTCTTGCGTTGTATGCAGCTACAAGTTCCAGTACACCAAGATCAATCAAAATAGCCATTATGAATAGTAATACACAGTTTTTGAAATTTTATAAACCTTATTTCTCAAAATGGACTTCAGTTTTGGATTCATAATATCAAAATTAGCTTAGGTTAAATTTTTAATATTTTTCGGAAAACGTTCAATTTTTGATGAATAAGGAAAAACACTACATTATATTTTAAAACCGAATTTTTATTTATATATTCAGTTATCTTATTTAAATTTATTTTAGTTCAAAATAGATACATAATACCTATATATTTTCAATGTAATTCATTTGGTTCATTTTATAATTATATTAGATAATAATATTTTATGGAACATTTAACATCTTTTACCAACCTCTTAGGAAAATTTGAAAATTTTCATAAAACATAATTTTACCACTTCTGTGAATTGAATTTCAAAAATCTGAGATTCACAGTTTACATCAAGATGTAAAATTTGGTTCAATAGGATTAATATAATTTTTGGTGAATAGTAACTTTTGGATTTTGTTTACCATGGTTAAAAGTAAATATGATTATTAAAGGTAAAAATGATATTATAATTACCCTAAAAATGTATTAATTCAATTGGATAAGTGTATTTCGACCAAAAGCAAACTTAGAAATAAAATATGATCATTTTGTTCCACTTGGATTAGATTAGAGCATTTATTATTAATTTAATTAAAAAAGAGTTATAAGTGTTAAATTCGAAGTTTAATGACTAAAACATTTTTAATATAGGGTTATACATATGATAAATTCAACTATAAATATTCTTTAGAAAGATAAGAAAATATTTCCTACATAACGGAATTTAATTTATAATTTTTAGACATTAAATAATTAAATTTATTTATGACACAATGATAATGAAGTAATTGCATTATTATTGAAAGTTTAAAATAATTGATATTATAAATATTAATATAATTGAAAATTGAGACTTTTTAAGTATTCCACAAGTTTTCTAGTTTAATATGACTTGTTAGGGTTGATTAAATAAATTTTTTTCAAAGTGATAAAGTTATACAAAATACTGTCAAAATTGAAAAAAATTTGTTTTTAATACAATAACTATATTATTAGTTGATATAATATTCCTAAAAATATAAGGTTCGACCAAAGGAATTGTATAAGGTTAGATATATCAATAATGAACCACTCAGGTTCTCTTGGATTTTTATAGTATGTTTATCAACACATAATTATAATAATACAAGAATACATGGTAAAAGAAATACTATTTAACTAAGAATTAAATATAAAAGATAAGGTTAATATTGTGACATAAAACTATCTAAAACCTATTGGTTGAGGGGTTTTAGACCCATATCCACCTTATCAACATGATAAATCCTTTTGGGGCCATTATAAAACGAATATGATTATAAAATAAAATATAATTTCAAGATTTTCCAAAAGTGAACCTCACCTCTATTATAAAAGGGTACTCATCCTTCTCTCAAAATCACACCTCCAAAGCCATATGGCTTGGCCAAAGCATACTCAAATATCTACACAATTATCCTCACTTCATTGTAATGTCTTTACATTAATCATAATCCTACCTAAGGAGCACTTTTCATCAAATAAAAAAAAATCATCTGAAAAAGAGGTGATAATATCATCACCTCCATCAAAGTTCTTTTCTTCTTCCACCCCTTATTTCATTGTTGTTTCCATACCCAAATAAAAACACCTGTAACTTATACATACTGTGATGTTATTATTAATATTCTAAAACAATATTCATTATTCAATCCTTCCTATTAATGTCAGAGTCACCATACATTCGTATGTACGGCTTACTGTCTCCACGTCGTGGTTGAGTTTGTCATTCAACACTAAATTATTTAGATGGATATAATAATGACGATAATTGATGTACATAATAAATATATCATGTTAATTAATATTTATATAAGATATACCATCAAATTATATACTATTTCACCATCAATAGAAATATATTGTTGCTCATGCGTACGTATGGATTACAGTCTCCATGAACGCGATGATAATCATTCCCCATCGTAATCATATAAGAATAGTTTTCATTTTATGATTGAAAATAATCTTTAATAACTTAATAGAATTATAGATATGAATCTAACACATCCTATATATAAAAAATATGACTTACATAACATAAAATATAATGGAAAACAAATCAGTTAACACATGAAACAATGATACTACTGAAATATTATTAACAAAGAAATATTAAGAAGATCATTTATGATATCATTTTTATATATGTGTTTATTTTATTATTTAATAAATATTATTTTAATATTATTCAGGAGTATAATGTACCCTCTATCAAGGAAAATTACATGGTAAGGGTCAATTCTACAATCTCTTCATTATCTGAGGTTGTTTATACCTGAGTATCTACTGGGACCGATTTATCATCCACATCTGTGTTTCTTAAAATTGTATTTCAAAACATTTTTACTATTACCCCAATTATAAGTTAAATTCATTTATACCCTTGTTTAACTTTTTATAAAATCTTTATAAAGTAATCATTCAATTTTATTCCAAATAAGGACATTTACGACCTTTTCGACAAAATTATGGAAAGAATATTTTTTTAACTTATATGGCGGGAGAGGCCATTTTCCACTGTTATAACACCTTCGAAGCATTCTTTACAATTGTATAGGAATATTTTAAAACTAAATGTTTTATTTTATAATTTCATGACTTCTAAATGATTTCAAAATAGAAAGAGATATTTCTCTCAAATAGTTTTGATTTCATCTATGTCAACATCCTTAGAGAGATTTAACAGTTTTTTGATGTTTATTTAAATGATAAAATATTCCATATTGTATTGATGGTTTGGCGATATGTTTCACTATGTTTCTTTTATTTTTATTCAATTAATGGTTTATGGTTTAAGTATTAACATTATGTATGATACATTTAATACGAATGTTTCTGTTATGTTTCACCCTTTTCATATGAAGAATGCAATGGACTTAGTATGTGACGGGTGGAGCCCATTATAGCTCCTCAATGAATCTGTATGTATCATGAGAGAAGATATTGTCTTGGAACAAGGCCTTTAAAAATATTTTTTGTTTTCTTGGCACAAGGCCATGACTATGTTGTTATGATGTCTGGAATTATGCATGCCATCATTATGAAATTGATTATTGATATTATATGTGATTATTAAACTAGTAGAGTATCCATTTAAATAAGTAAATGGCATTTTTTAATTGATCTTTTCCATATTATGATAAATTTTAAGTTTAAAAGGCTTTGGTTTTAGTCTTATACATTGCATTAAATGTTTATGCTTATTTATGATACTTTCTGCAATATTGTTATACTTACTGGGCATTTTAGATCACCCATTTTAATGATTTATTTTTACTAGGATGTGAAGAAGTATATTACAATTTACATGTAGGAATACACTAAAGGATATGAGTTTGTTCAAAAGGGTCACAATGTTGTTGTTGTTTTGAATTTCATTATATAATGTAAAACTTTTTTATGTATCTAGTACATTCGAGGCTACTAAAAAATCAAACATTCGAGGCTAGATCACTTTTTATCATGCTAATGTAATGTAATAAAGCACAGACTCTGGGTAACTAGGGACGAGGAATGTAATGACCCATAATTTCCATGTAATGTTTTTTTAATATATGGGAATTTTACGAGTCCGTGAAAACTGATGGCGTGTGATTCTGAGGCCCAGTGTTCCCTGAATGTATTTATGAACTTTTTTTGGGTACATTCAGTTAATGTATGAGCAGGTTTTTGAAACTTTTGAACCAGTCCTCAAAATTGAAATCTGAGGACACGGTTGAACTGGCATCACCAGTATTTTCTTAGTGAGACCTTCACCTTGACCATTGTAGGTTGAGGGTGAAAGGTAGTTTTGGGGGTTTTTCATGGGAATGGAAAATAAAATAAAATAAAATTTTATTTTATATCTAATGAACCTCCCATGTGAAGGATATGGAGGTGGGGAACATGAGGGGTTAAAACTGCCCAACATGAATGCTCGGTGGTGGGGAACACCCGAACCTAAAACCGAAAAATTTGAATTCAAAGGTTTGGACCACATGACCCTTGAAACTCCCACTTCAATGTGGGGAAGTCTGTTGAACTTCCCCAACTTTAATTATGCCACATCCTCTAATTAATTATGCCAATTAAATGATGCCAACTTGATGGTGCCAACAATTAAAATGTTAAATCATATTTTATATTGGAACCTCATCATTTGAGAGGGGATTTTTGGGTTGGAGAATGAGAGGGGATAACTTGTGGGAGAGATTCCCCAATGAAGAACTCCAACACAGAACTCTTCTCCTTCGATGAATCTTTCTCCATGCATGGTCAAAGGATCTCCAACAACGAACGAAACAACGATCAAGGAAATGACATCATCACCAACTTAATATTTTTCTTCTCCTCACCGACATCATTGGTTGAGACTTGTTTTGGGATTGAAAAACACCAATACATCTCAACCACAGACAATATTCAATATAACCAACGAGGTTGGGGTTTAATTTTACGTGATTAATATTTACCATGTTCTTCCCTTATAAATAGTGAATGCGAATCAACTCCCTATAACTAGTTGATCTGCATATTGTTTCTTTTCCAGGTTGGGAATAGTGATTAATGAAGGTTATGGGGTTTGAGGTTTAAATTATCTTCCATTCATCATTCTTCATTTAAAATTTTTGAACCACTTGTCACCGCTCTAATGCGGAGAGTGCGGTCCAAACAAACATGGCCCGACCTCTCCACATTTTTTGGTGATTATGTGTTGCGTTTTTCTTGATGAAGGTTATGATGCGATTGCGCTGACCCATGCCGCAAAATTCCATGTAATGTTTTTTAATATATTGTATTTTTATGAGTCCGCAGAAACTTACGATGTGTGATTCTCAGGCCCGATGTGCCCGGAATGAATTTCTGAAATTATTTTCGGGTATGTTCAGTTAACATACGAGCATGTTTTTGTATCTTTTGAACCGGCACTCAGAATTAAAATTTGAGGACACTGTTGGACTCACAACCCCAGTATTCTCTTAAGGAGACCTTCACCTCGACTACAATAGGTCGAGGGTGAAAGACAGTTTTGGGATTTTTCGTTGGAATAGAAAATAAAATAAAATAAACTTTTATTTTATATCAAAAGAACCTCCAATGTGAAGGATATGGAGGTGGGGACCATGAGGGGATAAAACCTCCCAACGTGAATGCTCAGTGGTGGGGACCACCCGAGCCTAAACCCCATGAAAATGAATACAAAGGTGGGGACCACCCAACCGTTGAACCTCCCACTTAAATGTGGGAACATCTCTTGAACTTCCCCCACTTTAATTGTGCCACACCCTCTGATTAATTATACCAATTAAATGATTCCATCATGATGGATCTAAAAATTAAAATTTTAATCATATTTTATGATGGCACCTCATCCTTTGAGAGAGGATTTTGGGGTTTGCAAAGGAGAAGGGAGAACAGGTGGTAGAGCTTCTCTAATGAAGAATGCCAACAAAGAACTCTTCTACATTGACGAATATTTCTCCAAACTCCATTGAATGATCTCCAACGACGAACGAACTGATGATCGACCAAATGACATCCTCACCGACTTCATCTTTTACCTCTCCTCACTAACGTCGTTAGAGGAGACTTGTTTCAGGATCGACACACACCAATTTATCTCAACCGCGGTCAATCTTCAACTGAACCAACGAGGTAGAGGTTTAATTTTACATGATTAATATTTCCCATGTTCTTCCCTTCTATACAAAGAACGCGGATCAAATCCCTCTAACTAGATGATCAACAGATGTTTTCTTTTATAGGTTTGTAATAGTGATTGATGGCGGTTGTGTGGTTTTATGTTTTAATTATCTTCCATTCACGTTCTTGATTCAAAATTAGTGAACCACTTGCTACCGCTCTAACGTGGAGAGTGCGGGCCAAAAAAACATGGTCTGACCTCCCCACATTTTCTAGTGATTATTTGTTGCCTTCTTCACGATGAAGGTGATGGCACAATCGCGCCACCTGATGGAAGAGGCTTGTGGATTGTTTCCACAACTATGAAGAATGGACGGTCGTCTGAACCATCCGCTAAAGTAGGCATGGCCCCTGACCGCGCCGCTCGGCCAGCCACGGCGGACTGTCGCCTCGTGGCCTCCGCTGCCTCGTGGCATCCACTACCTCCCGGCCCCTCATCAGTGCCCTGCGGCCCCACCGTGCTTCCTGTGGACTCACTGTGCTGCCCCACGGCCCACCAGTGCTGCCCGTAGCCCCACTGCATAGCCCCATATCTTGGCAGCCCCGCCGCACCACCCCACGGCCTCGCGCCGTCCGCGGCTCTGCTGCGCCACCCAACCACTTCTCTTCTCTCGCAGCCCCATGGCCCCTGCGCCTCCTCGCGCTGTCAGGTCGGGCCCCACCATGGGCCAGGCCGGGTCGACCCAAACCGGGTCGGTCCGACCAGGGTAACACCGTACTGGGACCCACTATGACCCATTTACGCACTTTGGTCTATAACTTTGTCATCGAATGTCCGTTTGACGAACCGTATGCAGCACTGGAATCCTTGGAGTGAGAAGGTACCTTGATTATACCCGAAATTAGATTTCGGGAATGATGGATTATGGTCGGGTTGGATCAAGCACGAATCCACCTGGGGCCTTGGGACAAAAGGGAAATAACTTACAAACCGGGCGTCCGATTTACACGTTGTCTATTGCATTGAGACCCCTATGACGTGGAAGTCCTTTGATATACTTCTTCATGTGACTTCTTGGAAATTTATGTATCGACCTGTGGAATTAGTAGTGGACCCTTTAGAAGACGAGCTAGCCTAGTGTGGGAACCCAGTAGCTGGCTTTGACGTGAATAATTAATTGTGATCCTGTGTGGTTCAGCACCAAGAGATCATGTGTGTGTCAGCACAGAGCGATCTTGTGTGGGTCAGCATCGAGCGATCCTGTGAGGGTCTGTATGGAGTGATCCTGTGTGGGTCATCACCTAGAGATCCTCTATGGGTCCACACCGAGCGATCCTGTATGGGTCAGCAACCGAGCCTCTTAACAAAGTAATATGAATAGTAGTTACATCTAATCATCTCTACTACTGTACTTAAGTTATACCTGGTGTGAGCTGATTTTATACCTTGTGTTACTTTCCTTCATGGAAATACCTTTGTGGTATTCTTCTGTGTGGCTTACCTTTGTGGTACTTTCCTTCGCGGGATTTCTTCTTTTGTGGAACAGTTGAGATTTGGGATTTTGGGATGGACCATGTGTTTCCACATGATTGAGATAGTCATACTTGAATACTTACGTATATGAATGGGAATATACCTAAGTAAGGTTTACAGTTAACTTCATAAATTGTGGTTTATCTTTTGTGGATTTTGTGAGACCATGAGGGTCTCGAGGTCCCTACTGAGTATAGTTATACCCACCCATGCATGGGATATGCCCGCACCCTATTGTGTTTAGTGAAGACGATAGACAACGCTGACTGAGGACGAGAGTACCAGGACTGGAGGTAGCTCAGATGTGGACATTATAAGAGGCGAACAGTAGAGATGGTCGTTCGTGAGTTGTACCTACCCTTCAGGTAGGATTCGTGGTGCATGGTCCAAGAGCTGCTTTTCACCAATCATTCATCTTGTACATTCTAGTTTTCCTTGTACTTTCTAGATGGGCTTGTATTCTAGTCCCTTTTTCCTACTCCACCCACTCTTTTTACTATTTAGTATACTTGAGTTTATGCCTTGCTGTGAGTTTGGTTGCATGTGTATATAGGTTATAAAGGCAATGCCTTCCCAGTTTTTGTGAATACACCTTCGGTGCTAGTATCTAACCCCTAGCCTATGGAAGGCGAGCTTGGTGTAGTCAGGGAATGGTCCCCATGGGAAGGGTCAGCACATGGCATTATAGTTCTTATCAGAGTAAGATTAGTACAAACCATGGAGACTACATTTAAAAAAACGCTTATTAGAGAACATTACCCTAAGATAGACTTTGAGGATTAGTATATAAGAACATCCTAAAATTTTTATAATGTGTATAATTGGTGAATTTTCTATGCAATAAATCCTTGTATGGATACAAGAAGGTATAGGGAGGTCTGGAATAGATGTACCTAGGGGTGAAAACACTGACAAAAAGAGTTTTAGGCTTGACCCGTGGTATTCTGGTACATGACAAAAGGCTTTGATGCACTCTTGGTTACGAAATTCTGGGGGGGATATGCTTAGAATAATTCACATAATTTATAAACCATTATGAAGGATTTTTCAGTAAATACCTCCTCAAAGAATTTTTTTTATCATTATGTATTATATGCATAAACAGTTAATTTTATGTTAGCTATTTTACAAGTTTGGATTATGTATTGCGATTCGTAAACTAATCTACTGTATGATATTGTTTACAAATGGTTACTAATGGAAGAAATGGAAACTTTATCAATGTACATAATCCATGTAAGGATTTTCCTCCTTTTCAAGATTATTATTGTAGTGCTGGTGATGCAACCGGTGTTGAACAACTTATAACTATACTGGGACAACTCACTCAGGTTAGGAATAATAACCTTACATTTATGGAGCACCCTGATCCACAATGCTCAGGATCAATGTTAGACCGCTTCATGAGGAAAAACCACAAATATTAAATGGGTCTACAAATAAATTTGTATCTGAGCAATGGATAAGTTCCATGGAGAAACTATTTTAGGCATTAGTGTGTAGGGAAAGGGAAAAAGATTCCATTGAAATTTATCGCCTCACGGGAGATGCAGATCATTAGTGGTCATTAATTCAAAACACAAAGGAGTATGAAAAGGTATAAAAATATGTAATGGAGGGAGTTTAAAGAAATTTTCAAAGAAAAATACTTTCTTTGTAACCATCGAGTAGATATGGAATGAGAATTTTTGATTCTGAGGAAGAAGGAGGATGAGAATGTCGCAATGTATGAGGAAAACTTTACAATGTTATCAAGTCATGAAGCAGATTATATATATAACCCAAATATTAATATTGATCAATTATTTTATGGTATAAAACCATTTATCCATAAAGTATTAGTCTCACAATCCTTCTCATCATAAAAATATATTGTCTAATGTGCTATCAAGACAGAAAAAAAATTCTCTAAGTCATACGACTTTAAAGAAAAGAAAGAGAAGAATAGATCTGTTGAACACTCTAGAAATGGAAATAAGGGGAAGAAGGGAAAGGTTGAATTTCTATCCTATACTAAATGTGTGAAGAATCACCCTGATACATTCTTGAAGGGAATTGGAGTCTATTCCATGTGTGGTGAAAAATTCCACAAATATCGTGATTGCAAGGGAAGGAAAGAGGCTATCAATATTGAATGCTACAATTGTAGAGAAACAGGGCATTATGAAAATGAATGTCCAATGAACCAAGGAAATAATCCTCAGAAAAGGTCATGGGAGATAATCCATGATTATGTGATCACTACATCTGAGGTTAACGCTTTAAATGACATGGTGTCAAGTAATTTAATGGTATCCTCAAATTTAACCAATGATTTATTTGATTCTGGGTCATCGCATTTTTTCATATCATTCTAGTTTTTTAAATAAAATTAGATATTTAAAATTTCATTTAACAAGGGAGTTTTTAGTTAAAAAACTTAAGGGATGTATCATTGTAACAATGTTTTGTGAATCAATTCACATTAGGACATATACACATCCTTATCTAATGATCTCATCATCATACCCATTCTCGAATTTTATATAATCCTCGTTATGGATTGGATTTCATTCCATTATGAAAAAAATTATTATAAGAAGAAAGAGGTTACAATTTTCGATGATGATAAGGAGTACCTTATCTTTAGAGCAGAAACATCACTATCTGATTCTTATATAGATCCACCCTTAGTAGATCTACTAAATTTAATTATTGGGGAGGAGGAGAATGAAATAACTATCATTGAGGAAAGGAATGTCCAAATAGAGTATATACATATTGTGAACGAATATGTTGATGTATTTCCAAAGGATTTACATGTACATCCTATATAACTGGAAATTGAGTTTTCTATTGATTTAATTCCTAGTTCATGGCTTATATCAAATACCCCTTAGAGAATAATCACTGTGGAATTATTGGAACTAAAGAAACAACTGGAGAAATTGGGTAATAAAGGATTTATTCACCCTTGTGTTTCTCCATGCAGTGCCCCTGTTATTTTTGTTAAGAAGATAGGTGGATCTATGAGGTTGTGCATTGACTATAAAGAGATCACTTCTATAACAATAAAGAATAAGTATCCCCTACCTCACATTGATGATGTATTTGATCAACTACATGGAGCTTAATATTTTTCAAAGACTGACCTTCAATATAGATATTTACAGTTTTGTGTGACTAAGGAAGACATTCCAAAGACTACATTTAGTTCTAGGTATGGTCATTATGAGTTTACAGTAATTCCTTTTGGACTAACTAATGCACCCTATGTTTTCATGGATTAAATAAACTGAGGTTTCATGGAATATCTTGATGAATTTGTAATGGTATTTATTAATTATATCATGGTTTACTCCAAAATCTATGAAGATCATGAAAATCACTTGCGCACTATTCTAAAGACAGTTAGAAGAAATAAATTATATAGGAAGTTTAGAAAGTGTGAATTTTGGTTTCAATAGATTTCTTGTCTTGTCCATATTGTCTCTAATGATGGAATATTTGATGATCCTTATAAGATAATAGAAATACATGAATGGCCCGCACCGGTGAGTATAACTAAGGTATATATTTTTATTGGTATTGTAGGTTATTATCGATTTTTTATCAAATATTATTCTTGATTGGATAATGTATTAACCAAGATCACACATAAAGGGGATAAATTGGTTAGGAAAAAATACTGTGCAGAATTTTTTGAAGTAATAAAGAGAATATTAGTCAATGATCTTATCTAGAATCCAACATCGGTGAATGATGGGTTTGTTATTTATAGTGATTCTTAAAATAAAAGACTTGGTTGGATCCTTATGAAGGATGATAAAGTTATTGCATATGCATCACATCATCTAAAAATTCATGATCAAAACTATCTCACTCATGATCTTGAGTTTCCAGCTGAAATCATTTCATTGAAGATATGGATACACTCCCTATGGTGAAAAATGAGAGATATATATAGATCACAAGAATTTGAAGTATATTTAATCACAGAAAGAACTCAACATGAGGCAAATACGATGGCTTGAACTACTCAAGGTTTATTATTTCACTATACACTTCCAAATGGGGAAGGAAAATAATGTTGTAGATCCATTGAGAAGAAAAGATCAGGGAGTTCTGAACAAGATGAGGGTTGAAAGGGATACTATGTTCATTGACCTAGTAAAGATGGATATGGGAATAATCATATAAGGTGTAACATTAAATACTTTTCAAATGGTTTCCAAACCATCATTACTAGAAATTTTAAAAAGTTCTCTGACAGATGATGAGGAGTTTCAAAATAAAATGAAATCTATTAACAATGAAAGATTGATAAACTTCATATATGAATATGGGATTTTGAAATTTGGGAAGAGACTTTGTGTTCCTAACATACCTGATCTGAAAAGTGAATTTTTGGATGATTCTCATAGCTCCAATTTTTCCATACACCATGGTATCACTAAGATGTATGGAGATTTGAAGGAATATCTTTGGTGGGACAACTTAAAGAGGGATATTGTTGATTATGGGTCAAGATGTATGGTTTTTCAACCTGTTAAGGCTGTAAGACAACATCTAGGAGGACTCATGAAACCTATTTCTATACCTGAGTGGAAATGGGATGATATTATGCTGGACATTGTCATAGGGATACCAAATATTCTTTGAAGGAATGATGAAATATGGGTCATTATTGATCTTCTTACCAAGTCATCACATTTTCTTGCTATAATATTAGATTTATAACTAGAACGTTTAGAATGAATTTATATTAATGAAGTTGTAAGAATTCATGGAGTACCTCTATAGATTGTTTTTTATTGTGATCCCCATTTTACATATTTATTCTGGAAATGTCTTTAGAAGGCCCAAGATACTGAACTTCATTTGAGCACTGCCTACCACATTCAAAATGATGGAATATTAGAACAGACTATTCAAACCTTATAATACATGTCGACATATTTCTCACTTGACATTCAAGGTATGTGGGATCAATATTAATCTCAGATAGAATTTTCCTCTAACAATATCTTCAATTAAAGTACTAAGATGGCACCATATGAAGCGTTTTATCGAAAAAGATGTTTCACACCAACTTGTTGGGATGGTTTTGGTTAAAGAAAACTTGTAGGCCTAGAACATGTTGAGGAAATAGTGGAAAAGGTGAAGATTATCCAAGCCCACATCAAAGCTGCTCAATGTATGAAAAACAGCTATCCCGATAACTAATGGAAGGGTTTGAAATTTCAAGTAGGAGATCATGCTTTCATGAAGGTATATCCCTAGGAGGGTGTTATACGATTCAGTAAGAATGGTAAATTAAGTCCCAAGTACGTCGGACCTTTCGAAATTCTAGAATGAATTGGAGTCATATCTTACCATTTGGAAATGCCGCTAAGTCTCGTCAAATATCATGATGTGTTCCACGTATCACTGTTAAGAAATTACATGCCTGGCCCAATGCATGTACTCTCCTATGAAGAAATAAAACAGGTATCTGGTCTGTATTATTGGGAATACCCTATCAAGATTCTTGATACTAGAGAACATGTGTTGAGGAAAAGGATGACTCTTCTGGTAAAAGTTCTATGGAGAAACCATAATATGGAAGAGGCAACATGGGAACTCGAGGAACTTATGATGAAGAACCACTCATATCTTTTTATGCAGTAGTATTCTATAAATTTTGAGGACGAAATTATTTGAAAGAAGGAATAATGTAACATCCCAAGCTTACACGGTATGTTTCACTTTGAGAACTACAATATCACGCGTTGTACGCAACTTCGAGTTCTAGAACCCCATGACCAATTAAAATAATAGTTTTGAATAGTAATACCGAATTTTGAAAATTTGATAAATTTTATTTTTCAAAATTGTCTTCATTTTAGGATTCGGAATATCAAAATTAGCTTAGGGTGAGTTTTTTTTAAATCATTCAATTTTTGTTGAATAGTGAAAAACACTACGTTATTGATTAAACCGAATTTTAATTTAAATAATTATTTAGTTTATTTAAATTTATTTTAGGTAAAAAAATATACACAACACTTATATATGTTCAATTTAATTCATTAGAGTCATTTTATAATAATATTATATATATATAATTTTAATGAAATTTTAAAGTCTTTTACCCACCTTTTAGGCATATTTGCAAATTTCAACTAAATGTAATTTAAATGCTTCTGTGAATTGAATTTTAAAAATCCAAGAGACACGTTTGACATCAGTAAGTAAAATTTGATTAAATATAATTAAAATAATTTTGGGTGAATAGTAACTTTGGAATGTTATTTACCATAGTTAAAAGTAAATAGGGTAATTAAAGGTAAAAATGTAATTATAATTACCCTAACACATGTCATAATTCTATTGGATAAGTTTATTTTTTTAAAAATCAACCTTAAAAATAAAATATGATCCTTTTGGTCCACAAGGATTAGATTTGGACGTTTATTATAATTCTATTTAAAGAAAAGTAAAAAGTGTTAAATTCAATGTTTAATAACTAAACCATTTTTTAATATAGGGTTATACATAAGAAAAATTTGACTATAAATTTCCATTATAAAGATAAAAAGATTTACTACATAATGATATTTTATTTATAATTTTTGACATTAAATAATTAAATTTATTTATGAAACAATGATGATGTTGTAATTAACTTTTTATATAAAAATTAAAATAATTGATATTATAAATATTAATATAATTTTAAATTGATACTTTTGATGTATTCCATGAATATTATTGTTTAATATGATATTTTAAAGTTTATTAAATAAATTTTGTTTGAAGTGATAATGTTATACTAAATAGTGTCAAAATTGACATAAATGAGTTATTAAAAAAAATACTATATTGTTAGTTGATATAATATTCCTAAAAATATAAGGATCATCCAAAGGACATAGATAATGATAGATATATAAATAATGAACCACGTGGGGTTCTCTTGTATTTTTATAGTATGTTTATTAACCATCAATTACAATAATACAAGAGTACATGGAAAAAGCTAAACAATTTATCTAAGAGTTAAAACTAAAATATAAGGTTTATATGGAGATCTAAACCTTTCTAAAACCTATTAGTTGAGAGTTTTTTGACCCATCCCCACCTTATCCTCAAAATAAATCCTTTTTTTCCATTATATTCCAAATATTATTGTTTAATTAAAATATATTTCAAGCTTTTCCTATTGTGATCCTCACCTCTCTTATAAAAGGGTACTTACCCTTCCCTCAAAATCACACATCCAAAGCCATTTGGCTTAGCCAAACCCAGGTAAATTTATCTAAGAGTTAATTATTTAGATGGGTATAATAATGAGTATAATTATTGTAAATAAAAAATATAACATGTTAGTTATTCTTTATATAGGATATTCCATCCAATTACATAAGATATCACCATCAATAAAAATGATATTGTCACTCTTGTGTACGTACAGATTATCGTCTCCATGAACACGATGAGATTTATTCCCCATCATAATCATTCAAGATTAATTTTGATTTTATTATTAAATATAATTTTTATGAAATAAATATCATTCTGGATATTAATCAAATAATTCATATCCATAATTATGGAAAGAATATTTTTTATCATATACGGAGGGTGCGGATATTTTCTGATATTATAACCCCTTTAAAGATTCCCTAACAAGCTTATAATAATATTATTAAAATAAATGTCTTCTTTTATGATTATGTGACATTTAGAGTATTTAAAAATTGAAATAGATATTTCTATCAAATAGTTTTGATTTCATCTATGTCAATATCCATTGATGGATTTCTTACTTGTTTATAGTTGATTTGTTATGATACAATCTTCCATATTATAGGGAAGGTTTTGTGACTTTTTGATTATGGATGAGTTATTTTTATACAATTCATGGTTTATGGTTAATGTATTAATATTACGTATCGTAGTTTTAATATGAATTTTTATGTTATGTTTCAACCTTTTCTACGATGAATGCATTGGACATAGTATGTGACGGGTGGAGCCCACTCTAGCTCCTCGATGCACTAGTTGGTCTCATGAGACAAACTAGTGTCTTGGAACAAGGCCTTGAAAAAATAATATATGTAGTCTTGGAATGAGGACTTGACTATGTGGTTATGATTTCTCTCATTATGTATTTCATCATTATGAAATTGGCTATTGATAATACATGTGATTATTCTACTTGTAGAATATCCATGTGAATAAGTAAATGACATTATTTTATTTATCATTATAATATTATGCTGATTTTTAAGTTTAAAATTTTGTGTTTTAGTCTTATAAAATTCATTAAATGTTATTGCTTATTTGTGATAGTTTCTGCTATATTTTTATCCTTAATGAGCATCTGAGCTCACCCATTTTATGTTTTATTTTTTCCAGGATGTGAAGAAGTGTATTGTGGTTAACCTGCATGAATAGGCTAAGGGATATGAGTGTGTTCAAATGGGGTACAATGTTTTTGTTTTTTTATTTCATGGTGTATTGTAAAACTAATGTATATATATAGAACTTCCAAGGATACTAAACTAATCGGAATTTCAAGACTTGAACTCTGGTGATCATGCTATTGTTATGTAATAATGCTCCAACTCGGGGTAACAAGGGTCTGGGCATCAAAATAAAATCATCATAAACAATGATAAAATAAAAAAAACATATACTATGTATGCTGATATTTTATTATTTCAATTGAATAACCAATATAAAAATAATCTTCTGTTAAATGGTAAATGCAATCGTCGTTCATTTGTAAGGAAAGATACCACCTCACAAAATGATATAAATTGTTTCCCATCACCACCTCTCACTAATGGATATAAGTATTTATTTAATGTATATATATATTATTATTGAAATAATTTAACTCTTATAATTATTATATCCCATATACCATCATACATTATATTATTTTGGAAAATGATAATGTCTCTTGTGTGTATGTATAGACAACCACCTCCATGGAGCGATGTGATTCATATTTCATTTTCAATTTTGATGAATGGTAATAAGGATAGTTTTAATGTGTATATATTATTTACATTGTATAATATAAATTATAGAATGGTTTTTCATTATTCACATTTCATTTTTTTTATCTATTAAAAAATGAAAACAACATCCATGCATATGTATGGACAAACATTTCCTTGAATAGTGCAATTCAATTTTATATCAATAAATTTTATAGATGAATATAAATATTTCTATAAAGAATATATATTAAATTTATATATAAATTAAAAATATCAATCTGACGAAAAAAATATCAATCTAAATGACTATTAAACAAAACCAAAACATACATGAAGAACAAAGAACATATCACATGGAGTAGTTATTTGAAAAAATAATTTCAAATAAACATGATATAATAGGTTATATCTGATTATATATGTTGTTTTATAAATTATTATATTTATTGATTACATTTATAATAATTATATATTTATTATAAAAGAGGTTCAAACATGTATAATGGATGTCTGACCCTAGGTAAGGGTTTTATATTTCAATCTCATTATTAATTAGGATTATTTATGATTGAATTCCATTCACGAAATATTATTGTCAATATCTCATGAAAATCCTTAATTTCATTCTCCTATTTTTATTTCTTCATATTAAATGCTTTAATTTAATTCCACTCTACTTAAGTAATCATGATACCAATAGACATGTTTTAAGTAAAATCATAATCATTTATATCCAAGTTAAAAATATGTCACTTTACATGCATATGTATTCTAAAATTATTTTCATTAATATTTATAAAATTATAAAATTATTTTTTAATGAATTTTTAACCATATTTTACTTTTTAGAAAATGTTTTTAAAATAAAAAATATTTTCCTTAACAAAATTAGGTACTTTAATCTTTTAAATAAAATGTTGAATGAATCTTTATTTTAATGTATATGTCATGAACAGAATTCTGCCCATCATGATATCTCAATTATTCAAATCATCTTTTTTACGAATTAAAGGTTATTTTCATTGTTTTTATTCATATTTTTGAAATTATTAGATTTTAAATATGTTATTTCAATGTAGTGGTGGTATTTTCTAACAAAATTTTCCAAGTGTTCTTTTAAAGGATTTTTTCTTTTATGATAGAATACTTTGACATTTCCTAATATTTATGGGGGTTATGACCCAATGATACCATACTACATTTTTCTCTAGATGGTTAATTATTATGAGGATGTATTTTTATGAAACCATTTATTATTCCATATGATATGATATCATTATATGATGAATATATATGATCATGTGAAACAAATATATATGGTTTTCATTATGTGACTGGCAGGCCTGATGTTATATAGCCCTCCAATGAATTAGGAGATGTTAGATATCTCATGAGATAAACATGATTGTAATGGGGATTGAACCTCATTTAGTGAGATATTATATCTACTGTGATAGACTTCAGATTTAACCTTGACAACTATGATGGTTTGTGGAGTGATCACTATACACATTGTTTGTCTTGGATGTATACCTTGACTACTAATGATGTGTCTTACTATGTTTATGTGTATAAAAAAAATTTATATATTATCCCAATGTTATACTCTCATGTCATAAATAATTTATTACATTAGGATTAATTTCTTATTAACTACCATTATTTACACCATGACTCAGGATTATGATATATGATTTGTAGGGCATGTTATTAAAATGAGAGGAACAGGTTCACATATACTTATGGTCTGTTGACGCTCCTTTCGTCACAGAATCTAAAGATCGGAAAAGGGGAATATCTGAGCTCAAAGTGATTCATCCTTTGAAGAAACATCAAAAATCGACAAAGGGATGAACAAGGATAACATTTCCCATTGGCCGCGCAAGTTCCCTCATGGTCGCGAAAGTACACTTGCGCGCCGCCTAGTGGTCGTGAAAGTACTTGCGCGACGCCTTATGGTCGTGCAAGTGACTTGCGCGACCTAAGTGATAACCGCCCGATAACTGCCCGGTAACCGCCCAGGGTCTTCTTTTGCCTATAAATAGACCCTGTGGGCCCCCCATCCGGGAGGATTTTTTTTCCAGAAACTCGGATTGAAGCTCCCGACGCCCAAGTCTCTTCTCAAAGCTTCCGAAACACTTCTAAGGTAATTTCTTACCTAGAACGGAAGATCTAAAGAGAAGAAGGAAGGCCTAAGTGTTGAAACTCATCAAACACTTGCGCGCCAACTTATTTCCTTCAATATAACTTGCGCGCCCCTTTTCTGGAAGAACCTCAAGAAAATTCTAAAGGGTTTAAAAAAGAGTCGCTCAAGTATTTCAGTGCTGGTTGAAAATCGCGCAAGTACAACATGTGCCGCGCAGGTATACCTGCGCGACCATACTTGTGCCCCCACGGAAGACTTGCATGCCTTGCAAGATTTGCGTGCCCCTATCTTTTTGGGTGTCCATCTTGCCCATTTTTACCCCTCTTAAGTCATTTCACCTTTCCTTTTCCAGATTCAGACTTCAAGACACTCTTCAAAGCCATTTATGGCATGATTTCTTTATTTGACTTCCTTATTTGAAAGGAATTCTGTGGAATATCTCTCAAAGTCCAGTGATTTAAATATCCTTATGTCACTAAATATGGAGAATTCATTCATTCAACCTCATCCTTTAAGATGAGAAAACAAAAACCTGGGTCTCCTTTTCAGGAATAATCCCCAGTTATAAATCCTTTAATTTGGGCATCTTCCTCAGGAGTAAGCCCCAAATTCTTAAAGTTCCCAATCTTGGGCATCCTCCTCACGAGTAATCCCCAATCAAGTTCTCTAATCATGGGCATCCTCCTCAGGATTAAGCCCCAAACCTTAATCCCTAATCTGAGTCTCCTTTTCAGGAATAAGACTCAGTCATAACCTTGGGCTTCCTTTTTAAGAGTAATCCCCAAGTCCCTTAACCTGGGTCTCCTTTTCAGGAATAAGACTCAGTCAGAACCTTGGGCTTCCTTTTCAGAAGTAAGCCCCAAGTCCCTTAAATTTCTCTTAACCAGTCCTAATTTACCTTTGATTTGGGTTTCCTTTTTAGGAGTAAAACCCAATCATAAGTCCCCTCCTAACTTGGGCATCCTCCTTAGGAGTAAGCCCCAAGATTAGAGTATTCAAATCTCCATGAAGCACATATAACTTTATGGACCCTGTTCATGAATTTTCTCCCTAAAAGTAAATCCTAAACCTTCATCTATCTGGGCAGTCATCCATACATAAGCCCCAAACAAATTCTTATGATTGCATCTTTCATGGAATAATTGTCTAATTTTTACCAATACCTCTTGTTTCTCACACCGAGCATGACTCACGTGAGCTTAGAGTGTAAAAGTAATTATGACATTCATCTTTGAGCCATCAATCATAAACATCATACTCCATTTCTCGAACTATGTGGGTTATGATTCCTTTTCCAAAACAAAGGATACGTAGGTAGCCCATTTATGGGTTCAATCCCAACTTTGAAATAATCTCATCTATATCTGTTTAGAGATTCTTGGTCAATGGTATCCTTCAAAACATTTATATAAAAGTCTCTTGGTCATTATGATGACCAGGCTGGTTTTAAAGCCACTCAGTGGGGCACTTGAAGTTTATCATCATTCAGAAGGACAGAGATTATTTCAAAGTTGGGATCGAACCCATAAATGGGCTACCTACGTATCCTTTGTTTTGGAAAAGGAATCAGAACCCATGTAGTTCAATAAATGGAGTATGATTTTTATGATTGATGGCTCAAAGATGAATTTCATAATTACTTTTACACTCTAAGCTCACGTGAGTCATGCTCGGTGTGAGAAACAAGAGGTATTGGTAAAAATTAGACAATTGTGCCATGAAAGATGCAATCATAAGAATTTGTTTGGGGCTTATGTATGGATGACTGCCCAGATAGATTAAGGTTTAGGATTTACTTTTAGGGAGAAAATCCATGAACAGGGTCCATAAAGTTATATGTGCTTCATGGAGATTTGAATACTCTAATCTTGGGGCTTACTCCTAAGGAGGATGCCCAAGTTAGGAGGGGACTTATGATTGGGTTTTACTCCTGAAAAGGAAACCCAAATCAAAGGTAAATTAGGACTAGTTAAGAGAAATTTAAGGGCCTTGGGGCTTACTCCTGAAAAGGAAGCCCAAGGTTATGACTGAGTCTTATTCCTGAAAAGGAGACCCAGGTTAAGGGACTTGGGGCTTACTCATGAAAAGGAAGCCCAAGGTTATGACTGAGTCTTATTCCTGAAAAGGAGACTCAGATTAGGGATTAAGGTTTGGGGCTTACTCCTGAGGAGGATGCCCATGATTAGAGAACTTGATTGGGGCTTACTCCTGAGGAGGATGCCCAAGAATGGGAACTTTAAGAATTTGGGGCTTACTCCTGAGGAAGATGCCCAAATTAAAGGATTTATAACTGGGGATTATTCCTGAAAAGGAGACCCAGGTTTTTGTTTTCTCATCTTAAAGGATGAGGTTGAATGAATGAATTCTCCATATTTAGTGACATAAGGATTATTTAAATCACTGGACTTTGAGAGATATTCCACAGAATTCCTTTCAGATAAGGAAGTCAAATGAAGAAATCATGCCATAAATGGCTTTGAAGAGTGTCTTGAAGACTGAATCTGGAAAAGGAAAGGTGAAATGACTTAAGATGGGTAAAAATGGGCAAGATGGACACCCAAAAAGATAGGGGCGCGCAAATCTTTCAAGGCGCGCAAGTCTTCAATGGGCGCGCAAGTATGGCCACGCAGGTATACCTGCGCGGCACATGTTGTACTTGCGCGATTTTCAACCAACACTGAAATACTTGAGAGACTCTTTTTTAAACCCTTTAGAATTTTCTTGAGGTTCTTCCAGAAAAGGGGCGCGCAAGTTATATTGAAGGAAATAAGTTGGCGCGCAAGTGTTTGATGAGTTTCAACACTTAGGCCTTCTTTCTTCTATTTAGATCTTCCGTTCTAGGTAAGAAATTACCTTAGAAGTGTTCCGGAAGCTTTGAGAAGAGACTTGGGCGTCGGGAGCTTCAATCCGAGTTTCTGGAAAAAAAAAATCCTCCCGAATGGGGGGCCCACAGGGTCTATTTATAGGCAAAAGAAGACCCTGGGCGGTTACCGGGCAGTTATCGGGCGGTTATCACTTAGGTCGCGCAAGTCACTTGCACGACCATAAGGCGTCGCGCAAGTACTTGCACGACCACTAGGCGGCGCGCAAGTGTACTTGCGCGACCATGAGGGAACTTGCGCGGCCAATGGGAAATGTTCTCCTTGTTCACCCCTTTGTCGATTTTTGATGTTTCTTCAAAGGATGAATCACTTTGAGCTCAGATATTCCCCTTTTCCGATCTTTAGATTCTGTGAAGAAAGGAGCGTCAACAAAAGTCCCCCCTCAGAGTTGGATCCGGAAAGAAATGAGGATTTGACTCTGAGGAAATTGAATACATTCAAAGGGAAAGGGGGCACGCAAGTCTTCAGGGCACAGAGGGCAGCGCGCAAGTGTGCTGGAACTTGAATTTTATTCAGATTTCCTTTGTCTTTTGTGGTCAGTTTAAAGTCTTGCATGCCGGACATAAAGGGGCTAATGTTTAAGGTCGAAATAGCTTTGACCGAAATGGATTAAAATGGATTCATTTCCTTGACAATGTATCTGAAAACATATTACCATACTCAAGTATGAGGGAAAAAAATGTAAACTATGGCTTAAGAATATTTGAATCTGAGGAATGATATGAAAAAGAGCAAAAACGAATTAGAAGAAGTAGTTTCCAAGAATGAAGTTACTATTATTTAACAAAACCCGTTAGGGGTTTGAAATATGCAGGGCCACCTATGGGAATTGGCTGCATGGTCAAATAAATAGCATCTTTTGGCTGACAAGTCTGTTATGTGGACTGTTTATGCAAGGCCACCTATGGGCACGTGCTGCATAGTCAGGCGAAAGAACTCTTAGAAATTTAATTTCCTAGTGCTAAAAGCCAGTGAAAGTTTATGGAGATTCAAAATTTCTAAAGTATAGAGTTTTTTGTATGAAAAGGGGTACTTGAATATGGAGAAGATATTTCCGAACAAGAATATCAAAGAACTGGATGAATATCACTCCTACGAAGGTATGACCCAAATGTAGGGAAGAAGAATAAACCATAGACTTGAATACTTTCAGATCATGAAAAAGGATATGGGACAAATATGTTAAGGATGGCTATTTTTTTGCGGATCCCTACATACTGTCGTTTAAGACAAATAAGGAAAAAAGAGGCATTCTTCCCAAGAATGAAGTTACTATTATTTAACAAAACCCGTTAGGGGGTTAAAATATGCAGGGCCACCTATGGGCATTGGCTGCATGATCAAATAAGTAGCATCTTTTGGCTGACAAGTCTGTTATGTGGACTGTTTATGCAAGGCCACCTATGGGCACGTGCTGCATAGTCAGGCAAAAGAATTCTCAGAAGTTTGACATTTTTGTGACTAGAAGTCATGAAAAAGGGTTATGAAGATCTGAAAATATTTAAGGTTAGGATTATAACATATAAAGATGGGTATTGTCCAATGTATATAGAGATACATAGGTCAATGAAAACCATAATCATGTTGTGGTTGGGTCCTAAATTGAAATTTTGGACTTCACTACGTATCTCATAAGAATGAGAATCAAGCCATACGTAGTTCATGAAATGCAGTTTAACGTCGTGCAGGATGAAAGGATGAGTGATCTTAGTTTGGGGTCATAGAATTCGGACCATAATAATGAATACACAGTGTGTGTTTTCATGAGGACTTTTCAGCCAAGGGACTGAAAGTGAAATTTGGGGTTAGGCCCAAAAGACTTGGGACTGGATTCGAGGGACACTCGAATGTTCCTACATATCCCATAAGGATGGGAATCAAGTCCACGTAGTTCTAGAATTACCCTTTGTACAAATTTGGTTCGTACATGTGAAGGGTGAAAGGGGACTTTAGTGCAATGATGGTTTAACCTAAGATAAAAAGTTCAGGCATTACCATGTATGCACGTAGTCTTTTAAAAATGAAAACCATGATTGAAAAATCCATGTCAATAGTAGTTCTCTCTCAAATGAGGAAATCAAAGAATATTGTAGTTTATTTTCATACCGGACAAAAGTGTTGTATAGTTTAACATCGTATAACAAGGACGAAAATGAATCAATGTAAAGATATTGATTCCAGGGGCGGTTTCACAAATCAACATCATATGAGATGGTGGTGAACCGATGTGAAGAGATTGTTTTTGGGCTTGAACCCTGGGAGGTTGCCTACATACCTAGCCTGGAGGGCAAGGATCAAAGTCTGTGTAGTTCAATGAAAGAATGAATTAATGATCAAGTTGTTCTTGGGAACAACGATCTAATTAAAATGTTGTTGGGACTTACACATGGTTAGTGGCCCAGAGAGAGTGTTATGGTTGATGTTCGCTCTAAGTCCACGTGAGTCATACTCGGTGTGAGAAACAAGAGGTAATAACAACATTAACGATGCACAGTTTAATGTCGTGTAGGACCTATCAAGGATTTTCTGTACAGTTTATCGTCATGTAGTTAGGACGATGGGGATAAAATAGTTTAACGTCATATTGGACGAAAGGGGGACTGTGCAGTTTAATGTCATGTAGTAAGGACAAAAGAGTGTACCATTTTAACGTCATGTTGGACAAAAGTGCGAATAGTTTAAGGTCATATGCATGGACCGTGAATGGTGCAGTTTAATGTCATACTGGACTTTTGAGATTATATAGTTTAACGTCTTTCCGGACGTGAGGGACTTTTATACAGTTTAGCGTCATGTAGTTAGGACGTCACAGTTTAACGTCTTGCTGGACATAAGGGATTTGCAAATAGTTTATGGTCATATACATGGACCAGGGATGATGCAGTTTAAGGTCATGTTGGACGGTTTATGGAACTTTTTCACAGTTTAATGTCGTGTGGGATGAAGTTGCAGTTTAAAGTCACATTGGACCATTGCCGTATAGTTTAACGTCATATAGAAAGGACGAACTGGTGTTGTACAGTTTAAAGTCATGTAGCTAGGACTAAGGTGAACCAATATGAGGATATCAGTTCTGGGGACTTTTTGTAGTTTATCGTCATGCTGGACGTTGGAAGTGCCACACAGTTTAATGTCATGTTGCTAGGACACAATATAGTTTAATGTCATCTCAGACAAATAAGGAACTTCTGTATAGTTTAGTGTCATGTAGGAAAAAATAAAAGTGCCACACAGTTTAATGTCATGTTGCTAGGACACAATATAGTTTAATGTCATCTCGGACAAATAAGGAACTTCTGTACAGTTTAGTGTCATGTAGGACAAAATAAAAGTGCCACACCTTTTAATTTCATGTTTCTAGGACACAATATAGTTTAATGTCATCTCAGACAAATAAGGAACTAATGTACAGTTTAGTGTCATGTAGGACAAAATAAAAGTGCCACACAGTTTAATGTCATGTTGCTAGGACACAATATAGTTTAATGTCATCTCGGACAAATAAGGAACTAATGTGATTGTTTTGGATCTGGGAACAATATTTTGTGTTTATACAAAATACTTCTTCAGAAATCTGGCATTAGTTGGAGTCGTGATGTGTTCTCCATCCATTGAGATTAGAGAATATGCTCTATTAGAGTAGACCTTATGTATTGAATAAGGTCCTTCCCATTTTGGTTCAAGCTTGGGAGGCTTCTTTCCTGGTATCATTGGTGCTCTGAGAACCAATACCAATTCTCCCTAAATGAATGAACGAAGATGAACTTTTTTGTTAAAAGCTCTTACTATTCGATTATGATAGATTTCCAAGTGGTGCAAAGTGCACAATCTTTTCTCATCTAACTGTTCCAATTCATTCAACTGCTTTTGGGATTGCTCATCTATAGATAACTGATCACAAATGGCTATTCTGAGTGAGGGCAATTGAACTTCAATTGGCAAGACTGCTTCTGTTCCATATACCAATGAATATGGAGTTGACCGCGTTGCACTGCGAGTGGTAGTCCGATAAACCCATAAATCATGAAAGAGTTTATCAGGACATGACCTCTTATCTTTATCCACCATCTTTTGCAGTATATTTGAAAGAGTCTTGTTGAAGGCCTCTATCTGGCCATTAGCCGCTGCATGATATCGAGATGAATGGTTGGACTTAATGTTGTATTCTTGATACAATTTATTTACCTCAGAAGAACAGAAGTTGGTGCCGTTGTCCGTCAATATGGTATGAGGGACACCAAATCTAGTTATGATGTTAGACTTTATGAAGCTAACAATGCATTTAGAACTGACTTCTTTGAGAGGTACTGCCTCTTCCCATTTGGAAAAGAAATCAGTAGCAGTAAGAATGTATTTAAACTGCTTGGACGTAGCTGAAGGGTAAGGTCCCACCACATCCATTCCCCATGTGGAAAATGGCCATGAGTATTTAGCTGTATGAAGCAACTCTGGAGGTTGATGAATGAAGTTGGCATATACTTGGCATGAATGACACTTCTTTGTGAAATTAACACAATCTTGTATCATTGAAGTCCAAAAGTATCCAAGCCTTCGAATTTGATCAGACAGTCTATGTCTAGACTGGTGGGCACCACAGACTCCTGCATGCACTTCTTTTATGACAGCCATTGTCTCTTCACCATCAATACATATGAAGAGAATTCCATCAAAACCACGTTTGTAGAGAATTTTCTCGAGGTGGTTTGGGCCATCATAACGAGTAAAATTGACCACACGTCGCCGAATTTGTTCTTTCTCGGCTCTATCAGGTGGAAGTGTTCCATTTTGAAGGTATTCCCTGATAGGTGACATCCATCCTGTAGTATGACCATACGGTTCAGGAATGGGACTAATTTCATTAATTTCCTCTATTCTGACTTGAACATAAGGTGAAATTGCACGACAGTGGGCAATACAGATGGTTGTTTCGTCCCGATTTGGATCTGCTAAAGCTGTGGCTATATGAGCCAGTGCATCAGCTTGAGCATTTTGGGATCTTGGGACATAAGAAAATGTCGGTTCTGAAGGGAATTCCGACATTAACTCTCTGACATAATCATACAAAGGGATTAATTCTTCTTTTCTGATGGCATAATCCCCATTGACTTGTTTGATTACCAGGTCTGAATCACCTTTCACCTTTAAGTGATTCACTTGTGCTTGAAGCGCTAACTCCAAGCCTGTAATGAGAGCTTGGTATTCAGCTTCATTATTGGTACCACCTTCCCACAACAAAAAGGAATAAGGTAATACTGCCTTATCTGGAGAAATGAGCACAATTCCTAAACCAACTTTGTTGAATTTAGGATTTTCCATTTTCTTCCCAGTTGGACTTCTAGAAGCACCATAAAAATACATTTCCCATGTTTGAGGACTCTCTTGAATAGAGAAACCTTCCTCATCAGGGAGTTCGATATCTGAATACATGTCTTCCACTGAAGGATGTTCAGCCAGGAAATCAGCCAGAGCTTGGCCCTTATTTGCCTTTTGAGACACATACTGAATGTCGAACTACTGTAGAATAACCGCCCACCTTGCCAGACGTCCTGTAAGCATTGGACGACTAAGGATGAATTTGAGTGGATTATTACGAGATACCAATTGGACCTCATGATGTTGCAGGTAGTGTCTCAGTTTCTGAACTACAAAGATTAATTCTAGGCAGCACTTTTCAATACTTGAATACCGGGTTTCTGCTTCAAGCATAGTTCTACTGAGATAGTAGAGACTATTTTCATTCCCAGCATCATTCTTTTGAGCGAGAAAGGCACCCAATAATCTCTCTAAAGCTGTCACATAGAGGATAAGAGGTCTACCCTCAACAGGTGTCATGAGTACTGGAGGACTCAAGAGGTATTTCTTGAGAACAACAAATGCTTTTTGACATTCTTCAGTCCACTGGTAAGTGACTCCTTTCTTCAATAATTTGGTAAAGGGTAAACTTTTGCCTGCCAAATTGGCGATGAAACGCCGAATATAGGCTAAGTGTCCTTGAAGTCCTCTTAATTCTTTCAAATTCTGAGGAGGTGACATACCAAGGATTGATTTGGTCTTTTCAGGATCAACTTCAATACCACGATGGCGTACACCAAAGCCGAGGAATTTTCCTGAGGTTACCCCAAAAGAACATTTTAAGGGGTTCATCTTCAAATTATGTTGTCGAAGCTTATGGAATATGACTTCCAAATCAGCCAAGTGATCAAAACGTTGTTTGGATATAACCACCAAATCATCTACATAGCATTCAACAAATTTCCCTAAAAGATGTTTGAAGATACGATGCATGGCGCGTTGATATGTTGCACCTGCATTCTTTAAACCAAATGGCATCACCTGGTAACAAAACACACCTTGAGGAGCTCTGAAGGCTGTATATTCCTCATCTTCTGGGGCCATTCGGATCTGATTATATCCAAAATATCCATCCATGAAAGAAAGTACTTCATAGCCAGCCGTCGCATCAATTAAGAGTTCTGTAATCAGAACTGGGAAATCATCTCTAGGACAATACCGATTAAGATCTCTGAAATCGATGCAAACCCTAATTTGTCTGTTCTTCTTCTTTACAGGGACAATATTAGCCAACCACATGGGATATTGAACTTCTCTGACGAATTTAGATTTGATAAGCTTATCCACTTCAGCCTCAATTTTGGAAGCGTAGGTTGGGTGTGTTCTTCTTGCGGCTTGCTTGAATCCTCGATGTTCTTTTGGCAAACCCAAATGATGGGTGGAAACATCAGGATCAAGGCCAGGAATCTCTGTATAATTCCAAGCAAAAATATCTTTATTTTTCTGTAGAAAAGAAATATACATCTCTTGCTCTTCAAGGGTCATGGCCGCACTAATTAAAGTGGGGCGTGGATCTTTCTCTGTACCCAGATTTACTTCTCTGAGTTCATCCACAGTGGTAGAGATACCCTCTTCAAATGCTGGAGGAGCATCTCTAAGATCTTCCTCTTCCTCTTCATCATGTGTTATTTCTTCCGTTTCTACTTGCAAAGTAGATGAAAAAACGAAATTCTCATGATCATAAGAGATGTCAAAATTTTCACATTTTGAAGAAGAAGCTTCCATTTCCGACCCTATTGATGATAAAGGGTCTTCTTTGGGAATCAAAGAGGAGATGATGGATTGAGAATCGACATCAATATTCACCTCTGGTGTTGCTATAACTTCTTCTGGCCTGATTAGCGAAGTATAGACTTGTTGGATTTCAGCAGACGAAATGAAAACGTCACCACTTATGCTTTCATCACTGCTTGGTAAGTTACCAATTTCTCCCATGTTGTCTGGCTCGATTGCCGTAATTGACATTATGGATCTTTCCATAAGAGTATTTTGATTTGGGCCTATTTTGTCAATTTGACTGATAGGTAACACATAATCTGTACTCACATGTGAAAATGGATTTATTGGAATTTTTTCCAGACCATATGGAGCATTATCTTTGGTAATTTCCTTCATTGTAGATTTTTCTCTTCCCTTCATGTGATAAAATTCTGCCTCAATGTATTGAGACTCACATGTCTTGAACGGGGCCTTATCACCATACAATGTTCCAACTTGACCATCGAAACAGTATTTGAGACATTGATGGTATGATGAAGGAATAGCTGCAGCTGATGTAGCCAGGGTCTTCCAAGCAAGATATTGAAAGCTGAGTCATGATCAACAATCATGAAATCCGAATTGGAAACAAGATCTCCAAACTGAGTTCTAAGTGTAACTTCTCCCAGTGGTTCTTGTTCATTTTTATCATATCCTTGCAACATCATGGTAGAAGGAGATAAATCAGATTTCGTGAGGCCCAATCGACGAAGTGTACGAATGGGCATGAGGTTGACTCCTGAACCATTGTCAATGAAAGCTCTTCGAATATCTATACCATTGACTTTGCTAGATAAGTACAAAGGTTTTATGTGCCCATGCACAACATCATCTTCATCTTTATCAGTAAAAGATATCACTGCATGGCATTCTGCAGGATTATTCTCTATGTGATAGATTTCAGCTGCAGCAATTTCAGCTTCAAACTCCTGAGGACTTGACAAAGCTTCGATGAGTGCTTCCCGAAGATCTTTTGACAAATTCAAAGCATCAAAAATTGATAACTTGGATGGTACTTGGGCCAAGTGTTTCAATATATCATACTTTTGATGTAGAGGTCTGCATTTCCCAATAGGAATATGCGGTTTAGCAGGTACCTTGGAAGCAGATGCTTTGGAAGCTGATGCATCTTGTATTGAAGCTGGCAACATCCTTGGTTTTGGCAGATTAGACTGATTAGATCCATTTACTTGCTGAGATAAAGAAGATGGAACTTTTAATCGGTCTTCCAAAATAACTGTGTCGAAACTGAGTTGGCTATTGGCAGAAGAATTTGTTTTTTCTTTTTGAGCTCGCTGAAGGGCTCTACCACGAGTTTCTGCTGCCTATACAGTGCTAGCAGGGGTAAAATTAGAGTAGTGGCTTTGGAAAGATCCACGTCTTCCCCTATATCCTGAACCTCTAGAACTTCCTCGGGTTCCCTTATTTGATACAGGGAATTCAGGCTCATCAAGACTGGAATATGAATCTGTTAATTGAATCATATTAACAGAACAAAAGATTAACTCTTCGTCTGATAGAGACTCTGCCTGGTTAGCCTGTTTAGGTTGTGCCGTTTGGTGGGACGGTGCCCGTGGCTTTAAAGTAGATGGCACGAAATCTGCCAGAGTCAAAGACAATTTAGGCTTTACTACATACTCATCTTCTTCTGATTCCTCTTTCTTCTTTGAATTGCACTGCCCTTTTAAAGATTTCTCTTTTGATGGAGGCTTTACTGCAGCTTTTGTAGGAGACACAATTGGCTTCTTCAATTGTGTTCGCAAAATGGAATGGGTCCGATTGATTGTCTTTCTTACCATCCAATCATCATATTTTTTCGCAGTTTTTCTTTTGACTTCCTGCCACTCGCCTCCTTCCTCTGGATCTGTAGCGGTAATACACGCTACATGAGCTGAAAAACCCTTCAATTTGACTTGTCCCAAATCGACCATCTTTTTCCGGAGGTCTTTAAATACAAAACACTCCTGGATGGGATGCCCCAACATTTGATGAAAGGGACAATAATTGGGACGGTCTTCATCTCCTTCCTTGTTTGGCTTCTTGGGCACTGGTAATTGAACCAAATTATTTTCCAGAACTGAAATGAAGTAACCAGGAACTTGCTCACTTCGGAAAGAGTATGTTTTACTCTTCATATCCTCAAATTGTTTTCGTCGTTGATCTTTTTAATCATTTGGACGAAACAGCCTTTGTTGTTGGCGTTCAAGAGGTGGAGCCCTTCGAGAAGATGAAGGTTTTGAAGTAGAAATAGGTACAGGTTCTTGTTTAAGCATAACTGTAGCAGTTTCTGCTTTACCCATTCTTCTTCCTGGAGATGATGGAATTACACGAGATTTAACCTTAGCCTGTATAAGAGAATCTTCAATCTGTTGAGCTATTAAAGTAAGGTCTCGAAACCCTCCTGTGTATTTCACAGGTATCAATGGCGTGCGTAATTCGTCACGCAAATTTTCCACACAGATTGGCAACAGTTCCTCCTGAGGGAGTGCTAAACTCAAGGAATACGTTAATCCCTTCCAACGAGAAATGAAATCAGAGACTCTTTCATTTTCCCTTTGCTTGCAGTTTGTAAGATTGAAAACTGTCGTTTTTGGAAAAGTTGAGCTAAACTGAAGAAGGAATTTTTGACGAAGATCCTCCCATCCGATGACTGACCGGGATTGCAAGCTTGTATACCAGAAAAAAGCTGGTCCTTGCAAGGTTCGCACGAAGCATCTGAGTTTCACTGCTTCTTGATGCTCTGGAGTTCCCATCATAGGATCACAACAAGACACGTAATGCGTCAAATGTTGTTCAGGGTCGCCTGATCCATTGAAAGTAGGGAAAACAGGGTTTCCAAAACTGGATGGAGGAGAAATTGAATCTACCCATTCAGGGTAAACTTTCTTTTCAGGTTGAACTTGCGCCCGTTTCCCTTCCATAGTTTCTAACCGAGCTGTCAATGACTCAATAGTAGTTATTAAATTTTGAGAAACATCAGGTTGAACTTGGTTTTGGGTAGGTGCAATGAATGGAGTTTGGAAAGACGTGGTGGTTGGTGCTGCAACTGATGGTAGTGCTACCAACCGTTGTTGCGTTTGACCCATAGGATTAGACCTATGAGGGTGTACTGATAAAGGAGGATATTCCTGATCCATCTCAGTAGTTACAACAAATTCCTTCAGGTGTCGGACTTCATAATTCTTAAGAAGAAGACTACTCTGAAGTATTTCTGCATTCAACCTTCTTAATTCATTCATTTCTTCCTACTGTTTTGCAAACCTTTGCTTTAATGAGAGCGATTGACCTCCTTCAGAGGAAGGGTGAGAAGTAACCTGATTCTTTCCTTTCCCCTTATTGGATCTTTTTCGGATAGGGGGAAGTGGGTTACTTGAAGGAATACCCAGATTTTGGGTAAGCCTTTGATTACGTGTGCGCACACCTTCTTCATTTAGGTCTGTGTGCGCAACTTCTTGAGCAGGAACCTCTTCGTCTGATCCTTCTGATTGAGCCTCATTTGGTGAATCAGCAGCAACGACATTGATGACATTAATGGATGCATATTGCATAGAATCCTTTCTATCAACATTTCTGTGATATTGTCTTCTTCCATGTCCTTGATGAGACAAGTCTTTTTGTTGACTTGATCCCTTAGGAACTTCTTCGTGAACCGTCACTTGGAGAGAATCTCCTGATAGCTTGGCTCTTCGTTCCTCTTGAGGCTTCTTCCCTAATCGAGAGAATATTGACTTTCTCTGAGGGAGGGATTGAGGATTTGAAAAAGTCCCCAGTCCGGTGGACTGGGGATGTTCCTGCTACTTACGCTCAACTCCTCGAATCCCATTTGTTGACTCTGAGGGTTGGGTTAGAGAAGTCCCCAGTCTAGCATGCTGGGGTGTCTCTTGACATGCTATATCTGAGATCTTCTTAAAATCTCTCTTGATCTTGCAAATCTTAGTTCGGAAATTAGCTGGATGCATTAACCTGTATCCACTTTTATCACCTGGTTCAACCGATCGTTGGATGATTTCTGAAACTTCTGTCATTTGATGACGTGTTTGCTCCAGACGAGAGGCTTGTGCAATATTCTCGCCTGCTTGATGTAGGAGAAATTCAACAACTTGTTCTCTATATACTTGATCTTGAGAGGAACTAGTTGAAGCCTATTCTTGAGCAAGCTTTTGATTATGAACAAAGCCCATTGACTGTGTCCGGCCATGGGCAATAACATTCCATGAGACCATTTTCGGCGGGCTTTGTTGACCGGAAAGCACTGTGAAATGTAGTGCTCCGTTAACACCCCATCCTCTGATATGAACATCGGATGGAGCATTGGAAATTAACTGACGCAATCTTCTTAGTGCGCCAAGGCATGAAGGTTGAAGGGTTCTCTGTTGCTTTTCATCCTTCGGATACCGAGAGACTGATAGAGATGCCAAATCAATCTGGCGTTGTAACCCTTCTATTATCTTAATATGATTTTCATAATCACCATAAGATAATACTTTCTTCTTCAATTGACAAAGAGTCTTCCATATGTTGAGACGAATATCATGGATTCCATCATCCGTCAACATCTTTGGAATGTCGTACTGGGAGTCAGCCAAAGGCCAAAACATGACTGGTACTTCACCTTTTGCCATTTTTTTCCTCATGTTCAGTATTTCCTCTTTATCATTAAATGAAGATTCTTCTACCTATTTGGACCATAGTTGATGTTTCCTTCTTGTTTCATCGGATTCAACAAGATTGGTAGAGATATCACTATTCATGCTGGAAGATGAATGACCTGGGGATGGTTCGGAGAATAACCTGAACCCCAGGCTATCTTCTGATGGAGAAAGAGTTTCACCTACCGATAGTAAAGCATCAGACATGACTGGTTTTACGTTTGCAAGTGCCTCAAGATAGGAGGGCTTTCTCGTCACTATATTGCCTTCTGAAGAATTTTCGAGACAACGTGAATCACTACTGCGGAGAGGACTTTCCCAGCGAAGTTCATCACCATGAGGAGGACCGTCATGATGGGTTACAGCAAAAGATGAAATCTCTTGCTCCTTGGCCTTCTGACCACACAGAGGGTTCCTGTGGCTCTCATCTGAAGAAGAAACTTCAAGATTGACCGAATTTTCATGAAGCAAGTCTTCATGAGGAAGTGTCTGTTGAAGACCTTCAGAATTAATGTCCCCGTTATTGGGAACTGAGGGAGTAGAATCTTGAATTCCGACAGATAAATGTCTGAGGGCTTCAAGAACTCCAGCATCGAGCAAGGCTTGGATACAGATTGGCCTTTGATCTCCTGACTGTGCTGAGCGGATCTTTTTCTTAGATGGCTTCTTACTCGCTTTAGAAACCACTTGATGACGAAAGTGATTGCTCTGAGCAGGTGTATGTGCCTGATCAGGAATGATGGTCAGGTTAGGCTGACGATCTCCACTCAAATAAGGTGTATGTGCCTGACTTGGTTGTCCGTATGATATGGGGGAGTATGCCCCCATAACCCTCTTGGACTGGAACAGATGTGTGTGTCTGTTCCGGAGTGAATTGTTGATGTGTCACTCCATTGCTAGGGATAGATTTATGTGTCTGTCCCTGAGATGATGCTAAAGCTGTTATGATATCCTGGCAAACATCCAGAATATGAGAAGGAATTTTCTTCTGCTCTTTCACCATTGACAAAATATGTTTGCTGACTTCAGCCACCGGAACGGGGATATACGTCCATTCCGGGCTTGGAGTAGGTGTATGTGCCTGCTCTTGTCCTCCTTTTCCTGTCAGTGAATCCGAACAGTACTCAAGTGTGGAGGCAGAGAGTTTAGTCTGCCCCCTGTTTGTCGTCGGGACTTTCCGACTGACTTCTCCATGCGCTACCAAGCGAGACTGTTGGTAGGCCTGATTAGTATTAGCAGGTGTATGTGCCTACTGATTACACTTCTCCAAATGCGGTTGACGAGATCCATCATATGTAGTCAGACGAGCCTGCTGACTAACTGGTGATGTATAAGCAGGTGTTTGTTCCTGCCTATGGTACTCCGCCAGAATTGCCTGGCGGGATAGGCTTGATGCTGCCAGACGAGTCTTCTGGACAGCGGAATTAAAACGAACAGGTGTGTATGCCTGCTCGTTGTTTGCCACCAAGTTAGGTTGGTGGACTTATCCGGAGATGGCAGGGATGACAACCTGCCTATTGTTCACCGGATTCCGTCTCTGGCGGTTCATCTTGTCTGCTCGGGTTCGAGGAACCTGAGCTGAATGCCTGGAGTCGGTACCCTCATCATGTTGAGGGCGCACTACCGCACGAGTCTGGCGGCGATTGTTGATGGGAGCCCTCGGGAAGGACTCCTATCTTTTTGAACTAAGGCCTTGAGGGACCTGCTCATTCACTTCCTCAGAGTAAGGGAGTGAATGGAAATTGCGTTCCGGGGATAACGACCCGAAACGGTTGGAGACGGTAGTCAGCACCGACTGCTTCTTGATTACTGGCCGCCGTTGTCCGGACGACCAGGTAGAGTTGTTAACTTGGAGGGATTGACGAGCGGCCTCCAGAGTTGGGATAGTACCGTTGCGACGGTACTCCTTAACCAGTGCATTAGAAACACAGCGTTGAAGACGCTGAGTTGGTGATGTCATCCTCAGAGAGGATGACGTTCCAGCAGGAGTAGCAGCATTGGTTTTCACAGCAGCAGACCTCAATGTAGAGGTGATTACAGCAGTAGTATTCACAGGGGTGAATTTAAGGAAAGCCATTTTGCATAAGATCTTGAGAAAAGAGTGCCTGTTCTATTGTAACAGACATAATCAAGATGAATCCGGCTACTGCATCTTTTGGATGAGCATATGTCAATGATTGCTTTGTTGGCCCAAGGGGCCTAACAAATAAGAAGAACATCACTTTAACTTGGTTAAGGATTCACGTCGGGTTCACCATTTTTGTTTCCGCGGAATCCGGGGATGATCTCCTGGGTGGGAGATTCAAACGTTCCGATCGGTTTCTAACAGGTTTGTTCGTATAACCGGAAACATCCAATGATTCCACATCCGTTTGGACCTACGTTCCAAAGGCAGGCAGTCATTAGCTTGTGGACTAATGAGGCTTAGGAATTTGCATTGTTCGAGAGGATGGGAGGTCGGACTCATCACACCTTTTTGAGGGGAATTATTGTCTACTCCGGGACTCTCTTTATAGATTTAAGTTATGTTCATGAATCCTTATTACATTACCAAGTATAAAATGAGGTTTCCGTTAGTTTTAACAATCAATGATCAAATATTCAAGAAATTTAGAGAATCTTTTATATGTATTCGAGGTTCTTCATCAATAGAGAATCATCTATATCTGTTTAGAGATTCTTGGTCAATGGTATCCTTCAAAACATTTATATAAAAGTCTCTTAGTCATTATGATGACCAGTCTGGTATTAAAGCCACTCAGTGGGGCACTTGAAGGTTATCGTCATTCATAAGGACAGAGATTATTTCAAAGTTGGGATCGAACCCATAAATGGGCTACCTACGTATCCTTTGTTTTGGAAAAGGAATCAGAACCCACGTAGTTCGAGAAATGGAGTATGATGTTTATGATTGATGGCTCAAAGATGAATGTCATAATTACTTTTACACTCTAAGCTCACGTGAGTCATTCTCGGTATGAGAAACAAGAGGTATTGGTAAAAATTAGACAATTGTGCCATGAAAGATGCAATCATAAGAATTTTTTTGGGGCTTATGTATGGATGACTGCCCAGATAGATGAAGGTTTAGGATTTACTTTTAGGGAGAAAATCCATGAACAGGGTCCATAAAGTTATATGTGCTTCATGGAGATTTGAATACTCTAATCTTGGGGCTTACTCCTAAGGAGGATGCCCAAGTTAAGAGGGGACTTATGATTGGGTTTTACTCTTGAAAAGGAAACCCAAATCAAAGGTAAATTAGGACTGGTTAAGAGAAATTTAAGGGACTTGGGGCTTACTCCTGAAAAGGAAGCCCAAGGTTATGACTGGGTCTTATTCCTGAAAAGGAGACCCAGGTTAAGGGACTTGGGGCTTACTCCTGAAAAGGAAGCCCAAGGTTATGACTGAGTCTTATTCTTGAAAAGGAGACTCAGATTAGGGATTAAGGTTTTGGGCTTACTCCTGAGGAGGATGCCCATGATTAGAGAACTTGATTGGGGCTTACTCCTGCGGAGGATGCCCAAGATTGGGAACTTTAAGAATTTGGGGCTTACTCCTGAGGAAGATGCCCAAATTAAAGGATTTATAACTGGGGATTATTCCTGAAAAGGAGACCCAGGTTTTTGTTTTCTCATCTTAAAGGATGAGGTTGAATGAATGAATTCTCCATATTTAGTGACATAAGGATATTTAAATCACTGGAATTTGAGAGATATTCCACAGAATTCCTTTCATATAATGAAGTCAAATCAATAAATCATGCCATAAATGGCTTTTAAGAGTGTCTTGAAGACTGAATCTGGAAAAGGAAAGGTGAAATGACTTAAGAGGGGTAAAAATGGGCAAGATGGACACCCAAAAAGATAGGGGCGCGCAAATATTGCAAGGCGCGCAAGTCTTCCGTGGGCGCGCAAGTATGGTCGCGCAGGTATACCTGCGCGGCACATGTTGTACTTGTGCGATTTTCAACCAGCACTGAAATACTTGAGCGACTCTTTTTAAACCCTTTAGAATTTTCTTGAGGTTCTTCCAGAAAAGGGGTGCACAATTTATATTGAAGGAAATATGTTGGCGCGCAAGTGTTTGATGAGTTTCAACACTTAGGCCTTCCTTCTTCTCTTTAGATCTTCCGTTCTAGGTAAGAAATTACCTTAGAAGTGTTCCGGAAGCTTTGAGAAGCGACTTGGGCGTCGGGAGCTTCAATCCGAGTTTCTGGAAAAACAAAATCCTCCCGAATGGGGGGCCCACAGGGTCTATTTATAGGCAAAAGAAGACCCTGGGCGGTTATCGGGCAGTTATCGGGCGGTTATCACTTAGGTCGCGCAAGTCACTTGCACGACCATAAGGCGTCGCGCAAGTACTTGCACGACCACTAGGCGGCGCACAAGTGTACTTGCGCGACCATGAGGGAACTTGCGCAACCAATGGGAAATGTTATCCTTGTTCATCCCTTTGTCAATTTTTGATGTTTCTTCAAAGGATTAATCACTTTGAGCTCAGATATTCCCCTTTTCCGATCTTTAGATTCTGTGACGAAAGGAGCATCAACATGGTCAAATTATGTTTATGTGTTTGTTGAGACCTCCTTTATTTACCCATTTGAAGAATCTAAGCTCACCATTTCTAATGTTAACTTTCAATAGGATAAGATGAATTTTATTAAGAATGATATGTATAAGAAATATTCTAGTAATGATTAACTTAGTTGGATATAATATAGTTCATTGACGAACCGATTGATTATATATAAATGTTTCCAATGATACTAGACCTATGTAATTTTTTATTGGATCGCTATTAAATCTAAATAGTATTAATCTAATAATATGTAATATCTATATATGAAATGTATGGGTTTTTGCAGAGTTGCTAAATATAAACATCCAAATGAAATTATAACCATTGTATAGGTATTGATTCATATTTGAAATGGCTATTTATATCTGTTTGTTGTGGAGGAACTCAACATCGATGAGGAAATAAAAATATTTTATAAAACATAACAAGATAAAAATCAGGAATGATTATCCTTTATTTCATATTGATTAATTTTATGATCAATTTCATGGAGATTAGTAACTTAAAATGACTGATCATCATTTTTTTTGTCAACGATTATTTTTCAGTAAAGAGAATCTACCCAATAAAACATTATTCATAAGGTATGGAGAATGTAAATTCATGTTTATTCCATTTTATTATTTTAATTTCCTTTATATATTTAGGTATTTTATTACTATAGTATTTAGATATTACCTTAATCTATTTTTTATATTAATATGTTATGTTATAATACATTTAATGAGAAAATAAGATAATGTATATCACATGATGATTGTTCTAAAAACACTATAAAAGTAGAATCTCAATCAAAAAATAATAAACTATAAATTTTGGTTAAAATATGTTTCATTTTTGTGTCATATAATCTTAATATTGGGTATATAAATCAATCGATAAAAAATGACTACTTTTTAACATTGTCCCAGACCAACCATTGTGATTGAGATATATGGTTTTCTTTATTTTAATGATATTATTTATTCTTTTTAGATAATTTTACACAAATGAGTAGTCCACTCACCATGTTAAATTGGATTAGATCCATTTTATTTTGGATAGATTTCATGGAACTAAAGATAACGTGTGCACATATTCTTACATTACCCTATATGGTAGAATGGTATGTAATTTATAGTGACGCAATAAATATTGGGCTCAGATTTGTTCTTATGTAGAATTATGTGTTAATTGATTATTCCCCACTCCTATTAGAGGTGCCAGATAAATATTATCGATCTCCAAATTTGGAGTTAGTTGAAGTAAATTTTTTCATTAATTATATATAAGAAATATCATTATAGAGAAAGGTGTGATATATACACTAATCAAAAAAATTAAATTATATATTCACTAAAATAGAGGAGAAAATTTTACGGGGAGGATGGTTGTAGTTTATAATATATTATGACTACTCAACACATTATAACATTAGGAAAGTGAATAAAGTGGTAGATTACCTAGTATAAAGGATCATGCAAGATTATCCTTGGCAAGGATCATTGAATATATAATATTTATGTACATGAAAAGAATGGATATGGAAATATTGATAGAAGTGGAGAAATATTATCCATATCAAATTAGTGTTTGACCAACTATAATATTGATAATTATAGAGGAAGAGATGGACTATGTGGAACCATATAAGAATGTAAGAACTGCTCCTATGTCAAATCATTGTTAGTATGTAATGATAGGATTTAGGATAATTGTATATCTTCCAAAAATTATATATTTGAAGAATGAGCTATTGTATGAGGCTCATAGTTCATCATTCTCTATTCATCCACATGTTATATATATATATATATCTAAAATATTATATCTATACAGATTACATGATATGTGACATAATAGGGTATGTATCACTATTATTTGTAGGCCATCATTTTTATGCTAAGTGATAGTAGTTTAAGAGGATGTTACAACCATTACCCATACCAGACTGGATATATAGAATATCACTCTGGAGTTCAATAGTATAATCCTAAAAACATCTAAAGGAAATAAAATTATTTATGTGGTATTCAATCACCTTAGAAAGACATCAGAACTCATTTATATGAGAGAATATTTTCCACTTAATCATCTTTACAGAATATATATTATGGAAGTTGTATGTATGTTTGTTGGAAATATTTTATTTTATCTAAATATGTATAGAACTGCAACATGTTTGTATGAATATAGAGAAAGAAATTTATGGGTACCAGAGATAGTTATGGAAATGATAGAGAAACTCAAAACCATTCAATGAGATAGAAATGTATCTCAGAGTTGATATAACTTTTATGTTGATAATAATCAATGAGGTTTGGATATTGAAGTTGGAGATAATGTTTTTTAAAATTTTCTCATGGAAGAAGGATATGAAATTTAGGAAGAATGGAAATTAGAGCCCCAGTTGTAGTATCAATTTCACATTTCTTGATTGAGTAGGGAATGCAGCTTATTTTTGGAACTTCCCAAAAACAAATATCATGTGAATTATGTTTTTTATGCATATATATTGAGGAAATAAATACCTAATACTTAAAAAGTAATAAAATCAAGGGTCTGACATTATATTTTCTCTAAATAACTACCAGTAATATCATGGATCATAGAAATAATGTTTTTTCAGACAAGATAAATCACTTGGTTAAAGATATCTAGGGGAATTAGAAACTTCAAGAAGCTACATGGGAACATATGGATGTCCTAAAATAGATATATCTCTATTTTTTTATCTGATTGACATAATTTCAAGGGTGAAATTCAGTTTAAGCTGTTATAATATTACACCATGAGGTTTTATGATATATTTATTTATTTTATGTATCTTATATAACATATGATACACTAAACTAAATATCAAAATGAACCAAAATATTGTAATAAATAAAGAAAAATTATTGAATTGTTGATATTAATATGAATAATTTATTTAAAAATATGTATAATGGTTTTACATAACTCAGATATATATTTTTGGCAATGTTATTAAATGCTTAAAAATGTTCCATAAAAATAGTATGTATTTTTTTTATTAAAATAAATAATTAAGATTAGTTACACTTGTAGAAAATTATATTTTAAAAAAAATAACTTCAACATTGAAATCAACATGGAAAAATTAGCATAGTGTAATTTTTTTAGAATTTTCCTAAAAAATTAATTATTCAATGAATTATAAAAGATAATAATTTTTATTACCGATTTTATTTTTATATAAATAATTCTAAAAGTAAAATTTTGTTTTAATATGGATTAAAAAGATAAATTAATTAAATAATATTACTTTTAATCAATATAAGATCATTGAAATCAATTCTATGTGGAATTTTGATATAAAATTATTTTCTAATTAGGAAAAACATTTCTTTGGAAAACCGCCTTTCAATTAATTTATTGGTTTGATTTTAAATTAAATTAAAAAAATTAGGTGAATGAAATTTTATAAAATTGATAACTAATTATATTTATTGTAATCAATATTATTTAATAAAGATAACATTAATTTTTATAGAGTGAATATTAAAAAAATTAAAAAAATTCCCATGGTTAAGGATAAAATAAGTTTACGAGGGGGGTGTTAAACTAAATTGATTGAGGTTAAAATGAAAATACTAATTGTTTAAATTTTATTTTTATGTAATTTTTTCCATATATCATCTATTATTCTTTAATGATGCATTTTGGAGCCATATTTTCTCAATAAGAAAATAATATAATTTATTTTGTTTTCACAAATTTCTAATGTGTCAAATCCACCAAATATAAATGCACACCCCTTTTCTCTACTATACGCAAATAAATATAATTTTTTCCTCAAATAACCTCTGAAATACCATCCTTATTTAACTCCCCATTACGTAGATCCCTTTTTTTTCAAAACCTATCCTAGGAAGGACTTCTGATTAAGCCTAAAGATGTTGTTCATAAAGGTTGTATAGTTCATAACCAATCATCTTCATTTATTTATTCTTATAACTCATTAAAATATTATTAGACCAAGAAGAATAAATAAAAAAGTGTCTTGAATTTACTATTAATTTATTGTGTTAATTAAATAACAAATTTTCATTTCATCTTCCTTCATATTGGAAACAAAAATGTTCCTCGTGTGAATGGAGGACTACAAAATCAGGAACTAATATATGTTTTCTATTACCGTATATCATCGATAGATATAATTAAATATTTAATGTATATATATATATGATATTATTTACATAAATATACTTCTGAAATTTGAATATCACATATGCAATCTTATCGTCTAATTCGTAAGAAAATGGTAACATCCCTCAAAGATACATGTGGACTACCACCTCTACGAAGCAATGGGATTTTTCATTTGATTCCATTTTAAATATGTGATAATAAGTATATATTATAATAATATTTAAAATATTTATAATAGAATAATAATTATGGAAAATTGAATTATTATTTTCATTTAATTCATTCATTCAATTGAAAAATGAAAACAACATTCATGCATTCATACACCCTACTATCTATATGAATGTTGTAATTTATTTTTATTTCTATAAAACATATGGATGAATCTAAATATGTATATAATTAATATATAAAATATTTATATAATAATTCATATTTTGGATATTTCGGAACCATGATCCATGTGTAGGGACCGACACTCCTAAAAACATAAATGAAAAATGAAGTAGTTATCACCCAAACAGTGATTTTAATAATAAATTGTTAATAAAAAAGTGATAAAGTACTATAAGTAAGAGTATATGATTTGATATAAATAAATATGGTCATATAATTTATTTATACTAAAAATAAGAATATTATACAGGAAGTTGATTAACATACGTAGGAATTTATACATGAGGTTTGAAATTATTGTTTCAAACCCATTTTAATCAGAATTTTATATTATTTAATTTATTTCCAAAAATTAATATGATCCTTATATGATAAGTTCCTTTAATTTTTTTCACCTCTATTTATTTTTATAGATGAAATGTATTACTTTCATTTAACTCTATTAATAAAATAAAATACCCAAAAAATTATATGGGAAACCAAATTTTTTCTCCCTTTGATCTAAAATATTTTTCCTTCCGTATCCATGAATTCTTAAAATCTTTTCAAGAAGTTTTTGACATTATAATATGACTGATTAAGTCTATTTTTACCCAAGAATTAATTTTTACAAAAATGATTTAAATTTTTTAATCTGTTCATATTTCATATGAGATAATTTTTTACCTTTTTAGAAAAGTGTAAAACACATGTTTTTTTATAACTTATACTACATGAATGAAACATTATAATGTCATGACCACTATCGAATATGATGATTCCTTCAACATTTTCCAGGATTATTTTAAATGAAATTTTCTTCTTTAATATTATGGAATTATTTATATTTTTAATTATATATTTAAAAGAAAAAGTGTATTTTTCGAAAGAACATTTCCATGTGATATTTAAAAATAATTTTCCACATAATATGGAATACATTGTTGTTTATTAATCATTACTTTTGTTTTACACAATTATAAAATGCATATTCATTTTATGGGTGGATTAAAATTATGATAAGAATATTATTATGAATCAGGTTTCCTTTCCACAGATTATGTTATGATATAATGATGAATGTGTTATGATCTATAGCACACATTTGTATGGTTTTCATTCTGTCATGGGTGGGCTCGAAATTATTTAACCACCAAATTTTATGGGTAAAAATGAATCTTTCAATATATAAACAACACTGGATTATAGATTGAATGCAATTTAGTATTGGTGAAAAGTCACTAACCTAGTGTACCCTCACACGACCAAGCCAGTTCGCTACGTGACCTTGGGAATGCCTCCTTGTACACCACAAGCGGCCTAATAAGAGTGATGTTGTAAGTGAAGTAGATTGGAGGCTATAAAATCTTATACAGAGTAGTAGAAATAAAATAAAATAAAATAAATAAATGTAAATGGAATAAAAATTGTAAATAATCCACAATAATCCCCAAAAAAATAAAGTAAAAAACAAATAATACATGAAAAATACAATTTTTTAATTACTATCAGAAATATAACTAAATAAAATATATAATTCAAATGAATTAATGACGTTTATAATCTATAAAAGAATAAAAAACCCTAGTTATAATCCCCATGTAAGTCCCATCTCCTATATCTAACCTATAAAAATGAAAATAAATAATATGGTCCCTTTACCTTTCCCAATTTTGCATCCATGAAATTTTTCTGAGTACCAAATAATGGCCCAAACATGGTGTGAATAAAACTCATTTTGTCAAAACAAATAAGTATAAAAAATAAACATTGGGTAATGTATATCATCCAATAAGATGATAAACATGGGTGTTAATTTAATAAATTAATACTTCTCATAAAATAAACCCACTAACAATTGAGTTCTAGATAGGCACTTAGGGTCAGCCAATCTGACTTTGTAATATTGTCTTATATTTCATTTAATTTCACAGAAACATTCTAACCATAACTATAACCCCAAAATTGTATAATACACAAAAATTAGAAAATATGTACCAACACTATAGAAAAGATAATAACCATTTACCTAATCATTTCAACCTCATTGGGTGTAATCAATAAATATAAGGATTATAACATAACTAATCACAAGCCTTATTTTTATGAATTTAAGAAAAACTAAGAATAATACATATATATATTAATTTTAGAATAATAATGTGTAGGACCTATATAAAATCATTTTTGTATAATAGGGAACACCACATAATAATATCTCATCTCAAGTAGTAAAGTTCAATTCATAAAAATTGTCATCAAATTCACATAACGTCCCATCACAATTATCAAATTAACACATAAGGTAATTATGATATTATTTAATTAATTTATTGATTCGAAATGATTCTATAACAATAAATCTCTAAAAATCACAATTTTTGGCAATTAATATTATTAATCTATTCATAAAAGAATTTTCAAAAACATCCAGGGGATCTAAAGTCAAAATGACCTTTTATCAATAAGGTCTAATGTTTTAACACCTATTATGTGGCTACATTTATTTTTATCAATTCCAAAAACCCCAATGGTATCAAATAGAAGGACTAAGATAGAAATTTATGAATAGTATGAAACAATCCAATTATATAGTTTCTATAGATAATGATTTAATATGATCTCACATATTTTTATATAGTAATAGATAATTGAAATAGATACATGATATATGTTTTAGATGTACCACATCAAAAACAATAAGGGGAAAGCAATACAAAAAATCCATAGAAAATATATGATATGTTATCTTTTTAATGACGCCATGAATTTTTCTACAACAAGCACACAAAATCCAAACTCATGATACCAGATGAGTTGATTCATGTATGTAAACATAGTTTGGTAAAAAACACTACTGATAGAAAATTTAAGGGATTAAATTGAAAGATAAATTACTACACATTAACATTATGCGACTTAGGCCATTGGAGGATTTAAAATTGGCTGGTCATGGGATATATGGTTTAAATACGGTCTTTAAACCCTATATCTCACAAATTTTATTTACACCAAAAAATACATCACCTAGAATTAATACCCACAAAAAACATAAGTTACATCATGAACATTTATTTTCCAACATAAAATTATGCCTTATGGACTTCCCCTAAAATGTTTACGGTATAAAAAATGGCATTTAAAAGGTAACCTTGTATGATAATTTTACTCTATAAAACCAAAAACAATTTCATAAGTATTATCTAGATCATTTAATTTTGTAAATATATATGAACTACCCAAATACAACCCCACTATTATACAAATTTTCATCGACGACTAAAATAATGAACAACCACACTCCCTATGATTAACCAAAAAAATAAAGAGATACATACCTAGGAAAACAAGATCATATTTCCTCCACACTATAGAACATCTTGTCCATAGGATACACTCCGATGAATCTTGATGGGTCTCGATAAAAATGTATGGAAAATTTGTTTTCATATCAGAATCCCTCTCTAAGTTATCCTATTAAATAATTATCATGCTTCAACTACAATCAAACTAAATGAACAATCCTTCCCTAGAGAGTTATCACATTATTTTCCATGATAATAATCATGTTTTTGTCAAAGGGAAAACAACATCTTGGTCAGTGTCATCAAATTTTATTATGTGATAAATTCATAGTGATATATATTATGTTGTGACATGTGAAGAACATAAGGAATTGATCTATATAAATGTAGAAGGGATTAATGGTATGCCACTCGACCATCCCTTTCCACTAGCTTAAAAATCTTGAAAATCATAGGCACTAGATTCTCATTCTTCCTGATATAGTGTTTACCTAACCTTGGAAACAGCCCATGTAAATCTAGTGTAGAGACCTCAAACACCAGAAGAAATCTCTAATGGTCACCATATGATGTTTGACTTTTCTACGTGGTCACCAAACACTATCTGATTAATTTAATATGGTCATATGTCTCCTATAAAAAATTTCCAATGACCAGAGACTCACATAACCCAATATAATAGAGTGTTTAATGAAATTATCTTATATAAAATTACTTGAAAGGATCCATTTGGATCGATGCCTTAAATTTATAATTATAGGTGAACTCTATGAGATTATAATAATTCTACCAATAACACTAAAAATATAATAAATAGAATGAAATCATATCCTCAAAAATCTAAATCGTTTATTCAAATTGGACATCATTTTGATGATGGTAGGATATACTCAAAAAAACTAGTTCTCCCAAATTCTTCTAAATACAGTGTAAAAAATGAGTACTGAAATGAGAATCATGATCTGACATGATAAACCTCAAAACATTGTGAAAAACAATTATCACATGTATTAACTACCCATATCGATGATAATAATTGTATCCCTATTAACAAATCCTTGGGAAATATTCATTAATTTATTAATGTTCAACCATATTGCCACATTTATTCTGGTTTCCCTGTGTAATCCTATCAACAAATCTATATTGAAATCATCCAACTTAAATTCTAAAATGGGTACACATTATAGAAACCCTAAAGGACTTTGATTCTCATCCTTTACCTATTTAAAAGTTAATCATATCTCCATGAATCAAACAATAACACTATTCCTCTTTGGACACTTGTATTTTCAATCGATATCCAGATACCTATTTTTTTAAAACATGATGTTCCACCCATTTATAAGTAGGAAACCCCCTTATACACGCCCCACAAAAAATTATTAGAACCCATACTCGGTCACATAGACTAAGAACATTGATTCTTCAAAGAGACCATAATAATTGTGGATGATCACAACATCAAAAATGATATTTATCATTCTATGTGTGTAATACCACTTTCCATTTAAAAAAATTGTGTCAGATGATTTATTAAGGTGGATTGAATATTGTTTCACAATTATTCTTGTTGTGATTAAATTTTTTGTTTTGAAATACCTTTTCAATTGGGGATTCTTCCAACATGAATTATTTATTTAATTAGAAACACCTAATTGTTATAATATCTATAATGGTCTATGGATATATTATCCAAAGTTTGGTGGTTGTTGAGGGATTTTAACAATGATGCTTAGGAAATCACATTAGTTTCATGGAAGGGTGATTTTTCTTATCACACCATTTTGGGTACAATTTTTTACAAGTTTGGAACTCATGTATAGATAGAAGCCATATTCTAGAATCACATATTAATGTTTAAAAAATTGCCTCCCTTCACATTTTCAATAAATCACATATAAATGATGAAGTAACCATCTCTAGGTATCAAGGGTTCTCCACCAATGGAACTATCTATATGAATATGAGTTTTTCCATAATGTGATCCAACGGTATATATCAAATTTTTTCCAAATCATTTCTCTTTTTTCACAATAATATATTATATAAAAGATCATGGTTTAAAGAATCACGATTGTGTCCTCTATAGTTTGTTTCAATACAAGGAGGTGGTCAGTGTTTTGATATCAATATCTAGCCTATAAGAGGGGATTCATACGCATCCTAGTGAATGGAATCAGAACCCATGCAGATCAATGAAACATAACATGATATTCCATACCTTCTACGGTCATATTACAATGAACTAGCCATGTATTTTAGTGCCATGCGGTGAAGATGTCCCATGAGAAGAATACCATCAATAGTTTCTATTGAAATTATGCATGACCTGTCATTTTAGGTTTATTAGGAAGGGAATTTCATCCTGTAATGATATTACCTACATTGGGAATTTGTCCCAATGAGGATCAGGTGAAAAGGACCTTGATGGAATATAGCCTCCCATGGGGGTGCCTGATATTACTGAGAATATATACCCATTATTATGATTAAAAGTTAACTTTTTTATTGTTAATCAATGGTAAGGATTCCTATGTATCTTGTGTATACATGAATCAAATCCCATGTAGTTTATAACGGGTAGGGCTTACTCCTATGGGGGAGGCCCATTGATTGTTTCATCAGAAATATAGCCCCCATAAGTTTTGTCTCATGGGGAATGTATCCCATTGAGAGTATGGTAATGTGTTTTGGTGATTACAACATGTTGGAGGCCCATTTTTGTCTGATGATCCTAATGATCTTATCACCAATGACCACTTATCCCATGTGAGTCATGCTTGGTGTGATAAATAAGAAGAAGTGTAAAATATGTCACATTGCACATTTTTTATCATCGACTATTGGATGATGGATAAGGTGTGGAAGGTAGGATATTCCTTGAGATAAAGTCTAGGGGATTTGGATTACCAGCTCTTGGTTTATGGTAGGTGGATATTAGGGTACAACACTATCCATTAGGAAAGGGAATGAAAATTTTTTACTCTCACTAATAGAAATGTGAAGGTCTCGAACACTTCTTTCCAGGATAATCATCCTATTAACAAGATAATAATGTATTGTAAAAATGATGAGGAACCAAAATAATGGGAGGTTAATGGCATGATTTCCTTTAACATGGGATTTCATGATCATGATAAATACATTCTAATGCATCTATTCATTGGGATAAATAGATCATGTGGTTGTGAGGGAGTCTCATTGATGTCATCCCTAGATTATGAAATTGGTAAAAGGGAGTCATTTTGAAGGTTTATAAAGGGTGAAACATGAGGAAATTTTTACAGTGAAGGAGGTCTATAAGGGTTTAATGGTAAATACCATAAGGATTCCTCCATTTGGTATATTATTCATGGTATGTGGGATGCAGACACTATAAAGGGGGATCTCCCAAAAATTGTATTAGTTCATGATAGATTTACTTCATGAGTGAAAATTGGCCCCTTTACTGACTACATGGATATTCCATCACCATGATATGGATATCCCTCTGTAGGTCGGGGCTTTTAGAAAAGTGTCCCTTTTATGTTTTTCTTTTTCCCCATGTGGTATGCGGTAAATGAATTATCGATCAAAATTATTCCTCCAAATATTTTATGTTATTTTCTTATTTACATATGTCCATAACATGTTTGTTCTTTTTTTCATGGAAAATTTATATGTTTTTATAAGATATTGAGTAACCATTTTCCTAAAAAGGATAGTAAATCACATCGAGTAACTCCTTCAATGCAGTAGGAAATAAATCTTTTACCTGGCTTGGTAAATTATTTTAATTTAAAGGGTATTTCGAAATATTCCTTGCACTATTATTGAAATGGTTTTTATTGGAGGGGGGGTATGGAACATACATCTCAATCAAAGTTAGTTGAGTGATGTTGAATTACCACCTCACCTTGAAAATGGTTTTTTTTCTAGAATTCCATGTAGAGTTGAAGCCCTGTATAGCTAGTGTAGTATAAAAAAGGGACTTGATTGTGTGAAATACTATAGTTTTTACTAATTTATTTCTTTATGAATTGTTTGTTAGATTTTATTTTGGATTTCCAAAATTCAAATAGCATTAGGATATTTCTTGAAAAAAATTCCAAGACCAATAAATGAACACCATAATAATGGTATCTGATTAACTTAAAGAAGGGGTAAATCCAATGAATAATTCAGGCTAGTATAATGCTTTGTAGTGTGTATATATACATAGAGGATCATCCATTTCTATATAAAGGTGTCCTGATGAACTAATTTGTCATATTCTAATTTATAGGTTCACTCTGACTTTCACAAATCTCTATTCATATATCCTAATCATCTTATTAGCTTTCTTTTCAATTCAACCCTTCAATACAGTAAAGAGTTACGAGTCATGAACTATTATTTCTTGAAAATAAATATCTAGCTTCATGGTAGAATTATTTATACATAGAATTGTGAAAATATGTATAGATTAATGAATATTATGTAGACCACATATTACACCATGAAATCCACATAATGATGGAATACTATACATAATTCAATACAATGATAAATTTACATCATCTTTTGATTCAATTGGATCTGATGACTTTTTCTGATCTAGTTTACTATGACTATGGGTCTTGATCAAAATCGGTTTCCTGGTTCAATTCCCAAATTTGTGAAGAGAATGGTTATCATGAAAAATAATGATGATGAACCCGAATGTTGTGTTAATAATTTTGAGGCTATCCTAATGAATCTTTTTTGATAAAGTATTAGGGTTATCCATTATTCAATACACTTACCCAAAAAACATCATCCTGGAAGATGATTCCCTATTTCCACTAGTTAATCAAAATCATTCGTACACATTTTTAAAAGTTTCTTCAGATCATGTTTAATTAAATATCTCTATTTAGGTCCACGTAATATGTGAATCACGTTAAGGAAATTTATTTATTTTTAATGAATCCTTACAGACTAAATGAAATGATCATAATAGAGAAATATCCCTATCGTCCCATATTAAAGGATACCTGTCCATTTTTAGTCTCTCATATGGTGATTCCATTAGAGGTTGGAGCTCAAATATAGATTTTTAGTCTTGTGGGAGTTTAACTAATTAATGGTCATGGGAGTTTTGGGTAAATTAGAATTCCATGGAATTTCATAAATTGTTTGAGGTTGTTGGTCATTACGGTGAAATTTGGATTTATAAATAGAAATTTATCCACCAGATGGGATATTTTGGAATTGATCATACAATGGTTTTTACATACAAACATCATCCACATACACTATGGTGAAATTGGGATACGTTTAGGGGATATCTACCAATTTGGATGAATTCCCCCCATTGATAATATTAATAATTAGATAGTTTTTATAATTAACACATTGGTAGACAATGAACAAATTTATTCATTAGGGAGAGACTTATTTATTGTGGTAGAAAAGTCTCTGGGTCTTCCCATTCAAATCCATTCACATATTCTATCCAGTGATTGGATTACAATATTCATGATATCTAAAGGGATGAGGAAGAATTTTTAACATACCAAGATTAAACCAAGCAAAAATTCATATATATTCTCCTTCTCTATTGTTCTGCCCGTGAGGTAGGTCAACATACAACATGGGGTTATAGGATCTGACCCGGTATATCTTCAAGAGATTTTTCTAGCTTGAATTTTCACCCCTTTTAGAGTCTATGTATCTTCCCATACCATAGTGATTATATGGATGATAGTATTCAAACATTGATTACAGTGGCCACATTGGAGGGGTATTCCTCATTGACCTATATATACCCACCATTTCATAAATTTAAAACATTATCATTATATACAAGAGGGAAGGTATCTACATCACCTTAGTGGTCCATTCCAATTATTATATATTTTGATAGTGGATCGTATTGAATTTTATAAGTATCGATATTCCTGAATAATCCCTCATTATATTTTTCATCCCAAACTACCCAAAATTTATATTTCTCACCCGATATCCCAAGGCATCGACATTTGTATTGAGCTACAAATGTTCCTTATCATTTTTTCATCTGTTCCTTATTTGAAAACTTTTGGATATGACGACCAAAATTTAAATTCATGATCTCATGGTTTCCAGATCTAAAGAGATTATACTAGACAAGTACAAATTAAATAACACCCATCCATGTTATAAAAGAAGTTTTTCTTTGATTTTTTAATGTTTTATGGAGATAAAAGGATCCCTTAATAAGGATGAAGGTTCCTCTGTGTGACGTTCCTGTTTTGGGTGTATTAAAAAACCCACATATTTTAATATTATGCATAGTCAAAACAATTGTATCCTTTAGATCCTAATTCTATTATCATTATCACACAATAGAGGGTTTTAGGGACATGATTTTCCCTTGAAATGAATTATGATTTGGGGAATGAATATGTCTGGATATGGTGCATTCATTTGGAAATGAATTTTCCATGAATGGGAAACTCCACTTCATAAATTATATTTTAATGTATTAAAGTGGTAATTTTGTTGCAATCGTGAATTTTCCTATAAGGGATCCCAAAAAATGTCTATAACCAAAATTTTGGATTAGTATTGTCTCCAAGAATGATGTAACATGCACAAATTAATTTTTTATAGTTGGGCATTAAATGGAGTTTCCATACATTGCTATATATCCCATAGAAATGATAATCAATCCATATACAGTTATAGAAAATGTTCTATAGTGTGGTAGGATACCATCACCATGAAAATAGATCCTCTTATTAATTTAGAAATGATAACAAACTTTTATATCATGTGATTGGGATTTAGACCATTTAGTTTATGTTCTTACGGCTTGAATATAAGATTTCTCTAATTTACGGGTGTGTAGATTTCCCGTGAACTAGTTTTTGGCGAAGTCTGCAATGAAAGTTAAATGGAGATAACCAACATAAGTATATAATCCAAATAATAGTATAAAATATCCTAGATTTATAGACACTTTATTTAAAATCATAGTGTTCAGACAACTAGTTATCTAGATTTTTAGGTCACAGAGCATTTAACCATGTTTTTCTATTTACGGTCAGGCACCCAAGACCGTCCATACCATTCAATGTCATTTCCTAGAAATGAATTGTATATTCTAGTTTTTTATGGACTTAAAAATAAAATCTATATTAATTTCCTAAAATATATAAGCTCACATGACTCATTCATAGTGTGAGAAAAATGGGAATTCAGGGAGTTATCAGGATTACGCCGATAATTAAATAAAGGGCTTCTTGTAGTGGATGCCACTTGATTATATATTTCATTATAATCCTTTCATGAATGTTCTACCATTAAAAATTTCAATGTGGAATATATTTAAACCATTATAATGAGTTTTGAGGATCTATAGAAAGGGTATATGATACATATGAAAGGAATTCCCATGAATAATGTTAGAAAAGTTGTTTTTTATATGATGTTGTCTGGGAATAGGGAGAAAAAATGATCATCTATTAATGAAGAAAGTTCATCTAGTTGACAAGAAATATTTAGGAGTATAATATAGATCTGAATTTAACCTAGTATTCATATTCGAAATAGAGGCAACCTTCAGGATCTAATTCTTTATCCCCAATATTTAGGGGTGACTTACAAGGATCCAAATTTCCTAAGTCATGGAGTGTGATGGTTGAATGCAAATTTCCGGAGCATGAAAGGTTCAATTATACTATGATTGATTATAAATAGGTATAATTTTTCTTACACAGACCAGACATGGGCATAAAGAAGGGAACATTTTCCATTAACAATATTTGGTAGATAATTGAATCACTTTTAGTCTCTCCTTTATATATTAAGTACATATATATGAGAATATAGATCATTTTTATCATAATATGGCTACACAGGGATGTAAAATCTAGGAATCAATATATACATAATTTAAATTATAATCAATCCACAAATATTTCTATGTAAAAGGTTCCCTGCATGGGCTGCACCATCTGTGGAGAGTGGGCCATCTTTTGTTTTTTTTAAGTGGGGCCTTAGATAAATGATACAACATACACTACATATCATGTTAAATAAATAATCAAGAAACATGTAGTTATAATTTATTTTTGTAATATTAATCCTTTTATAGTAATGGAGGACCTCTCCTATGATGGTCAGAATAATGTTCATTCTGATGATGTATGAAAGGGATGTAAACCGTGTAGTTAAAAATAGTGTGGAAAGAAGATGGGACACCGATTCAAGATTCATGTGATTGTTATGTCTATTACTAAAAATAAAAATAGGTTATGAGGTCCTACAATATACAAACGCCTTGGGAATGAGGTAAGCATGGTTTAAGGTCATGGTGCTTGGACTTTGATGTAACCTGACCATGAGAGGAAGACCATTCCAAGATTCTTAAGACCACATGAGATATTATTATTGAAATAAGAATGATACAGTGAGGTTTTCCCTTGTATCATTTTTATGATTAAAATAAATCCACTAATATAACTGACAAACATTTTTATTAGTCATTTTCTATAGAAAGACCAAATAAATACAAGGGTTCAGATTTGGGTAGAGGGTGCCTAAATCATGATGTCTAATATTATATGGAGAGTGTTCTTAGTGATTCATCCAAGGTATTTCTTCCTGGACCATTTTTCATTAATTTTTTTGTCCTATGAAAATGACCATCAGTTACATTAATGTCATGTCACGATGACTATTCTATGTAGTTTAACATTATAACATTAAGATTTGTATGTCATGGAAGGTGCAAAAATAAGATTTGGTGTGTGGTTTATTCATTAAAAGAACCTTTATTATTGGATAGACATATTATGTGAGGTATCCCAGGCTCATTTCTAATGGTTTCATTGGGGTTTCCATCGTGAAATTTGATTCTTGGAACCTAAGGTATGACATTATTTAGATTTATGTGATGAAGATATTATCGTATAGTTTTATATATTATGACCTGTATAGTATGGGTAGTTCCTTTTATGGTCAATCAATTACGAAAATTTTTCAATCATTTTAACATTCTTTCACAATGAACACTCCATTAATTTTAATGTCATGGGATATGGATGATATCATTTTCATTAATAACATGATATATTTATCGAGAACCCATATATTGGTGGGGGAATTGTATGCTCACTATCCATAGTATTAAATGAAGATACACCCTTGAAATAGAACTTATTGATGAAAAAATCCCTTCCAAATTTGGTTCTTATTTTAGAGGTTTCATCCCAGGAATCATCAGAGTCCTAAGTGAAAAAACTAGTTCTCATTCAAGGAATTAGTGAAATTGAAAATTATTAATGATTGATCTTGCACTTTGTTTATTGTGTTACTCTAAGTGATTATGGTTATGATTTAATTTCTCAAAAATAATTTTCAAATTTTCTAATAACTTTTTCGAATTCTCATCTAATGAAATTGATCTAAAATTAAATTTCCTAGTGAAGACAATTTAACTTAAATGAAAAACATTTATTATGTCCTATATAAAAGTGGATACATGGTTTCATGTGTTGTGGTAAAAGTTATAATTTTTAATTCCAAAATGAATTTTAATATTTTATGGTATGATAGTACTTATCTTTTCCTTATTTTTTATGAATGTTTAATAGAGTTTTATTGAAGGCCTCTACCTATCTATTTTCAAATGCCTGATATCTAGATAAATATAAGGATTCACTGTTATACTCCTAATTCAACCTATTTAATTTATTATAATTATTGTTTATTCCATTTCCTAGAATACTGTGTGTGGAACACCAAATTTGGTAATGATATTGGACTTTACAGAACTGATGGTATACTTCATCATAACTTCTTGAATCGGTATAGGCTCAGCCCATTTAGAAACGATGTCTAAAGTAGAACGTATGTAAACAGTTTGGTTATAGTGGGAGGGTACGACCCCCTGACATATAACCACCCACAGAGAGAATGGCCATGATTATTTGGAAGTGTAAAATAACTCTAGGTGTTGATGAATAAAATTTAAATGCACTACACAAGGATGAAACCTTTTGGCGAATTGTGTATAGTCATATGTCATAAAAGGCCAAAAATACACAGGACTGTAGGATTAGTGATAATTATTTGTTAAAGTAATATAGTAACTACTCTCCATATCCTAAAGTTCCTTTATAATGAGAATAATTTCTTAACTATCTATGAATCTGAGGAGAACTTCCTCAAAGCATCATTTATAATGGACATTCAGATGACATGGGATATCATAAATGATGAATTTGACCACCCAACATTATATTTTCTCATTTATATATATCTCTAATGGTGTAGTCCTATATTGGAGGTTGTACAAGATAAGATTTATTAATACATTATAAATATTGTCTAGTTCAAGGGTGAGATTAACCTTATAAATCTCTTATATGCTACTCTGTAAAAATTGTGATACTATTCTCTGATTTGAAATGACTATAAATGAATCCCCTATATTTTTATCTTCAAAATTTTTAGCTACATTTTGTCAAATGTCATCCCAAGTTTTCTTCAAGTGTATCATATGAGTAAATGTTGGATTCGAGGGGAATTTTTCATGAATTATTAGACGTAGTCATGAAGGTGGAAAACATTTTCTATTATGATATAATATTAACTATTTACATTCTTAATTACTAGGTATGAATCCCCTTTAATTTATATTTGATCCATAAGTAGTTTTCACCACCAATCTAGTCCTATAATGATGTCTTGGTACTCCACATCGTCTTTGGTGCAACCTTCCAAAAAAGGAATGTATAATATAGGGGTGATGTTGCAGGATAAATAAGACTGAAACCCAAGATGAATCTTTCAAGCCTAGGTCATTCCATCCTTTTTCTTCGTCAGCTTCTATACATAATATCAGAATACATCTCTAATTTCATGGTAGAGTCTCGAACAGTGATATTTCATTCATCTTGTATTTCACCATTGTCCAACATTTCATATTATGGGGGATTCTATACAAGGAAAACATCTAAATCTATCCCCTTTAATTCCATATTTGTTATTAACCAAATGTTTTACTAATAAAATATGAACAAACCCCTTGAAAAACACTTAGTCAAAATAGGGAGCTTTAGGATATATTTGGTAGGATTAGTTTTTGAGAAAAAATAGACCTTATGGTGCAATTTGTAGTTCGTAAGTTTATGAACTGAAAAGATTAATTCTATATATTACTTCTTAGTATCTGAATAATGATTCTCATTATTTATCATGGTTATATTGAGATATATATACATTTTAAATAATCAGTGTAATTATTTGGTATATATAATGCACCCAATGAACTCTCTAAAGATGTCATATACCAAAGAAGTGGTCTTCCTTCAAAAGGCGTCATCATCATTGGTGGACGCAACATATATTTCTTAACAGTACCCAAAAATTATAATTTTTCATAAATCCACTAATATGTAACCCCCTATCATAAAAATAGTTATCTAAATACACTTTCTCATATTATTTTCTATAAAATGTTGACTATATGCATGGTGTACATACTATCCTCTCAACCTATTGAGGAATAGAGGTGGTGATAGGTCATGGATAGCCTTGGATATCTCAAGATAAAATTTTATAATGTGATGGAATACAAGAAATTTGAAAATCATTCCCAATGTAACACCAAAATAACACTTCTGAGGTTCATATTTAGGATATACTACCATAATGTATTGAAGTATTCACAATGTGCAAAACATGGTTAGAATTTTGTAATGATTTTACCAATATATCACTGATGTAGAACATGAAATTCATAACCAAAAATGATTTGATGATATTTTTTATGAATAATTTTTATGTACTTCTAAAATTCATCAGTCCCAAGGGAATTACCTGATTGGAATATACTTCATAGGGTTCCCTGGAGTCAGTGAATTATTAATCTTTAGGGGATATTAATATTTTCTTATATCATGAATTACCATCAATGAAGGATAGTGAATAGTATAAAATAGGCACATAAATTGGAAGTGCATTTGTAAAAATTGGTAGGGAATAATTTGTATAGTGTCAATTTTGATTTATGAATTTGACGAACACAATGATTTTCCTATTATTCATCTTCACTATGAAAACATTGGTGAGATAATTAATGTAATGGATTTACATAATTAATTTGGATCTTATTATTTTATCAACCTCATATTCAACATTGGATGAATTAGTTGAATTTGATCTTTTGGTTATCTACTTATAACCACAATGATCTTATGGAAGACCAATGTGGTGGTGGACACATCAGAATCAAGCGATGAAATTTACATGTAATACAAGTTGAACAAATTTCATTGATAAATTATATAAGATGAATGTTCTTATTTTTTATCAGGGGTTATGGTTACACTAATTATTATCATTCATGGAACCTCCACCATACAAACATTTTTTTACTAGAGTTTCTCAACGGTGGTAGAGACACATTTCTCAAATATAGAGGTGACTCTTTGAGATCATCTTCATATTCCTTCTCTTGGTCCACTTCCTCATTTACCTATTTCTCTTCTTATTCTTATTTCTCATCCTCTTCCTATTTATTTTCCACTTCCTCTTCCCCTATGTCGATGACATGATCGATGGGTGATGAAGTGTAATCTTTATAGTTATTAGAGAAATTAATATTATGATTACTTGAGGAATAAATATTTCTCATTTTAGTGGTTATGTAACATTTACCTCATTTTATACTTCGATTTACAAGATTTAAAAATGTTCATAGGATAAAAAAAGGTATTTTTCTAATTAAACATAGCCAGTGATTTGATGATCATAGAGGTTTTCAATGTTATAGGGTTCATCTGACATGGATGATGTCAAACAGTTGATGATCTAACAACTAATTTTGAACTCTCAGTATCAATCGTATTCATGGGTACCACATATTCATCATTTATATCAATAAATTGATTATTTGATATTATTATTACACCATTTCTTTAGTAAACTGAGAAATATCATCAGTCATGGGTTGTTTCCCCTCCCTCCAGAAAAATCATATATCAATGTTTTGATATTCACAAGACTCAAACAGAGATGTATCACTATGTAATTTTCAATTTGATAAATTATATAACATTTTATTCACTTATGTTACAAAAAATGGTTCAAAACTGATAGTGGAACTATGGACTTCCTATAAGTTCATTCAAGGATTTACCCTATTGGATTACTATGAATCTATAATTAAACACGAGGTCCCCAAACTGTATCATGATCTTGTCCAGAACAATGGGGGTTTTACTCCCTTATCGTATCACTAAATTTTAAACATATATGGGGGAAATTTATCTTTTCTATAGCCCAAAATTAAATCATTTACATTGAATGAGGCTGAATCCGGATCTATTATCAATTAATGAATGTTGGATTTCAATCTCATACAATTTTCCATATATGTACAAGGGTCTATTTTGTCCTTATATAATATATATCCCACTTGGTGAAATAGACACCTACATGGTTCTCTATAGGGTCGAACTCTGTAAAACATACTTCATCAATGGTGACACCATCTTTGAAAAAATGAGGTCATTGTAAGTCTAACACAAGGGCATCCCTGAAATCCATTGATAAATTTAGAGCATCCAAAATTAAGATCACAGTTGTAACTACATCCAACAATTATACGATGTAACATTCATGATAAATAGGTCTATATTTCCCCAAGGGGGATTCTCCCTAGTTCTCTCACTAGGAGATTATGTTCGTATAGTAGAGAAGTAATGTTGACGAATCGAGGTTTAGAGAATTTCTCCTCTTATTGCTTTAGGTTGGTCTGGACCTCTGATAAAATATGTTTTATTGGATATTTTTTTAAATGAATAACCTAATTTCTTCACATTATATTTAATATATTTACATATATAAATTTTGGGATTTGATAATTGATTTTCAAATTTTCTTCATATTTTAGTTTTAAGCATTTAAAGTGAACTTTAGTATTTTTTTCGAAAATAGTTTTCATTAGAAAAATCAGACATGATTTTTTGTGATGTAGTTAGTAACTAAATGGGATACAACATTCATATAGATCATCAATACTAAATCATAAATTTAATTGGTGTAAATTTTTTATGAATTCTAAAATAGACTACACTCTCAAGATTAAACACTACTAAAATAGTTCAGTCGTATATTCAACATATGGACATGCACTAGGATAATGTTTTGATAGTATAAAGAGGTAATGTTTTTGAAATATCATCATTCGTGAAGAAAAAGAGTTTCATGACTCTTTTGGGTGAATAATTCAGTGAAATTTGGAACAAAAATTGGGGCCAATTCCCCATTAATAATTTAAAATTCATGAACCCTATCCCACCCTAAACTCTATAAATTTCTGTTATTATCATTTTGAGTTGGTTGGACATGAATAAGAATATTTTTTAGCGGGATGTGTTTTAACTCCCTTCCTCTAATAATACAAATAGGGATTTATGTTGATGAAAAGATCCCTTCATTGAGCCTTCTTCTTCTTTATCATTCTGTAATGTTTGTGTTTTCATGATAATTATATTATTTTCCCTTCTATTTTAGTATGTTTTCTTCAATTTTATTCTTCCCTAGTAAAACAATTTTTTTGTAAATCAGTAGTATAAATGTGATGGTTTTTATACGCTTTCTAAACCTCTTCACATGAAAAATGTTTTTATGATTACCACAACACCAACAAAATTGTATTTATTCATAGTAAGTGATCAAATTCTCACCTTCTTCACTTATTTTTTTTGAATATCTAAGATATTTAAATTCACATAATATGATCCTTGAATTAATTTTCTATTTAAAATTAATTTATGTAATCAAATGAAAAATTAACACAAATCTAATGAGGTCGAGTAATGTGTGTATTTTTATAGTGTGATCATAATCAGTAAAATAAAACAACAAGGGATCAATTTGTAGTGTAAAAATACAACCATAAAACTCAATTCATACTAATTGAATGAGCATATATGTTCCCAAACTTACCACTAATCAAAATAAAGACTTATAATGGAAATCATATAACGGTACTATGATTTCATATTTCGAAGTTATCTTGGGGTTTAAATAACTTATTATTCATGGTTATGTTAATCGATGTAGGGTTTGAGGGCTAACAAATCTAGGGATCATAATTAGATGGGGTTTAATATAAATTAAAAATATTAATAAGTATGTGAATATTTATATTTTTATTAATTATTCCTTTTAAAAATAATTTATAAATAAAACATATTCTCATTCTATTTTCGTAATATCATTTAAAAAATAAATAAAATCTTCATTCAAAAAACTTCATCATTATCTACATACATCAAACCCCCCATACTTCAATTTGGGGTATTTATTTTCAATTTACCATCTCAATACCTTTATGATTTTTTTTAATTTCCTCATATTTGATAGAAAATCCAAGTCAGCCACCCTGAGTCACCTATGTACTAAAAAAAACCACACATCATTTCAAGTTAATGTGGACAGAGCTGCACTCAGAACGTCGGGATTTTCAGGATGTTGTGGTTTTGTTCCCACACACTATGGTTTTTTCAAAGGGTGTTTACATCATTATATCTGTAAATGTACCACATATAAAGATGAATTGTGGTCCATTATTTTTGCAGTGAATCATGCTATCTTCCAGAATTAGAATTTTATGAGGGTTGAATCTCATTTTGATATTGTTTTCAATTCCCTCAAATAATGAAATCTGGATTTACCATGGAGGTTCATACGTCATTGGATTGGATGCCTAAATTGAATTATGTGCCTTAACCTTGTAGTGACATATGTCTACAGTGAGGCCAATGAGGTTTTTGATTCTTTTTCAAAGAGAGATATCATATAGATGAGTAACAGGTGGTCTTTCAGGATACCTGACCACTATGCTATATTGGTGGAGGATGACATGAGGGGAGTGGGGAACTCTCATATTTTTTAAAAACCCTTGTAATTCTTCTCATGTACTTTTAATTTTAATTATTAATTTATAAGGCTCGCATTCATGGGCCTTGGGCTTTCCTGGTTATGACATAAAATAAACCCAAGGATCACAATGATATTTACCGAAAAATAGAACCCATCATTAGTGATAAAATCTTTTCTTCTCAAACTCTGGGAAGTTTCATCATTCACCATGTTTGGGATTTACTCCATTATGGGATCATTGAAATTGGAAGTACTTCTAAATCAAAAATAAAACAAAACCAAATGATGAAAATGGTAACAATGAACATAATAGAAAAATTTGATAATTGGATTCCCTAGTCATTAACTATAATTCAAATTGTATTGGATACCCAAATGTTGATTTAGATTTTAAACTAAAATAAATGGTAAATTCACCTTTATATAAAATTTAATTGTTTACAAAATGAGGATCCAAACAAACAACATTAATAATTAATTTTTTTCTTCTCATCCTTGAAACTAAGAAATTTCTTTTAATATCATTTCAAACTAATGGACTCCCCATTCTCAATATGGGGAACTAAAAAATATTGGACGAATTATTTATAACATAAATGATTAACATTTTGGTATGATTTGAAATGATTTTTCATGAAGAGAATTTTTTATCATCAATGACCAATTCCTTTTGAAAATATATCAAAGTAATCAATCATTCCAAAGGTTAGTTAATGTATTAGTCTTCGGAGATATTTTAGAAATTGTATCCCTATTTAAAGCATTTCCAAATTAGTGAAAAAGTAATCATCTAATACTTCTATGAGGGCATCTCACCTAGGGGGATCAATATGGTAGATGATGTGGATAGAGGGAAATTCAATGAAAGAACACTAGAATATTCATATGTATAGATCAATAATATGAAACAAAATTCTAAACAATTTTTTGATTTAGGTACACCACAAGTTAGAGGAGTACGTCATGTATGTCTATCATTTCATGAAATTCATTCAATTCATTAAATGTTGGAAATATTGTCCACTACGGTGAGATACATTTAATTGGATCAAAATGCATCCAGATACACTCCAATGAAATTATCATATTTAGAAAAAACAATTTTTTAAAATAGATATTATTTTATAATTTGATTTTTCAAAATTATCCAATGGTTAATTTTTTTATAATCTTATAAAACATCGAATATTTTGTGGGAAAATTAAATATTATATGTTTTATGACATAATAATAGCATAAAAGATAAGTAATAAATACAATAAAGGTAACCCATTAAAAATTATTTACAAATCAAAATAATCTATTTTTTAATTTATTTTATTAATTTTAAAAACATATAATGATTCTCTAAAACATATAATATATTTTCATGTTAGAGAAATATTTATGAACATGACTCAATTCCACATCATTAATGGGATTAATTATAGGTTTTTCTTTCTTACATAAATAATGTTAAAAAACATTGTTATTTGGAAAAACCCATTGTTAAAACCCCATGGGATGGTTTGTGGTTTTGATCATTTTTTTTACATAGAGTCCAATACCTATGTTCAGAAATTAAAAAATAAATATCTTCTATTTTTCTATAGATTCCCAACAAACCTCCCATTATGCCTCACTAAAACCCATTTATCATTATGTTCATATCCATATTACTCTATAAATTCTTTCCAATGTCTTCTAAATATCCTAATAATCTCATCCTGAGAATTTAGATTCAACCTCTCAAGTAAAATATACTCTTCCTCTTCCTATTTATTAAAGAACATTATTTGTATTAAGCCTTTATATTTAAAACTTTTCTTCTTATAATGTTTTTTTACAAATCAATATAAATTTATTATGCTGAAAAAGTAATGATATACCACTTTTCACTATAATTAAACCCTTCCATGAACCTTTATGTCCACTTGTTATGCTATTGAAATTACGTTTTTGTTTTCCAAACCTAACTTTTGGGTTGTGAATACCCATAATAATTTCCACCAAAGTGTATCCACCTAGTTTTTCATATGATTAGTTTATTATGTACATCCATATTAATATCCCACTCTTTAATCATGGGATTAAATGTGATGAAATAAATTCATATGTTGTATGATCTATGTGGCACAAAATGACAGATACAGAATACAAATGTAACGGGTGGGCCTGGAATTATGTATCCCTTTAACACACGGAATATTGATTTTATCTCTTGAGATACAATGTGTGGTTCATAAAAAATTATCATAGGCACTTTATTTTATTAATTTCATAGGGGTTATCCTTCAATTCTTCTCAAGATGTAATGTTTTATATTATTATCACATCAATACGATGCCTTGAAATTATCATCTTATTTCAGTATTTTATGCTCATGATTATCATTATCACCCTTGTAGGTCAACATGTAATGTTTTTTGACTCACATGTGACACTTTACCTTCTGATATTATTTGATTATTCTCCTTCTAGGGATTATAGCTCACTCCTTTCTACGGTACATCTCTAGGTCATCTCATGCAATGTTAAAAGATCAATTGAATGTAAGGTAATATTATAAAGATTTAAATAATTCCATCTTATTGGTTTATGTGTTTAATTACCCAAATAGAATAAACCTATTTATATTTTAGGACTATATTAAGTGTATCTTTATGTTATAAATTATTAAATAATGTTTGTTAAATATATGGTTTTTCATACTTCGTTTTAGAGAAAGGACTTGATATTTTTTCAGTAATGATTAGAAAGCCGCAGTGAAAATCCAAAGGATAAGAATAAACATAGGAAAAAATCGCAAAATTTTGGGAAAGAGTAATGGTTTTAGTTTTTTGAAAATATACATTCTGGTCTACATACTAAATTTTTTTTGAGACTATATAACATACATACATAGAGGTAATAACCCTAAAATGGCTCATTGGGTGTTAAATCAACCAGTAACTCATGCATGATAAGGTGTCCTCAGACTACACATCATATCAATCACTCCTAGGGGATATTCTTTGGTTAATCACAATATTTTTATGAATCATTATAATGGGAATGAAAATTCATAAAAAATTTAATTTTAGAAAATTGACCATGGATGAAAATAGATTGAGTCCTAGAAATACGTATGTTAAATAATACATGTCATTTATGGATTATCCCTTCAATATTCATAGTTACATTTATATATATTTAATAGTTTGAAAATTAACATCCATAAGACTATTCATATTGAACTAGATGATTATAAATAGAATCAATTTTTTGGAAGGAACACTTATTATCCAGAAATGAAAATTAAATTTCTTCTGTGACTATGGTTATAAACATTAATTCATACCACAAAAATTTAAAATAAGTATTTAAACCTCAAAACAAGGATTTTGAGTTATGCAGGATGATAAAAAATGGGTAAATTATAGTATCCAAGTCATATAATATATCACCTATCAATATTTATAGTTTTAATTTCCTAAAGAACCTTTATATACTCCGTTTATAAGAATTAATGTTTACTTTTTGTATTCATTGGCTTTCATTATATAAATTCATCATAAATTTCATAGAGAAGGAAATGACCACTACTTCATGAATTTACCTATCATTCTATACAATTTAAAGGAGGTGGATGAATCTCTTAAGAATCATAATCTTAATCATGGATATTATTTCCTTTCGAGAATGAAATATATCTATAATGTTTGATACTAAGGAAAATATAATCCTTGATGAAATTCTAATTGTAAGTGAATATGATTATGTGTTTCCCAAATAATTAAATGGTATTCCTATTATCTGATAGGTTATGTTCTCAGTAAAACTTATACCTAGATAGTTTCCAATATCCAAGACTCCTTATAGAATATCTACAATTAAAATTTAAGAACTAATGATGAAACTATAATAGAATCTGGAAAAAGGGTTTATGTTCCCATGTTCTTAACCATGGAGTGAACTAGTCTGTTTCATCTATATTATGGATGGGTCAATGTCCCATTGAAATGATTATCATGTTCTCAAATATATCATGATAAATAACAAGTATCATATGACATGGATTTATAACATGTTCGATCAACTGCATGGATCCCAATACAAATTTAGTTAGAATCTTTAGTTAGTATATAATGTTTACGAAGGAGGATTTCCCCAATAATACATTCCATACATGTTATGGGATATATGATTTTAATTAATTCCATTTGGACTCACTAATTCTCTATATATCTTCAAATACATAAAAAATATAGTCTTTACAATCTACCTCAATAATGTTTTTTTAGTCCTTATATATGATATGTTTATCTACTCCAAAATTATGTAAGGGCCTTAAGAGCCTTTGGATTTCTTGATAAAGTCATAATGAAAGTTAATATTTTTTAATGTATAGTAAATGTGAGTTTTAGATATAGAATGTAACATTCATATGGCATGTTATTAACAAAAAATGGATATACGTTGCTCCATTAATGATAGAGGCATATGAAGGATAACCAAGACCAATATTTCTGAGGGATATCTATAATTTCCATGGATAATATGGGTATTATCATTGATTTTATATAAACAACTGTTGATTTTAAAACTCACTAATAAATATAATGTTTAATGGATTTAAATTTTTTTATACTGATGAATGTGGGTGGAGATTTAAAGAATTAATGATAAAGTTAATCACTTAACCTATTCTCATATTACCCATTAGAAGGGAATTATTTTTTATCAACAACAATGTGACCAGAAATGGATTGGGATTTGGACTCCTAAAAAATGATTAATTGATAGACTCTACCTCCCAAAAATGTAATATTAATGATTTAAAAAACCTGACATATTATCTCGAATATGATTTAGTGATCTTCGCATAAAATATTTGAGTACATCGTCTCAATAGGGAAAAGTGTCACATATATACCAATCATAAAATCCCTAATTATATATTCATACAAATGGATATCAATTTTATCAAATGAAGATGGCCAGAGATGAAAAATTATTATTATTTTTCAATCCATTTTCATCTTGGGAAGGTGAACATAGTGGTAGATTATCTATGTAGAAAGGATCATGCAACCATGTCCTTGTTAAGGATTGAATGATATACAATCTATTTATACATTCAACGAATGGGCATGGGAATCATTCAAAGAGTATAATCATACCATACTTAAATAAATTATCAACTATCGATTTTTCTAATAATAAAGGAGGCTTGCCAATATAATGAGAAGCTAAAAAGGAATGTAGAAAATATTCTAGAGTGAAACATTATTAAATGTGGATTTATAATGCTTGGGACAAAGATATATGTCCAATGAGAACTAGAAAAAATAGGGATATTCTGGATTATGTGCATAGCTCATAAATCTCAATTATTTGAGGAAGCTCTAAAATATTAATTAAAACTTTTGGTGGGATAACATGAAGAGGGATAAATTATAATTTGTATATTAATGAATGGTATTTGATAAATTCTACGTTGATTGATATAATTATAAAGAGAGGATTAAAAAATATTCATCTCAGTATTTAAAAGTTAAAACGTACCATATATTTTATCATAAGAATTCCTAGAACATATAAAGGAAATAAAAACATTTACGATGAATTCAAACACTTTATAATGCAAGTGAATTTCATTATTGTCAAGGATGATCTCACTCTTAACAAAATATCAATTATATATGTCGGATTATTGGTAATACTACATGGAGTAACAATATTAATTGCAACTATTTGTGATCTAGTTTTTTATTAGTGGTTCTATAGAAGCATTAAACAAGATCTGGTTATAAAGATATGTTTCAGTACTGCTTATCACACTAAGACATATGGTCAGTATGAGATACCCATTCAGGATCTAGATTATTTGATTAGATATTATTAAATGGTTATAAAATGATATTTGGAATAGAACCTTCACCTAATGAAGTTCCCATATAAAATTCATTTCCCTTCTAAAATTAAAATGGATCTTTTTCTGGCACAATATTAGAGGGGTGTCAAAATCCCACATGTTCGGATGAAGTTGGAGAGTAGAAAATTATAGGAATTTATCTTTTCCAAGAGATGAAAAATAGTTTTTTACCATTCATAATCATGTGAAATAAGTAAATGTAATATTGAAATTTTTTTATAAAATCATGGAAAAGAACATGAATTTGAGGTCAGAGATAAATTGTTCCTTCGTATATCAGCATGGAACAAAGTCATGAGGTTTGGGAAGAATGGAAAATTTTTTCTAATATAAATTATCCCCTATGAGATCATTGATCACATTTCTACCATGTTATATCTAATATAATCGCCACCCAACCAATAATAAGTATATAAGTTTTACCATGTCTCTCTCTTATGTATGTACATGCTACCCCCCCCCCCCAACATGTATTGAAACCTAAGGTGGTACCATTGAAGACTGATCATTCATATGAGGATCAAAAAAGAAGATCAAATATCATAGATACAGAGTTCTATGAAATAATTAAACTCTCTTAGTCAATGTACTATTTCAAAACCATTTGTTTGAGGAGGAAACATGTGTACTAGATGTGGTGATGTAACAGAAGTACCCGCATCTCTTTTATTGTTGGAAATGAATATTTAGGTGTAAAATTTATAAAGGGGGATGAATATAATGACCAAATTTTTTAAAATTAAATTCCATTATGAATAAAAAAATACTTACTTAGTTATGTAGTTATATAAAAAAATTCACTATATTTAATTTGTTATGTTGGACCTTTATAAATTATAGACATAATTTGATTGTTCGGATTAAAACACCATTAATCATCATAAACATGGATAATATAGTCATTATATAGTGACCATTAAAATTATAATATCTCAACGGCTATAATAATGTATAACTGATATAGAATGAAGAAATTCTGGACCCAACTAAAAATATCATATCCTATGAATACCACTTATTAGAGCTTCTGAGGAAGATAGAATCACTGGGATTTCTCCATGACGAATACCAAACTGAAATTCATCAACTAAAACTTTATTGAAACCATTTATAGGACATGTTTGATAATATCACGACCACATCCCAAAAAATGGTCACTAGACCACCCAAATAAGTTACCACCATCACACACCACACCCATAAGGAATATTCTGGTTTAATAAGGGGATGTATTGTTAGAAGGTTTTTGAGTATGATATACTCTATAATACCAAATTTAGGATTGAAAATATAATTATGAGATTCTCAAATACAAGAGGGTGGTGAAATGTATATTTTAAAAAATCCTTAAGGAAATTTTGCATAACCAAAATTCACAACACCTCTATGTTCTAAAAACATGCTTGATTCTGGAAAATTGATTTCAGAAATGAAGCTTAACAAAAGTTCACACCAACTAAATATCTACCATAAAGCGTATAGAATCTAACTAAATCAGAGTATAAGTAAAGAAGTATAAGAAAGTTATACTTTCCTTAACAATACAAAATGCATAGCAGAAAACAAAGTAGTAACACTACGAGTAAAGAAAAATAACTCTTTTAACCCAAATAGAAGGGTATCCAACAAACTTGGATAAGAGGTCCCTTGATTTATTTTTTCAAAAAATTATGTCTTACCCACAATAGGGTAAACCCTCGATACGAAGATCATAGTCTGTCTTTCTATCCCCGCAAGCACTCAACTCTCAGGAAGTTGGCACCTCTTTCTTCCTATCCCCGAAAGACCTCAGCTATCAGGTAGTCGGCGCCTCTGTCTTCCTATCCCCGGAAGCCCTTGATTGTACATAGCAACAATTGGAGTCGCACGAAGCAAGTCTACACAAAGCAAATTTTGAACAAGCAATTCAAACTTTTGGAACGAAGCTTGAGTGTTTATAAGAGCCTCTCTCTCTAGAAATCACTTCAACAACATGTAAGCACAGATGTCAAAGATGTTTTCCAGTGTTGTCAAGTGTTCTTCTCTTTTCAAATGAGCCCCTATTTATAGGCTCATCTCAAACGGTTAGACCCCTCCTCCAATGGTCATATTCATCCTTGAATTTCGGAGGGACCTGTACACGTGTCACTCAAACAACAGTTAGTTGATAACGGAAGGCACGGCATCGTTTTATAATAGAACAAGTGAATGAATAACTAAAACTAATATTCAGAATGAATAAAATGAATGTTTGTAGTGTTGAATGTTTAATGTTCTAAGTCTAAACAGAAAATGAATTTGGAGTCTATAATAAATAGATATTCGGATTCTGTTTTGTAGGCGAATTTTGAGTCGAACTTCATACAAGTTCGTATCCATAATTCATAACCAAAATTCACAATCAAAATTTGTAATGAGAATTTGAAATCAGAAGTCGTCATCATAATTTTTAATGAGAATTCTTAATCAGAATTCATCATCAGAATAGGTAATGAGAGTTCGTAATTAGAATTCGTCATCAGAATTCGTAATGAGAATTCATAATCAAAATTTTTCATCAGAATTCTTAATGAGAATTTGAAATCCAAATTCATCATCATATTTCATAATGAGAATTTGTAATCATAATTCTTCATCAGAATTCGTAATGAGAACGCGTAATCAGAATTATTCACTAGAATTCGTGATGAGAATTCGTAATCAGAATTCATCATCAGAATTCGTAATGAGAATTCGTAATGAGAATTCGTAATTAGAATTCATCATCAGAATTCTTAATGATAATTCGTAATTAGAATTCATCATCATAATTCATTTTTAGAACTTTATATAAGTTCGTAATTAGAATTCAGATTTGAACTTCATAAATTTCGTAACAGGGAATTCAGAGTAGAACTTCATAAAAGTTCGTAACAGGAATTCAGATCCTAAAACAGAATGCTTCATATCTAAGTATTATATGATTCTGAGGTTTTATATATGAATCTAATTTTTATACTTAAGAAAAATATTGATATGAACAATGAAAACAAACTAGGGGTTGATTTTATTGGGTAGATAAATTTTCCTTATAGAAGAAAAATATAGGGTAAAAAAAGATTTGTTTAAGGATAAGGTGTTTGTGATTTCCAAACAAAGAAGGAATGGAAATGTCATAAGGAAAACCTTATTGACTCAACAATCTCCCCCTTTTTTGAAAGCACAAACATCCTTTAGAAAAAGAATATAAGGTCTTATAAAAAGATTTTCTAGACTTAAAAATAAATCGTATCTCCCATTTTTCATGGACAATGGTGAATACGACTAACTCCCCCTTAGGCTTTGGAACACTAAGGATTGTATTCTAGATTTCTGGAATGGGATTTTTATTATGAATATGGAATTCTTTGTAATGAACACTCCATATTAGATAAAATCCCCCTAAATTAGGGATACTTCTTCACTTATACATTTTTCTTTCTCCTTTTTATAATTATTTTTCCTTCTCCCCCTTTTATAATTCATTTTCCTTCTCCCCCTTTGTGATTTTCAAAAAGATTTTTAGGGAAAGGAAAATAATAAGGTACCTAAAATATTTATACAAAATAACACAAAAGACAAGAAACAAGAGTTTTCATTATGGTTGAAAGTATTAGTAAAATAAAAAAACAAATACAACAAAAGATCAGATTAGGTCTATTTGCCTTCTTCTTATTTGGGGATTAGCTTATTCAGAAGGGTTTTTAGCTTCTTTAACTCTTTGTTGTCCCCCTTAGCTTTCTTTTTCTAACACTTTAATCCTGTCATCTAGAGCCTTCAGAGCCTCAAACTGAGCCTTTAGAACTTCATCCTGCTTTACAAGATTTTCATCGATCTCAATTTGGAGATCTCTTTCTGCCTTCCAGTTTTGAGCAACATAGTTAAGCTTCCGATTCAGATCCTTCACCTGTTGATTCCGATTATTTTTCTCTACGGTCAGCTTTTCCTGAAAACAAATTGTAAAATCCTTGATCTTGGAATCTTCGGTATCAAAAGCCTCTTTTACATCCTCTTTAAATACATCAATCTCACCCATATGTTTGATGATATTCTTTGACCAAGTGGTAATTTTATTTCAAGACTTCATGGGAGCTTCTTAGCCTATAAGAAACGTTTTGAAATCCGATTCTATCTTTACACACTTTTCCATCAACATGGACACTGAATCCGACTTCTGATTAAGAGTGTGTTGGAGCATCTGGCATCTAGAATCTATGCTTCTAAAAGTTACAATAGAACCAACTAGATTCTTAAAAGATTGATCCACAAAATCATGACCAAGTAAAGATGACTCTGAATCCAAGACATTACTTGGTGAGAGTGGGTTTTTAAGCTCAACAAGCTTCCTTTTTGATGTTCCTTTGACTTCCTTCCTCTTCACTACAGATTTTCTTTGAGAATAAACAACCACTTGTGTACCCTTATTAATCTTTTGTATGACTTGATCATCAGGATATTTATGCTTCCTATCATATAATTGAACAAAAATTTCATCATCAATTTTCTCTTTTCATGTTCCTTCCTCAAAAAAGTGATTTTCATAATTTTCTTCCTTAGATAATTCATTTACTTCTTCCCCTTCTTAGTCTTCATTTTTCTTTCCATCTTTCTCTTCCACCTTTCAAGGAGTGACAATCTTTGTGGGATCAGACTCAGATGCTTGGAGTGGTAATTTATCTGATGGATTTTCCTTATCATGATATTCTTCAACTCTTTTAATCAAATCATCTAAATCACCACATTCTTCTTCTTATTCTTCTTCTTCTACTTCCACACTTTCCTCTTCCACTTATTCAAAAACTTATTTCTCTTTATATTTTTCCGGAGTGAAGAAATTCTTCCCTGGAGTCTCATGTAATGGCTCGACAAAGAATGATTCCGGCACTAGAAGATTATTGGAAGCTACTTATGTGGATTTCAAAAGACATTGTACTACTTCAGCTTCAGACATTTTTTTCTTCATCTTCTTCTCTTTTTCATTCTTCTCAAGGTATTCAGCAGTATTCTCCCATAAAGACATAGCTTCAGTAGGGTCCAATCCGAACTATGGATCCCCTTCTTTCCTATTTTCCTTATCTTCCCTCCATTTTTCAACCACCTCATCCAGATATTCTTTCTATTTCTTCAGTTTGGGAGGTGCGGATTGGGCTTCCTTAGACATTGGGGTTTTATCTTCAGCTTCCACTTCCTTCAATATTCTTTTCATGCCAACCTTCTTATATGGTTCAGCTTTTTCAACATTTTCCATATTGTCTTCTACATCTTCCTCTGGAAGATAATGACACTACTGGAAAATAGGTTTATAACCCCGGTTTTGCAAAAAACCATGGGTATAGGGGTAGTACATGAACCTATACCCACGGTTCTATAAAAACGTGGGTATAGGCCACCCATACCCGCAGTTCTCAAAAACCGTGGGTATAGGGTTTTTTCCGAAGACCAATACCCAGGGTTCTTCAAAACCGTGGGTATTGGGGTTTTTTTTTGGACGTATACCCAGGGTTATGGAGATCGTGGGTATATCTTATGGAGAGGAATGAAAATTAGGTGGGAGATGAAAACAATTTTGCGGGAAGATATTTTTTCACGGTTTATTTTAATATATTTATATAAATATAAATTTATATACTCATAATTTGTTTATCTCGGTTGGTTACATGTTGAGACGTGGCCATCAGATGCGAGTTCGAATCCCGCGGTCTTCATTTTTTGAATTTAAATTCCCGATGTGGATTATAATAATATATATACGTATATGTATATATAAATAACAATTAAAAATATTTTCTCGATTGGTCAGTTGGTGTGTGTGGTCGTGAGGCCCTGCGTTAGATGCGGGTTCGAATCACTTTGCTGGAATTTTTAGATTTTAAGTACCCCGCATGGATTAAATTAATATATATACGTTGATGTATGAATATGAAGCAAGATAAAACTGTATCTCGGTTGTCCCCTTGGTGTTACGCAGCCGTGATGCGCTGCGGGAGTGCGGGTTCAAATCTTGTTCCCTGGGTTTTCGGATTTTAAGTACCCACATGGATTAAATTAATATATATTTTTTGATGTATGAATATATATATCAAAATGAAATCGTAGCTCGGTTTTCCCCGTGGTGTTGCGCAGCCGTGAGGCGTGGTGGGAGTGCAGGATTGAATCCCTTTTGATGCAGAATTTTTGAATTTAAATACCCCACGGTTTGAAAACCAGGGGTTATATTGTGTACCACGCTGGAACAGTCGTGGTGCACACTTTGAATACCATATACCCATGGTTATCTACAACCGTGGTTATAGGTTGAGACCCCTATACCGACATCGTTCCATCCCATGGTTTCCTAAACCGTGGGTATAGCCTATACCAACGGTTTTGGGGGTTATACCCACAGTTTTGAAACGTGGGTATAGGTTGTTTTTTAAGTAGTATGAAACTCTTCTGTCTCCTTATAATATCCCATATTAATTCTTTTCAGATTGCCATCACTGACAAGCATAACTTTTCAATTCCAAGACTTGGATTTCCATGAAATCATGAACGATTCAAGAAACGGAACTATCAGCTTTGAATGTAAGCCAGGATACATGATAATTTGGGCTTTTATATTTCCATTCTTGATATTATGATTTGTAACAAGAACATGCCTCATCAAATTGATTTTCCTTAAATTTAAAAGGAGATCTCAGAAATATATGTCACTCTTTTTGAGGATATATTTTTCACATTTTCTCGGTACTAGAAAACCTTGTACCCATAGTTAAAGGATAAGGTTGTTAGAAGATAGATGGGAAATCTTTGCTGTCATGACATCATAAATTCCAAGACATTTCAAGGGATTCACCTTAACGAAACTACCTTGAACATCTGGGAGTTTGTGGGAGAAAAATTATGCCTCCCCTTCATATGATAATCCCACCAAGCTAGTTGCCTAGGTATAATAAAGTTTTTAGGTTTTTCCATAAGGCTTGAATGAAAATCATTCAGTATCTTCTTCCTTAAAGAAGCACACTGACTCATAAAACTCTATGACTAAATCCAGATACACTATATCTTGATCACCAGGCTTAGATATGAAGACATCTTCCCATCAATTTAACTTGATATTCTTATAAATGATAGAATCGTACTTGAAAATGTTTGGATGCACCAACCTTTCCCTGTATACTTACCATTTTGAGATAGGCTTCATTGTAGACATTTCTTGAGAAGAGGCTTCTACCAACATTCGGACTGGAGGAACTCTGAGAGATTCGGAATAGGCTTAATAACTGAGGTAGAGCTTCGAGACACAAGAGCTTGGAAACCGATGTGGGACAACCATCGGGGGCCCTATTTATATAGGCGATGGAAGTGACCTTTCATCTTCCAAAACGAATCTAACAGTTGAAAAAACTCTCAGATCTGATCTGATGGTTGAAAACATACCCACAAGGAAATCTTGAATCCGACCATTTTAGGTTTTAAAAAAACATTCAGATTTAATGAAAAATGTATCCAAATAATTAAAATACAAAAGAAAATACCAGCAAGTAAAAATTATTATGAAAACTTAAGTAAATAAATCATACCTTTTGGATTGGCTAGGAAGATTATTCGTAATAGGTGATATTCTTCTTGAAGAAAATTTACTAAGAAAAACTCACTAAAAAAAACATAAGATCTATAATTTTTATTGAAAAAACATTGAGTACCAAAATTTGATTACGAAAATTATGAGTACAAAAATTCACATTACAAAAATTTCCATTACAAAAATTTCGATTACGAAAATTTCCTTTACAAAAATTTTGAAAAACCATCTACGAAAAATTTTCATTACGAAAATTTTTTAAAAACCAACTAAGAAAATTTTCATTATGAAAACATTGAAAAACATCAATAATAGATGTACTCACCCTTTGAAAAGAAGTTTATTAATGTGAGGATATTAGTTCAACAGAAAATTAATGGGGGAAGATTACCTCATGCTTATCATTCCTAATGTCTATTTACTGTATTCAAATCTATCGGAAGGTAAAGATTTTGTGAAAATTCCAGAAAGTTGATCTTGTGTTCTAATAAATTGAAGAATGATATCTCATTTTTGTGTGTGATCCCTACGAAATTGATGCCTAATGTCTATGTGTTTTTCACGAGAGTGATGTGCATGGTTTTTACTAAGGGCAATGGCAGTTGTGTTATCACACAAAATTGGAGTCTTAGTAAAACTCAATTCATAGTCTGTGAGTGTGTGTTGCATCCACAACAATTGAGCACAATAACTTCCAGCTACTACATATTAAGCTTCCGCAGTAGAGAGTGCACAAAGAAAAGGCAAGTCTTGGCTCCTAAGTTCTTCAACATTTTGTGTGTAAACATTCTCGGGCCTATTGGAAGAGGAAATAAATTCTTCCATGGAATTCTGTACTAAGCACTTATCATTCCTAAAATTCACAAGGTATCCTTCATCACATAATTGGATTATGATAATTATTTTGTGCTTAAGACCTTTAAAAAATAAAACATTTGAAATCAAAGATTTTCCAAGAAGAATGATGTTACCTATACCAATAATTTCTCCCTGAGCATTATCTCCAAAAGTTACTTTTCCTCCTTTCTTTTTGATAATCTTTTCAAAATAATTTCTGTTACCAGTCATATTCCGGGAACCTCCACTATCCATGTACCACGTATTACTGTGGTACTTATCCTATTTTCCTTAAAATAAGAAAAAGTTATGCTTTCAGAATCCAATGTTTCTTGGATCTGGAATTGTCAGATAACAAAATTTTGGGTATCCATATCTGTTTAGAAAAATAATCTTTATGAAACCCAAGAGATTGAACCCCATTTAAGGAGAAATGAATCTTCCAATACCCACCACTTTGACACTCAGTAAAAAAAGGGGCTCTAGAAGGAACCAAATAGTTGTTTTTTAAAACCGGTTTTTTGTGAGTATAACCTACTCCAGTTTTGTTTCCTTGAGGTTTAATTTTATAATACATCATGTCAAAATTTCCTTCCGAGAGGTAAATTTTTCAAGGAGATTCTTAAGAGAGAAAATTTCAGATTTCAGTATCATGACTATATTCCTATCCTCAAGAATAATTTCCTTAGAGTTATATTTTTTCTTCAAAAACATTTTTCTTTAAAATAGCATTCTTATGATCTTTAGAAAGTTCTTCTTTATCCGAATTTGCATTCTCATAGTCTTTAGATATTTTTTCTAAATGCTCTTCATTATCTCTAATATATCTAGAAAGACCTGAAATCTCTTTTGTAATAATTTATTCCCTAGTATTTTCCTTGTATAATTTCTTAGAAATTTGTTAATTTTTTTTCTTCAAGTAACTTGGAAAATATATATACTTATTCAAATAAAGGTTCTTCATTTTCTGAGGATGAATTATCTTCATTAGAAGTACTATTTTTAGAATAGTAATTCTTATCAAAAGATAAATTTGTTAAAGCCTCAGAAGAGTATACCTTGGACATAAGACATGTATTAGGGAAAGAAGTTGTATAAATTAAACCCATATTCTTCTGTGCTAATTAATCATATTCAGAAGATCCACTTTTTGAAGAATCTCCACAGCTAGCACTCCATGTATCTTTAGCTTTAAGACTTTTCTTGAGCTTTGATTGATAGAGTTTCTTCTTATTCCTTTCAAAATTCCTTTCCTTCTTTTCCTTCTTTTTCAACAAGGGGAAATAAGGTCTGATATGACTTGTTCTTTTAAATTCATAACATGTAACTTATCCATATTTCTTATCATTGTAGTATTTCTTCTTTTACTTATTCTGATGGTTCCTTTGAGCAACAATCATGTTCATTCTCCAAGAAAGATTAACTAATTCATTCTCAGACTTTTCTGTGTCACTAGATTCTGACTGAATAATTACTTTCTTTGTCTTTGATCTGGTTACTCTTTCTGGGGTCTTGGATTTCATATGTTTAGAAGTGGTTTTAAAAGCAACTCCTCTATTCCCATTCTTCTTCTTGACATTTTCATCATCTCTCTTAATTCTGGTTTCATGATGATGAAGACTTCCAAACAACTCATATGAGGAAATCTGAGTGACTTTCTTGTTCTCATCAATAGCTGTCCTCTTGGAATCCCATTCATTTTGCATAATAACAATGATCTTTTCCACAAGATCCTCATTATCGAAACCTTTTTCTCCCATAGATTTTAAGATATTCACGATATTCATAAACCTTTGTTGAACATTGCTTATAATTACTCCATAAGGAAAGTTAAAACTTTGATATTCAGCTCTCAGCATAGCTCTTCTGATCTCTATGACTTTTGACGTTCCAAAATGTGTAACATCATGTTTCTTCTAGATATTGTTTGTAGTTGAACACGAAGATATTTAACTAGAGATGTTCCAAGTCATGGAACATAAAAAATTATTTATGACTCTGAAATTTGATTGATATTCTGCTTTCTACTGATTCATAGAGGTTCTCAATTCCTTATCCGGAATCTTATAATCACCAGTCAGCATTAGATAGTTATCAACTCCAGTATTGATAACAAAAGTATTCATCCTATCACTCCAGTTCTCATAATCATTTCCATCAAAAATAGGAGGTCTGGTAGGATTTAGATTATCAATAGAGATGACATTTAAACATGTCATTCATAAGATAGTCTTTCGCACAAAAATGTGTGAGTAGTATAAGTCTGTAAATAATTGAAAATATTCTATGAAAAAAAACTTTAAGAAAAAAAAATCATTTCGAACAATGTGATTCCAAAAAACAGATTCCGAAAATATGAATCTGGAAATTCAATTCTGAATATTCAAATTTGAATGTTATAAGAAGATGAAAGTCTTCTGAATCTAATCGTGAGATTAATTCAGATTGATCCTATCACTTTGATACCAATTGTTAGATATTATGTTAGTAAGATATAATCTATAATACCAAATGTAGTATCGATTATATATGTATGAGATGCACAAATAAAAGAGGGGGTGAATTGTATACTTTAAAAATCCCTAAGGAAATTTTGCATAACCAAAATCACAACACCTCTATGTTCTAAAAACATGCTTGATTCCAGAAAATTGCTTCTGGAAATGAAACTTTACAAAAGTTCACACCAACTAAGATTCTACCTTAAATCGTATATAATCTAACTAAATAAGAGTACATGTAAGGATGTATAAAAAGTTATACTTTCTTTAACAATACAAAATTCATAGTGGAAAACAAAGTAGTAACACTATGAGTAACAAACAATAACTCTTTTAACCCAAAGAGAGGGGTATCAAAAAACAATAGATAAGAGGTCCCTTAATTTATACATTCAATAAATTTGGTCTTACCCACACTAGGGTAAGCCCTCGATACGACGATGGGAGTCTGTCTTTCTATCCCCACAATCCCTCAACTATCAGGTAGTCGGCACGTCTGTCTTCCTATCCCCGGAAGCCCTCAAGTATCAGGTAGTCGACACCTCTGTCTTCCTCTCCACAGAAGACCTCAATTGTATACAACAAAAATCACAGTTTCATGAAGCAATTCTACACAAGGAGAAATTTAAACAAGTTGTTCAAACTTTCTACAAAAATATTGAGAGTTTATAAGAGCCTCTCTCTCTAGAAATCACTTCCACAGCATGTAAGCACCGATGTCAAGGATGTTGTCCAGTGTTGTGAAGTGTTTTACTCTTTTCAAATGAGCCCCTATTTAAAGGATCATCTCCAATGGTCGGCTCCCTCCTCCAACTTTTATATTCTTCCTTGAATTTCGGAGGGACCTGTACACATGTAACTCAAACAACGGTTAGTTGATAACTGAAGGCATGGCATCATTTTATAATAGAACAAGTGAAAGCATAACTAAAACTAATAATCAGAATGATTAAAATGAATGTTCAGAGTGTTGAATGTTTAGTGTTTGTAGTCTAACTAGAAAATGAATTTGAAGTCTATAACAAAGAGATATTCGGATTATATTTTGCAGAAGAATTCGGAGTCGAACTTCATAGAAGTTCGTATCTATAATTCGTAACCATTATTCTCAATAAAAATTCATAATGAGAATTCATAATCAGAAGTAATTTTCAGAATTCATAATGAGAATTCGTAATCAGAATCCATCATCAGAATTCATAATGAGAATTCTTAATCAGAATTCGTCATCAGAATTCGTAATGAGAATTTGTAATCAGAATTCGTCCTCAGAATTCGTAATGAGAATTCATAATCAGAATTCATCATCAAAATTCATAATGATAATTCCTAATCAGAATTCATCATCAGAATTTCTAATGAGAATCTGTAATCCTAATTCTTCATCATAATTCTTAATGAGAATTTGTAATTAGAATTCATCATCAGAATTCGTAATCAGAATTCTTAATCAGAATTCATCATCAAAATTCATAATGAGAATTCATAATCATAATTAATCATCATAATTTATAGTTAGAACATTATATATGTTCATAATCATAATTCATAGTTGAACTTCATAAAATTTCGTAATAGGGAATTCAGAGTAGAACTTCAAAAATGATCGTAACAGGAATTTGGATCCTGAAACAGAAGGCTTCATATCTAAGTATTATACGATTCCGAGGTTTTAGATATGAATCTGATTTTTATACTTAGAAAAATATATATGAACAATGAAAACAAAGTATGGGTAGATTTCCTTGGGTAAAGGAATTTTCTTTATAGAAGAAAAATATAGGGTAAAAACAGATTTTCTTAAGGATAAGGTGTTTGTGATTTTCAAAACAAGAAGGAATGGAAAAGTCATAAGGAAAACCTTATTGACTTCACATGTGTATCTAGACACTACAAGTAGGAATATTTATATTATCTTTATAATAACAAAATTATGATATTTATCCATTTAATTATTAATTTATAAATAAAATTATATATTGATTTTGATATAATTATATTTTAATTCAAATAAATGAAATTGTTTTTTTGGGATATATTAATTTCAATAAAAACATTCATTTCGATATATTCCTGAATTTTGAAATAAATTATATTTTCATAAAATATTATTATTAAAAAATATGAATTTAAATATTAAAGGTTATATAATTTAATGAAGTCAAATTTAATTATATAAGTGTCTAAAAATTACCAGTTTTGTAAAAACAAGTGTTTTTTGTTAAATAGGGATTTCTAAATGAAATTATTCTTTATGAACATGACTCCTTTAAACATCATCAATGGTATTAATTTAAGGATTTTGATTCTCAGCCTAATTAAATATTTAAAACCACTCCTCTTTGTCAGAAACTACATTAAAAAAATAATGGGGTGGTTTTTGGTTTTTTTAATTTTATATCTTAGAGTTCAAAGCCTATGTTTAGAACTTACTAATGAATTACCCTCAATTTGATATAAATACCTAACCAGCATCCCGTTAATCTTAAAAAATCCATTTTTCACAAACTTATTCTCCCAAAACTTCTATAAATACCTCCTAATATGATCCCAATATCTTAAGATTCTCTTTGAAATCATTTAGGATAATCCTACCAAGTAAGGGATTCTCTTCTATTACTCATTATTCAATTACATTCTTTTTATTACTCATTTTTATTCCAAAATATTCATGTTATATTGTGTTTTTAAACATACCTTTACAATAATTTTGTTTACTAAGTGATGATAGACTACCTTTCACTCTCATTGATCCCTATCATGAATATTTATTTATGTCCTATATGCTGTTAAAATTGTCTCGTGATTTTCCACACCGAAATTTTATGTTTCGAATACCCATCCCCATTTCTACTCAAGGTAATTCAGCTAGTTGTACCAATCCTTTATGTATTTGGGATTTAATTTATGTATCTCACACTCCTTAATCATGGAGTTAAGTATGATGATTAACATTCTTAGGTTGTTTGATTTATGTGACACACAAATTCATGTATATAATATGATTTTTACTAGTTTTCCCAGAATTATATTAACCTCGAATACATTGGGTAATGCGTTTATCTCATGAGATACCATGTTTGGTGTATGGGATATTATCATGATAACACTATTATGATTTCTTTTTTGGGTAACCTTTTATTATGATCCTGATTTCATATTTTATATTGTTTACACATTCCTATTATTTATTGATGTTACCATATTATATCATGTTTTTATGTCCACAATTATGATTATATACCTTATATGAAAACATGTTAGGCCTCTCAAATAACATTTTGTCATTTACCTTATGTTATTCTTTTACTATTACCTTACTAGTATTTATTTTTCAACCCTTTCATTTGAACATTCCTATGTTATCATGTGTAGTTTTAGAACTTCAATAGAATATATGGACATTTTATGGAGTTTTTAAAAATTATGTTTTATACCTATTTAAATTTATTGTGTTCTGTATGTAATTACCCAAATACACTGGTCCTATGAATATTTTATAATTTAATTAATTGTATAATTATGAGATAATCATTAAATAATGTATATTTAAGATATGGGTTGGCGTACATATAATAATCATGTTGGTCATGTTTTAAAGATGTTTATGTTGATGAAAAAAACTCAATGAGGATTTTGAAAGTCTGAATATAATATATAAGATCAAATTATTTTTAATAACAAGTTGACAACTGATTAAAACATAATAAACACTTTTCACCTGATTATTTTTTATAAGGCACCAACTTGATAAAATGTCTAAAGGCACTTAAGGAAGAAAGGGAATGATTTATTAACATGTTGATGGTTGTTTTAAAAATTAACCTACATAGATTTTATAACTAACTTCTTAACTCATTCCTTATTCTTATGGGTAGAGGGATAAGAACATTGAAAATGGGAAAACTTCCACTGGACACCGCATATTATCTACATGGTAAAAGTGTAAAACATATGAAAGCACTTTTTACATGTGTTTTAAATCTCTTTTTACAATTTTTAATCCTTCATTAGTCCATGAATTAACTATCATGTGAATAATCATTCTTGGGTATCCACTGATTCAACCCCCAATTATTATTAATTTCTCACTTGGGACTATGTGTAACCAATATAAGGGAAAAAGATATAAAATTTAATTTTTAGTTTAATTAAAGTGAAATATTAAAGCTATAACAGCTAAGAAATATGAAAATTTCAAACTAAGAAAATAAAACTTTTTATAAAGAAGAACAAAAATATGGAAGATAAAGACCTAGAAATACGGTTCAAATTCACCTTCAAACCCATATACTTTTTTATAACATAAAAAAATAAAAAGGAGACTATGAAAAGAAATTATATGGTCCTCAAAAAAGTGGAATCATATTATAATGAAAAAAATATAACCAATATATTATAATTTCACTAAATTATAAATATTAGTCTTTATAAAATGTCACTGAATCGCAAAAACCAATCCATGGATTCTGACTTTTTTATACACAATTTGAATCCCTATATAATAAACATTGGTTAATTATTCATATATATCAATACATAATTTAGATATTTTTTATTTAATATCATTAAATTATTTTGTATTACCCTTTAATAATCATTTATATTTATTATTAGTCACTGTGTGTTAATTATTCCATATATTCAATTCTTGATTTGGTATGATGGAATTGGTAATTAATGTTTTCTCATATGTTCATCACCGAAATAATTTTTAAGTAAATGATATATATATTATTTATATAGTTATATGGTCACAAAATTACTTCATGGATTTTATGACACTAAATTTGAATGTCCCGAAGGTCTATTATTTTTGCGTCGTACACAAAAATTAGCTTTTTATTCAAACGGATTTCGAGATCCAGGGCTTTAAAACAATGAATACTAAGGGTTAAACCCCTCATAACGTGGTTATAGTCATGTGGTAAGGATACAATGTAATGATATTAAATTATAGTCCTAATGGGATTCCCTTTACTGGATAATACATTAGCCATAAACACTCATTTCATCTATGTGTGACAAACATTAATTCCATATTCAATGATCATCCTACATTTCTTGATAAAATAAGAATTTTACCATGGTTTGATGGCCTTTTAATGGATAAATACAACCTTCATTATGTAGTATGATTCAACTATCATGATTTTTTTTTGTAAAACCTTCATAATGTAAGGATAGTGAACATAACCCTTGCCTCTATCCCAATAGAGTTACATGCACCATATATTTTTTTGAAACCAAGCTTCAATTATCCTATGTTATCCTGCATGAGTCAAATCCCTCTAAATTCTAAAAACCCACAAGAATCATCAATATTAACCTAGAGCCCCATAATTCATGGCCGCCATTTTACCCACCTCTTGTAATTATTTCATCCACTTCCCTCTATAGGGATGGATTCCATTGGATGAGTACCCCTTATATAATCTTAATATCTCTCGCCTATGATGATAACTACAAGTTCCACTAACAGTGATTTCATGTGCACCTAAATTAATAATTATGAGCATTTCATACCTTATTTCAAATTGTTCTAATCCTCGCAGATCACCCTCTACACTGTTATGAAGATCATTCTATTGATATTAACATTAACACCATGTTGTCCAGCAACCTGTAACCATGATGTGATAAAATCCCAAATAGCTTCCCCCTGCCAAGAAATTAAAATGTCCTACCTGATATTTTCATAGATTTTATAAACCCAATATCATTTGAAAATTATATTCCAACCCAATTAATACAACTATGATTCACAACACCTATAATGCAGTTCTAGGAAAATAACATTATTTTTCATGTTATCATCTGTTGGTATTTCGTGGTTCAACAAATACTATAACAGATTGTTCAAATTCATTGGGATCTCTACTCACCATAACTTTTTCAACCACTAATTAGTCTCATTTATTTCATGAATCATCACTTAGACGTCCAAACCAATGGCGTTCCCATTTTTAGTTTCCAAAAAGATGCACCTATCAAACTCCTTCACCTGTATTATGTTCCCATAGAGAATCATTAGTTATTCATCAAGTGTTGTGCTGATAAAAATGGGAATACAATAGATTTCCAAAAGGATTTATATAGAACTAGAAACCCCTCAAATAAGTGGGTATATCTATCCCAGTTTTACGTCTTATTGATTTTTATCTCCACTAACCACCACCCACCACAACTTCTCCAACAAAATCTCTATATGTTTGATCATACATCTTGCAAGGCTTGATGTTATTCATTTTAATTCTTCCTAACATCTAGAGTCTTTACTGAACTAATTCCTCATAAATATCTACCATAAATAATTTACTTTCATAATATCTAAAGAAGACTTATCTGATATACCAAACATGGATCCTTCCATGATTTGTAAGTTCATTATACATTCCTCAGTCAGCTTCATCATCCACTTCCAAGAATCCTAGTGACATATTCAACCCAGATTGGTGTCTTAGAATAATGGCATCATGATTTTTTAGAGATTATTGATAGTTCCTTTAGGAACCTTAATATTCTAAAGAGTATTATTTTTCATAGAGTTAATATTATAATTTACTAGTGTAGCCCTTCTTTCAAACAAAACTGAGTGATTTTATCTATTATAGATAGAACTCGTGATTCATTTTATGATGCCTTCAAATAAATCCTTCCTAGTTTTTCAAAAAAATAATGTAGGTCTGAGGTACTCTGTTTGAACTATCTACATAATTATTCTTTTTTTTATCCAAAATAATTCTACCATGCCTATTTGAGTATTTTTTGGAATGTAAAAAATATGTTTCTCCCGATTGATCAATTGTTCACTTCTGTTATCATTTGATTCCATGATTTAATGAACTCACTGATGGATTTTTTCAATACCATTAATAAAAATATTAGTTCATCATAAAGAATAATATGACGCACTATTTCATCCCATTAAATATTCATATTTATTAATAACCACCCATCCTCTAATCTATGTAGGATATTTCTGGAGGGAGCCTTATGTGCTAGCAAAAAGGGGAAAGTTGACAGTAATTCTTCGTACCATAATTCATGAATGTTTTTGAAGAAACCAAAAACCCATTTCCATGATAGAGATATATAGCCATGGGGATGTGTAACCTCTAAATAACATGCCAGATACCCATTTCTTGAACCCATAATCTGTTTTTCCACCTACAATGAAACTCCATTCTAATTGATCATAAGCTTTGTCTATATTCATATTAATAACAAAGTAAGATCTAAGAGTCATATTATTAATATCATCCACCCTTACATTATTTATCCCTATCACTCCTTGAATTATTTATCCTAGATTAAAATCTTGTTTCACCTTTGAGATGTGACTTACGATAGATAGACTAAGCCTTCTATTCACGAGGTTGGATAGAATCCTATAGGAAATTATGGAAAACAAACTACACTACAATGGATTAGCATAGTGGGTTACATAGACTAAAAAATGAGAACCACCATGTAATTAAACAATTACCTAGTGATCTAACCCCCTATAAAATAATCATGAATCATGTCACTGAACTGTTCTATGATTATATCCCATGCAGCCTTGTAAAGCGAGCAAGGAAACCCATAATTACTGGGTTTGATTTCCATATTCATGTTGGAAATTGTCTCGTTGATCACCTAATCTTCTGGAACAGACTCTAATTATTCATTCTACATATCCTCTACCACTATGTGAATATTTTGGAGAACATGATCCTCCACACTCACACTTTTTCTCTTTCCTCCATTGAACTTATCAATTTTTACTAGAATACCCTCAAAATGTTCTAGCTTGAGCCTCCCTTCCACCTCCACATCCCATGTAAATGACCCAGCTCCATCATTCATATTAATTATTCTTATCACCATATTCTCCTTCAAAAATACCTAAAATAGACAGTGTTCCTTTTCTACCTCCCTAAGAAAATAATCCTTCATTCTCTCCATCATCACCTTTTCAATATCTAGTAAATTTTACATCAATAGTTTTTTATCAACCATATTGATGAGTGTTTCATCATCTAAACTCTAATGAATCACATCATTGAGTATCTATATTTCTTCCTTGATCCCCTACAAACATGTGTGTCAATTCACTCCAATATAATTACACTCATGAATATATTTTTTCAGATGTTGAAGCTTATTTTATAACCCTATCCACATGGAATGCCTGGTCAGTTTCTCCCATGATCTCCTTACTATATATATGAAACCATCAACTTGGGTCTGGATTCATGTTTAGAAGAACTAGTTAACCCTCCAACATCCCCTCTTTATATTCACCAGTATATATTAATGATTTGATAGTTACCAAGTCAGATTTGTTATAGAATCTTTAAGAAATGAATCCATACCATTCAATTTAGAGAGGAACCAATCATGTCTACTCCACATTCTACTTTAACCATCCCAATTTTTTAAATAGGTAATATTGTCTCTAAATTAGCTCATTTCCATAATCCCATTGAATGAAACTCAATATTTCACTATTGGAAAACAATTATCTAACTATTTTATTTGATATTTTTGTTACGGTGTTCAAATCCCGAAATATAATCCCAACCATGCACCCTGGTTGAAGTTACAGAGATGCTTCCATAAATCCATTATATATAAGAATTTTAATTTAGAATAAATGATAGTGAAAATTAATTTATTTCCTAAAAAAATTTCTTTTTTGAAAATATGTTGAGATATGAATACACATTATCGACTGAGACAATGTGATTCTAAAAGATCAAAATGTGTGAGTTGAATGTGTCTCCATGAATGGATTAGGAAAACTCATTTCTCCTAGAAAATGAGGACAATAATTCCTCCCACTTCATAGGTTTTAAAACTACCAATGTGGAGGAATGATATCACTTAGTTTTGTTATATTTTAAATCATTATTCTCCTAAGATCCCAAACCCTGTCATTCCAAATTAAGATATAAATCATTCAAAGACATGTGGGTTGACCTATTGGTCTAAGGGGTTTAATGACTTGAATACAAATATGTAGATGATTAACATTTGGATTTTAGAATGGTTCATATTGCTTCCATATAGTATAGGTGATAAGGCCTTTAAACAACCCCCTTCCCTAGAGGATGGGGATGTCAAAATCTCTATTGGAACCTCAAAGTCCCATAGCACAACAAAGTGGTTTACATTGCACAATAAATGTGTTGTTGAATATATAATACCTCCATAAATCAATGCCTAGTTTGTAGGGATGATATAGATAAACCCTCCATGATTTCAGGTAGAATATACATGTTAACTAAAGAGAAATTCAGAACAATTTATTCATTGACCTCCCAAAATGGATCGGGATTGTATGAGATTCCAGCCACCAATACAATTGAATCACATATCTCTTCAAAAATGAACCCCAGGGGACATCCATCCTAGTAAGAAACTCCTTATAGATATTCTAGTGTCATTAATGGATGTGGAGAAATATTTTAGAGGTATATAAGATGAGTTACATAGATCCGGATATGTGACTAGATCTGATGGTAGAGAAATGGTTGGGAGAGGTGAGTGAAAATCCAGCACGTGAGGTACATTAATAATATGTTAAAAACATTCTATTTATAAGACCCACATAATATAACCATAGATACATCTTGGATTTTTGTTAGAGGTGTCTTCATCAGGTAAGTCTCTAAATTGACCCCCGCATGTGTACCTCCATGTCTAGAGGGAACACCTCTCTTAAAGTCATGCACCAGCTTGGCCACCAGGACTCCAAAATACCAACATCTAAAAATATCTATTGAGTGGACCAACATATTTAATTCCACAATAAACCAAGGTGTAGATTAATATAGAACTCAATTTTTCTATTAAAATGTCTCACCATACTAAATTATAACATGAAAAGGTAATTGTGTTGCCGGATCCTGCACTACACAAATTCGGATCGATGACATGGTCTAGAGGCATTATATTTATTCATTTGAACAAAGGATTCTACCCAAATGTTTCATGATATAAGGCTTAAGATGTGGATGTATAAGAATAAAAAACAAAACCCACACAACTACTGATCTATACACCTTCCCATTGTATACCTCCCAAGACCACCGAGAGTGAGAGAACTTCAACACCCCACATCACGAATACTCTTGGGATAATGCCATCAAAAAATCATCCATGGAGTACTTCTATTTAAAGAAGGAATTACTAAATACAGTTGAACCCACCATAGGTTAGAAGATACCCTTGAGTCCAAAAAATAGTTGAAATAAGTAAGAGAAAGATTCTCACACCTAAATTTCTCTACATGAGAGAGGAGATGGTAAGGTGAGGAACAATTAGTTCTTATATAGATAGATCAACCACCATAAACCCATTCACCTAATTATTACACTATTTCATAAGACAAATTGTTGTGATGCTTAGAAAATAGAATGGCCATGCAGAAGAAGATGGTCATGAGAGAAATTCATTTAAATATCACACCCTTATGGAACCGGACCCACCAATAGGGGATCCTAACGATGACTATGAAACAGGAAGTGTGGCTCTGGAATATTATAACATTGTTGGAGGAAGAAGATCCTACATATAGACCATCAGAGTAACGGTTGGTGAGTTTAGAAGAGATGTTGGAAGATGAAGCATGTTGTCCAAATTTTAAATATCTATCTTCAAATGATCATCATGGATATTATGTAAATGAATCAAAATGTGCAGTTAAAAATTTTCCAATTGTATGATTATTAAATTAAAAAACAATTAATCATTTCATTAAATATACATATATATATATTTAAATATATATTACCATTATGTATTTTAATTTTTTTTCTTAAATTCCATTTTATTACCATCTCTAATTATAATTCAGGTATTTATAAACATCCATAATGAAAATATTATTTCATCGTTCTCGTATGGGGTTAAACACACCCAAATAATATCACACAATAGTAATATATATGTTTGATCTAATTTAATTATAATAAAATTACAAAAAATTAATAATGATATTATTTTTATGATATAGGATTGGTGAGTAAAATTTTTATAATTTTTAGGATTATTTTTTTAAAAAACCAGATAAATATAATGCATGTTTACAAACTAGAAACATAACCCCTCTAGAATTTATTCTTTGGTTTGGAAGGATTAATGGATACATATTTATAATAGTCAATTATTGTCATGAGGGAGGTTTTTTTCCAAGGAAATGGGCCTAATTTGGAAAAGAATCCAAATGATAGGTTTTATGTTGAGTTGGTATAGGAGTGTTCCTTTTCTTCATTATTTTTAGTGGCATTGTTTCCAAAACTAGTTACTTTTTGTGAGAATTATGTAATTTTACAGATAAATTTGATCAAATAACGAAAAAGAACAATTTTAGTTAATGTGTTACCTTGTACTCACATATTTGTGTTACTAATTAATGATATATTATAACACAACTCTTTATTTTATCTATTTAACTTAATATAAAATTTACCAAAATAACTCACCTTTTAAATCATAAAATTATTTTCCAAAAAAATGAAATTATTTTTATGACAGAATTTGATAGGCTGATTGTAAGTATAAAAAACTTTTTTTTAAATTCTTTTGTAAAGGAGAGAAAATTAATTTTTAAAATAAAAACCTAAAACCCAGAAAGAAAATATTCAAAAAAATATTTTAAAACATTAATTGATTTTATTCTTATTTTTAATCAACAAATGATAATTTATTTAATTTTAATTAAAAAATAATTATAATATATATCATTAATATAATTCATCAAATTTGATGGATTTATTAAAATTACATAAATTATTAAAATTCAAATAATAATAATAATAGGATAATTTTTTAAAAATATCATTTATCATATTAATTCTTTCATTTTAAGAACATCCCAACCTCTAATTAAAAAACCCATAAAGAGCTCATAATAAACCAAAATATTGGGAAAATAAATTCCAGTGGTTGTTGATGATGATTTAGCTCTATTTGATCACATATTGAATTCTATGAGTTTGGACATCTCCCACGAAAAAATTTCTCAAGTCATACTTAATGATTTTTAGATTTTTTATTATCAAGGGAAAATAGTAATTATGTTATCTTCCTTTCATGCATTCAATAGTGAGCTTCATAAGGATATAGTCTACAACTTTATTCTATATATTCTTGATTTCAATATAAATTTTCTATTAGTAATATTTTAATTTTAACTCTCTATATTAATGAATATATTTTAGCAATCACATATCATGATTACCTTAATTGTGTATGTAGTATTTCAACGAACATTATAAAAACTAATTTATCACATTAACCACTTTTACAAAAAAATTATCCATATATCTAATAATGGTATTTTCCCTACAAAAATATAAACATAATAACCATATATTCCCAAAATCCATATAACGGTAACATTACATTTTAAAATTCCTAAATATTTCCATTTGTATTTCAATAAAATTTTGTTTCCTCAACCTTTCACAAAATTTCTACCATGATTTTAATTTTTTTCCTTTTATAGTTATACACAATTTTATGTTTTTTATAGAAGTCCGCAAAGATGAGTACTTCAAAATTGTGATATTTTTATTTAATTTTTGTTTTATTCCTCCTATAATAATCATAGTTGTGTTTTATGTTGATTTGTTAATATTTATTAGTGTTTATTTCACATTATATTATAATATTAAACCTTAATTAAATAATCCACTATTCATTTTATCTTGGTGTTTCATATTGATCATGGTTATAATTTATCGATATAAAATTTGAAAAAGCTCAGCCCTACAAACAGCTCAGGAACTCCCCCCCCAATATTTTAATAAGGCTTCGGGGTACATACCTACTAGGTTCCACTAGTTACCACACAAAAACAAGTTTCCCCCTCTTTAGGACCCACCCATTTTCTCTAATGTGTCATGAAACTAATGACTACCCCTGAAGGCCAACACAATTTATTTACTGTACTTTATCCTCAATCACATGCAAATCGGGTAACCTTCCAAGTGGTTACCCATCTTGACACTACTATAGTCCAATATTGCGTTACTATGGGATATTAATAAGATAATCTCTTAAAAATAATGATTCCACTTGTTGGTATGGGGATTAGTAGTCAGTCTTTCAACCCTGTAACATTTTGTGGTCTAATTTTCGCCCCCCCCCCCAGATCACAACATCCTCATTTTGGACACTATAATTCAACCTAATAGCTGCCACTACTACTATGGTCTGGTACCCTTATGATTCTATTATAACAAGTAAACCCTTCAAAAATCATTTGTACCCTATATTTATAATATGGTCCCATTTTCCTTAACATAAATCCATGATTTGAAGATTTCAAAAACATTTTTAGAGGATCAAAGGATAATAATATTGAAGATAACTTTCTACTATTGATCAAATATATAAATTCTAGTGATGGTTGTTATCATCTAATAATTGTAATAAAATTTTAAACTATATCTTGTTCTTATTCTGTAAGTTTTATTCTAGAGACCTTGAGTGGTGATTTTAATATAGTTCAAGGGATCTTTTAAATGTGGGTCTAATAGGAGTATTAATTCTTGTCTTTCTAAACGATTACTCCTGAGGTAGGATATTTATACCTTTTATGCATTTTGAGTGAAATTATATGTTATGAAATGCATGTGGGTATTCATGTTTCCCATGATACCAATTCATGATATTCCTTTTATGTGGTTACATGGGTACAACATGGGACCTTTATTGATTTGGCATGTTAGTGCTTCACTATGTTTCCTTGTATATGGATGCTTGAATTGCCATTGTAAACTCTAATTCTACTATTCAGTTACAAGTGATATGTGGACCCTTCAGGGATCATTTAATCTTGTAGTGGGTAAGTAAATATGATTTTGTGGATAATGATTGTAGTGGGGTCTTTTTGTACTCGTAAAAGGGAATGATGGCCTCGAGGATTGACATGTGATTGGGTAGTGGGGCTAGATAGCCTGGTGGACCAACCAAAGATATTTGATGGGGAATGATAGTAGTGTGGTTTGACCTAATACATGATGGAATTGATAACTATTCCAAGAATTATATTTTCCATGGTGACTATTTTGAGATTTTGACAATCATATATAACTTCTCTTATGTCTTGGTTCCAAATCATGTTTACCTAAGGTTCATGGAAACTTGGTTTCTGCATAATGAATCAGCACTTGATTCATTATTTATTAAATTACAATACCATCATGGAATACACAATTTCATATTTTTTAACTTATGTTATCGATTAATCTTTTATTTTCTATATGGTTACACCCACTACCTATAGGTGAATCAAGAAATGCATGTTGATTTCATGTTCATTGATCTAGAAATGGGAAATGTCCCTATGTTGGGTAGATGAGTAGTTGAAATTAAAGAAAATTAAATATTTCAACATATAATTTGAACTATTGTTGTAGTTTCTTTAGTTAATTTATTTTATTTTCATACATTTTTTGGCCTACCGTATTGTGGTTCCTTTGTTTATTTTAGTATGACATGCATTATATATGATATTATATGAAACCATTGATTTTATATCCACTCTGTTGTTATGTGATTATTTATTTATGTTTTACTGTGTTTATGATATATGTTTTTTTTTCACTGAGGTAATAGTCTCTCCATGGAATCATTCAGGCCCTCTCCAATAGTTTCCAGCCTCATGCATGTGGGGATAAGTGTGTGAGGTAATGTGGCACAACCACCGAACCTGATGATTCAGTTAAATAGTTTTGAATTTCTTAATAATAAAATTAGTTGTTACTAAAAACAAAACCACATATTTATATGAATAAATTATGGTACATAAAATAATAGGAAAAATAGGTTTAGAATCCCTCAAATTTAGGTGAAATAATAATCATTCAATTGTTAAAATGGAAAATACTTTTATGATTATCCCAAACTCAGGAAGATTCTAGAAAATAAAAAATAATGAAATAATATTAATAAATCATTTAAAATTTATTTTCCAATGATATCATCCTAGCGATTTCAATGTTTCAAAATATGATATTAAATATTATTTTAAAGATAAATTTATTTATTTATTTTAAGTCCCACCAAACAAATAAAATTAATAAATACATCAAAAAACAATATTATTCATACCTTTCCCACAAATATCTAATACTAACACTCATTAATATTTTTATATATTTTTAAGAATATTAAAATTGATGAAATAGAGAAAAATATATAAATTAATTCAAATTAAGGTAACAATCTTATTATTACTAACTATCTTACATGTAAAAATATTTGTGTACCAACCCAACCGAAACCACCAGTCTGGAGTTGGGATTCTACATGACCTCGTTTAAGCCTCCCCATATATAGTAGGTTGTCGGGTAGCATTGGGAGACAAATGGGAAATGTGGGTAAAATATTCCCTTAGTACCAAGTAAACATTACTATATAATAATGTAAGAAAAAATAAATAAATCAATAATTAATGAATGAACAAATCATCAAAGTAACAACACACAGAAGTAGTAAATATTCAAACATTAATAGTAAAGCATGTTATAACAAAAAAAAAACAAAAACACTGAAATGGGATCCCAACAAGTGGTGGATCAATGTATTAAGTAATGCTAATAAATAAAATTTACATCAAATTTCTAACCTAAATCCCATTACAAAGTTATTTCTTACTCCTACTAACTTTTTCAACCATACACCACGAGGAACATTCCCTTCACCTAAAAAAGGGTCAAGAAATCTATGTGTAGAATGAAATTACCTAATAGGGTGTGACTATGAAACTCAGTAGGATATGACCAATGAACCTTAACATATGTATATTATATAAATAGATTTTCATTCCATGGATGTAAATAGTATACAAATAAGAAGAAATTACAAAAAACAATCACAATATATGTTCAGATTCCTTAGAGGTAGGATCTTCATGCTATGGATCCATATCTGAAGGAACAGCAACCAGCCACCTGAAACATCCCACTCATTGGGATGCATATAAAATATGTATTAAAAGTTCATGTGAAGGGATAGTTTAAATTATTTTCGACCAATCGTCTAAAATGTTCTCCTTGGGTGGTTGTCCTTAAAACCCATCTTATGCACTGAACTGTAGAAGACAAATAAACATTACAAGAAATAAAACATACAATGAAAGATCAAACATCACACCATATAAATCAATAATAATTACCCAAAAATAAACATCAAAGAAATAATAATAATATGTTTAATAATTATATGTATATATATATATATTTCTATTGATCAAGTATCAAACATTGTTATTTGGGTTTTATAAACTCATTCCAACATTTTTGTAAATAATCAACATAAACATATGATAAAGCCTATAAGTCCCTACCATATGTAAAATAATGATTCATAGAAAGGGTTATCGTGTTAGTATGATTTCAAAAAAATAAATCATAAAACCATTCCTAATATAACATTACTATTATTCAAGGATCATTATTGAAGGAAAACAACACCCAAAAGGCCGTAAAAGGTCACACTATGCTGAGAGGACCAGTTACTGACAAATATATTGGTACAAACATTACATAGTTTCAACATTTATAAATATAGGTTATGATTCTATGAATGATCTATAATATTTTGTTATACCATTTCAAAACCATTTTATGTAATCAATGTTTTAAGTTTATATATAGTGATGTTGTAGTAGAATAGGTAGAGATTTATCCAGATCAAAATAAGCTCCTCGAATTTTAATCATAGAATCAAACCATCATCCAGTCATAGAACGGAGGAGATGGAATGGAACGAGAGTTCCTAAAATTTTTGAATAAGATCTTATAAGTTCTATGGGGTTGTGATAAAACTAATAAAATTAGAAAAGTAGAGAATGTTATGGTTTAGAAAATCCTTAAAATTCCAGGACCCATGTTGGTTCTGAAGGATGCCACCTGGGTGAAGGTGGCCTCCAATGGGAGGCCTATAGACCTTGGATGAATCAATTATACCTAGGAAACACACTAGCTGGATAGTGGGATATGAAATATTACAATAGTTTTAGTAGACTCCACTAACTGGCCGATGGAGCTCATCTAGCTTCTTAAAGCTATAGAAAACCCACCAACCAAGTCTGTTTTCATTTTTATCATCCCAGACACCTTTAACCCACCTCAAACAATTAATAAATATATACACAATGAAATAAGGTAATCATCAAAAAGAAGATGCCAAAAAGATTTCCCTTTTATGGATTCTCATCCTCAAGAAGTTTCCCGATGGATTTTCTATAACAACATGATCCCCCAATCCAAAATTTATACCTCCCCCTCCAATGGCTCACTAGGAAGAAAATGATTTTATTAAAGGAAAATGAGAGGAATAAGCATACCTAATAACCCCTTCTCACTTTAGAACATAATCAGAATGGTTATTTCTATGAAATATGCATCTAATTCTATCTCAACTTATTTATAGACGAGCATGTGCATGATATCGGGCTCATACATCTAATGATAAGAAACACTGAACACCTGAAGAATACCATGGTACAGTGGAGGAATATTCAATTTAAATGTAACTGTCCTGAAGTGTTCTATTATATTTAATGAATCAATTTATGGTAGTTATTACATTCCCTTGTCATCAACTACCTATTCCCTAACCAAGGTGACACCCACAAGAAATTATTGTCACTTATAGTGAACTCCATGGGTCATATCGTTTATTTGGAATAAGATTGATGCCTGCTATGATCTATAACTAGCCTTTTTTTAATCAAAGCCACATAATTTGATATCTCATATACCATACTTTCCAAAAATACTAAAAAGTAACCTCCCTCATGAAACTATAGCATTGAGTGACCTGGATACCCATACAAAGCCACAACCAAAGAAATATAAATTACGGATCGAAACATGTTATTATTAGAAAACTCTATAAGATCCAAGTGATCATCCCAATATCTTATAAAATTCATAACAAATGCTCAAATAATATATTATAAGGTATATATTGTTCACTCTGACTATCTGTCTATATTTGGATGGAAATTTATACCCAGCTACAACTGAATCCCCTTTTCCTACTAAAATATTTAAGATAAATACAATATGAACCAATAATCTATCTCAGATACCCAGTTGAAATGTCTTATATGGCGTCTTATGATCTCATAAACCTTGATCATGTCTAGTTCATTCGCAAATTTGGTTTCACATATTACTGTAATGTGATCCATAATTAAACAATCACTCTTCCATAAAACTATAATCTCACCATGACCATCAAAATCCCCACCCAAAACAATTTTTTCCCAACCAACCCTTATGAATTGTGATACAATCTAATTCAAGCTTTTTACTTTCCCACACACATTACACTAACAAGTACATGGTCACTATGGGATCATAATATATATCCCAATGATCCTCATCTATTCTCACCTTATATTATTGTAATAAATCCATGAGAATCAAACTTGCTTCTAATGATCTATCTCCAACATATTGTATTTTCCTACTAAGTGCATCATTAACTATGTTTCCTTTTTTAAGAGTATACTCGATATTAGTGTCAAATTTATATAAGTATGCTACCCAATTCCTCTAATAAAGATTTGAGTCATTATGAGAGAAATTTTTTAAAAGTTTCTTGTTGTATAGATACTTGAAAAATAACTTTCCAACAAGGTTGTTTCACCAATATTTCCATGAATTTACCACATCTTCGGAATCAAATTCATGTGTATAGTAATCACACTGATATATTGATATCTAAAGAGACTTGTAAGAAACTACCTTATCGCCCTAAATCTTGACATCTCCAAAACCAACAATAGATCCATTGCAGTGCACTACATACCCAACTATAGCCTTAAGAAGAATCTGAATCGAAGATGATGCCAACCCAATTTTCAACATGGATAAGGCCTTTCACTCTATAATATCTATTAAAATGTAAAATCACTTTTCGTAATGGTGTTCATGGATGATACCAGGAATGAAAATTCCTAATTGAACATAATGTGTTTCCCATCCATCCCATGAAAAATGGGTATCTAGAACACATTCCTCAGTTATTTCCTAGACCTAAATACATATAACTAATCTATATTATCAAATATTACTACTTGATAAATTAGATGCCTAATAAATCATACCTCCTACATATATATGTGCTACTTTGAGTACATTGAGTAAATATTATGTTCTCAAAGTGTACCCAATATGATCTCCAGTTTTCCAAATTATTATTCTAATTCCATGGAATATATTAGGCTTTCATCAATGAATATAAAATTGATGGATTCTATATATGGGTGAAAAAAAGTGTTCCAGAGATCCATGAACACTTCAAGAGAATTCATCAATAATTTGATACTCATAAAACCTATACATTATTCTCATTTACGTATTTTATGTGTCGTCCTCTCTGAACCAAAGTAAATAGTATCAAGAACATAGATCAATATTTGAAAACCACTGGGCTCCTCTCAATTCATCAAACAAGTCATTTATTCTAGTAAATGAGATTCTATTTTTTCTATTGATGTGATTCAACTTAATGAATTCCATGAAAATACAAATAATATCTTCTATCAACTTTAAGGAAAACACTGAAGAATCTCAACTTGGTCTAATGAATCGTTTTTCTTAAATATCGTCAATTTATACCATGAGATTATTCAGCTGAGTATGTTTTAAAAAATATTGTGTAATTGATATGGGTTAGGCACCTGGAATGAGCATGACCTCAAACTCTGCCCCTATATGTGTAGGTAACGTTGAGAATTCATCTAGAATGAAATCTCGTTACATGTATACCATAGAGGAAATGCAGATATAGTTATAACCATTTCCGCAATAAGGACCTTACTAGCCACATGCACTGAAAATACATCTCCTGTATGATGATCTAGTCCCACCCTGCCTTCTTGACATACCATCCACCCACCAATATGAAATTTTTCCCTTTTAGAAACATAAAAGTCACTTGAATCTAATAATAATTGATGCATGTATTTTGTAGATGGTCAACCATTAAATTAAAAGCATCACATTAAATATTTAAATCTATAGAATTTTGAAATTCCACCCATGTTTGAAGATAATAACCACTATATAATATTATATAAAAATATTAAGATTGCCCAATTTTATTCACGGGGGTGTATAGATAGATAAAATATCATAAAAGAAGTTAACATGTATGTACAAACTGGAAACCACTTGAGTAGATATGAATGAATGGGATGATCCTATATCAAACAAAGAAATAGATAGAGTATAATAAATGATAATTAGACCTCAAACTATTAGGGGTCCCTCTCCATTATCATATGAACCTTGATCAACCATATAATCAATTCCATAAAAAACATCATGATGCATGAAAGTATAACGAGTAACCTACATCATTAACCCTTTTGGGTAATTCAACTACCGTTAAGGTCCTATAACAATTCCATAGTATTCCCTTATAGTGTGAATATTTTAATCCATAGAATATAACTTTGTTATATGACTAGTCATTCCACACTAGTGAAAAGTATTGATAGAAATAAGATATCCCTAGAGGTAATTTACTTTCAGCACACAATTGTATCATATACATTTTCATTTCCCATAGTGGGAGTTGAAGAGACTCATCACTAATCTTATTATCTTCCACCACCCTAGAATTCATCTTCTGTTATCCTTTTCTTAATTCTAAAATAAGGAACTCATATTTCATCAGAGAAAACACAAGTCGATCCAACAAAAGGAGGGAGAAATCCCAGTGATATTTCTCCCATGAATCTCTTCTCTCTCATTAGTGACTTAAGAAGAACTTCATTATAGGTCATTATATGAAATATTCTACTCTATCTTTTCACGATTGGATAGAGATAAATCTTGAAATTTTTTAACCTTTCAACCTAATTTCCTTCATCAAGAGGTGAAAATAGAATTCACATTGTGATGTGTGTTAAACATGAGGACACTATAATCATCCCCTATTGGAGCTCCCTAAAATTTTGATCATGGAACATCATTAGTGAATTAGGGATGATCTCCTTAAATAACAGTTCCTTGAAAGTTTCTAATTTCGTACCTTTACATTTTCTATCCTGAAGCATGACATTCCCCTAACGTCTAGTAGAGTGTTGAAGTATAATTGTCATCATATTACCCTTATGGTCCTCTGAGGATCACCATCATATTAAAGATCCTCCTGATGACCCATATCCAATCCTCCACACCCTTGGGGACTCAAGTTCCCTATAATGATGGGGGATGATGGAGTTGTAAGTCACATGCATAATCAACCATATTCGGCCTTACCATATAGGATCCTTCACTCTGAACAAGTAATTAGCCAAAGATTATTAGCTGTATAAGTTCTATAGCATAAAATAATAAATAATCTAATATAACATGCTCATTAATATCCTCATAAATAATAGGTGGTTCAACTAGATGTTCATGTAATTTAAATGGTTTATTTTCATAAATTTCCAGTCCAAACATTAGAAAAATATTACAAATTAAACCAGAAAAACTTAAATAGATCATACGCACGTATAATTATTTAAAAAAATCTTCAACCTAATAGGTTCCCCAAATGAACATGGAATAACCCCTTAATAACAACTTGTAACCCCATAAAAACCTTAAGTAATTGCATTTAAGACATACCCATATGTATACACTCAATAATATAATAATCATTCATATATTAAAATGAACGAAAAGTTTAACCATTGAATACACCATACATTCAACTTTAATTTATTTATTTGAAACTAAGGTTAATTTGGGTGCATATATGCATGATTCTACCATTTTTTCAGTTGTCCATCATGCTACACTTGAGTATGATCCTTCACAACATTAAGAGCAAGGATATATGGTGCAGTCACTGACACTAAATTTCTCAAGGAATGTTTCCCATGTCGATGGTTCCCAAAAATATGACATTCAAAAGGATATGAACTACCATCAGGAGATTCATAATTTTTATTTTACTTCTAGTACTTGGATGTGTGGAAACATGTCAATGATGTAAGTGATAAAGATAATAATTTGGTTTTTTAGATACTACTCATCTCAGCTCTTCTCGAAGTGGGGTTTCTTTTAAGGGAGTTGTTCTTCGAAAAAGAATGAGTAATCCCCCAAAAAGAAGGCCATAAAAGGATTAATCTAATTTACCAAGGAATGTTTTAACAATCTGTTTTTATAATACCTCGAAGATCACTCTCCCACTAGAGTAGGAAAGGTCCAAGCCTATGATCCTTAGGATTCATAAACAAGGTAACTAATAGTCGGACTCAAAAACCACTAATGATTCTGATTCTGATTATGGGGATTATCATCCTTTTTATGATATCTAAAATTTTTTTATGGATGAGGTAATTCCTATTTGATTAATTCATTTTTCATATCATGTTATTTTTACATTCTTGTGATAAATTATCAGGATCTTCGCTTCTGGCTATATATTTTTTGTACATGCATTATTGAGTTTTGTGTGATGTATTGATAATAGAAGACCATAATCCAGAACTATAAATTATTATTTTAATATGTTTCTTATAATTTTAAACATATTCATATTCTAGAGCAAAAATAATAAACAAAATTAATAAATTATTCAAAAAACACATCTGTCATGCAATGTAAATACCACCACTCACCACCCTTTCTCCTTGCACCTTAAAAGATTTAATACATTACATATTTATAAAAAATAATCTTCCCAACCCCTTACCCTATTTTAAGGAACCTTTGGTATAAAAAAACAATAACAATCTCCTTATGTAGGTTCTTAAGGATGAAAATCCAAGAGGTATAAAACAAGTTTCTTTTCATTTCTTTTCTATTCAATTTCTTGTATTTTCTTATCCTTCCCTCACCTACCCACTCCAAAGATAAAAAATAAATCCAGTGTCATTTATTTACTATAATTAAATCATTTTAATTTAATATTCATCATCATTCACCTTTCTCTCTCTATAATATTCTAAAAATGGAAACATCATATGTGAGGTATTGTATTATCGCCTTCACGGATGAAAAATAATCATTTTCTTTCACCATATTCAATGATGGTCATAAAATAATAATAATAATTAAAAAATATTTTATAATAAATATTAAAAATAATTTCACATTATACAACCAGTATACATACATTATATAAATTAGCAAGACAAAACTATTTCATGTCGATGGAAAAACTGCCAAAATGATATAAATGATTATCATTAATGTTATGTCCAATGAATCATCCATACATCAAGAAGAAAAACAATATATAAGACCATTAAATATTCATAGTTTTCATGAATAACATATGATTCCAATTTTGGAATTTATAACCATTTTACGTGAACTTACATACTCGTATACAAGTAAACTGATCATGAAAACCGATGAAATGAATGCTCCCGAATGATAAAATTGTATCTTATAACTCTTCAAAAAGGCCATAAACGAAATTTCAAAATTTATATTAAGTCAAATACATATATAAAATGTTCTTAATTAACTAATTATTTTATTTAATTCGATTATCAATGGCATTAAGGTCATGTGTAGAACACTTCTAGACATAAGGTAAGGGTTTCTTCCCAAACCTCCATTTTCATTTGGGTTATGATTTATCCCTATATAAATCAATGTAAATATTTATTCATTTTATATAAATCTTCTAATATATGTTTATATATCAAAAATTCTGGTTTCTTGATAATTTCATCTTTAATTTATATGAAATACATGTTTTTTAAAGTTTCCATCTCAATTCTTCTCGATATGAAAGACCAGTTAATTGGAGAATCTCAATTTCTTACCCATTTTCATGTACCATCCACAATATATTTTAAGAAACAATTATTTCTCTAAAATAAATAATGTTTTTTTAGTAAAACGTTAATTTCGCATTTCTGGCTCAATACAAACTATAATGACAATGACCAATTATTTTTTCAAAATAACTCTTCTTTCAAAAATAAAAAAGGTTTTTTCTATCAAGAATTCCTCAGTGATATTGTTAGACTATTTTCATCTAATTAAACATCTCTATTGAATTATATTATTATTTTTTATATTTATCTATTATTATTATAATATAACATTTTTTATTAAATTTTTAATGACCAGTTTGATAATGGATGTGCTATCTTGATACAATTCACCATACTACTCAGAATGGTTAGTGATTATATTTACAAATTGGGGAAAGTAATTTATAATTCGTATTTATATAACATTTATGTTTAACCAAATTGATATGATAAATTAATTGGACTTATAATGTGATGCATTAATCCTGATATACCCCCTCGATGCATCAATAGCTCTCATGAGACCAAAAAGAAATGGATTTTTGCAGAGGCCTTAACCATTTATTTTTAAATGTCTTCGCCGAGGCATTGACAATATGTTTCAGATGTTAGATATTATGAATTCCTTAATTATTATATTATTATTTCATAAATCATGAGACAATTTGAATTATAGAATATCAAGGGTTATGTTTAATTTTTTTATATGAAATTATTCTTTCTGCTTGCATTCTTGCCATATTATGCTCATGATTATGTTTTAATAGCTTGAGTTATTTTAGTAATTCACCATGATTTATTATTTATGCCTCCATTATATTACATACCCTTACTGAACATATGAACTCACCCCTTTCATATGTTTTATTTTCCCTTGTATGATAAGATGTATATTATGAAAGACTTAGAGGAATAATCTATGATTTTATGGCTGTTTCCAAGGGAGTTGAAATTTTGTTTTTCTTATCAAGTTGTAATGTAATGTTCCTATATATAATCTCATTCCAAAAACATCTAAACAGATTTATCATTTGGGATTACTATCTTGTATATATTCCAATATAATAATGTAATTCACCATCTCTAGGATACTGGGGTCAGGTTCTTTATAGTTGGTATCAATGGTAGGTTATATAGAAACGTTGGAAACTAGATTCAGAAAACATTGATTATGGATAAGCCCCTATGAGATACTTTGAGGATAAGAATAAAAGATCATCTTAGACTTTTGTAAAGGTACGATAATGGGGGTATTATAAGAATACATATGTGTCTGGATACTATAGGTGGACATGCTTCTCTAAAAATGAACCTAGGGGTAAAAACTCTAACAACGTGGCCCAGTCCTGACACGAGGTAACCTAGTTTATGAAAACATGCCTTATTGTGTACCTATACTGACACTCTTGGAGGATATTCTTAGGATAATTCACATTTTCTTTACAAACCATTATGAAATATTTAAAAATAAATATTTCCCATAAGAAACCATGTTTATGATTATGAGATTAGCTATGCATAAATTTTCAATTTATATTATTATTTTTTCAAGTTAAAGAATTTGTATTTTTATTTATAACCTTTATTATTGTATCCCATTATTTAGATTTCGATACTTGTGGAATGAATAGAAATAATACCAACAAACATATCCCATGTAGAGAATTCCATTTTAGGAAAGATAACGATATTGGTATTGGAGCTGCAACTGGTGCTGAGAAACTTATAACTATACTAGGGTAGCTAGATCAGGTTTTGAACAATAACCATACCCATATAGAGCATATTTATCCAAAACATGGATGAGAGATGGTATACCACATTATGCAACCACATCCTTTTTCATTTAATGGGACTAAAAAAAACATTTGTAGTGGATAAGAAAATAGGTTTTATAGAGAAGATATTTCTTTCATTGGGAATAATTTAAAGGGAGAAGATTATCCTGGTAGCTTATTCTCTCTTAGAAGATGTTGATAAATGGTTATCATTGATTAAAAACAAAAATGAGGGTGAATAAATTGAAAATGTGGAATATAAATATTTTATGTAAATTTTCCTAGAAAAATATTTTCCTCATAAACAGTGAGTGTCTAAGGAGAGGTAATTCTTGAGTCTGATTTAATAAGAGGATGAAAACATTATGATGTTAGAATACAAAATTAAATGGATACAAAGGATATTCATTTACAATATATATAATAAAGGGAGTAATATTGATAGATTCCTTGATGTTTTAAAACTATTCCTCTAAAGGGAACTAGTCTCCCAAAATTTCTCATCATCCAAGATATAGTCTAACGTTATATAAAGAAAGAGAAAGAATACTCTAAGTGTTATGAATTTAAGGGAAAATAAGAGAAAAAGATTGTGGAGGAGGAAATAACGGATAAAGGTAAGAATAAAAGAGATAGTTTTCTATCCTGTGATAATTGTGGGAGGAAACACTGTTGTGATTTCATGAAGGGAATGGGATTTTGCTAGTTGTATGTAGAAAAATGACACAAACCCCATGATTTTAAGGGAAATAAAGAACCTACCAATATTAAATGCCATAATAATAATGAGATGGGACATTATGAAAATGATTATCCTAAGAATCATGGAAGTTTTCCCACAAAAGGAAATGGTAGAAAGGAAAGCTTATGCAATCCAAAATATTGAGGTTGAAATTCTTAATAATGTGGTAGTAGGTACTTGATTCGTTTCCTCAAACATAGCAAATGATTTATTTTATTCTAGATCACTAAATTAACATATATCTTCCCAGTTTTCCAAGAAATGTTTACACATCGATTGTATTTAATAATGATTTTTTCGATAACAACTATTAACGTAAGTATCATTGAAAAAATTATGTGTCGCTCAATCCCCTTTATAACACATAAACATGCTCTAGTTTCTAACCTTGTCATCATACCTATTATTTAATTTTATATAATCATAGTTATGGACTTGAATTCAATATATTATGCAAATAACTTTTGTAAAAATAAAGAAGTTGAATTTTTTTTTTGAAGATATAGAATCACTTATCTATAGAGTAGAAACCTCATCATTTGAGTCAAATATGGATCCACATCCTGTAGCACTTATAAATGAAATTATATGGTATGAAGAGAAAACATCATCTTTGGATGAGGAAATAAATCTTCAAATTTAATATTTACATATTCATCCAGAATATGTTGATGTATTTCAAGAGTATATATATAGACATACTCTTGAGGGGCATGTTGAGTTCTCTATTCATTTAATTCAAGGGTCAAGACCTATATCAAAGACTCATTATAGAATGTCCACTATGGAATTAGTATATCTAAAGAAAAAAATAAATGAATTGAGTGATAAAGTATTTATTCACCAATTTTTTCTCCATGGGGAGCCCCTATTCATTTTGTAAATAAGAATGATGGATCCATCAGGGAGTGAATTGATTATAGATAAATCAAGGCTATTATAATAAAGAAAAAGTATCACATTCCTCACATTGAATATTTATTTGATCAACTTCATGTAGAAAAATATTTTTTGAATATTTAACTTCAATATAGATATCATAAATTGAGTTTTAGTAAGTAAGTTATGTCAAAGTCATATTTTTGAACATGTTTAGGAAATTACGTGTTTACTCTAATTCCATTTGGACTGACTAGTGCACCATCTATTTTTATTTACATAATGAAAATAGTGTTCTAGGAATATCTTTTTGATTTTTTGTGGTATTTATTTACGATATATTGATATATTACAAAATCTATTAGGGATATCTAAACACCATGTGAATTTTTTTGGAACTCTTATAAAAAAAGTTTTATATGGAATGTATAGAAATTGTGAATTATGGCTTCAAAGTCCTTCTTTTCTTGTACAAATTTTCACTAAATATGGAATATCATTTGATATTTTGAAGAAAAAGGTGTTTCAAGAATGTCCTACACCTACAAACATAACTAATTTATGTAGATTTATTTGTTTAGAAGGTTATTATCGGAATCATTTTTAGAATACTGATATATTAGATAACCCGTTATCCAGGATTACTTATAAATGAGTTTTGTTTATTTGGAAAAATATATTGTGATGAATGGATTGAATATTTGAGGAAATGATTAGTGATTTCTCCGATGTTTACTCTACCATGTGGAAATGGCGGGTTAATGATTTATAGTTATACATCAAAGAAGGGAAGTGGTTGTGTCCTTGTGAATAAGGATAGAGTTATTTCCTGTGCATCAAGGTAGTTAAAAAATCATAAACCAAACAATCCAACACATCATATTTAGTTTGAATCTATAATCCTTTCTCTAAAAATTTGGAGACACTATCTCTATAGAAAAATATATTAGATATATATAGATCACTAGAGCTTGAAATATATCATCTCACAAAAATAACTCAACATATGGTAAATGGGATGGTTTGATCTGCTCAAGGATTATTATTATTCAATACAATACCACCCGGGGTAGGTGAATAAGGTAGCAGATGTGTTGAGTTGGAAGGATCATGGAGATATAAATAAAATTATGATTGACAAGGATCTAATGAATATGGATCTAGAAAAGATGAATATGGTAATTTTCAAGGAATTTTAAACATCATTAATTATTCAATTGGTTTCCCAGTCATACTTATTATAAAGGATTAAAATTTCTTCGTCTGATGCTAAGAATCTAAAAATGAAAATTAACGTTGTGAATGATGGTATGTTGTTGGAATTCTTTTACGAATATGGAATAATAAAATTGCGGAGGATTTTTTGTGATCCCTCTATACCCAAGCTAAAGGGGGAGTTATTCAATGATTCCCATGTCTTGAAATTCTCTATACACCCTTGTAGCACTAATATGTATTTATTTTTTAAGGAATATTTCAGCTGGGATAATATAAAGGGAGAAATTACTGATTATGTATCAATGATGTCTGTATATTATGGCTGAAATACAACATACTATAGTTGACAGAAAACATAGGTCTATTCCAACATTGAAATCGGATAATATTACTGTGGAATTTTTCAATGGATTTCTAAAAAAACTCAATGAATGAATGATGCAACATGGGTAATTTTTTATCAACCTACCAAATCATCAGATTTCATCACCATAAGAGAGGATTTTCCATTGGTGTTCCCTATATGACTATATATTAGTCAAGTTATAAAACTTTATGGATCAGATATTTCAATTGGGTAAGATTACGACCTATAATTTATATGTAAATTCTCCAAAATTATTTAGAAATATTTGGATACTGAGCTTCATTTGAGCATAACTTATCATGACTAAACTGATGAGAATTCTGAATGGACAATTCAAACTATTGAAGACATGTTGATATCATGCTCACATGACTTTAAATATACGAGGGATCATTATTTTACTTTGGAATAATTTTCCTAAAATAATAGTTTCCATTCAAGTATTCCAATAGCACCCTAAGAATCATTGTATTGAAATAGATTCTGTACGACAACTTGTTGGGATGAACCTGGAGAATGGAATCATGTAGGCCCAGATCTTGGGGAGAAAACAACAACAAAGGTAAATACTATTCATAAAAATATTAAAGTATCTGAAAGTAGTAAAAAGTTCTATGGTGATAATCAAATGAAGGATTTTGATTTTTAGGAGGGATATCGTGTTCTCTTGAAAGTATCTCTGTGAAAGGTTGTTATAATTTCTAGGAAGAAATGGAAACTGAGCACTAGATACAATAGTCCAATTCAAATTCAGGAGATAATTAGGGTGGTGTCTTATCATTTGAATATTTCACCTAGCCATTCAGAATTACAAAATTTAATTCACTTCTCTTTTTTAATAGAGTACATGACATCCCCATCGCATGTCCTCACTTCTGAAAGACTATATTGGGAACCTCCAAATATATATATTTTTTTAAAAGGACACTTTTATGGAAAAAGTGTAAAACAAGAAAGTCCAACTAAGCCATCAAACACTATAACACATATCAAAATTATCAAATACCAGATTAAACCCATTATACTCAAAACCCTTAATACATTTCCAGGATAAAGTTGTTTCATTTTTCCTAGGATCATCCTTGATGATGTCATCTACATGGGATGCCAGCTTGTCCCATATTCTCAAGAACTCCTCCACCACAATTTTCTTGTTATTGAAACCTCTTAAAATGATTATGGTATGTCTGTCAATCCACTCTCATTTCTCTTTGTTTGTGTCTACTAGGATCATCCTTCAATTCATCCTTTACACATCCTCGGCAGAAGCGCATATGGTGAACACCATCTCAACCACCTCTTCCTCAGATTGTAAAATCATCTCCCATGGTGATTCCCTAAGCTCAGCCTCTCCTTCTCGCTCACCAGGCCTCCCCCCTGCTCCCTCCATTGCATGAGAGAATCGAACCAATTGACTCTCTTTCCCCTCACTTGGTTTCCCCTCCTCTCTTCCCGATCCTAAATCCATCGGATCCCTCTCCTCCACCTCCTCCACCTCGACACCCACCTTTCCAGAAACGGAGTCAACAAAGGAAACCAACTCTCTTGGTTTTTCTAATGGAAAATATTGTATTATGTAAAAGGACCTAATTTCCTTCTCTGTGTTTTTATATTTGACTGCAGACCTCGTTGTCACTGTTTTTGGAAAATTTGTGTAGTGCTTGTGAGGTTTAATTTTCTTAACCATGTTAACTATGAAATTTTCCAAGAGAAGTAGCACCCCCTTCCCTTTCTTAGGTCCAAAACCACTGCTTGAAAACCCCTGGAGGACATTCTCATCATCTGACCACGACTCCAAATAACTAATTTCCAACTCGATTTAGAATCTTCATTTGAACTTGTACCATTAGACTTATTTTTCCACTATGTAATCACTATTTTCCACCCTCTAGGATCAACATTCTCTTTATCTTCCCTAATCGGAGGATTAAGATGGATACTAGATTCTAAGGGTTGTACATGGTTCTACTGACCTGGAGACTATTTAAGAGGAAGGCTCAGGGGCTGGTCAGAAATAGCTTGCGCTGGGGATAACCTTCCTCCCGCTCCACCAATATTAACCGCCACTGCGAAGGAGGGAGAAATCCTAGGAGGGGACTTGCCCATGGGCTCCTATATCTAAAAGGACGAACCGAGGTGCCCTAAGTCCCGCTTCAGACTTGCAAAGATGTCAACAACATTCGGCATTGCAGGCACCAATGCCATATACTTCTGAGCAGGATCGTCATTGGAGAAGTCTCTGCTTTCCATGGGAGGGACATCTGAGACAATGTCCTTCGACAATACCCCTCACTGCAAGTTCTTATTCCCTCACCAGCATGAATAAGATGCATGCCCCAGATTCTTACCGGAGTGGCAGAAGTGTTTCTAGGACTCAAAGATAACCAGCTACACATATCTAAATTCCTCCACAACTGATATCCAAACCCACTCAACAGGAGGAAAATAGACATTGACTTCAACAAAAACCTGAGGGGAAATCGGGTGACAAACAAACGAAGTTCTTGAGTCCAAGAAAATGTAATGACCCACCATATTACCCAACATATGCAATATAGATGGATTCTGAAAAACCAATGGTAGCTTGGGAAATCTTACCCACAAAGCTGATGATGGAGCATCCCAGTTCATGTGATGATCGTAGGACCATCTAAGGAGGAAGAAACGATAGCCATTGCAGGTACGCATATCACTTGACTAAGCAGTGATCAAATCTTCCAAAGACGAGAAACAAACCAGGATGTGCCGCCTATCCAACAGACCAATTATCGCCCACACCTTGAGGCCCCCTGAACTAAACACGAAATGGTCGAAGGTTTCCACCGAAGGTCACCGCGATACGAAAAAATCCCCCAAATTGAGATTCAGTAGATCCAAGTTCTCTGTAAATTATGAGGTCGATAGTGCGAGATGAGAGGGGCCGTCACAGAGATCCGCAACTTTAGGGCTAAGAGAGATGCCAGGAAAGTTAGGTAAGATATCAGGGATGGAAAAACAAAGAAAGGAGTGGCAGGGAGGTAATCCCTCCCCCTCTAACGGGGAAGGGATGGAGACGGCGGCCATCGCCGCTGCCTAGGTCATCACAAAACTAAGCACAAAACACACTAGAATGGGACCCGGATTTTAATTAATTTGAGGAGCCTATATGGATTTCTGACAGTAAAGAATAGGTTTTGAGGAATATGATGACTCATATTCTAAAGGTACTTTAGAAAAATAAAATACTAGAATGGAAAATGTGGGAACTAAAGGAAGTTATGATGAAGTAAAACCCAAATATTTTTATGAGGTGACAATCTAGAAATTTTGAGGATGAAATTTTTGTATAAGGTGAGAATATAATAACCCAAAATTCAATCAATTAAATTTTAAATCTTATAATTATTTTATATAGTATGAATCGCATTAAATCACATAGAGGACAAAATAAAAACATTGTAAATGAATAATGAATGAAATAAGGGCTATTTTTAGAATTTAAGGAATGTATACTGATGAAATAGTAACTGGACCATACAATTAGTAATATAAACCATGTGAATAGTAAAATTAGCCATATCAATAGTTACCTCAACCATTAAAGTATAAATAAAATTTAGGAATCTTATTAATGAAATTATGATATAATTATAGCATAGTATAAGTTATTTATTATTTTAGATATTATTAACTAACTATTTGTATTTTTTAAGTAATAAATATTTGCTTTATATATTAAAATTAATAATATGATTTAGAAGATAATATATTTTCATAAAATTTATTCATGAATTAATATTTTTTGTCTTAGGAATTTAGGATAATTCAATGAGAACTTAGATAATTTTATAGAGTGTTAAAAAATTAGATATAAAATTAAAATCAATATATTTTGAGTAAATGATGATTTTAATTAAAAATTAAATTTCTCATTTGTAGAAATTTCTTTTCCTAAAATTTTAACCTTTTTGAATTCTTCATATATATACATATTTAGGGTAAATTTTTGGGTTTTTTCAAAATTACTTGAATTTATTATGAATAGTAAAATATGATATTTTACGATAAATGATGAACACAATAATTACTAAGTCATAGGTGGTTTATAAACGATGTAATACAATAATATAGAACAATAATTTAATAATTTAATATATTTAGTGATAATTCTAAATATATTAAAATTCTTGAGCTAAAATAATAAACAAATAAATAAACTATTCAAAAATCATCCCACTCCTCCACTATAAATACTACCCCTCACCACCCTTTCTCCTCACACATTCTAAGAATTTATACTTCTAAAATATCTTCAAAATACTCTTCCCAATACACTCCCCATTCCTAATATCCTTTGGTATCAACAAAATATCAAAACCAATCCCCATAAGGAGGTTCTCAAAGAGGATAATTCAAGAGGTAAAAATCACCATTCTTTTCATTTAGTTTCTTTTCAATTTATTATATATTCTTACCCATCCCTCACAAAACCATTTAAAAAGATACATGATAACTCCATTATCATTTATATATTGTAAATATATCATGTTAACATAATATCTATCATAAAACTTTTTTCTCTCTCCCCTATATTCTAAAAATAGAAATGTCATCTCTAAGGTGTTGTTTAATAGCCTTCAAAGATGATATGTTTTCATTTTCCGTAGCCATATTCAAATATGGTCATAAAAGAATAATTATGGTTAAATTAGATTGTATTATACATATTATAATTTATTCAGTATTCTAGAACCAATTTATATGCCTGATATTAATTAATAAGACAAACCTATTTTGTGACGATCAAAAACCCACCAAAATGATCAAAATGATTATCATTGAAGTTATATTCGATGAATAATTATAATAAATTAGAACTATACCCCTTTTACAAGAACTTACTTTTTCATATAAAAGTAAAATAGTCATTAATACATAGGAAACAAAATGCTCCGGAACAATAAAATTGAATCTTATAACTCATCAAAAAGACCATAAATGAACTTAATAAACTTATATTGAATAAAATACATGTAAAAAATGTTATGAATTAATTAATTAAAATATATAATGTTGTTATACCTGAAAATAAGGTCAAGAGCATAACACTTTCAGATAGAAGATAAGGGTTTCTTCTTAAACCTCTATTTTTATTCGGGTTATGCATTCTCCCTCTATACACCAATGTAATTATTTATTATTTTTATATATTTCTTATAAATTATTTTTATAAATATTAAAACTCATGTTTCTAAAATATTTCATCTTTATTTAATAATAAATTCATGTTTTTGGAAGTTTCACTTCACAATTCTTCCTTAAACCATGCACAATTAAAGGGAATGTCTCGATTTATTATCAATCTTCAATTACAATTCATTATATGTTTTAAGAAAATATTATTTTTATGAAATAAATAATTTTTGTCATCAAAAACTATATTTGTTAAATTTTGGTTTTAAACAAAAAATTGTGAAAAATAAAAATTATTTTTAAAAAAATACTCTAATTTGCAAAGTGAACATGGTATTTTGATCAAGAATTCCTCATTGATTTTGTCAGGGTGTTATCTTCTATTTTAAACCCACTATTAAATTTTATGATATTTTGATATTGATATATTATGATTATAATATATTTTATTTTATTAAATATTTTATGATCAGTTTGACTATGGATGTGTTATCTTCGTACCATTAACCATGCTAATCGGAATAGTTAGTGATTATATTTACATAATGGAAAATTTTATTTACTTTTTATATGTATATGTTGTTTATGATTAACCCCATTCATATGAGGAATTAATTGGACTTTTAAAGTGATGGTTGGGTCATTATATAGCCCCTAGATGAATCATTAGGTCTCATGAGACAAAACAAAAATGGATTTTCACCGACACCTTAACAGTTATTTTAGATGTCTTGGTCGAGGCCTTGACGATATCTTTTAGATGTATGAAAATATTAATTACCTAATTATGATAATAGTATTTGATAAATCATTCTATTAATTGAATCATATAATATCAATAGTTATTATTCATGGGATTATTTATAAATAATTCTTCATTTGTCTTTTATTACTACAATATTATGCTCATATTATGTTTAATGGCATGAGTTATTTTGGTTTTTCACCAAGATTTGTTATATATGCTTCTAATATATAACCTACCATTATTGAGCATCTTAGATCACCCCTTTATTATGTTTTATTTTTTCAGTATGAGAATATGTATATTATTAATGACTTTCATGAATAATCTAGGAGATTATGGTTGTCTCTGATGTAGTAGTTGTTTTGTTTTTCCTTTCTAGTTGTAATTTAATATTCATGTATGCAATATGGTCTCCAAAACTAATAAATGGATCTATCCCTTGGGATTTTTTCCATTATCTATTCAAATTTCATAAATTAATTTACCTATTAAATGATATTTGGGTTGGGTTCTTTATATTACCGTCATTGGGATAGTCAAAAAATATGTCAAACTTATCTCCCATGAAGGGATAGTCCAAATGTGGGACGACCAATAATCTGAAACAGCCCCTTATGGGGATAGTATATAAGGCTCATCTAATATTTTCAAATAAATAATAATAAATAACATAACTTTCAATACATAATACAATGATATATACAAAAGAATTTGATTTCAAGAGAGAATCACAAACATCATAATCCACATGCATGAAAAACAAATCAGTTTCATTGGGACACACATGAACACCTACTATGATGAGTAAATAAACATAGGTCTTGGTGTACAATTTCATTCTATAAATAATTCCATGAACCAATATAAACATGTGATAAAGTCCAAAACATCCAACTATAGGTGAAACATCAATTAATCGAATGGTTTTTCATCCAGTCTGATTGCACCATAGATAATCCTATAACCATTTATATTTAGATAGAATTATAGTTATAGGATAATGATTCTAAATAAACCATACCGATATGGTATGAAAATTTCACAAATACATGATAAGACTCACTACCGAAAATGATATAGTTCTAAACATTGTGTAGATTCCAAATCCCTCAACCTAGGTTCTAATTCTATTAGTGACCAATAATCCTTGCTTAGACATTCCCAAAACCTATGAATTTGATCAAGATTATAAGGATCCAATTAACCATTATCATTTATAATAAGAAATTATCGAACAATATCCCAATGAAACTCACTTTGTTGGAATCACAAGATAAAATCGTTATCTGAGTTTCTAATAGAGGAGGCATAAGGAAAGGAGATCATCGAAAATTTTCATATGAGAACTCCTAGGGTCATGAGGGTTGACATAGCATAGATAAAATGAGAAAAAGGTAGAATAGTTAGGTTTTAAAAAACTCTTTAAAACATAGTGACACCATATGTCTCTAAAGGATGCTACTAGTGAGCCAGTGACCTCCAATAGTGAGGTGATGGATCCCACCAGCTAGGCGGTGGAGCTGATGTAGCTTCCTAAAGGTAAATCATATCCACTAGCCTTGCCCATTTTCATTTTTATCCTCCCAAATTCCTCTTATCGACCTTAAAAACCTATTTAATATAAAAATATCTTTATAAAATCAAACAAGATGTGTGAATGAAATAGAGAATATCACAATCTATCAAGCTCGATTCATAAAATGATATAGACTTTATTTTCTATTTTTTTAAAACCAAAAAAGATAAATATAATAAAAATGAATCATGGTTCAACCCCATAAGAGGTGTTGAATTTTTTATTCTATATATATAATTAGTAAATGGATATCCCTAGGTGCAAGTGGATTTTTGTTTCCTTGAAAGGAATAAGAACATGTTTTAAAGGTGTATCTCTAAATGTACGATATTTCATTTATAGGTCCCCATTTGTATAGTTAAGCTTATCAAACCCCTATCTAGTGATTGTTTTACAGTGGGATAAATGGTTTATGTAAAAACACTTTAATTATTATTTTTAGGTAATTATTTATCATTTTTGTAAGTCCCCAACCTAAAAACATTACATAATCTTAACATAGGTCAATAATTTGACTTTAATTTAATTCTAGAATCTTTTTATGTTTATAGATTTAATTAATTAGGCTATTATTTATACATATCATCCCATACTCATAGAAAGGATACTATAAAAATAGAATCCATTTCCCCCCAAAGAAAACCCTTTAAAAATGATTTCTTTTCTTGATAGAAATCATTGTGACTTTTTCCATTATCTTACTCATTCTTATACCCAATGAAAACATTTCAAAAACTTCGTATGAGCCCGAAAACTCACTATGGGATAAAATAAGAAAATAAAATATTAGTCTATGAATATTTATAAACATGTGAATTTATAAGAATCATGAAAACTTCATAGAAATCATAAATCATAAAGGAAACTTGTGGAATCTATATCATAATTACTATGTAGATTAAATATTTACATAGTGAGTAACCTTTATGGTTACATTTAGAATTCCCATCAAAATATATTCCCTAAATATTTGAGGGGAAACATTAATTTTTACATCTTTCATATTACCCAATGCATTGGAGAGCTATCACAGGCACACTCGCACTCCGTATATTGTGGAACCACCCAAATACATAGGCAATGCCCAAGAACCATAACATAATCATAATACATGACCAACCATAAAGGAAACATAAAATTTCCATATTGCAATAATAATAAATAAATTTGAGATATTGATATTATAAATCAATTCTTGAAACCATTTTCAATACCAAAATACCTTAAAAGTAATATGGTATTTACTTTTATTTTCAAAAACATTATAGATAGTAGAGGAATCCAGATAACAAATAATTCTCATGGTGGTGGAAAGGTCATTATCATCACGTGTGTTAAAAAAGAAAAATTCATTTTGATGTTTAGTAAAATTCTTCAAAAAATATTCCTTTTTAAACCCATTTAATGAAATTAAAATAAAAATGTGTTGATTATACACCATATAAAAGAAAGTCATATATAAATCAAAATATGCCTCAATGAAAGGATATTGAGACGAAGTCCCTTACCTTGAGTTAGACCTGTCTTGTTCATTATTTATCTTCCTGAATAATAAACTTAGGTTAATTTCTACATACATCATAAATTTTTTCTTGTTTATTATTCCTTTTAAATCACTTATCAAAATTTTATAATTATTAGGTTCTTTTTTTTGTTCTTGTTGGACATTTTGGCAATAATAGGTTATTGAGTGGAAAATGAACATGGTATGATGTCACTAGTTCATGTGGTTATAAGTATATCATCTCCATAAAAGTATTCATCACATAGTCACAAATTTTACACATGAATCATATTTTTTTAATTTAAACCATCAAATATAGTTACTAAAAATTAACGATGTTGTAATAATGGATATGGTAGGTCATACGTACGCATGACTAACATTTCTGTTTTCCATTGATAATTATTGAAATAAAGAAATTATTATTTTATAATTAAAAAATTATAATGACATTATTACTATCCTAATAATAAATTACATATACTAGTATATTTCATAAAAGTGATATAATGAATAAAAATGTGTCACACTGCTTCGTAGAGGTGATAGTTCACACGTACACTCGAACATCGTTATCATTTTTATTCACAAGGAAGTAAGAACATAATTGATATATTATTATCATATAGTTATTAATATTTCATGACTATCATATAAAAATATTAATTCTATAATTATAACCAAGATTAATTGAGAGTAATGGAAAACGAAATAAATAGATTCTTGGAGGTGATAAGTTACACATACACAAGAAAAATTAATTCCTTTCCCATTTAAGGAAGTGGAGATGGATTTATGGGATTATATTAACATAATAAAATCTCAGTATATTGTGAATATTTTATTTATTATCTCATCATGTTTGGATGATATTTGTAAAAGTGGGAGAATAAATAGTAGAGAACATATAAAGAATATGATACATCTTCTTCGATTGATCGTCTTTGAAGAACACCTTAACACCTCTAATAAGGGTTTAATGCCTAAAATAAGGATTCAAGAATGTGGGGAGAGATTATAATAAGAGTATTGGAATGATATTGGCTAAACTACAAGGCTTTTTATGTCTGATTACTTGGGTGTAATGGGAGCCTTTTTATAGGAGTGGGGAGGGGCACCCTGAGAATATACTAAAATATTTAATTAATAAAATTTATTTTTTTAATCCAAGTGGATCCAAAAAGAGATATAGAGAATATAATAAGATGATGGATATAAATCCTCTCATCCAACATTTTTTAGACACTTATTGAGTTTATTCTAAACCTTGTCTATTCGATTTACACAAAATTTTTCTCTTTGAATTTCAAAAGTGTTAAAAAAATTAATTTTTAAGAATATATTAATTTTTAAGAATATATTAATTGTACTTATATGAGATAACTTTCCCTTAATTAGAAACAAAATAATCTTTTCTAACATATAATAATCACTTTTTATTTTAAAATTTTTTTAATTTTTTTTTATAAAACATTGATTATGTCAATATTTAAACTATTCACATTATGGAATTTAAATAAAATCCCAGTAGAGAGGTAACATCAAGAAAAACCATTGAATAGTATCCTAACATGTCATATTCATCTATAAAATTCTTGTATGAAATAAATAATTTCAAATAATATTTATTTTAATATTTATAATATTTTTTATTTTAATCCTTTATTAATGAAGCAATCATGGCATCATCATTGTGTCAAAATTAAATTTATTAATTTAATGTCAAAAAATTATAAATAAAATACCATGATATATGAAATATTAATATATTTATAATGAATATTTATAGTGTAAGAGATCACTTATATAAACAGATTTTATAAAATGTAATACTTATTAAAAGCATTAGTGTGGGAGAAGCTTTAAACAATATTCCATGGGATGCATTGCCCCTTTAATTAAAGAAGATTCAATAAGAAGCATTAAACTGGCATCCATGGGATGATATCTATATTTGATTAAATAAAATTCTATGATAATATTTAAAATGTCTTCCATGGTAAGATTTTTCCTCTTAATTTAACAAGCTTATATGAGAAGCCTTATAATATCTTTAATGGGAAACATTATACTTTTAATTAAACAAGATTCTATGGAAAGCTTCATACCAACATAAATGGGATGATTTATTCATTTAATAAACCAATAATCTATGAGAATATATAAACTCTCTCATCCAATAAAATTATGACACGTGTGAGGGTAATTTTATAATTTTATTTTTACCATTAATTACCTAATTTACCTTTAACTGTGGCGATTAAACATAATTACTAATGTTACAATTCAAAATCTTATAAAAATTCCTATTTAAAAAAATTGGACCTTATAATTCCAAATATGTAATTGAAAACATAGAATTGGATGAAATTAATTTAAATAAGTTGGGGTATTTGTCCATTTTGGAAATTGCGTCCTCACAATTTTATTCACTTATCAAATAAGTGAGGGTATTTATACCACATGGAATTTTTAGATTATCATGTTGCCTCTTAAACCATATGGGTTTTCCAAAAACATTATACCTAGTGAATCACATTATTCTGTGACACTTTCTATCTATGGTCAAAAATATATATGAGATGTTCCTCATTAGAAATATTCTCTTCCAAATGAACTACCTCTAGACTTAAAACATGAGATGGATCCGAGAAATACTTTCTCAACCTTGAAACAAGAAAAACATTGTGTACCTAGGATAAACATAGAGGTAAATCCACTTTATTGAAAACTGGTCCAACTATCTCCAGGATTTTATAGTGTCCAATTAACCACAGACATAGCTTTCCCTTTTTACCAAAACACATCACACTTTTCCATGGAGAAAATTTTAGAAAGACCTGACCACCTACTTCAAAAGAAAGATCCTTTATTTGGTTATCCACATAAATTATATGACTGTTCTAAGCTATCTTCAGGTGCTTCTGAATCAACTAAACTTTTTCTTCCATCTCTTCCACCAATTATTGTCCCATCAAATTCCTCTCACCTACTTCATCACAAAAATCTAGAGTTCAACATCTATTTCTATATAATTCGTTAAATGGTTCCATTAGTATATTAGAATGAAAACTCATATTAAATGAAATTCAACCGAAGGAAGATTTTGGTCCCAACATCCCTGGTAATCCATTGAACAAGAACATAGTATATCTTCCAAAGTATGAATTGTTCATTCTGACATCCCATATGATTGAGGATGAAATGTATTACTGAAATTTAATTCAGTTTCAAATGACTTCTGAAAGCCTTTACAAATGTTAGAAGTAAACCTAGTATCACAATAATATACAATGGAGAGGGTAAATACATCTAAACTAATTATCTCATTATTATAAAAATAATAAGGTTTTTCTAGAGATATTGTATCATGAATATAAATAAAATTTGTAGATTTAGACAATAGATCAACAATAACCTAGATTACATTGGGAACTCGATATGTCTTCCGTAATCCCACTAAGAAATCTATGGACATGTTTTCCAATTTCCACTTTGTCACTAGTAAAGGATGAAGCATCCATTTCAGTAACTACCCCTCTACTTAAAACTATTGAAAAATCAAAAATATTAGGGTAAAGTCTACAATATCTCTTTTCCTTCTGTACCACTAGTAATACATCAGATGATATTTTTACGTCCTATTTTTTAAAGGATGAACTGAAAAAGGAGAACTATAGGCGTCACATAAAAAATCTTTCTTTAACTGTGAGTCATAAGGAATAAATAATCTCTTTAAAAACCACAAAAACAATCGTTATCAATGCTAAATTCAGGTAACTTATTCTTCTGAACCAATTCTACCTTTTTCAGTAACTCACTGAATTCTTTTTACACTTTCTTTATTCTTTCTGCTAGAGGTGATTGCACTGAAACATGAAACAAAACACAGTAATTTCCTACACCAACAACATCCATGCCAATGTTCATCAAATCATTAATCAAAGGGTCTCATTATAAACATAACAAGGTTAATGTAGCATTACATTTCCAACTCCATGAATCATCCACTTTTTTCACTTTTACAGGACGATAATGAATCATGAAATCATAATACTTGATTTATTCAAGCCATCTTCTTTGTCTCGTGTTCAATTATTTCTTATTGAATATATACATAAAACTTTTATGGTCAGAATATATTTCACATTTTAGTACATAAAGATTATGTATCCTAATTTTTAATGCAAAAACAATAGTAGCTAATTTCAAATCATGTGTAGGTTAATTTAACATAGGAGTTTTCAACTTTCATGAGGAATAAGAAATTTCCTTATCACTCAACATTAGGACACATCCAAGTCCTTTCAACAAAGAATTTCTATAGATAAGTAATTCCCCATTTCATGAAAGTAGTTCTAAAACTAAAGCATTCATAAATCATCTTTTCAATTCTAGAAAACATTTATCACATTATTTTTTCCGGATGAATATAACCCCTTTTAAAGTTAATATAGTCAGTGGGATAGATAACTGTGCAAATTTTTCAAAAAAAAACTCTATTAATAACCTATTAAACCAAGAAAACTATGAATATTGATAATAAATGGGGGAATTTTCCATTCTTCACCAACTTTTTTGTGAAGGATAGACATTTATGCCATCTTTATAAAAAATGTGACCAAGGAATGATTTTTTTTGTAATGAAAACTCACACATTCTGAATTTCCCATACAGTTTCTTTTCTTTTAGGGTTTTCAAGACAACCCTTAAATGAATTTAATTCTCCTCATCACATTTATAGTATACCAAAATATCATCAATAAACACAACCACAAACATATCCAAGAACTCACGGAAAATTCTGTTCATAAGACCCATGAAGATAGCAGGTGCAATAGTTAACCCAGAAGGCAAAACTAAAAATTCATAACCGACATATCTAGTACAAAATTAGGTATTTGGAAAGTATGCTTCCTTTACATTACATTGGTATTACCCCAACTTCATTTTAATCTTTGAAAACTAATGATCACCCTAGAACTGATCGAAAAAATCATCCATATGAGGCAAAGCATACTTGTTCTGAATAGAGATGTTATTCAATGATCTATAGTCAATGAAAATTTTCATTGAACCATATTTATTTTTAATAATCAAGATCGGTGCACCCCATGGTGATGTTCTAGGTAGAATGAAACATTTATATAATAACTCTTGCAATTGTTTCTTTAACTCTAAATGTTCAGTTTGAGACATTCGATAAGGGGGTTTTGAAATAGGATTAGCACCAAGTTCCAAGTCAATAGTAAATTAAACTTCATGGTCAGTTATTATTCCAGGAAAATCATCAGTAAAAACATCAAGATACTCATTTACCATTGGCACATCATTAATCTGAACAGTTTCATTATCTTAACAAATATGTGCAAGGTAACATTCATTTTCATATTTTACTAGTTTCTTAGCTTCCTAATATGTTATCAATGGTAAGGGTTCATTACTATACACAAATTAAAATCTATTTTTGAAAAGAAACCTCTTTATCTTTGCAGTCAATATTATCATGATAAACGTAAAGCCAATTCGTGCCTATTATAACATCAAACTCTACTAGTTAAAAAACAAATGTATTTTCAGGTAGATTCTTTCCACAGACAAGGATAAGATAGTTCTTATAATTTATTTTTATATAAACATTTCCTGTAGATTTTTTACCACCATTTCAGAATTTATTTCATGAGTTGGAATTCCCACTTTTCTAGAAAATTTCTTAGAAATGAAAGAATGTGTAGACTCGAAATCAAAAACCACATTGGCATAATCAGAATAAAAAAAATATACCTGATAATACATCATTCTATGGACAAATATCTACTGAATTGGTTGAAAAATATTTCACCACCCCATTATTCTTATAGTTCGGATGATATATATCATTTGAGTTCTTCGCCGAACACTAATTTACATAATGACCCATCTCATTGCACTTAAAACATTTTACTGACTATAAATCAGGTTTTGAATTACCAATACCGTGATCTTTTTCAGTGAATTTGCGTACCTTATGTCCCTTTTTACCACATTAGAAGCACTTATAATAATTCAAAAGGCATTCCCCAGTGCTATTTTTAACACAATTTTGACCAACTATAAACTTAAGATTCTAACCATCAGACTTTTTTAATGAGTTCTTCCCTTTCTTCTGCTACCTAAACCTCTTATCAAACATGTTTTTCATAACATTTGAACTCATGAGAATCTAATTCGATTTGATAATTTTTCATTAATCTCAAGTAAAAAAATGGTTTATTTTACTATTAAGATCCCGTTTGAAATTTGGATCATACCATTCCATTTGAGTGAATTTTCTTCATAAGAAGCCACTGAGTCATCCTCCTACCACAATTTGAAGAATGGGTTTTTCATCCTAAATCAAACCACCATAGGAAATGTTTTCTCAATAATGGTACCTTTGAATTCTTCCCCATCAAGAGAATCAATCTCCTCACTATCCCTAATATTTTTAACAGTCAACCACCACTAGTCGTCTTCACCTTCAAAATGGTAAACATAAAGACTAACCTTTTGATGTTTTGAACACCCCATGACATCAAAAATCTATTCTAGGGATTTAATACACTCTTCAGCTAGTATGTAGTCCGATGATCTTTTGAATAATATAGGACGTTGCCCCATGAAATGCTCAAATACTGACATGTTATTCAATGATTTATCTGGTTAATCTCGAGCAAATATATCAACTCCATTTGAATCCTTAGACAAATTTTCCATCATTGTAACAAATTTTTCATTTCCGATTCAAACAATATTAGGTTTCTGATTTGGATGTTTGTTTTACATTCGATGTCTTTCTAACAAAGTTTCCATGCTTCCTCTATAGAAAAACATTCAAAACAAATATATCTTAAACAAAGAAACACTGTAATCCTCATATGATATTTCAATTTGAAGATAATGATAAAATAATTTGTGGACATTCTGTTAACATTATACCAACTCTTAATGTTTTCTAAACTGACCTATAAACCCAACTATAAGGCCCCATGTTTAGAACATTTCTAACTCTCGAGATGGGTCAATAATTGGACTTTAATTCACATCGATGATCTTTTCAGGTTTAGAGTTTTAAATAATTATTCCATTATTAATACATATAATCTCATAATAATACAAAAGCATACTATCAAAATAGTAACCATTTTTTCCACCAAATAAAAACCTTGAAAACATGATTTCTTTTCTTGATAAAAATCTCCTTCAATTATTTCTTCATCTTACTCATCTTTGTACCGTATGAAAACATTTAAATAAAGTTCAAAAGATCATGAAAGCTCAGTAAGAAATAAAATAAGGAAAGAAAACATTAGTCCATGGATATTTATGAACCCATGAATTCATAAAATTCATGAATACTTCAAAGAAATCATAAATCATAAAGGTAACTTCTATAATCCATATCATACATTATTTTTAGCTTTCACAGCCACATAGGTAGTAGCCGTTATGGTTCCGTTTCGAATACCCATCACAATATATTCACCAAACCACTGATGAGAAAACATAATTTATACTTCTGTCACATTACCCAATGAATTGGAGAGCCATCACGGGATCAACCGCCCTCAGCTTATCAGGGAACCACCCATATACATAAGAAATTTCCATGAACCATAACATTATAATAACACATTCATAATCATAAAAGAAACATATCGTTTCCACATTACAATAATAAGACATCATTTTTAGATATTAATATAATCAAAACACTATCCAAACCGTATTCAATACAAAAATACCTAAAAATGGAATATGTTATATACATTTATTTTTATGAACATTGTGACTTGTAAAGGAATCTATATATCAAATAATTCTCACATTGGTAGAAAGGTCCTTGTCACCGTGTATATTAAAACAAAAAATACATTTTTGACGTTTACTAAAATGATTCAAAATAATTCATTTTGAAAACCATTGAATGAAGTTAAAATTCAAAGGGTTTTATTATACACCATATAAAATACGGTCATATATAATTCAAAATATGCTTCAATAAAAGGATATTGAGACGAAATCCATTAACATGAGTCAGACTAGTTTTGTTCGTTCATTATCTTCTTGAAAAATAAACATAGGTTAATTTACACTTACGTAATAAAAATTTTCATGTTTATTATTCCCTTTAAATCCCTTATGTACATGTTATATAATTACTTAATTATTTGACTTTATATTAGACATTTTTTCGATAATCGATTCTTGAGTGGAAAATGATCCTGGAATGATGTCACAAATCTATGTGGTCACGAGTATTTCATATCCAAAATAGTATTAATGTAATAGAGATTAATTTTTCACACGTATCGTATTTATTAATATATCCCCCCAAATATGGTTATGAAAAATGAACAACGCTATAATCTTGGTGATGGTTGTTCGTACATACACATGAGTAATGTCTCTATTTTCATTGATAGTTATGGAAATTATGTAATTATAATATTGCATTTAAAAAATTATAATGATCTTATTATTATCAAAATAATATTTTAATTATACTTATATATATCATACATGTAATATAATGAATAAAAATGAGTCAGACCACTTCTTGTAGGTGATATTTCACATGTACGCACGATCGTCATTGTCATTATTATGCACATGTAAGTAACAATGTAATTGATATATTACTGTTTTATAATAATTAATTTTTTTATTAATATCAGATATTATGATTAATTTCTTCATTATAACCAATATTAATAGATGTTAATGGAAAACTAACAAAATTGGTTCGTAGAGGTGATAATTTACACATACGCTCGAACAATTAATTCCATTCCCATTTGATGGAATTAGATATGGATTTAGGGGTTGATATTTACATAATAACATATTAGTATATTTAGGATATTGGATATTTTATCTCATCATAGTTTGATGAGATTCGAGGAAGTGTAAGAAAAAATGAGATATAAACACTTAAAGAAAACGATACCTCTTCTTTGGATGATTACCATTGAAGAAAACCTTAACACCTCTAAGAAGGGTCTTCTGAATAAAATAAGGATTGAATATTTTTAGGAGGGATTATTTTAAGAGGCTTGGATAGGTATTTGAATAACTAAAAGGATTTGGAAGTGTGATTAATTGAGTTGAATGGGTACCTTTTATAAGAGAGGGGAGGGTCACCCTTAAAAAGTATTAAAATATTAAATTAATATAAATTATTTTTTTAATCCATGTGGATAAAACATGAGATATGGGGTAGGTAAGATGGGTATAGATCTAAATCATCTAATCCTATAGTTTTTATAAATATTTTGAGTTCATTTTAAACATTATCTTTTCTGTTTACCCTTAATTATTCTCTTTCAATTTTAGAAGTGGTAACATCATTTTAATTGATAAGATGCTATCAATTTTACTTATATGGGATACATTTCCTATAATTTGACACTTAAGGAAATTTCTGGCCATATAATAATAACTTTTTATTTTAAAATATATTATGGGTTTAAAAAATTAATAAATTATTATTTTTATAAAACATCAATTATGTCAATTTTTACACTATTCAAATTATTGAATAGAAATAAAATATAAATAAAGTTATAACATCAAACTAAACCATTGAATTGACACCTAAAATTTCATATTGCAATATAAAATTTGGGGATGACAATAATTATTTAAAAAAATATTTATTTTAATATTTATAGTATAATTTATTTGAATCTTATTTTAATGAAGAAGTCATTGTATCATCATTGTGACAAAATTAAACTTATTTTTTTAATGTCTAAAATTTATAAATAAAATACAATGATATAGGGAAAAAATAGAAATTTCTAATTAATTATTATAGTTTAATATATCGCTTATATTAATCCATATTAAAAAAATGGCATACTTATTAAAAACATGAGTGTCAGAGATGCTTTAAACTAGCTTCCATTGGAAACTTGGTCCTTTTAATTGAATAAGCTACCATGAGAAGAATTAAAATAGATTCCATGTTAATATTTGTATATTTAGTAATATAATATTTTATGATAAGATTTAAATTGGCTTCCATGGGATGCTTTTTTCTCTTAATTTAACAAAATTTTATGAGAATATTTATAATAGCTTCCATGGGATGCTTTATACCTTTAATTAAGAAAGATTCAATGAGAAGATTTATACTAGATTCCATGGGAAGGTTTAACCATTTAATTAAAAAAATTCTATAAAAAGTTATAAAATATCTCATCCAATAAATAATGACATGTGTCAGGGAAATTTTATAATTTTATTTTTACCATTAATTACCTGATTTACCATTAACCGTTGTAATTAAAAATATTTAATGAAGTTCTTATTCATATTGTCCAAAAATAAAAGATATGTATTTAGAAAATTTGTAACTTATGATTCCAAATATGTAATTTAAAACATATAATGGGCCACAATTAATTAAAATTTAATTTCTGTTGTCAAAACCAAATAAAAGTTTTTAAGAGATAAAAACTATCAAAAGATTGACATGATTTTATGTCCAATTTAGATATTAAATTACTTACAATGACCAAAATTGGATTAAATGAAAAAACCTAATACAATTACACTTTAAAACCAATTAAAAGGATAACATAACTATATAAATAAATTAGCTGAAATGGCAGTTTTGAAATAAAATGCAGTATTTTCCATTATTCATTAAAATATGAATTTCATTTGAAAAATGGAAAAATTTATACCCAGGTAAATTTTGATATCCTACATCTAAATAAAAAGTTTGTTATATCAAATGTAATATATAAAGGTGATAAAAATTATTTTGAAAAATGGTTCTCCATCAAAGGGTGGAAAAATGACCTTTTAAAATTATTAGAGTATTTTTTCTTAAAATTCAATTCATTCTCATTTTAAGAGTCTAAAATTCATTTGGTAAATGTAAAAACATTTAATAAATATTTAAAATCATAATATAGTTAGTTATACTCATTCCTGCTAATACAATGGCTAGGCGTTGACTTCCATTTAAAATAAAAATATTACTCCAGTATTATTTTTTGGTATAACTCAGTGTGGTGGGCAACATAAGATTTCAGAGAAACTCGTTGTAGTGTGTCGGGTATGCGATCCTACAAAATGTCTCCTTTAAAATAAAATAAATATTTAATTCAAAAATATTACTAGATATGAAAATGTATTATTTTATAAATATGTGAGATGATGCATTTATGGATGTCTTTCAAGTTTTAGAAAATGGCTCTTCTTCTTCTTTTTGATTAGTATTTTTATCATGAAACTCTATATCTTCACCAATATCCTATTGGGGATCTTTTATTTCCAAAACATGGTTTTTAGTATGTAAATAAAAATAATTTAAAATTTATACCTCTTCATTGGATTACACTAATAATCTCAAATGACTTTTGACAAGTTGAGTATCTTTATAAAAAATTATATTAAATACAACCCTCACATATTCCAATGGTTTTTGGATAAATTACTATTTTTTCCATATCATATGTATGGATTATTACTCATCTTTTACATATGGGTTAATAATGTTATACTAAATTTATAAATATTTAATTTCTCATATAAATTGGGTTATTAGACATTTAGTTTTTTCTCACCAATGTGGTTGATGGAATAAAGAAATCATTGGTCTACGGGTCATTATCTTCAATTTTCTATCCAAGTACAGTCACATTTCATAAAATTATCAACATTTAATTTTATAACATAAACATGAAAAAATTATTCATATTTCACAACTCTTAATATATTATTTCTTTAACTCTCCTGTTAATAAAATTCATCACCCATGAGAGGAGCACTTTATCCACTAATATTTGAGTTTCTTTATTGTATATTATGCTTCAATTATAGTTATCATTAATATTTCCTAGTGTATTTATCCCCACATTCTGTTATTAAGTATCTAGAATATTTAGAATCAATAGAAAAATATGTTTTATTATCACCCAACCAAATATTTTTCTTTTTTAACTAATTTGATTATGATATTTTAGTAAAAAAATAAATAAAATAAATAAAAGAAATAAAAGAAATAAAAGAAATAAAAACATTTAATGAAAAACTGTATGAAATACATCAAATTACTAGGAAAAGGTACTATAGAAATAAGGGGGTCTTTTATATGATATATATAGATAATATCTTAAATAACCACATGTATTTAGTATTATTACAAACCATGACATTTATATTAAGGAAGACTACTAGTGACGCAATAGTTCTCAATGTAAATTATTATATTATGATTTAGTTTTTATTTATTTAAAAAATATAAAAATATGGTGTTCAATTTTTTAGTTTTATAAATTAAACATAAATTAAATAAAAAATTATAAATATTGATTTGATTTAATTTTGATTTTTCCTTGTTTGGTTGCTTGTTTGGTTGCTACTTCATTTTCATTGTCCACCACTCACTATTTTTTTATGTATTAATTCATTACTTTTTTAGGTGAATTTACCCGTAACAATTCTTATATAATAGACTATACACCGAATTCTATTATTTCAAGGGTATATAGTGGTACCCTTTACCTTAGCCACTCAAAATATCATCCAAATATGTATACATATATTAATGTACTTATTCCTCAGAAGTGAAATCTAGAATACATGGTTCCATCACAGAATACTCACTACATAACATTCCATTACCCTAATTATACAATATAAAATCATATAAGGGGCATAATTAAACAAATAATTAAAAATAAAATGATCTTTATGAAATGGTAATGATGGGAGATCAACTACCATCAATTCCCCACTATAAATGGAACATTATGATTCCCCATGAAATAATAAAAAATATATAAATATTTATTAATAAAAATGAAATAAAAATACAAAGTTTCTCCCTAGGAATCAAAAAACATTGTTATCCCTTCATATAAATGGAGTAAAAAGCGTTAGGTAGATAGTGATTATTAAAAGTAATAAAATATATTCCTAAAATAATTTACGATTGTTATCCTATTTTTTGTATTATTTTATAAAAAATTACCCCATTTATTAATATTTAAAAACATATTAACCCTTCATTCATTATTTTAGTGATCACGCCTTCGGTTTTGGTAGTTTTATGGTAATCACTCTACATGGATGATGATTATTTTTTATCATCCCTCCAAACTCAGTCATCTTTAGAAATCTTCTTCTAATGGTTTCATGGGAATTACCAACATTCCTATGACTACCCTCTCTTTCTTATTTAGTTATTCATGTGGTGACCACCTTTTATTCGACTATAATCCATCATAAATTGGTTAAATAAATTTTTATAGTATTTTTTTTATCCTTCATGCATTCATGTTCAATATATGGAGAATCATGTTTATCAATGATCATTGATTCACCACTGTTAGGCTCTTATTTCATTATTAATAATGATTACAACTGAACAAGTGGTGTAACACCCAGGCATCAATTAGAGTAAGTAATTATTTTAATATAGAGAAACAATAAAATAATTCACATCAATTAAATCAAGAATTTTATTAAAATATAAATTCCAAAAGGTTATGAAATGGATTTCATTTTTTGATTCATCATTTTATAATTTATCTTATGTTGAATTTTTCATATTTTTTTGAAATAATTGGTTATTGGTATGAATAGTGAAAAAACTAATTTTTCCAAATAAGTAGTTACTCATATAAACATATAGTGATATAAGAATAAAATTATTTTTTATTAAGCCATTTTTTATATAAAAAAATATATTAAATAAGTAATATAATTCATATAATAAAATATTGTCAAACTTAGAAATATATGCTTATCTTTTTGGAAATCTAAGTAATGTTTTTATTCAAATAATAAATATTTTTCGTTGTTTTCTCTTAATCAAGTATTTAAACGATACCTTTATGTTTTGGTTTGGTTTTAAATATAAATAAAAATAATTTTTTTAAAATCAAAACGTTAATTCTGTTCGAATAATCATTATATATTAATTTGATTTAAAGTCATATTTTTTAAAAAAAACATGCATTTATTGAAAAATAGTTTCTATTTTATATTATAAACCTATATTAAAATTAATTTCTTCCACTTATATGAGTTTAATAATTTAAATGGATTCCATATTTTGGACGATAATAATTAATATTAGGAAATAAGTTTACCTTAATTTTTTAAATGAAGAATAGTAACTATGATACATATGTAACACCCCAATTATGGGTAAACTATGTTAAAAAGGATAAAAATAAATAAATACGAAATCAAAATGACATAAAAAACATTTGTAAAACTCATTTTTGGGTTTTAGTTATACTTCATCCTTAACACCTTCGGAATTTGTACAATTTTGTGCCACATTGACAAGAAAATGACTTTATATTATTAAATTATTTTACTTAATTCCATGTCAATCTCTTCCCTCTCTTATAAAATAACTCCTTTTCAAATAAATTATTCAACAAAATTTTGTCCTATATGTTAGTAAATAACTACCCAAAAACCTTCTTATATTCTTTCCCTTACATCTGGAGATACTTGTCTTACCCTAATACTATCCCAATACGGCTTAAGATGTAAGCCAAAGATGGCCTCACAAAGAAGAGGTAATCACATTAACTTACTTTTACAAATTTTATTTTGAATTATAATTCCTGTAAATATGTTATATCTATAGTAATATAGTGATTATAGTATCAGAAATGTAAGTATATTTTATTATTATTATTTTTATTACAACTTTCAACATATTTTCAATCCTAAGAAAAATGAAAACATCATTCAGGTGTATGTATGGTCTACCCTCTCCATGTAGCAATGTAATTCATATTACAACACTACCTTAAATTGATTGTTATAAACATTAAATTTATTAATATATTTTATATTTATTAAATAATTATGATTATGAAAATATAATATATCATCTTACCCTTTTATTTGTAAGAAAGTGATCATTTCAATCATGCGTATTTGTAGACTACCAAAACCAATAAGTGATGTGATACTCTTTTCAATTAACACTATGCACGAATGATTATGAAATTTTATATAATGATTATAAATGATATTCTTGAAATTATTAAGATTCTATAGATAATGGAACCATTTCATAACACCATCATCCAAGAAAAATATACCAATATAATTTTGGAACAATTAACTAAACAATCATAAATTGTCAATGATAATGGATTTATATTACAAGCTCATTTTATTTGGGGATTTTCATTATTAGAATTTATTTTGGGAAGATTTAATGATCTAAACCACTTAAACTATATATATATTTTGTATTTTAGGTTATGTTTTGGACTCAAATATTTATATTTAATGTATTTTATTATTGGATTGAGAATCAACAAGTATGTTATATGTAATATACATTATTTTAAAAATGTGTTTTAAAAATTTCCTTCCAAATCCTTTTATTAAATATCAGGGTTCTTTAAATGTTTTAATAATGGTTATTTATACTCCTTAATTGTAAAAAAATACATTTTAATGAAATTTTTAAATTCATTAAGAATGATGAAAATGTAATATTTTAATTTTTTGTTGGTTATTTTTGAGTTTTTATAAAAGAAAAAATATTTGTTTTTAAATAATATGTTTTGACCACCCTTTCCCCTGAGATCCATTATATATTATAAAGATTACTTTATTATTTTCTATGGTAATTGTTTAATAAAATATTTTTCACAATATTTTGGGGATTTTGATTAAAAATTTTATCAAAATAAAATGGAATTATTTACTTAAAGGAATGAATAGAATTAGGAAAAGTGATTTATAATAGTGTTTTTAAACAAAGAAACAAGGATGTTATTTTTAATTTAATGTTTCTATTTTATTTTATAAATTTTTAATTTCAAAATATTCATTTATAATGAATCAATGATAATTTATAATCCATAACTGATAATAGATTACAACTTATTCGAGATCATTGATTTTTATTTGATCATATTATTTATAAAACTCCATTATTAATTAGACATTATTTTTATCCTTTATTTAAAAGTTGAATATGTCAAGTAAAAATCAATACCATTTCTATTAATCAGATGATATCCTAACTATATAACATGATTCTAAATAGAATTAGATGACGGAATTTTATTAATAATGTTATTTCAAGGACTGGGGAAATATTCAGATTTCTTGATTCATTGCAGATAAATATTGATTTATATAGAATTTTGTAAATAAGTTTTATTGAACATTAAATATATAATTCTTAAATAGATGTGAAAGTGATGAGTGGTTTATATTTATAGATATTACCTCACTGAATCATTAGTTATAATGAGATAAAATAGTAGGAATTCTATGTTTTATGGGTATCTCATTTAAACCTAACAATTTATTAAGAGTGATATCTTGGCTATGGATTTAATGGTATGATTCATGATAACATGGTTAATTCCATGATAGAATGTTCATGAATGTCTGGATTTAAGAAATTCCTGTATTGGGTGTCTATTTTCTATTATCCTCATGACTACTGTGTTGATATTAGCAATGGATTTTCATTGAACTAATGTTGTCGATTGGAGGGAACATTTTTTTTGATCTTCCACTCTACCATATTGATTATCACTTAGTTACACTTGAAATATTTTTTGTACATAAAACATAATGGGAATACAATATTACCTTGTTTTGTTTTTCCTTTATCAAGGATATAAATAAGGAAACTATGAACTATTTAAAGGATACAATAATTTTTCATATTCTATGTTTTATATTTCCAAAGTAATATAGGAATCATGAATTTATCTTCTTTTCTGAGAATAAAAAACTGATAAATCATATGTTGTGATATCCCTTTTAGCTTATACCAATTTAATAGAGAAAACAATGACTTTAGTTTAATTGAGTTAGTTTGGTTCGATATAATTTTTTATATGGTTCCATTAAAAATATCAAATTTAATATGTTAGTACTATGACATATTAAGGATACAATGATGAATGTATTGAAAATTCAGAAACATGTCAACTAATCTAATAGTGGAAAAAAATGATGTCAATAACCAAATAATGGATATATATTTTCTATAGGATGGTCATATTTTCTTGATGTTGTCCCTATTAAAGAGTGTTTTAAAATTTTTAATGAAATGGAAAAAAAGTCACAGGTACATCAGGCCCTTTGAAATTACATAAAGGATCATAGTTGTAGTTTACTATTTCAATGTTTCTCTAAGACTCTCTATAGTCCATTATGTTTTTTATATCAATTTATTAAATAAGAATATTCTATACTCAATTATTGTACTCACTTATGAGGAACTATAATGTGAATCTTATTTATCTTACTATGAATATCCATTCCAAATTCGTGAATCTAGAAAACAATTGTGGTAGAATCAGACGTCTCATTTAGTGAATGTGCATTCGATAAATCATAAGATAGAAGAGAAAAATAAGGTATCATGACTAATTTATGATGAATAACTATAAAAATATATTTATTATGTGAAATTATAGAACTTTTTAGTATGAATGTTTTGGAGGAGGGAAGAATATAACACATAAGATTCAATTATAGTAAGTATGCATTTTCTTTCTAAAGAAACTATAAATTATGCACATAGATGAATTCAATAATTTGATTAAAATATAAAGTCAAATATTTTATAAATTTGGTTTTATGAAATGAATTTAATATTTGGATTTATCATGTAAAAATGTATCATGGAGTGATATTTTTATATATTTTAGAAATAGTTTTTTGGTGAATAGTAGAAAATTTCGATTGTACAAAAAGATATTACTTGGATGAAATTATAATGATATAAGAATAAAATTAATGTTTATAAGACCTTTTCACTATAACAAATTCGTATTTAATATGTTAAATAATTAATATAATAATTTAATTTTTATTTTAGGAATATATAATTAACATTTAAGAAATATACGTAATGATTTTGTTCAAAAAAATAGTTTTAGTTCTTTTCTCATAATCAATTATTTACAAGGATATATTTAGTTTTAGTTTGGTTTGAAAAACAAACAATTATACTTTTATTTAACATAATTTAATTAATTATATTCGAATTAAAATTAAACTTTATTTTTCTATAAAATCATTATTATACTTATAAAAAGGTTTTTTCTAAAAACATTTTTCATTGACATTTTGAGAATTTATATTGAACTTAATTTCAAAAAATTAATTGATTTGAATCATGTAAAATAGATTACATATTTTTATCATAATAATTAATCTTATTTAATTATTTCAACTTAATTTTTTTATAATGAATAGTAACCATGGTAAATATTCATCACTATAGTAAAGTGTAAAATGGGTTAAAAGTGTTTAAAATAAAAGAATTAATCTTCAATATGACACAGAACACATTAATAAACAACATTGGTTGGATGGATTTTTACATTACCATTTCAATATATTAAACATATGTAATTTGATTCCACCTGAACAAGAAAATAGAATTTTATTATTTAAGAATCTTAAGAAATTCCATGTGTGTGACTTCCTTCACTTATAAAAGGAAACATATTCTAATCCCTTATTTAGAATCATTGAACCATATATCTTGAAAAATACTTACCCATATACCTTCCTATATTCCATCCCTTTATCCATGATCATATAGTCTTACCCTATCCAACAGCCCGAAGGCCTTCAATTTTTTTATTATAAGCAAGAACCCCCTTTTAAGGAATGAAGGGGGAAACCCAAACAGACGTCAAGACTTAAGAAATTTCACGACCCGAAGGTCTAGAGAGACAAAACAAACTAACAACATGGAGCACCCCTCCCCAGCATGTGAACATGAAAAATCTATCCGCTGATGCAAGGCTGAATGGAAAACAAGTGTCATGTGTCAAGCACAGGCTCAATCCGATGGCTCACGCCATACCCTCTCAACATCCAAATCCATACAACTCTACAAAGAAATATGACTAGCTCTCAAACCTCAATGGAGTTCCATGTGTTCGAGTCCAGAAGAACCTCTATTCCAACAGCCCACACCTCATCCTCTTTCTTGTCTTAACCTAAGACCATCCTAATAATTTTTTAAGTGTCAGGAAAATGGGGCCTCATAATGAATATTTAACCATGGTAGCCTACTCATTTAAATTTTATTTCTTCTTATACTTGTAGTAAATATATTTTATTATTCTAGGAGAACTATTTTTTACCTTCTTTCCATCTTATGGAAAATGAAAACATCAGCCATGCTTACGTACAACCTACTATATCCACAAAACTATGTATTTTTTTATTCATCACTAATTTACATGGATATTTATAAAGGTAAAATTAATTAATATATATGATATTTATCAAATAATTGTGATTTTTTTAAATTAAATATAACATCTACCATATTACCCTTACATCCAATGGAAAATGATAACATCGCTCAAGCATATGTGTGGACAAACAACTCCGCGAAGTGATGGGATTAGTTTTTATATAACCACCATGCATGTATACTTCTAAAATTGTATATAATTAATAAATATTATATTATTGACATTATTAAATTTATGGAGATGATGATACCATTTAATAACACAATTATCGATGAACAATATACCAAAGTAATTTTGGTTAAATTAAACTAACAATCGTAAATGGTCGATAAAAGCAAGAACTATTCAATGAATGGATATAAAATGATTATAAAATAATATTAAAAATGGAATATAGATGAAAAATTATCTTATGTAAATATTTAATAAATTTTAGTACATTATATTGGATGATCAAAAGTGTATGTCTATGAGGAGAACCAAAGAAAATTATTTAACAATATCATATTATTTTAGTATTATTTATGTTCAGATTTCCCTTACAAAAAAATATATAATAAAATCCAATTAAACCATATATATTTTCATATACCTTATATATTTTTCTAATGAAATATACAATACACTAACTCTAGGTTTCTATGGTTAGGTTGACACAATTTGGGTTCCATGGATTTCATTATGTGTTAATTTTTAAATGGGGTATTTTTCATAATATAGAATTATTGAATTAATGATATGATGATATCATAATGATGATATAAAATATATTAGTTCTTCTATAGAATCACTAATTATGATCCAGCTTAATAAAATACTATGTTATAATGTATTTCGTGGCCCTATTTTTACAAAATCTTCTTAATGTTAAATACCATATGTCTTCTACATAACTCACACTTACTGGTATAGTCTTCGAAATTTTATTGATTATATGTAATAGAGTTTAATCACATTATTACAAAAATAAAGACCATTAATAAGTCTATATGATAATAGAAGATAGGTTTTTTGGATATATATACCCATTCCCAGCAAAACAAATTCATATTGATGGGTTTTTAGCATCCAGATATCATAAGTGCAAAGTCTATCATCAAAATATATATCCTAAATAAAAAATTATGTAGTAATTTATTATTTGAAATTCATATACAGCTACTATTGTAATATGTGTACTATAAAATATAATCCAGAACATGACAAATAAATTCTTTATGTTGTATTGATTTATTAAACTACTGGTGATGAAATGGTTTCATTTCTATTTATGATAGGTGAATTATTCATATACACATATTTAATCAGTTTTAATATCATATATTTCTTTAAGAATAAAATTATTTCACACTTAAATGGATAATTTCCTTTAGAAATATTTACTTGTCATGTAATATGACAATAATCATTTTTCTAACAAGATCCCATTGATTTGAAATACCCACTTGTCTTACTCAACCTCATCCCAACCAATAACACATCATATCACTCATTTTATATTTAGAAGTGGAAAAATATTCTAAAAAATAAATTAAATCATTAAATTTTCATTTTTTGGAAAATTTTATATTTCATTATAAAAAATAAAATTTAGATGAAAATATTTTATTTTTTCTAATAATATCAGAACTTTGTAGATATAGGAAATAAATTACAAAATATAAATTGAAAAAAAATAATTGATCTAATTATTTTCCAATTATTTTATCCTTAAATAGTAACATATTCACGAATATAATGTTGTGATTATTGGGGAAAATTGAAACTGTGTGGGTAAGAAGAATTATTCTAACACACTATAGGGATGGCGCATTATGTTAAAGATATAGGATTTGATCTATTAAGAATATATGGTGCTCAATTTTCATGAATTTATAAGATATTAAAATATTTTTCAAGGGAGTGTTATAAAATTTTATCTATCATGGACGAGGGGGATAATATCAAGAGTTTACGCATACCATCACTTTCCAATAGATATTATTGACAAGATAAATGGAAATAGTAAAATATACTAGGAGTATTAATTTCCCATGCAGTCTTGATTAATTTTTTTCAGTATGTTATGGTATTGGTAAATGTTAATGCAATATCCAAAGATATGGAATACATGAAGAGAACTAATGATATGATTTATGAATCAAAATGATATTGGAATATAGTGACCGTGAAATATAGAATAGTTATCCATGATACAAATTATGGGTAATAATTCAGTTACTCAAACCAGACCGTGATGCTAAGAAAGGTATTGAGGACTAATTTTAAATGAGTAATTATTATAGTAAATTTTTATGAAATATTGTGTACATGTTTTATGATATCATTAGTTAGTTAAATTAATTTTATTCTTAGTTATTGATGAAGAGTATGAAGAATGTGGGAAACATGTTGGTGATGTATATCTTGATTACATCACTATGTATGTGAGGGAATAATAATAATATGAATTAGAGTCAACTATATATTAGATAACAAATCAAACATTGTAGAGTAATTATAAAATAAACCCAATGAATTAGGTAGCTAATAAGATCTATAATTAATCAGTATATTGGGGTTCTATCTTTCAAAAAATGTCATTTTTTTTCTATGTACGTTTGTATATATATATTACCAACTGTAAATAGAAGTTCCACGTATAAAAAATTATTGTTTGTGAGGTGGTGAGATAAAACAATAACCTTTTATGGTAGTTCCCCTATGAGAGGAGTGGCCACTAAAAACTTTTTCTGGACCAATGATGTCTAGTATTATTATTTATGTATTTTAATTGTATTCCCATGCCACTTGTATTGTCCTGACAATGTGTTGAACAAATTAAACATTTATCTTCCCCACATATTTACTAATTTTTATGGAAAATATTATATGTGAATTCATGAGAAATAATGAAAAGATAAATCTAGTAATAAAAAATTAGTAAAACAATAACCCTTCAAACAAATAGTTAAAATCTAAATGAATTATGAATAATAAATTTAACAAAAGATAATAACTTTGGATTGTATTATTTATTAATAAGGAATAATATAATTGTGTTAAAAGTTTAAATATGTGCTTGGAAGAGGTAAGTTATTTCTCAGACATAAATGGGAAAGTAATTAAATATATTCTTATAAGAGATAATTTTTTTCTCATACATAAAAAATAAAAGGATAAAAGTGAAGTAATTGATTATGTTAAGTAGTAAAAATAAATTCATGTTGCGTCTTGGAATAAGAGGCTAGAAATTTTTTACGACTATAGTGGGTACATTTCTTTATTTTTTTCATATTCTTCAGGTTAAAAAATTGATGATGAAGAGACACTATATACAATAGTTTATAAATTTCTTTGGGGGAATCCAAATAGTGGGGATATTAAAAAAATAATATTATGAATTATAAACTAATTGAAGATGTAAGAAATGATATAAAATATGTTTAAAGACAAATATGTTATGACTAAATGAATAAAACCTTTTAGATTATCTTTTGGACATATTTGGAAGTTTAGAGAATTTTTTTTAAGGTATTTAGAAAGTTATGTAAATTATTGAAGAATATTGAAATTTTGTATAAAATTATAAAAAATTATTATGTCAAAAAATTATAAGAATTTTTTGAAATCTCATATGACTTTTATAGAGTTTTGAAGACTTCTTGATAATTTATTAAGACTAATAAAAAAAATTTAATACTTCTAGATGACTTTTAAAGACTTTGATACGTTCATGACCTATTTGGGTTTATTGTAAATTGACAAACACATATATTTATATTCACTTTGTATAAATTATAAAGTCTTCTAAGAATATATGTTTATAGAAATTAAAAAGGTATAAGTCTTAAATAATGGGTTTTAAGCTATGTCCATGTGAATTTCTCGAAAACAGTAATACATAAAAAGTAAAATAAAATAGGAAATTTTTAGGAAAAAAACAAAAAGGTGTGATAGAAAAAAGATCCCATAATATTTACAATTTCTAATGAAATTTCAGTTTTTTAAATAAATTCTGGAAAAGTATTAATAAATTTGGACTTTAGAAGAATTAGGGAATTATGAATTAAGTAATAAATAAATACCAATGGAAAGGAAAATAAAATAGATAATAGTCTATACTTTTCTTAAAGGAAATAACTTTTAAACCTAATAAAGTGGATTATGATTCTAGCTTAGATATACGAAGTAAAACCTCACACCATAGATCATGTTGATATTCATGGAAAGGATGAAATTATTTCCACACTTTAAGGGGGAGTACCACATCACAACCATTCATATGAAATAATATGTATTAGAATTAAAATATAGTAAAATATTTATATAATAAGAAGTAAATGAACCTGGTATTCTCATAAAATTAAAAGAAAAATATTGAATATGATTTTGAAATGATATTGAAGGAATTTAACCTAGAAGACATTTACTGGTATAAATAATAAATACCTATTTAAAACTAAGAGTTTATGAGTTTCTAGAATTGAAATATGGAAAAAAAATATTCACTATAATTCTATTGATATAAAAAGAGTAAGATGATGAGGATAAACTAATGTTTCCTTTGACACCAGTTTTTTTCAGCAAAAACATCAAGTAGTCAAAGAACGAGAACAAAATACATTTGTAATTATAATATCATCCAAGTATAAAAATATAAACAACTAATAACATCTATGAGTTTTATATGTGTAGAGGAATAAGTATATGAGGTCTATAAAAACTATGTATAATTAATGGTGAACATGAGAAATGTCTTGTAGTAAATTGATTGGAAGAGAAAGGCCAAATAGCATCCACACTACAGAGAAATAATCTATTTAATTCCAACTCAATAGTTCATGTAAGAGCCATAAAAGACTACTTTTATAGATATAAATAATTCCACACATTGGGAGATAGATAGAGTTTCTTTTAAATTATCTCAAACTATGTTTTATTGTATAAAAATCTATTCAAATATGTTTATTTTGAATACTGAAGAATCAGAGGATACCTACCTAAGATAGTGTGGATGATACCTAATAGTCCTCGGTGGGTTGTTTGATCAATAACTTTTATTCACTATAATATGAGACTAATATTTCATGTATCAATGAGAGTATAACATCGAATGAAGTGAGCTTCCATATGGGATATAAACCTTGTAAAAATAAATATATGAATTATTATTATTTATTATGAATTTCACATTGTGTTTACCTTATTATTTTTTAATAAGTTGTATTTTTTCAACCCTATATGAAAACAAAATGTTGAGTTTCTTTAAAAGTGTTTTTGGTTTCTTTGATTATGTTTTGGAAGTGTTAGAGAATCCTAGAGGTGAAATCAAGTGGTTCCTAATAGCATTGAAGAAATTCTTGAATTATTCATTTGAAGCTAGAAATTTCAAAAATAATAGAGGAAATTATCATACACAGAGGATATTTTCTATTTAATATGATATTTGAGTGGGATAAATATTTTCAATGGTAAGATTCATACGACATATGAGATTTCGACAGGTCATAAGATTTTTTTTATATATCCCATATGATAATTATGTTCACCAATGTTTAAAAATGATATGTATATGATATTTTTTCTATGCCTATGAAATTTGAAATAGGATGCATTAGAAACATGGAAAAGTATGTTCATCATTGTAGAATTTAAAATTAGTAAATGAAAGATAATTATGATGATCTCATGTGACATTTTGTAATGTAGAATATTAAATCCCTACATCAGATAATTGAGTCATGTGTTATATATATTTTAAATGCATATGATTATTTATCTATGTTTAGATTAATTTTTTCACATGTTTGATGTTTTGATCCTTGTATTAAAATTTCATATTATTTGAAGTTTTCAATAGGAGGATGAAAAATGAGAAAGTAAAATTTCATGCATTATATGATATTTTACAAAGTGAAAATAGAGTTTCCAATAATAATAATATTATAAAGAATTAAAAATTAGGTGATGAAAGAGAAACTATATAAAGATCAAAATGTCATATCTAAAATGGGAATTAAGAAATAAGAAGAATCTATTTTCCCCTCATCTTGAAGATCATACTTTTCAACTTGTAAAATGAAATAAGGGAAATTAAAACTACAGTGAAAGGAAATAATTATGTTTTAAAGAATAATATTTATACTTCAATTGGATGATATTTTTGCATTTTAGATAAAAAAATTAGCATGTTATTTAAGAAGTTATTCTAGATATGTGTTTTTAATGAATGTGAAATTTTCATCAGATTAAATTTAGAGGCGAGTTGTACCACAAGAATTTCCATTATACTACAGGTTGGTTTTCTGTATTCATATGCATATAGTGGTATAAATAAATTTTTTTGAGTTTTTAGAATATTTATTATGTTCCACTACGATGAGATCAATTATGAGTAAGTTTTTTTTTCTCAGGAAAAAATAAAATTCAATTTTTTGTATACCTCATGAGAAGGTGGAATGATGATTTACTTATCATTTTGGTGATTTTTTCATGTGAATCAGTGTTGAAAACTAGCTTTAATTTATGATAATTCACGTTTAGTTTCCTGATATATCATGTTATATACCACATCGAGTATATAGAAATGGAATGAAAAATTAATATGCTAGATGTTCAGGAAAATTAATATCCTCAAAGAAAAATAATATGGTTGTAGATAAATGTTGATGGAAGGATGTTTAGCATGGTGCAGTAGTGTGTGTGTGTGACTTAGTGTATATATAATGAATAATAAGAAGATGAGAAGTGAGTTTCTAGAAAAAAGGATACTTTTATTTAATTATTAGTTTCTACTTGATTTCATCATGATGAGTCTAAGAAGAAGAGATCAAATCAAAAAAGGATACAATATATATTGTATTGAGTTGGTTGGGATATTTAGAGTATATTCAATAGTTTTACTCTAAATTAGATATTCTTTAGTAAGTTGAGTATGGATACTTAATCCTTTAATAAATAAAATTTAGTCCTAATAGATTAATATTCATTACATAACATTATGATTCATGCTAAAATCACAATCATTTAGTGTAATTGGAAACACGGATATATAAAGAATTTATACATAAAATATCTATAACATATCCCACATAGTTATTAACAACAAGAACCCTTCATAGGAAAACAATAATTAAAACCTATCTTCATATCCTAGGGAAATGAAAACATAATATATTGTGAATTAGGATTCATAGTAATGTAAAACAGTGGATATATCAATTATCATGTAATTATAACATGATAAAAATATTATTAGAACCTAACAATAACCTTCTAAAACCACACCCATAAATTCATATATCATAATCAGGAGTTGTGGAATATTTCTTAGTATTTCATAAGACATGAATCAGAAAAAAATCACAAAACATGACCAATGATAGCATAACATTTGTATAAGATTACGTCTTAAGAGAGTGCAATATAGTGTGGAATGATCATAATAATACTAATATTATATCACGGATACCACTCAAGATATTTGTCACATGTTATACATGGTATAACAACCCTTGTACCTGCCTATGGATTGGGATAACCTCATGTGTACCCTGATTTTTCCATTAGATAACCTCCCTTGTACCCTCTTTTAAACTTTGGATAACCTCCCATGACCCCTTTTGGGGATTGGGAAAACCACTCATGTACCCTTTTGGTCTTAGGATAACCTCTAATGCACCCTTTATTATTATAAAACCTTAATCATTACCCAAGGAATTGTTGGAATATATAATTATGATCCCACCCATCCCAAAATCATAAATCCATTCAAATTTATTCTACAAGATCATAAAATATTCACCATATCATTATTTCATAACCCATATAAAATAAAAGGAGGTTTTAGCATCTAATTGTTAGGACCATAAACCATCCAGAGATAGAACAATGATGGTATCATTGGATAAAATCCCCTGTAAAGCCTAAGAATCATAAAAGTATTTTATCATACATGAAAATGACTCTAAAAGATCAATGGAATATTTCTTAAGTAAAATACCCTTTTAATTTTTAAATCAAAAATTTATAATAAAAAATTTTGAAAATTATAAATGCAATCATTTTTGTTAAAAAAAATATGCAAATTATAAAGGAAGCATCAAATAATTGGGTGTTTATCGTAATGGTAAATTACATTCATTCCAAGAATATAAAAAAAATATTCCATTCACATTTTTCTAAAATATGAAAATAAAATAACCCATTTTGAATTTCATTGACATTTTTTATATAATGTAAAATAATGATAAATAAGAAATTAAAAAATCATATGAGAATAATAAAAAGAGTCTAGAAAAAAATAACAAAAAAATCCACATGGAAGAAAATTATTTCAGACCAAAGAGGTAAATAACGTCATTTTTTGTTAAAACATTTTTCCAGTCATTTTATGTACCAAAGAGAAGAAAATGGTAGTATTACTTGAAATTTTTAGTAATAATGAAAGGATTCGAAAATGAAATTGGTTTCTCATATAAGTATTATAAAATTTCACTCATTGGAAATTCAAGCATAGATAATCCCAATTAAATTTAAATTGACACATAAATCCTTTACCGCTTTGGAAAGTATTGATTCATGACCCCCATAAACGAAATGACATCAAATAAAACTTTAAATAACATGAATATAAGGGTGTTCATGATAAATCATATCAATGGATAAATATATACATTTAATAAATTAATATAGGTGTATAATATAATATATTTCCCAAAGAAGACTATTTTAGATGATAAACTCGTAACATGAGTTCTACTTTCTTCAAAAGTGCACAATACTCATCTTCTTTGTCATACGTCCTTTAAATCCCTTTTAAGGACCCTTGAAAAGGTATCATAATAAAAATATAAGCTTTAACTCATGGATATATATGTTTAGAAAATAATATCAAAGCGTTTTGTTGAGGTATGTGACTCAATGTTGTGAAATAAAAAGAGAGAGGGGAGTCCTTTTTTAACTGTGGGGTGATACACGACGTGAATATTTTATACAACTAAAATATTATTAAGTCATATTCAAAGAAAAAAGTCCCTTAAACAATTAAAATTCATGACAAAGGTTATAAGTGACAATATAGATCAATAAAATAGGATTTATATCTGTTTTTGGGGAAATATAACCTTTATGTCGTAGTTTTACCCCAACCCCCCCCCCCCCCCCCTAAACCTACCACCCACTAGTAAACTCACTTCAACCAGATCTGAAGTAATAAAAATTTAATATTTTTAGAATTCACCATACACGAAAATTAAATTTAACTTATTAAATTTTATTAATTATTATGATTATAAACATGTTATACATTTTAAAATATTCAATTTCTATAAGTGGAATAAATTCATTATAAAATAAGAACTCAAAATTCAAGGGAGTGAATTTTTAGAAAAATGATTTTTTAAGTATAAAATTGAATTTGACATCATTCTTTTCAATGTAAAAACAATTAAAGGAAAGTGAAAATATTTTATTGAATATATAATTTTATAATTTCAGTCAAATTATTAATTAATTTATAATAAAAAAATTTATTAAGTTAAAAATAAATTGGGTAGAAAACAAATATTTTGGTAAAATATGTTTTGAAGACCAAAAATGAACACAGACATAAATCTTGTATAATAAGGATTCTAATGTTTTTAATTATATTATTTCTAATTAAAGGATAGTTATTTGACTTTAAGATCATATTCAAATCATAATGGGACTTCTACGTGAAAATAAATGACAGTTCTATGAAAATGGGTATTAATTTACTATTCAATGAAAAATTAATCTTTTCAGAAAATAACAAAATATATTCGTATGAAAAATTATGGTATGATTATTTAAAAAATTATATAATTTTAATAAAATAAAATTTTTAAAAATGGTGGAAAATAATTATAATATACATGAAAAAAATGAAATGGATGTAATTTTTTAAGCAAAAATATTCCTGATGAATAAAATTACATTAATAAAAAATTAAAATTATCTATTATTAATTAATGTATATATTTTTATTATATAAAAACTTTATAATTTTTTTAATAGTTTGTTTATTACTATTTATACCCACTAATACAATTTCTTTGTTATAATGGTGTACTACATCATGATTCATTTAAACATTGGGTCATGAATGTAGAAAAATATCAAATACATCAATTTTATTTCAATGTAAACACATATAAATTATTATGTTGTTGTATTGTATCCAAATAAAAATGAATATCTCTTTTGAAATTATATCACTATAATATAAAAAAGTAATGATATATATGTTTCATCACACCCTTAGTTTACCATGTATCTTAATTAAATTCCATATTACTCTAGTAAACATTAAGTATGTGAGTAATCCTATTCTATAGTAGTTAGTCTCCATGATATAAGCATTCTAACCATTTTTCTTAAGTATAATTATCATTAAATGGGGTTATAACATCTGAATATAGTAAAAGTGAAGGATAAAGTAAGTACATCCCTCGGAATGATACATGGAATACATCGTTAACTTAAGATATGTTTGCTAGTAGTGCCCATTGATAAGATATTATCCCCACTTGATGAAGAATCTACAAGGGGAAAATATATCTAGGTCTCAGTTTTAAGTTCTTTTCTAATCTCATAACATTCTTACCAGGAGTAATTCACAGGATCAATTTTTTTACAAACATCGAATTCTAGTTTTCCCAGATGATTTTCATAAAAAAAATATTTTATTAACTCTATGCTTCATGGATGTGCTAGTGAGTGGATATGACTTTCTATATTATTTTCACATCTATCTTAAGTCCCAATAGCTTTCTTTCATCAAAGTTATCCTAGAAACACAGAGTTCTTCACTTTCTTCCATAGAGGGATTCAGAAGGATTCATCTCAAAGCATGATTTTAAACAACTGTTGTAATGGATTTTGTAACACTCCAAGCTTCCATGGTACGATTCTCTTCGAATAATACAGTAGCGTGTGTTGTACGCAACTCCAAGTTCTAACACACCACAAAAATAAAAATGGCCATTATAAATAGAAATACCCACTTTTTAAAATTTTATAAATTTTATCTTTCAAAATGGACTTCATTTTTGGATTCAGAATATCGAAATTATCATAGGGTAAATTTTTGGTATTTTTTTGAAAACATTCAATTTTTTATGAATAGTGGAAAACATTGAGTCATTGTTTAAAACCGACTTTTTATTCAAATAATTTTTTGTTTTATTTAAATTTATTTTAGGTCAAAATACATACATAATACCTATATATTTTCAATGTAATTCATTGGATTCAGTTTATAATAATTTTAGATATATAAAACTTTTATTGAACTTTTCACCGTCTTTTACCCACCTTCGAGGAGAATTTGAAAATTTACATAAAACATAATTTTACCACTTCTGTGATTTGAATTTATAAAATCTGAGATACATGGTTAATATAAAGGAGTGAAATGTGGTTCAATAAGATTAAAATAATTTTTGGTGAATAGTAACATTTTACCGTTATTTGCCACGGTTAAAAGTAAATATCGTAATTAAAGGTAAAAATGATTTTAATATTACCCTAGAACATGTTAGAATTCTATTAGATAAGTATAATTCGACAAATAACAACCTTAGGAATAAAATATGATCCTTTGGTTCCACATGGATTAGATTAGTACATTTATTATTATTTAATTCAAAGAAGAGTTAAAAGAGTTAAAATTAATGTTTCAGAACTAAAACATTTTTAATATAGGGTTAAACATAAGATAAATTAGACTATAAATATTCATTATAAATATAAATATATTTCCTACATAATGTTATTTTATTCCTATTTTTTAGACATTAAATAATTTAATTTATTTATGACATAATAGTGATGCATTAATTACATTATTAATAAAATATTAAAATAATTGATATTTTAAATACCTAAATAAATGTAATTTGAGACTTTTAATGAATTACATTAATTTTATATGTTAATAAGACATTTTAGAGTTTATTAAATGAATTGTTTTCTAATTAATAATGTTGTTATGAATTTAACACAAACAAAATACCAAATAGTGTCAAAATTGACATAAAATAGTTTTTAAAAAAATTATTATTTAATTAATTGATATAATGGTCCTAAAAATATAAGGTTCGGCCAAAGGACTTATATAAAAATATATATGACATTAAGGAACCAATTTGGGTTCTATTGGTAGTTTATAGTATGTTTATTAACCATATAGTGTAAGAATACAAGAAGACACGGCAAAAGATAAATTATTTAACTTAGAGATAATTCTAAATGATAAGGTTAAAATGGTAACCTGAACTTGTCTAAACCTATTGGTTGAGATTATTTCGACCCATACTAGCCCTATACTCTAAATAAGTTACTTTAGAGCCATTATAAACCGAATATGAATTTATTATAAAATAATATTTTATGTTTTTCCTAAGGTACCCCTCACCCCTTTTATAAAAGGACACTCCCCCTTCTCTTTAATTCACACATTCAAAGCCATTTGGATCTATGATCCCCTTACCTAATACCCTATGAACATTTATCCCTTCATCCTAGAGGACTTACTTTAGACAAAAATCCAATCTATGGAGCCCTTTTGATCAAATCAAAATGAAGAACCCGAACAAGAGGTAAATATTTCATAACCTCTTTCAAATTCCATTCTTCTTCCACTTCCTCTTTCTTCATAGTTTCCATTCTAAAATAATAAATCCAATGTCTTATATATACTGTGATGTTATTATAAATATGGTACAACCAAATTCATTATTCTATCCGTCCCTTGAATGACATGTCCCTATATGTGCTTACATACGGATTACCGTCTCCACGTCGTGGTGTTATAGTTATTCAATACATTATTATTTGGATGGGTATAATAATGATGTGTAATTCATGTAAATTATAAATATAACATGATAATTATTTTTTATATATGATATAACATCCAATTATATATTATTTAAACATCAGAAGAATGATATTGTCGCTCGTGCGTACGTACAGATTACCTTCGCCACGAACGCGATGAGATTCATTCCCCAACGTATCCATTCAAGACTAATTTTCATTTTATGATTAAAAATAATGTTTAAAGACTTTATATCACTCTTTATATGAATTATATACATCCCATCCATAACAAATATGACTCACATAACAAATAATATAAAGGAAAACGAATCCGTTAACACCTGAAATGACGATAATACTAAGATATTATTAACAAATAAATGATACAAGATCATATATGATAACATATTAATGTATATGATTCTAGTATAATTTAAAAACAATTATTTCACCATTATATAGTATTTTAAACTAACCTCGACCAAGGAAAATTACATGGTAAGGGTTAATTCTACAATCTCTTCGTTATCCAAGGTTGTTTATACGTAATTATCTACTAGGACATGTTTATCATACACAACTATGTTTTGTAAAAATGTATTCAAAAACGTTGTTAATATTTACTAGACTATTGTTTAAAGACATTTATTCCCTTTTTGACTTTTTATAAAAAAAATTGAGAGGAATGTTTCCAACATTTTCCAAACAAGGTACTTTATGACCTTTTCGACAAAATTAATATAAGAATGTTTTATTTAACTTATATTGCGAATGAGGCTATTTTCCAATGTTATAACATCGTCGAAGCTTCCCATGAAAGATTATAATAATATTTTCAAAATAAATGTTTCCTTTATAATTATGTGACTCTTAAATGATTTCAAAATAGAAAGATATATTTCTCTAAAAAAATGTTTTGATTTCATCTATGTCAACATCATTTGATGGATTGTAAGATTATTTGATGTTGATTTATTATGATACAAAAATTCCATATTGTATTAAAGGTGTTGTGATATGTTTGACTGTGGATGTATTATTTCATACCTTTCATAGTTTAAGGATAATTTATTGACATTTCATATGCTAGTTTTAATAAGAATTTTTATGTTATATTTCAGCCTCATTTTATGATTAATGTATTGGACTAGTATGTTCCGGGTTGGGGACCGGTAAAATTAATCCCTCCGGGTTGGGGTCTGATTATAGCAGGCCCTCCGGGATGGATTCCGGTTACAGAGGCTCTCCGGGTTGGAGTACGGTTACAGAGGCTCTCCAGGTTTGGGTCCGGTTACAGTTAGCCCCTAGGTCCTAGCACGAGGCCTTGACACAGAAATTAATGTCCGACATTATGCATTCCATATTCATGAAAGTGGCTATTGATATTTCATGTAATTATTCTACTAGTATAATATCCATGTGAGTATGTAAATGGAATTATTTTGATTTTATCTTTTCCATATTATGCTGAAGTTCAAATTTAAAAGACTTTTCGTTTAGTTCTCTACATTTCCTTGAATTTTTATGCTTATTTTTGAATGTTTCCACTATATTGGTATCCTTACTAAGCATCTGAGCTCACCCCTTTCAATGTTTTATTTTTTCCAGGATGTGAAGAAGTATATTATGACTGACCTACAGGGATAGTCTATGGGATCTCAGTGTTTTCTATGGAAAAAATGTTGTTGTAGATTTCCATTTAAGGATGTAATGCTATCCTTATGAATGTATCCAGTACATCCAATGTTTCAAAACTAAATTATTTTTGGGACATGATATTTTCGGATCATTCCAATGATTCATAATAATGCACTGACACTTGTCTTCTGTGGTCAGGGTGTTACAGTTGGTATTAGAGAAATTTTAGTACAAACCTTGGAAACTAGATTTAGTTAAACTCTGATTAGAGCACATAGCCCTAAGATATACTTTGAGGATTAGTATAGAAGAACATCCTAGAATTTTGATACTGTAGATATTTTTTGAGTTTTCCAAGTAGTACATCCATTTATGGATACGAGCAGGTAGAGGCGGCTATGGAACGATGTATGTAGGGGTAAAACCCAAAAACACCGCATTGAGCTTGACTCGAATGGGAACTGGTGCATGACAACTGGCCTTGTTGCTCTCTTGGTTACGACACTCTCGGGGGATATGGTTAGGATATTTCCAATTTTCTTTACAAACCACTATGAAGGGTTTATGAGTATATACATCCTCAAAGAAAACATTTTTATGATTGTGTATTATATCAATAAATTGTTCAATTTATGTTAAGTGTTTTTCAAGTTTGGAATTATGTATTTCAATTCATAAACTAATCTAGTTTATGCCATTGTATAGAAATGGATTCTAGTGAAATGAATGGAAACTGTATCAATGCACGTAATCCATTTAAGGATTTCCCTCCTACTCAAGATAATTATAGTTGATCTGGTGATACAACTGGTGCTGATCAGCTTATCACCATATTGGGACAACTCACTCAGGTTATGAATAATAATCATACCCGTATGGAGAACCCTGATCCGCAGCGTGGAGGATCAATGTTAGATCGCTTCATGAGGAAACAACCAAAAACATTCAATGGGGGTAAAATCCACTAGTATCTGAGCAATGGATAAATTCCTTAGAGAAAATATTACATGCCTTGGGGAGTAGCGAAATGGAAACAGTTTTCATGGCAGATTACTGCCTCATTGGATATGCTGATCTATGGGGGTCATTGATTCAAAACATAAATGAAGATGAGGAAGTGTCAAATATGGAATGGAGTGAGTTTAATGAAATTTTATTAGAAAAATACTTTCCTCATGACCATCGAGCGGATTCGAAAACACAATTTCTGAGTCTGAGGAAAAAGGAGGATGAGAATGTCGTAAATTATGAAGTTAACTTTACAAGGATAGAAAGGCATGCTGCAAATTATATATGTAACCCAAGAACTAATATTGATCATATCATTGATGGGTTAAAAACACTTCTCCGTCGAGCAATAGTATCGAAATCCTTCTCATCATACGAAGATATAGTCTCGTGTTCTATCAAGACATAAAAGGAATTCTATAAATCTTATGACAACAAAGTAAGGCAAGAGAAGAAGAGAATGGTGGATCTAGAGATAGATAAAAGGAAAATGGGAAAGAAGGATTTTCCATTATGTAATAATTGAGGGAAGAAACACCCCGGTACTTTCCAAAAAGAAATGGGAGTTTGATACAAGTGTGGTGAAAAAGGCCACTAAGCTCGTGATTGCAAGGGGAAGAAAGAGGTTTTCAATGTTGAATTCTATAATTATAGAGAAATGGGGAATTATGCAAATGAATTCCCTAATCACAAAGGAAACATACCTCAGAAAAGTTCGAGGGATCAAGTCCAATCTTATGTTGTTACTACAGTTGAACTGGAATAATTAATGTATTTGTGTTTTTTTGGACTCAAGGATTATATTCTGGTTATAAGAATAATGTGATATATAGAAGTATTGTACTGTAGAACTAGTTGTTGTCATTACTGTTTTAATATGACTAAGGTAATCAAATTTTTAGTATGTAACAATAAGAGAAACTTTATTTTGTTTGGGGAATATGAATTTTAAATTGATTTTGGAATTTAGATACCATTTACAGAGAGTCTAGAAAGAGGTATTTTGGATAACTATAATGGTTGGAATGGATTAAGTTGAACTTTGGGTAGTCTTGTTTAAGGATAAAACATTTAATATGATTATATTTGAAAAATGACAACCTGCAGGTCGGGCGATAACCCGTCGTGTCGAACAAACCTACAGGAATTGAACCCATAACTATAGTGCGACAGGCCTTTATTACCTACCACTGTCCTACAAGAAGTCCTTGGTTATTACAAAATATTTTTCTTCAATGAAATGGTATGTGTTAATATTTGGAGCCATATAATATTAGGATAAATATAATATATTTTTTTTCTATTATCTTTTGGAGTCAAAGATGAGTTTATGGTAGAAATTAGTTGAAGGATAAAACTCTACTTGTTAAGTGTATATATATATATGTATATATATATCTTATTCTCTGAATAAATTAATTCTTAAACTTTAGGGAAGGGATATTATAACCAAAAATGTGATATCCTAATACCTTGTATTTTGTGGAACAGATGATATTTTAAATCATCATAGATTGATGGCTTTGAGGCCCACAATTTTACACTTGTTTATGACTGATGACCTCAATCACTCCCTATAAATATATATGTTTTTCGTCTAATTATGTGTCTATGATTTCCACCAATGTTCTCTTATTCATAACCGTAATTTGCTGGTGACTTTCTCATTTCCCTTTCCCTCTTATTAAAACTAAATTTTATTAACCCTATTTTTGATGTGGGTTTTCCACAACGGTATTTTCTATTTTCAACCTTTTATTTTCTATGAACAATTTAAAATTGTGGGGATGAAATTTATTGAAGTAGGTGAGAATGTAACACCCCAAGCTTCCATGGTATGATTCTATTTGAATAATACAATAGCGTGTGGTGTATGCAACTACGAGTTCTAACACACCACAACAAGAAAACTAACTGTTATTAATATAAATACCCACTTTTTTAAATTTTGAAATTTTAACTTTCAAAATGGACTTCATTTTTGGATTCAGAATAACGAAATTAGCCTAGGGTGAATTTTTTATATTTTTCTGAAAAATTTCAATTTTTGATGAATAGTAAAAAACACTAAGTCATTGTTTAAAATCCACTTTTTTATTTAAATAATTATTTATTTTATTTAAATCTATTATAGGTCAAAATAGTAACATAATACCTATATATTATCAATGTAATTCGTTGGAGTCAGTTTATAATAAGTTATGATATATAAAAATTTTATTTGAACTTTTCACCATTTTTTACCCACCTCCTCGGAAAATTTGCAAATCTATAGAAAACATAATTTTACCACTTATATGAGTAGAATTTCTAAAATCCAAGAGACACGATTAATATCAAGGAGTAAAATGTGGTTCAATAGGATGAAAATAATATTTGGTGAATAGTAACTCTGTACTTTTATTTACCACGGTTAAAAGTTAATAGGGTAATTAAATGTAAAAATGATATTAATATTACACTAGAAATTGTTCAAATTCTATTTGATAAGTATAATTCGACCAAAAAAAACCTTAGGAATAAAATATGATCCTTTTGGCCCGCTTGGATTAGATTAGGACATTTATTATTATTTAATTCAAAGAAGAGTTAAAAGAGTTAAAATCAAAGATTAATAACTAAAAGAGTTTTAATATATTGTTAAAAATAATATAAATTCTATTATAAATATTAATTAGAAACATAAAACTATTTCCTACATAATTGAATTTTATATATAGTTTTTAGACATTAAATAATTTAATTTATTTATAACACAATGGTGATGTAGTAATTACATAATTAATGAAATATAAAAATAATTGATATTTTAAATACCCAAATAAATGTAATTTGAAACTTTTAATGAATTAAACTAATTTTCTAGGTTAATATGACATGTTAGTATTGATTAAATTAATTTTTTTTGACATAATAATGTTGTTCTGAATTTAACAAAAACAAAATACCAAATAGTGTCAAAATTGACATATAATTGTTTTTAAAAGAAATATTATATTATTAATTGATATAATGGTCCTAAAAATATAAGTTACGGCCACAAGACTTATATAATACTATATATGACATTAATGAATCAATTGGGGTTCTATTGGCATTTTATAGTATGTTTATTAACCATATAGTGTAAGAATACAAGAAGACACGGTAAAAGTTATATTATTTAACTTAGAGTTAAATCTAAATGATAAGGTTAAAATGGTAACCTAAACTTTTCTAAAACCTATTGGTTGAGATTATTTCGACCCATCCCCACCCTATCCTCAAAATAAGTCACTTTGGAGCCATTATAAACCAAATATGGATTTGTTATAAAATAATAATTTATGTTTTTCCTAAGGTGACCCTCACACCTCTTATAAATGGGCACTCCCCCTTCTCTCTAATTCACACCTTCAAAGCCATTTTTCTCAGCCAACCCCTACCCAAATACCCTCTCAACTGTCCTACCTTCATCCTATAGTACTTACTTTAGTCAGAAAGCCAATCTATGAAGCCCTTTTTGAACAATTCAAAAAAGAAGAACCCGAAGAAGATGTAAATATTTCATCACCACTTTCAAGTTCCTTTCTTCTTAAACTTACTCTTTCTTTGTTGATTACATTCTAAAATAATAACTCCAGTATCTTCTATATAATGTGATCTTATTAAAAATATGGTATAACCAAATTCATTATTCTATCCATCCCTTGAATGACATGTCACCATACGTGCGTATCTACGGCTTATCGTCTCCACGTCATGTTGTAATTGTTATTAAATACATTATTATTTCGATGGGTATAATAATGATGTGTAATTCATGTAAATAAAAAATATAACATGATATTAATTCTATATATATGATATAACATCCAATTATATATTATTTTAATATCAAAAAAATGATATTTCTGCTCGTGCGTACGTACGGATTACCGTCCCCACGAACGCGATGAGATTAATTCCCCCATCATATCCATTCAAGACTAATTTTCATTTGATGAATAAAAATAATGAATAAAGACTTGAAATAATTCTGGATATGAATATGATACAACCCATCCATAAAAAATATGACTCACATAACAAAGAATATAAAGGAAAACGAGTCTGCTAACACACGAAACGACGATAATACTATGATATTATTAAAAAGTAATGTTAAAAGATTATATATGATATCATATTAATGTATATGATTCTTGATTAATTTAATAAGATTTATTTCACCATTATACAGGAGGTTAACCTACCCTTGACCAAGGAAAAGTACAAGGTAAGGGTTAATTCTACAATCTCTTCATTATCTGAGGTTGTTTATACGTAATTATCTACTGGGACCTCTTTATCATTCACATCTATGTTTCTTAAATTGTATTCCAAAACATTGTTACTATTTACAAGACTATGGGTTAAATACATTTATACCCTTGTTTTACTTTTTATAAAAAAAAATTGAGAGGAATATTTCCATCATTTTCCAAACAAGGTACTTTATGACCTTTTTGAAAAAACATTAAGGTAAGAATGTTTTTTAACTTATACGGAAGGTGTGGATATTTTCCGCCGTTATAACATCGTCGAAGATTCCCTTACAAGATTATATGAATATTTTCAAAATAAATGTTTCCTTTATAATTATGTGACTCTAAAATGATTTCAAAATATAAAGATATATTTCTCTAAAAAATGTTATGATTTCATCTATGTCAACATCCTTTGGTGGATTGTAAGATTATTTGAGGTTGATTTATTATGATACAAAAATTCCATATTTTATTTAAGTTTTTGTGATATGTTTTACTATGGATGTGTTATTTCATACCACTCATGGTTTGTGGATAATATATTGACATTTCATATTCAATTTTTAATATGAATGTTTATGTCATATTTCAACATCTTCTTATGATGAATGTACTGAACTAGTATGTTTCGGGTTGTGCACCGGCAAAAGTAAGCCCTCTGAGTTGGGGTCCGGTTACAGTAGACCCTCCGGGTTGGAGTCCGGTTACAGAGGCTCTCTAGGATGGAGTCCGGTTACAGAGGCTCTCTGGGCTGGAGTCTGGTTACAGAGGCTCTCCGAGTTTGGTTCTGATTATAGTTATCCCCTAGTTCCTCACACGACGCCTTGACACAGAAATTAAAGTCTGGCATTATGAATTCTATCATTATAAATGTGGTTGTTGATATTTCATGTGGTTATTCTACTAGTATAATATCCATGTGAGTATGTAAATTGCATTATTTTGATTTTATCTTTTCCATATTACGCTGAATTTCATGTTTAAAAGGATTTTGTTTTAGTTCTATACATTGCCTTAAATGTTTATTCTTATTTTTGAATGTTTCTACTATATTGTTATCCTTACTGAGCATCTGAGCTCACCCCTTTCTATGTTTTATTTTTCCCAGGATGTGAAGAAGTATATTATGACTGACCTGTAGGGACAGCCTATGGGATATCAGTGTTGTCATTGGAAAAAATGTTGTTGTAGTTTTACATTTTATGATTTAATATAATTTAATATAATCTTCATGAATATATATAGTACTTCCAAGGATACTAAACTAAACTATCTTTAGGGACATGATATTTTGTGATCATTCTAATGATAGATATTAATGCACCGACTCTAGGCTTCTGGGGTCTGGGTGTTACAGATATAAACAAGCGGTTGGAGTTGATCACATCCTCATTTGAAATCCATAGAAATAGATATCAACATATCCTCTAGAATTATAATGGTTCTCTCATAGTAACCATATATATGAGAATAATATCAAGTACTGAAACACAACTCTATACCCAAAAATTGATTAATACATCACAAAAACATTAAGGTAAAATACAGATCTCAATAAAATATAATATAATCTGGTACTCCATCAAACCATACCTCTATCAAAACATATATCTAAGAAATTAGATCAAGAGAGAAATGTTATATAATATTAATTAAGTGTCTGGGTTTTTTTTTTGATCTAATCCAACCCAAATATCATTATATCCTTTAGATGTTTTGAGGAGTTCAATGAGGAAATCCATTTTAATTTTTTTTTAATTTCCATTATTTAATGGGTAATCATTGTAGCATCCTTTTAGAATTATATATCTTATAATTGTCTTATATACATACCAAACATTAAGATACTAACACTACAATCTATGTTCATTTTTTCCCATTAGAAATATACTTTCAAATTACTATACACCACAATACTTCCATGATTAATAGATAATGAAGAACTATGAGGATCACTTAATTATTCATTCATAAAATATGGTATTAAAGTAAAAAATTCACTATTATTGAAGAATATAATTCCGTCACAACCATTTTTAATCTTAGTAACAATCCTTACCTGCACATATATCTCTACATCTTCATTCTTCACCACATTAATTTTCTCATGGATGGATGAAGGTACATTCATCTAAGAATGATATTATTTCCCTACATCCATCAAGATTTCAATGACCATCTTTTCAAAATCCATAAATATTGGATCTTTTGTTATTTTAATCCTTGATTATCTAGGATGATTCTTTATAATGAGAGCAACATCCACCTTTTTCTCTTTACTATGGTGGAAATGTATTTATAAATCATGATCATTAATCAACTCCATCCATATTCTGAGGCACATATTCAACTATTTATGAGTGGATATATACATTATTCTTTTATGATCATTATATGTGCCATGTCATTCCCAAAATTAATAATTCCTTCCTATAATTAATGAAAATATTTCAACAACCTTCACAAAATCATGAGTTGGGTTATTTTTCTTATGAACCACCAATTTTAGGGGGCATAATCTATCACCATATTATTCTACAAGAGGGTTCATCTCCTTGCATTCATCGACCTTCCCTTTTTATCACAAACACTTATCTACTGCATGGTAATTTGATTATAGGGTTATAACTAACCATATTTTTATCTCCTTAAAATTTTATTTAATTCATTTTTTCAAATGAACATGATTCCCTTCTTATTTATCTTTGTGAATGTATTAAATTTCCATGTAGAATTCTACAGAATGTTCCAGTAATATCTAATAAAACCAAGAAAATAACATATCTCATTACCTAGAAAGTCTAGCAAGAATCTAATCTTATGACCATTTATTAAAATAAAAGAAACAAAGTACAAAAAAAGACGGGCGGGGTCAAACAAAGTGATTTTTCCCTCATTCATCAAAAAAGTAAAGATCATAATAAGACATGTCATTCCTATAATCAGAGTATTCAGCAGTTTCCCTGCCAGATTGAGACTTACCCTGATTGAGGATCTTGAGAATATCATAATTGAAATTTCCTAGTAGCATAGAAGAATGGGTAGACACAGTGCAAGGTGTGTTAGAATAATCCTTCCTCGGACTTCTCTTGGACGGAGCAGGAGTTAGGTCTATACAATCATTTGTCTTCCCTTTTCCAAAAAGGAGGGAATATTTGAAAGATATAGGATCATTTCTATTCACTTCCACCCCTTTGTACTCATAGATTTCACCCCACTTTTTAGATATATTAGAGGAATTCAAATGATTCTGGATTTCATTATGACAATCAACTTGTTCAAGAGTCCCAATGTGATCCAACCCATGATTCGACTCAACAGTCCCAGCACAGAATAATCCTACACAAGGACTAACATTCATTATTTGAAATGGAGGCTCAAAATGATCAGGAAAGACATTAGATGAGAGGCTAGCAGCTTTTTCAAAATCAACGAATTCAGTGGGATCATTGGATGTGATCTCCTTAGAAAAAGAATAGGGACCACTAGCAGTTCGCATCAAGGATTTATCCACCACGAGACCTTTGTCTTTCAAGCTCGACACCTGAGGGGCAGACTTGCTCACCATATCATCCTTAGTGGAAACTTCTTTTTCGAGACATCATCATCATGAACAAGATACTTTGAAAAATCCATACACTTTCTCTCTAGATTCCTTCTACAGAGAGTAGTTGAATGACCCTTCTTACCACATCTCTCAAATGAGATCTTCTTCCGACATAACTCCAAAGAATGTCCAACAACTTACATTCAATATATAAAAGAGGCTTGCTTTCATATTCAACAGTAATATGAATATTATCAGTGGGAGTGGGAGAGTGTTACCTTATCAGTCAAGGTGGATCTCAGATCAATATCCACAAGAATTCTGGAAAAATGTCCAGAACGAACCACTCCAGTTTTTTTGTCGAGATGAATAGGAGTTCCAATCTCCATACCAATGTCATACAGAATCTTTGTATTCCATAGGACACAATTAAGTCTATGAAAACGAACCCAAACCTGTGAAAAGGAATTTCTTCCACACAAGGCATTGAAGTAGAGAGACCATTCATAAAGGTGAAGCCATCCAGGCTTCAGAGCCAAAGACCCAATGCTCCACGCATGTATTTTTGAAGCATTAAGGAAAAGTATAATGAAAGAATCCACGACCAAGAGAAACAAACCGCCAATAAGAGGAGCCCCATAAAAATGAGATCCGCTTGATGAGATCATTAAATGTCTATGGATTATCACCTTTTTGAAGAACAAGACGTGAAATCTGGTAGTTCTTCAAAAATGCAATCCTCTCAGCAAAAAAATCAGAATTAACATCAACATGAGAATCTGACCCATTTTGAAGGATCCTACTAGAGGAGTCAATGAATTAGGAAAATGGAGGTTTCAATTCTGGACATTCCATTGCAACTCTTCTATTCAGATCCTTTATAAAACCACTGCAATTCGGGACCATCAAGACATCATGTTATGTCTTCAACCGGGAACTAGAAATCATAGCAAAATCATAGTTCATTGACACCCTCCTTGGCACAGATTTCTCATGTGCCACTTCATTCATGTGAAGAGAAGAATTAGATCGAGCATCCGGCTTGGATCTGGAATCATGGACTACAGTAACATTCAACACAACCGACGAAGAAGGGTTTTTTCATACTAACTTCAATAGGACCCCGGACCGCATGATCCAAATCCAAAAACTAGGATCTGAAGTTAACAAAAACACCATATGGCCTCAATGAAAACATAATAACTGAAACAAGATCTTATATGCTTCCTCCATCCCAACGATCAGCAGTCTGAGCATCACAAAACACGACCAGGTTTGGGTCTCTCGCCACGGTATCAAGGCGAACAGTGGGTAGGTCGGGCGAGATTACTTTACCTCTTAGACACAGCGTGCCTTCATTCCAGGCCGACCGTGGTCCTACATCCATGAGCACAGACTTGAGGTAGTTAGGGATAGACATGGAAGGCCCTAAGAAGAAAAATCACAAGCTCCATGGCTGCAGGTCGTCCGCTCCCCTTGAAACCCGAACACCATCTCAATGGTTGTCTCTCATTCATAGTGGCTATACTAGGACAATGTTAAATAACATCAATATTTTTGGGATCTATTGATATACCATCTCATGAGATTATATAGACCAAAAATTACACCTATATATTAAAAAACTACACTTTGTAAATTTTCATGCACTTTCTCCTTCCCAAAAGTCATCAGTACAATTCAATAGAGACCTTCATGTTATTCCTTTCCCATTGAATATATTATAATATCATCTATAAAGACCACCAAAAACAAATTATCATATCAAAAAAAGTCTCTATTCATTAATTTCATGATAATAGTGGGATAATTAGTAATACGAAATGGAATAACTATAATTTCATAGTGTCTATACCTCATACAAAATGCTATAGAAATTATTGATTAACTTTTTACCACAATTTAATAGTATCCATATCGAAGTTCAATCTTTGAAAAATATTTTAATCCATGTAATTGATAAAATAAATCATGAATACCTGGTAGAGGATACATATTCCTAATTATGATCTTCTTTAGTTCCAAATAATCAATGAAAAGAAGAATTTATAAATCTTTTTTCTTAAAAAATTAATTGGTGTTCCTTATAGCGATGCACTTAGTTGAATGAATCCATTATTAGTATTCTCCAAGAGTTTATATTTCAATTATTATAACTGAATCATGTTCATTCTATATAGGGTATTTGAAATAGTTATAGCACCTCATATAATTTTTATTGAAATCTCTACATCATGATTTGATGGAATACTATGAAACTCTTCCAAAATGAAATAAAAAAACTATCAGACAGTAGGTATATCATGTATATTGAGTTTCTCCCCAAAAATCATTGATAAATTCCCACTTTTAATAGGAATTAAGACCCATACAATGGATGTAATTTTAATTATAAATTTACATTTACCCTCACACTAAAATACAATCTTATTTTTATTAGGAATATTAACTGTGTCATCCCGAGGAAATTGATGTGGATATATATATATATATATCCAATTCATACCCAAACTCATATCCAAATGAAATAGATGAATAATAAAAAGATATATAGCAATCATAGTACTACAAAATTCAATTTGACAAGAATCATTGACTTGGTATATGTTAATCGTACCATTATAATTTTTTACGGGTAATTCAAAAGCTAATCATTTAGGATATGATGTAGCATTCCTTAAGAAATTTCATTCTATACATAAATTATAATATTCAATATGAAACTTCAATTTTTTTAGGATACTTGTAACCACATCGACATTACTATTCTATTATCAATCCCTTACTAAAAACAAAATATTTAACATTTCCCACATGTATATTTAATAAAGGTGATCCATCAAGTAATATAATTCATTCGATTTCGAAATTAAAAATATTATTTTCAATATATGACACCATAATATTAACCTAGGTCATATATGATCACAATATATTCAAATATGTAATAATATTTTATAAATAAAATGTGTAGTAGCCCAAACATATATCCTAGTTTTGTCAAACAAAGGGTTTGGTAAGTGTCCATTTACAATGTACTATAATGATGTCACCGATAAACTAGACTAACTCTTTTTATGGTTATCACCACTCTATGAATTTGTGCCAAAACTATTTCCACATATATTATCTATAAATAGATGTTTTTTCAATGAAAATCAAATAATCTCTACCATAAAAAACTCTAGGATGGTAACTTATAGTTGGGCCTAACCTAAAGCTTATCACTATGTTTTCAAAACCAACTTTCAAAAAATTACTACAAATCCATCTAATAACAATTATGGTGACCCAAACATTTCATACATAAATATTACATTTTAAAAAATAAATAATCCTTACATAACGTTACACTCAACTTCATAATGGTAAAGGATTAGTGTCTCTGGAAACATGGATACATAAACAAGTTGTACATAAAATATCTATATCACTTTATTTATTCAAAACTAACACCCTTAATATACTTATAAATATTAAAATATTTCTTCATATCATGGTGGAAAGGAAATGTAATATGGGGATAAATCATATTCTTAATAAGGGCAAACAATGGTGATATCAATGATCATTTTAAGTGTATCATAACCATAAGGGTATAAAAACATGATCTTCGCCTTTTGAAATTTTACCAAATAATTCATAGCTCATGATCACTTGTCATGGAATTATTTTTGGTAATTTTATAAGAAATAAATCCTAAAATAATCAAAGATCGTGATTCATGAGGTCATAAAATTGGTGTAAGATCATCTAATAATAGAGTGTAATTAAATGTGGAATTATCGTAATAGAAGAAAACTTATGTCAAATATATCCAAAGATAAATTCATCACATGATATTTTTGGGATAACAACCTATTTACTCGATTTAGTTTTGGGATAACCTCTCATGTACCATGTTTTGGACTTTAGATAACATCTTGTGTTTGTGTACCCTCTTTCGTATTTGGGATAACCTTCTGTTTTCCATTTTGAGGATATAAAACATTAATATTTACTGAATTAATTATATGGATTTATAATTCTAGGTCCAAACATCACATATTAAAATATAAATTTATATATATTCCAAAATATTTTAAATGCACCACAATATCAACATTACATAACACATAAAAAATAAACGGGTTTGATAAAAATCCCATAATCATAATCATAAACTCTCTATAAAAATAATAATGTGGTATCATTAGATCATGTCCCCATTATATCATAAGTATCATCAGAGGATGTTATTATAGATGAAAATTTTCTTTAAAATATCACTGTAATATTTCCTTATGAAAATAACCTTTTCATTTTTAAATCACTAATATAATACAAGAAAAATTTAAAAATGTTATGGAAGATATTTTCTTTCAAAAGATCCATGGAAACATGTAAAATAAGTTCCAACTAATGATTTATCAGGAGATCAATAAATTCCATTCATTCTGATTATTCTAGATGAAATATTTCTTTTATATTTTTATGAAAAAATTCAAAATCTCTTCATTCTAAATATTAAAAAAATATTTAATTGAAGCATTTTTGTATAATTTCATGAAAGGGATAAAATTTTAAAAAAAAGAGGATATTAAAAACATTAATTAAAAAAGATTAAATAAATCATCTACATGGAACAAAAATATTCCTGAACAAAGAGGAAAATAAATTCAGGTTTCCTTTAAAACATTTTGACGGTTATTTTATAAAACAACGAGAAGAAAATGGTATTATTACTTGAAAATTACATGAACAACTTGGTGAAAATAAAAAAATTTGTTTATTGAATAAGTATAAATAATTTCCCTCAATGTAAATTCAATCATAAACAATCCAGATTAAAATGATTTTGAAAGAGGAATCCCATAATACAATGGTGTTGTTTGATTCATGACCCTTGAAAAGGAAATTAAACCAAATAAAACCATAAATAACATGAAATTAAGTATATTCTTGATAAAACTTATAAAAGGTAGTTTTTATATGCATTATAGAATAATATAGGTATATAACATAAGATATGTACCAAAGAATAAAATTTGAGATCAAAAACCCTTAGCTCCGGTATGACTTGCTTCAAAATCACTCTAACCATATCTTTATTGGTAGTAATTAATTAATGCCTTCTTATGAACTCATGGATTGAACTTTTAAGAAGGAAAATACATTTGATTCATGTCTAGAGAATATTATAAGAAAATTCATAATGTTTTGGTTGTGCTTGGTGGCTCAATGTGGTTTAAAGAAGGGAGTGGAGAGGTATCCTTTTCTATGTGGGGTAGGGACACACCAAGAATTTTTGAAAGGATTAGTATATTATAAAATCATATACAAGGGAAGTTATCACATGAATAAAAAAATATTTATATAAAGGGGATACAGGTATAAATATGGCTATAAAATAATATTTAGAACGTTTTATGTAGAAATATCACCCTTATCTCTTAGTTTAACCCCCTGGTAAACTCGTTTTAAACTTTCCTAAGGTAACACAAAAATTATTTTTGTACTATATATTATAAAAAAAATTAGTGGATGTTATTAAATTATATTAATTATACAAATTATAATTATTTAATTATTTTTAAAATATTCAAATTCTATAAGTATAATTAAGTCACTTTATAATAAGTGCTCAAAATTTATTGAAAGCATTTTTTTAGCCAAATAAATTTTTAAGTATAAAATAAAATTTACCTTCATTAAATTCCATATAACAAATATTAAATGAATATTAAAATAATTTATTTAATATATATTCTATAATTTTTATTTATATAATTCATAAATTAATATTAAATTAATTTATTAATTTATAAATTCATTTGATAGATAAAAAGAGTCTGTAGAGAAATGTGTTTTAATGCCTAAAAATGAACTTATAACAAAGTAAATTATAATTATTATTCCTATGAAATTTAATATATTTATTATAATTAAATGATTCTTATGTTACATTAATTTAAATTAAAAATATAATGGGACTTTAAAAATGAAAATAAATAACGGTTTTACGAATATTGTTATTTTTTACTATTCACTGAAAAATTAATATTTTCAGAAATATCCAAAATAATCAACATAAGATTATTTTGAGATGATTTTCTAAAATATCATATTAATTTTATAAAATAATATTCTTTAAATTTTGAGAAATTAATTAAAATGTCCATGTAATAAATGAAATAAAACCCATTTTTGATGAAAACATATTTTTCAATAATAAAATTAATTTATTAATAATATAGTATTTATTTATTAAGAATTAATAAAAAAATTAATTAAGTAAAAACATTATACATATTTTTTATAATTCATTTAATTCTATTCATACCCACCAATCAAAACATTTTCTTGTAAAGTAATAATATATCATAGTTCATTTAGACTCTAGATTGCGTATAAAGAAATATATCCAATACCCCAAGTTTATTTCAAAGAAAATAACTATAAAATCATTGAGTTTCATAGAAATTTTCATTCCCTTTTTCTATTGTGTATGTTGGGTCTTATGAATCTGTTAATGAAGCAACATATATAAAAAAGAAGATCTTACTCAATGTTGGTGTTTCATATTATTTAGTAAACCATTTGAGAGATAATGTAACCTAAAAGAGAAATATATGACTTGAGAATCATGGGATGAAGATACTAATTGACCCAACCCAATTTTATTTATAATAATATATTTGTGCAAAACCTATATATTTATATAACAAAATTTTTTAGAAATAATTATGCTTGAATATTTATGGATGATTTTTGTAAAAACTATTAAATCCTTTTTGTTGTTTATTTTTACATTTTTCATGTGTGGTTGAGTTATAAAAACTAGAGGCATCTATTTATTAATAGAAAATAACTTTTAATATTAAAAAAATAAATAAAAATGATGATACATGGATTCACCCCTCCTCTCTTAGTGTACACATTAAGTCAATTAGGACTTACAAATAGTATTAGATCTGAAGGTTCCCTCAATCTGACTCTTTATGTCAATAATGTAAAACATAAACTCTTTTGAATATAATAGGTTTTCTTAAATTTTAGTGAAATAATTTCCATGGATGGAAAAGTAAAATTATTCTTTTTTTGTTTTCTTAGGGTGTTGAAATTATTAATTCCATCACTATGGGATTTATACCCATTAAAATATGTGATAAAATAGTGTATAGATAAAACTAATCTTGTGTATAATAGAAAACTTTGGAATTCTATTATTATGTGACTCTCTAAAAATGTGTTTATGAAATCGATGTGTTAAAATTCCACCAAATTAATTTTGTATAAACTAAAATGATGTTAATAAGGAATTGTTAAAGTTAAATAAAACAAGCATGAAATTTGAAGAATATAGTTTAAATATATAATGATTAATGAGGATGAATACATTTATGATTAATTTACTAGATTTAATGATAATGTGTACAACATTCGAGGTTTTGTTGAAAAGAAGGATGGTTCTATTATTATGAAGATACTAATGAGAATATTTCTTGAAATATTTTACCTAAAAATTTATACAATGAAAGAGAGTTAAAATCTATCATTGGGAGAGTTAAAAAATATTCCCATCTTTGAAATGGTAAATACCCATTACACCAAGAATAAATTATACACTAATACTTATTTTGAATCCATGCGAATGTTGCAACTACAATAATATGAACTAGAACCTTATGGTGAGTTTCATAATGATGATGATACGGAAAATAAAATCAAGAGAATATGGTATCCTATCTCTTGAAATTTCATAAAATTTAAGCTAAAATAAAATGGTCATCTTCCTTTTAAATTTTAATTAATATCGAGGCATTCAAAATTTTGTTTCTAAATATCAAATGAATAAAAAAATATGTATGGGATTTTGGTGAATAAAAAAAATTGGGAAAGGCTTCAAATCATTGATCGATAATAGGAATACAAATTGTCTTATAAATAATCTAAGGGGGAATTTACTAAACTGCTATCCAAATTGTAGATCATGGGGAAGACCAAAAAAACATTCTCATGTAATAATGATAAAGGTGGTGAAGAGACATTAGTGGATTATTTCCACAAATCTAAATTGGACACTTTACTTGAGAAAAATACTAAATTATAGGAGGCTAAAACCATAAAGACATATGATGGTATGAAACGGATGAAAATTAATAATCTATCAAAAGAGAGAATAAAATCACTAAAGAGAAAAAAATCAAGATGAAGGCCACTAAAAATGAAAAGATCAAGATGGACTTTAGAGAGAAACTCATGTTAAATGAAGAAAAATTGATAATGTTGGAATCAAAATGTCTTATAGATAAAAAGAGTTTAATAGGTATGAATAATACTTTCAAAAATATTTTGATGTCATGGATAAATCATATAAAGTAGTTGAGGCTTCTAGTACATCAATTTAGGTTAAATATATACCAGAATCTACTCAAAAAATGAATCTACTTTTCCTAACAATGTAGGAAAAATTTCAAAATCTATACATTTCAAGATAATAAAATATTATATGAAACTCTCTTTGATATATAATGAGAATGAAGAAATAATGAAAAATCCAACTATTGAGGGATGAGAAAGTCAATTTCATATCTAGACATCAAAGTCAAAAATCATATAGGAATTTTTCTAAACAACATCATGGATTTAATAAGCTATTTTGATTCATTTATTGTTGTTTATCATATTATTATGCTCAATACCAATATATAACGGTAAAAAATATCCTCACATGGGAGAAGGTGTGAATCAGGGGCTAGCTCAAAAGAGGAAAAGAAATACATTTCAAAGAAGAAGATAATAAATAAAATATCTACAAGTTTTCTAACTCAAAAAGTCTTGAAATATTGAAAAAAGATTGTGTTAGGAGTGAGATATGAAGGAATTATATATTAATGTATAGGTAAATTATCCATAAGAACATATCCTTTAAATAAAAGTGGAATAATGTTTAAAAGATGAGTGAATAAGAAAAGATATTAATAGTGGAGGTAAAAATGAAAAAAATAAAGGGAAAAAATTGATCATTGAGAGTGTTTTCTCTTCACACATGACTACGGACACAAAAAAATTGGAAGATATGGAAGATCATTAATGAGGAGATTTTTCAAAAAAATATCCCAGAGGATCATGTCGTGACTTCCCCAATCCCACCTACCATAGGCCAGGGGCTGGTGACTAGCACCAGAAAGGCATATCCTAAAAATAGAAGGCATTACCTATATACTTGTACACACATAGACATGGAATACTATACAAACCAAAACATGAAATGAAAAATGTACAACCACCATAATGTTGTGTCACTTAGAGTAAAAGGTGTAAAGAGAAAGTAAAGGGGCCAAAATAAAAGCCTAAGAACCCACCAAGGAAAAACACTACTGTTGAGGTATGCCTACTTAAAAGACGACCTGAAGGGTAGGTATAAGATAGATTCCTGAATCTGAATACATAATTCCCCATCTACTCCTATGTCACTGAGCTCCAATGAGTCATAGACCACCAGGGACTGCGTCAAAGTGTCAATTGTCTGCAAAATACATTACATGTTCGGGTAAAGCCCAAGCATGTGTGAGTATAAAAATACTCAGTAGGGACCCCATTACCAACTCAGGTCTAACAGAAATCAACAAAGGAAAATACCCTAAATCAATATCTCAAAGTAAATCACAATGTAAAAGACATAAATCACACTAAGTATAACCTAAGTAAGGAATTAAAGATGATTAGTCATAAGACAAGATCATCTTATTCTGTTGAGAGGCTCTACTTCTGATCCACGAAGGGTCTCTCTACTGCTAATCCATGATGGGTCACTCTGCTGCCGATCCAAGATTGGACCCACTGTTGATGATCCATGAATGGCCTCTATGATGCTGATCCACGAAGGGTTGCTCTAATTTTGATCTACAAAGGGTCTCTCTCATGCAGATCAATGAATGGTCTCTCTGTTGTGGATCCACGAAGGGTCTCTCTTCATTCGTCATGTCATAGCTAGCCACTAGATTCCTGCACTTAGCACACCTCATTCAGAAAGGATCTTCTCTTCAAGACATTGGTCATACCTCACCTATCTGGAATTCCCACATTGATTAACCCAAAGGGTCATCTCTTCATAAGGGTTTCAACGCCACAGATGACACGTCAATCAGACGCCCAATATGAAAGATATGTCCCTTTTTGTAAAAAGAGATCGGTTGGATTCGGGTCCAATCTGACCAAGATGTATGCCAAACATCTCTAAGTCTCACGTAGAGTATCTCAGAAGGACCTCTTTGTCTCTATGGTCCCAACACCTAAAAAGGTGTGTCGATCGGGCGAACGGTCTGAAAGATACAACCCTTTCAATAAATAGGATCTGGTCGTATCTTGGACTAGTACGAATTGGTCACATTGACCAGAGTATTCAAAAAGTACCACAACCTCGCAAGGGTCCCAATACCACTGATGGGACATCAATTGGACATTTAGTTTGATAGATATAATCGTTTTTCTAAATAGGGGCAGGTTGTGTCTGGGCCTAGTCTGACTGGTTCGGAACGACCCAACCAACCAGGCCAGGGTTCCTGCATGACCCGACCTGAATGTCTAGCCCATTGGTCCTCACCGGACCTGGCTCAAGATGGTTGTCGGTCCCATCAATCAGGTCACCCAGTGACCCGGTTTTATCCAGCCCGGCATACACTGGCGGGCCGGTCTCTCGTTCCATCCTGATGTGCATTACGGCCAATGCAGCTTGACTTTAACTTGCTGGCCTATTACACTATAACAGACCAGATCAATGAACAGGCTAGGATTCTCAGACGGCTAGGTCTAAGTGGCTCGGCCCAAAGGGAAAGCCTAGATTTGTCTGGTCTAGCTAGGGGTATGTGTGGCTAGTCAACCTGGACACCCCTCCTCCATCCACACTACCCGTATGAGTGGGCCACTCTTCTCATGTGGTTCCATGTTGATGCCGCATACGTCCACTACTATAGATGATGGGTTATGACTCAGCTTTTTCACAGTGCTCCATTTGGTGTGCCACCTTCTTGAGCATGACTGGAAATGGTCACCCTCTGTCCTCCATACACGGTACCCAGGTGGCGTCACCTCTTACCTGTGGAAGCCACCATGCCGGTGGTGCCGCACAAGTGGTGTTATGCCAGTAGCATCTTCCGCAGGCCACCAGGTCCGCTTCAGTGGTTTGATTTCTGATTTTTATTGGCCCTCGGCCTTCTAGGGTTTCATCCATTCTTGGAACATCTTTGAAGCCGCATTTCCATCATCCCAGGGTTTCCGTCACAAAGAACACAATAACACCTAAGTATAGAGGGATTCATGCCTTGTTCGTGTTGGCCCAATCCCTCTGCGTTAGAATTTACAACAGATATCAATGGGGTTTGAAAATTCTAACTCAGATTTTGAATCCCGAAACGCCCCACAATCATCAATTCGCAACATGTAAGAATGACCGAGCTGCTGGTCAAAGTGTTCATCAGGTTGATCCAAATTCTACTTTTGGAAATAAGAGAGATGGAAAAATAGAAACACCAAGGTAAAACCTATATATATTTCAGATCTATCATTGAATAAGGAGGATGATTTGAGTCATCTTTGACATGTGTTCCAATGTTGTCCGTCGTCGTTCGTCGATCCATGATCCGTTGGTGTTCGCCGCTGCTCGTCAATCCCAAGATCCAATTTCATTCTCCATGAGTGTTCTTCGACGTCATATGTAGAGAGGGAGAGAGATTCTACTCACCAGAGGTTTTCCCAGGTTTGTGTTTCAAACCTAGATCTCTGATTAATCAAATGTGGGAGATGCCTTGCATGTCACGATGCTAATTCATTATTGAGATTCATTAATAAGTCAGTGTCACCTCATTGATGCACCACGGCACTGACCGGCCGCTGTGTCACAGTGAAACCATTTGAATAAAATAAACTTAAAAAATTTTAAGTTTATTTTATCTTTTTCATTAAAAAGTCCAAAATTTATCTTTTTTGGCCAACCCATGCTGGTCGATGATAGGTCATTCCTAGGCGAATCCTAGAATTGTAAAATCAATAATGCCTTTGGATTTTCGATCCCAACACCAGTTCAAGATATATAAAAACCCACTCCCACGATTATTGATAAAATTTTAAATTACATTTCAGCCTCTCTGGGCCTCGGAATCACATTTCATCTCAGAGTCTGGTTCTAAAATAATCTCATTCATGCACAAAAAAAATAAACGATATTTTCTGAAGTATTACAATATTTTATAATTTTTATTGATAGGTTATTGAAAATGAATAGAGTCATTATTATTTATATTTAATCAGAATGAATGAAATCTAAATATTTGTTATTTATAAAGTACTAAATAAAAACTTTCTCAAAGTTTTTAAATTGTGTGATGAAAAAAATAATTTTTTATTTTAAAATAAGTCGTGTGCTATCAAAATATTTAAATATAGAACATTCATCACATGTGATCGAAAAAAAGTGCGAACTTGTTTCAAACTAGGTACCCATCCCATTCTTGTTATATAACAAACAATATGAGAATTATTTTTTTGGGATAGAATACTTTCCCACCTTTTCTACATAAAAATGAGTAAGATTTCCAAAATTGAGTTGATAAGTAACCTTCCAAATCCAAAGAGAGACAGAGAATTTATATTTGACACCTGCCCAAAAGGGAATATGGTGGAAAGAATGCACAAGAGGTATTTTATTTATCCCAATAATCCATTTTAACTTAAATAATCAATAGTGTATAGTCACATGAGGAACAAATCAACCAATGGTGATTTATATTTTATAAAATACATTCATCACTACACTTGAGTTACTATTTTCTCTTTATAATGCAAAAAATAGGGAATCTTTATATGTTTAACAAAATTTATAGATAGGTTGAGAATGATATTGGTTTCTATATCAATACGTTGATGTATACTAATATAAACGAGTACTCATACAATGCTTTTGGGAGTTCTCCAGTGATTCAGGGAATGAAACACCATTATGTCACAACATAAACTATATAAAAATGTAGTAGTTGAAACAAAGAATATGAGTATTGTGGAAATAATAAGATCTATGTTTTTTCAAAACTAAATTTCTTAATATTTTAGAGAGAAGATATTTGCACTATTATGCATATTTATAATAGCTTATTAGTGATATTTTAATAAATCATGACTCTGTATGTTATGCGGTTCCAAAATATTACAATTTTAAAATAGTTCATGGTTTTTTGAATCCCATATATGATGAAGAAAAATACAGAAATTGGGGAATGTTTTATGGAATAACTGATGTGGAACCCTCAAAGTATATTTATTTGATATTAGTGGCCATATATGATAAAAAATAGAAAAACAAGTTCGTTGAGTATTTACAACATAAAATAAAAAAAAATTACACAAAAATTCGAGTTTATTGAGGATGAACTAAAATATATTAGAGATGGAAAAATAAAGATTCAAAAAATAGATTGTGGGATAAGTTATAAATGGGAAGGTTAAGGTTCATATAGAATAATATAAGACCAATTTTAAAAAATAAGCTGAGTATTTGAGACATGGGCTTCACATTCTGAAGAAAAATATTGATTTTGGGAATATTATTGTTAAATTAGATACTCATATAAGGAAAAAAATAAGGTTTTTGTTAGAAAATACACAAGATATTATCTCACAACTAGGATATCAAATTTCTTATAAGGTTTCTAAACATGAATAAATAGTTACAAAAATCTAATAGTAACTTGATAAAATCGAAATTAACTCCACATAAAATATTTTTTTAATTCCTAAGAATAAAAAAATCATTTCCAATAATTTGGTTTCTATAAACAAGTTGAATGAAAAATTTAAAGTCATAAGGAATAAAGAAATGATGTTTTCTGAAGGGTATTCACATATAGAAAGAATTTAATTTGAAAAAACATTTTCATAGGTTTCATGAAATCAGACCATTATGATGTTCTAGGTAGTGGCATCTCACTACCAGTACAAGATTAAAAAAATCAATGTGATATAGTCCTTCTTAATTTTTGATCTAGAATAAAAAGTCTACATTGAACAACTTGAGGGTTTTATTGTTGATAAAGATATTATTATGGTATAAAATATTAATAGGTCATTATATGGACTAAAATTGGTCCCAAGAGCCTGGTATTCCATGTTTGATTGATTCTTCAGAAGCATGAAATTTTCAATAGGCTAAGAAGGTAGAAATTTCTATGTGAGGTAGATTACCACATGGAATCTTGTTATCATAGACTGCGTAGATTAAATAATGTTTTCATTTGAAAAGGTTTATCTTTTTGAGGAGTTTACTATGTATATAGAGTGTCATTTTGATATTTCTATAATGTATGGGATGTTATATATTATGGTATTATTGATATTTCAGGGAGTTGATCATATTTTTTCTCAATAAAAATACTATATAAACCTTTTTAAAGTAGTTTGAAAAATAATAATTCAAATGGATTTATACTCCATTAGCATTTTCACCTAAAATAACTAAAGATGATGTTGAATCATATTTAAATAAAAATGATTATAGGAAACTGATTGGTAGGATTCCCTACCTAAAAGCATCCTTACCTGACATAGTATTTGTTGCGATAATGGAATCCATATTTCAAACTAATATAACAGAGTCTCATTTGATATAACCTAATATAATCCTAAGAAACGCCCAGAATACAATAAGTTATGGCTTATTATAAAAGGCTGGTTAAGACGTTACATTTTAGGGATTTATAGATATTGAATGGGTATGGGACTATGGTACTAAAATGTCTAATCTATGTGAAATATTATCCCTTAGTGATAGTTTTATGAAATTTTATAAAAACAATCAATGTTTTGAAGGAATAAAATAAGATAAAATATATTATGAATTTGAAACACAGTATATAATCAGAAAATTTTGATAGAAGAGAAACATACATATAAGAGGTTTGCGGCTGAGAAGACACTATGTATTAATAGAGACAATAAGAGTTTTATAAATCGTAAATTAATCTCATTTAACACTCCATATCGATGAAAATTTATCATAATTATCATTATAAAAAATAGATGGTAGGAATTGTCATATTATTCTAGAATTTAATGGAACTAATGAGGATATTGTAAATATATTGACCAACAAATTTTTAAAATATATGTTATCTCATATAAAGGTAAAACATCCAGTATAAAAAAACCCAATCATTAAAATATGTGTGAAAAGAAGTCTGACAATTATTAATATTGCTTTCTAATGGGGGAGTGAAAAGTTTTATATATTTTTTCTTTTCAATGGGGGGGGGGAAGTTTCTCCAAGGAGTGTGCACTTCATTTGGACATCCATAGTTGTGATTCTTCTAAAATGGTGGAGAATTTGCGATGTGTTGAAGAATATTTTAAAGTAATATCATTATAAGCTATTTTCTGATGTTTCTTGTCATGTAGGGATGAAATTATCTCAAAAACACAGAAATATACTAAGGTGTTGTATCAAGGTGAATCTCAGTAGATATAGTCTATGATCTTGAGATTATTCATTGAGTTTGTAAAATATTTTATGAGTTATTATAGCTTCATATAAATTCAAATGTTAGTTTACAAAAAAAAATATTGTGGCATATTGAATTTCTCTTCGAATTATTGAAGATGTTTTATTTGTTTTTAACCCTTTATTAGAAACATTATTAGTTTCATATGTTGTGATTTTGGTTTCCTGAATTATTATATGTAAGAGTTGGAGAATTAATTTGGTCATTTTAAGTGGTTTATAATTGATATGATGAAATTTTGTAAATAACAATAAGAAGTTGATGTTTGGAAAAATAACCAAGAACCTTATCATTCATGATGTGGATTTTTTATCGTATGTGATATTTGAGTGGGATAAAAAAAATTAAATTGAAATTTCATATGTGTTATGTCATTTCAAGAACCCATAAAATATTTTTCTATATCCTATATTATATTTAAATTTTCCTATTTTGTAAAATTCTCCACAAACAAAATATTATATACACATAATAAATTTGAAATTTGAAGTGTTAGAAATTTAGAATATAAAATTTATCTATGCATATGATGTTTTGACAACATAAATAAATTTATATACATGTAGTTAAAAAATGACATAGTAAAAAATTATTACTATGGTCTCATAATATATTTTGTCACATAGAATATTTTATCCCCACATAAGATATTTGAGTCATGTATTGGTTATTTTTTCACATGAATAAATATTTATCTTTATAAAGATCAATTTTCCCAAACGTACTATGTTTTCATCCATGTAGAATAGTTTTATATCTTAATATTTGTTTTCTATGTGGTTTAAAATGAAAAGGTAAAATATCATACGTTATGTGATATTTTACTTAGTAATAACCATGTTTACCATAATCATGATATTCTGAAGAAAAAAAACCAATTAATTTAAGATAAATTCTCCAATGATCAAAAAATTACATTCAAATTTTATTTTGAAAAAAAGAATCAATGGTCCCCTCCACATGATGAAAAAAATTGATAACATGTATATCTGAATAAGGTGGATCTCAATTAAGTTGAAATATATTTATTCAATTTCCATGAATAATATATAATTTTAAATGTTATGATTCCATGTTTACCATCATTTCCTAAAATCACATGTTATTAATCAAGTTATTATAATTGATTGTTTTTAATTACTTGGATATTTTCCTAAGATGAATTTTTTTAGGTCAGTTTCACCACAAGAAACTTCTTTATTCAAAATGAGTTTTTGCTAGATTTTTTTTATATAGATATGTAAATATTTTTTGTTGATTATTTTTAATATTAAGTGTCTTCTTATGTGATGAGTTCTTTTTTTAGTTTATAGATAGTTTTTTCTCAAGGAAGAAGAAAAGGGAAATCAGAGAATTCAACATTATAATGTGACCAGTTGATTTACATGTTAGTTTGGTGATATTTTCATGAGTATTTGAATAAAAAAATAGATCACCATTTATGATGTTTCTTTTATTGGTATACTATGGAATCTAATAATATAATAATTTAGGTACATGAATAATACATGAGAAATTAATGAGGCAACTGTGTAGAAATTTTTTCTTCTTAAAAGAAATATAATATGGCTACATAGAAATATATAATCAAGGATGTCAATAATGTTGTGTTGTTGTGTGTGTGGTATAGTGGAAATAAAAAAATAAAAATGATATTTTAAGTGTGTTCTTAAAACTGAAGATTCATTAATATGAATATATGTTTCTTTCTAAGTACATAGTTTTGAGTACAAAAAGAAGAGAAGTAGTCTAAAATGGTACTACATAAATTGAGTTGTGTAGACTGTGTTCTTTAATTTATATTTACCAGGTCGATTCTGAAGAGATATTTTTTAAAATAATGTGAGATTTATTTTCTAGTTTTTGTCTTATTTTTTAGAAAAGGAGGTCCACACATCCATTATTGAAGAAAAATTTATCCAAAGGAAGATCTCACTCATATATTATGATTCTTATCATTCATTGAACATGTTTCTATATAGTGTAACTATTGGTAGTATTATATATAAAGGGATTCTTGTGAATAGGATTATAACTAACCCATCCCACTTTTATTGTCAACAAGTCATTAGCAGAATATTTGTAGTCATGGATGACAAACATCTTTAGTAATGAGTATGGTTACACATTGTGGTCAAATATAATAAGAATTATTATGTTCCTTACTATACTTCATTATGAGTAGGATCACACATTGTGGTTAAATATAGTTAGAATTATTTTGTTCCTTACTATTCTTCATTTTCACATCATTTATGTGCTTATGAACAATGACCACATGAAATCACCATTTCTAAAATGATAATAGATGTTAATATCAAATAATCAAATTGTATAAAGAGAGATGAACTCATTCACCCCACCCCTCTTAGTCAATTAATTATGCATATTAGGACATAATACTTTTAAGGTGATTGATAGTTTTTCATAATTAAATCCATCTCTCTTAACTAGGATAGATGTTGAAGTTATAAGAAAAGATAACTAAATATTTAATGTAAGACTTGGTAAATTTTTGGATCACCAATTCACCACACCACTCTGTGTCCCTAAACAATCCACTATATTCTTCAAGTGGTATGAGAGCTAATCCATGTTGACTTATATTTTTTATAATATTCCAACTGAGTTTTTAATATCATAATTATATAATAATCATATTTGAATAACATTTATAATTTATTCTCATCGAGAACATAATATCAATCCCTTTACAGTTTGAAATAGATGTTTCAACCAAAGAATTGAATTATAATAACTATAGGTCTAAAAAAAGATTTAGTATTAATAAAAGGATAATAAATATCAAACACTATTTTATGTCTAATCATAGTCATAAATTTTCATCTATAAAATCATTCAAATCTTGTCCTTCTATGGAAACATGTTGATTCTTTAGTGAGTATGATGAGGATGAGTCTATAAAATTATTTGAAGCCTGATACTCTCAATTTTAAAGTTATTTGTAGATATTCCATACTTAATAAATCTCTTATATATGTGATTTTATCAAGGTATATCTTGATGATAATGAAAAACAAGATGAAGAAGTTGAATAAATGGGCAATTCAATAGGTGAGAAGTGGGGAAAGTTTATTTATCTCATATAAATTTTAGAACCAAATAAATAATTGATATCTATTTGAAATGAAATAATTTCACTAATCCAAGAATAATTTTAAATATATGTTTGTGAGAAAGTGTTGATTTAAAAAATATTTATGGTAGGTATCAAAGAATAGAAAAAAAAATTACAAGAACTCCATAGATGTTAAATATTCTATGTTAGAGGTTAAGGAAAAATTGTATGGGAGTGTGAAAAATAATTATAAAAAATTGATGAGATTAATATGGAGTTGATTGGGAAAATAAATAATTTTTTGGATGAAATTATGAGGAGAGTTGAGGATAAAAATAATTCCATTAAAATAATGTTTCCGTAACATGAATTAAAAACATGGAATCTAGAACCATTCCATGATAGAAAATATCAAACAAATGAAAATATATTTTCTTCCACACAAAATGTTAATATGAATTATACCCTAATAAGGGAATATGATAGTCAAAAAATACTGTCATATATTGATCAACCCACAATAATCTCTTTTAAATTTTGACCAAAACTCCAGATAATTTTTTGTACTAATAATGATGTCTTTTCAGATATTTCATGTTTTAAATCTAAATATTAACAAGTTTATGTGGATAAAATTTCAAAATGTTTGATAACACATAAAAGCTGGATATTTTAATATCCATGAAAACCATCCCCCCAAAAAGTGCACAAAAGTGTGGTAAATCAAAAAATAAAATAAATCAGTATCCAATATGATCAAAATGAATCTATTTGGATAAATAGAGGATAATTGGATATCTCTATTGGTTTTGGAGGTCTGGGAATAATAAAATCAATGATTTGAATAATTTTTTTATCTATAGAAAATATAAAATCTCTGGATGAAGGGGGGTAGGGATGATGGAAGAATAATACTTTTTAAGAAGTATAAAACAAAATAGAAAAAGAAAATTATATTCTCTAATAATATAGTTCAATGCTTAAAATATTTATATGATTACTATTACTTTAGTGGACATAGTTATGATGAGGGATTTCCTGTACAATCCATCAAGAAAACATATATTTATGGAAGAATGGTTCCACAACAGACACTAAAGAAGGTTTTAAAGAAATAGGATTATACCTTGTGAGTCTATAAATAGAATAATGGTGTTTATAAAAATAATAGGATTAAGAAAACCAATCCTAAAAAGTCTGATAAGAACACTACAGGGGAAGTAAAGTCAAAATAGATAGGCTTCACTAGTATGAAAAAGGTTCATGGCGTGGATCATTACATACAATCCATAAAGATTTGTGTCAATTAAAGTAATATGATTTCAAAGTGGGATATTGTCTAAGAAATATATATATATATATATATATATATATATATGATTGATTTAATATGTCCCCAAATAATAAGTGAATAAGTATCCTAATAAAGGAAACCCAAAATTTTTAAAGAAACTAAATGATAACCTATTTAAATCTATTAATATGAATAATAGGTGCATAAATATTTATCAATAGCAATTGAAAATGTTAAAATTGATAGATAATGAATAAGTAATCATTAAATGAAAATATTTCATTTCATTATAAGGGTAACTCAAATTTCATGTTTGTTTTTCTATAAATAATAGGGAAATTGTTATTTAAAATCTATTTGGAAGGGCAAAATAAGATGGTCATACTCATCAAAACAAAATTAATATCATTCTATAACAAAATTAAATGGTTACAAATATTTAAGTAAAAAAAGAAGATATATAAGAATAAAGTTATTTTTTAGAAAATAAAAAAAAACTATTCCACACAATAATAAATATGTAGAGAAAAGGAAGACTATATTTCCTACGAAATATAATAATTGGAAAAGAAATGGTGGAGAAACCATGATGAGTTCTCTTAAATCTAGAACTAAATTGAATAATGGATCTAGGTCGATATCCATGTCTCATATATGCTTCATTAATAGATGAACTAAATAATAATTCACCTTCTACCATTTAATCTATTTACTTATTCTTTCAACCAGTTAATTAAATGTGATACTTAAAAGGGTGATTGGATGATATTGTAATTACTGTAGAGTAAAATATGTTTCCCATCACATGGTGTTATGAATACCATAATTAAGTTTTTAGTATTTCATCCCTTGAAGGGAGAAAACATTAAGAGGATTTTTTTAAAATGATATTTTTTGTAACAATATGGAATTTCTAAACAACCCTAAAAGGTTATAAGTTATGATATACCAATAATAACATTTACCTCTAATTTTTTTCTTATAAATTTTTTCTATTAAGAGGAGTGATTGTTTATGAGAAATATAGGGGAGTATAATATTTTCATTCACTTGAACTAATTTAATGAATTTTTTAAATATATTTATATAATAATGGTTCTTTATAAATATAATTATAAATATTTTTAAGAAATAAATTCAAAGTGACATCAAATGTTGAACAAATTTTTTGGATAGACTAGATATTTGGGTTTATTCACTTTTTTTCTAAACTAATTTTGCCTCAGTAGACTTATATTTTAATTAATGATGTTTTACTTCCATGAAACATGTGATTTCATCATTGTTTTGAAATATTATAGAAAAATGTGATTTAGAATAAAATTGGAGGAAGAAGTTTTATTTCAAAACCATTGATGGTTATTGAAGATGATATCCATTACCTTATATTTTATTTTCATGAACTATCATAGAAGATAAAATCCACAAGTAGATAGATATATTTGGAGTAAATGATAACCAACATAAAGGGGAGATTGAGGAGGTATGGATTTTATAAGTCATCAAAAAAGAATATTGTCATTACGATAATGTTTTGAAAATGATTTCAGAGAAGACATGGTTCATCTCAAAAATAAATGAGAAAAGGTATTAAATATTTTTGGATGAGATCATGAGACACTCCTACACAAATGAGAAAAGTAAAAAAGTGATTTTGTTTTCCTTGTTAAGTAAGAAGAGAAAATTGATGATGATACATGGAGAAACAAAATGGGAGGCTTATGGGATAATAGCCCTTACATGTGATTAATTTTTGAGTTCTATTAATATTAAAAACCAGTTTCAATCAATAGACAATATATTCAATATTTTTAATAGTGTTTTGATAGAGGTCTTCTAGTCAGGATGTGTAAAAATTAGTATTATTGAATAAAAAATAGATAAAGATGTGAGGACCCATCCAAATGATATTGGAAGAAAACAATTTCGGTTTTAGATGAAGAAAACATTTATAAACTATCTTTCGGAAGTATTTGTAACTTTAGAAATTTTTTAAGGGGATTTATAAAGCTATTTGAATTATTTATGTCGTATTATTTTCTGAGTGGATTTTTAAAATGTATCAAATTTATTGAATCATATTACTTCTCAAACATATCATAATAATTATATGCAGTTTTCAATATTTGAAAATGAATTCATAAGACATCCAAAAAATTATTAATACGTTGGTTAAGTCTATAATACACTCCAGTTTTCTATAATTTGATATAGTCATTTATTATCATTTATTTCATGATACGTATAAAGTCTTAGGAGAATATGAATTTGAGAAAATTAACAAAGGCATATGTCGTATAAAAGGGGTTAAAATTTGTGGTTTTTGAACATTTTCTAAAATCATAAGACTTACGAATTCATACAAAAATCATATTACAATGATAAAATTAAAAAATCAATGAAAAATATTGGATTTTATAAGACATTCAATATCCTATGAGATATATTTTATTAAACTCATATGTGGCCAATGGATGGAAATGTGAGATTTTGAAACTATTAAAATCCATAAACAACAAAAAATATATATTTTTAGAAAAATAAATAAAATAATATTATTCTATATGTTAATCTATATGGAAAAAATACTACAAATATGCATGTGGTTTTTTATTCAATATAAGACATATGGATGAAACTATTACTCCATAAATCATGTTGTGATGTTTTGAAAGTATGAAAAACAAGATTGGCTGCAAGATGTTTTATATATCAAAACACTGCATGAATGTGTAGATATAGAAGGATTAAAATAAATTGAATTATTTATTTATTTGATGATTAGAATAATATAGGGGCTATTTTTAAATAAATTGAATTTTATTGAGTGGGATTTTTATAATATTTTCATAGAATTTAAACTGAACAATATCTACTAATTTAGATAATAAAGATCATCTTCCAACTGGGATTTGACATGATTCAATAATTCAAATTATGAAAAAAAATATTCACAATAATTCTATGGATATAAAATATAATAAGGATATGGATAAAGTAAGAAATCATTCTGCCACACTTTTTCTAAAAACACCAACAAGTCAAAGAATAAAGACTTGATATTGTTTCAATAAAAATATCATCTAAGTATCAAATGAGAATTAACTACAAAAATCCATGATCATCCATTAAATTGAGAAAGAATGAGAGTCATGTGTATAATACACTTTCATCTTTTAAAGTGATCAATATAAATATAATGGATAAGATTTGGTCCATAAACAAGGTTTTCATGCTTCTATACCAATGAAAAATATGTTATTAACATCCTACTCATTAGTTCTTCAAGGAAACCTTAAATATTCATTCCACTATAAAAATAAATGCCACCATATTTGGAGTCTTCATGAGTTTTTTTATTAGGCATCTTGAATAATATGATGCATTATAAATATCTCTTCACATGAATATGTAATGAATAAAAATGAAGTGGTTGATACTTTCCTTAGGGAGGGTGGTTAATACATGTCCAACCCATGTGTAATTATTTATTAGGAACCTATAATCATTGAAATATAATTGGTATAATATGTGAAATGATGGTAGTTGAACATTAAAAGGATTATGTTTTCCCGTTAGAGTTGAACCTTGAAAAAATATCTTTTTTATCTTCTTTTATATTGAATATTTCATACTATAGTTAGGGTTTAGTGTGAAATATTAGATCCACATCTGTTTACTGGGATAAGTTTCATGATATAATAGGGGATAAATAAATAATTAATATAAAATAGGGTAACATTTGAGTGCATTCATTCACTCCAACAATCAGTGTTCATATATGATCCATGGGGAAATTCTTTAACATCCAATTTTAAAATAGTGACACCATGATTTAGCTCCATATTAGGCTTCCACCTATACTATAAGAAAACTTTTTTTTTGTGTTTTTTTATTTTTTGGTTGTTTAAGAAGGAATTAGTGTAAAAAAAATTAATGTTTTTCTATAATGAACAGTCTTTTTAATCATTATTAAATGTAAAAAAATATTCTATATTATCAGTTATCTATGATTTTTAAAAATCACCACAATAATTTGAATAATTTAAAGTAATACCGAAATCCCCATTACCAATACATTCATCAACTCTACGATCCCCTCCTCCCCTCATAATTGAAGATTTCACTTTTGGCATACTCCCCGCTTATGCCCAATAATCCCCTATAATAATCCGTATTGGCCTACTCATCCCAACATATCTTCATTATCCTATTCAAACATTTTTCTTTCCACTATTAATATGGTCCATCCTCTTCCCCTTCACATTTTTTATTAAATGTTCTAGTTCCCTGGTATAAACCATTTATTCAACTTTATTTGTGTCATATCTATTTACCTCTATATTAATATTTTTTATTTAATCATGTTTATTTTTTAACAAAACTATGTGATTTTATAATTTTTATTTAATATTTTTTTGAAATTAATGTGGTATAAATATATGTATAATTATTAGGTCATTTTTTCCCTCTTATGGTTTGAAATGGTTCTATATTTATTGGTTATAATTTATATATATTCCACTAAAAGTTATAATTTTTTTTAAACTATTTCTAATATTTATTGAGGTGTAAACTAATTTTATAAAACATTAATAAATATTTTTAAATTAATATTTTTTTATGGAAGATTAGTTTAACATAACATGGAAATAATTTTTTAAATAAATTTTATCATAGGAATAAATTAGTTTTTAAAAAATGATTCCATGATTTATTATATTTATTGTTTGTTTTTGTGAAATAGTGCATCGTATTTTTTCACAATGGATTAAAATATATTTTAATTTAGTTTTATATAATTTAAAAATAAAACTAGTAAAAAATTTATTTGGTTTAATGGTGTCCTTTTGATATCAATGTTTTTTAAATAAATGCAACCCTATGATAATAAACAGCATATGAGTCCATTTTTGATATTATTTAATGTGTACATTTGTGAGGGGATGTTTTCAAAAGGGTGTTTCCATGGGTTCAAAAAAATTTAAACTTCTTGTGTTGGATTTCAATTTTGATTTTTGGCTTGTTTAGTTAAACAAAAGATGTTTAAAAACTATTCAAATTCCCGAGAAATTGGTTTTTTATTATAATAAAATATTCATTTGTATTTTCATAAAACTATTCAAATTAAGCACTTATAAATGACAGAAAATATTTTTAATTATTTAGTTTTATTGATTTATATTTATTATTATGATTTTACTAAGTAATTTTTAATGAGAAACTACTACTTATATTATTTAAGATAATTATTCTTGAATGTATATATTAATGAAGTGAATTGTTTTATATATTTGAGTAGAAATTATTTATTTTATATTTATTCAAATTTTAAATTTTTTTAAGAAATTAATCTCTTGGAATAAAAAAATTGCTAAAAATTTTTTATGAAAGCTTTTTAAATTTTTAAGAGATAATATTCTCAAAAAAATAACTAAAACATATTTGTTTATTCTTAAATATTTTTGGTGACAATATTTTTTTATATTAATACTTATGAAATTAGGTAAATATTAATAAAAGTAATATTATATTACATTAAAACACACATAAGTATGTTAAGGGTTTGGATATTCTTTTAGATTTTTCAATTGGAGCTCGATTTGTTGATATATGAAAAAAAATGTCCATGTAGGAATTTTAGTTTTATATGATGGTTGGAGTGACATGAAATATTTAAACACATGATATTTAAATACTTTTTTATGATTACATGTGATTTATTTTTTCTGGGGAATCAAACATTATTTATTATTTTAATAAAAATATCCAATATAAAAATGAACAAGAAACACCCTCAATATTAGAAAAAAAAACATAATTTTTTTTAAATCGGAATTTTTAATTTTTAGTGAAACGTTATCAACAAAAAACCATAAATTGACCATAAGAGTTATGTTTTATATACTAGACTTGTAAATTTTGATTTCAAAGCTATAAGATAGCCTTTTTAACAATGTAACACATTTTTGGCTCATATTGTTATATACAATAAGATTGAAAACTTATCTATGAAAAGAAATTCATTTTCAAAATTAATTAAAGATGGAATTCAATAATTTTATATTAGATGTAGCAATTAGTAATAGTTATTATGTATTCTAATGATATTCCATATCAAGTGTCTATTTGAAATAATAGATAAATAAATATTAATGAAATTCTAATTTGTATGTGGGAATTTTGTTATGGAAAATATCCTTGAATCCTTTTAAGATATAAATAATGTTATTACCATTCTTAGACTCAATTATTATAATATTCAAGAATTCACCAAATATTTAATTATATATTGGAGAAAAAATTTAAATAAATAAAAGTGGAAAATTTGATTCTTTGTTAATTTCAATAAGTAATGATGCAATTATGAATCATATACCACAAATAAGAATAAAAAAATGAAATATCATGTTAATATGTTATGTTACTTACATTTAAGAGCACATTTTTAAATATTAGATATGTCATCTAAAATAATTTAGGAATTATGATGCATAAGATAACAAAAAATATAGGTTTTTGAAACATCCAAAATGTCACGGCCCGTCCTCGGGGCCCGTGCCGTGACTTCCCCAAGCCCGCCTTCCATAGGCCAGGGGTTGGCGACTAGCACCAAAGGCGTAATTCTCGATAACTAGGAAGGCATTGCCTTTATAAAAGTAAACAAAACACCACAGAGTACAAGTGTATGTAATACACTAGGTACAAAAGGAAGTGCGGAAAATTAAATGGGCTAGAATACAAACCCAATCGAAAGTACAGTTACAACTGAACAAAAGTACAACAGAAAAAAGACAACAGCTGGAAGAATGGAAGCATCTCCTGGGTCATCCTCCTCAGATCCTACCTATAGGGTAGGTACAGATAGCGCAGCTCCTGGATCATCTACCACGGATCCTACCTGAAGGGTAGGTACAGATAGCCTCCACAACGCTCTTGCCCATCAACCTCCTCCGAGTATCATCTCCACATGAAGTCCACCTCATGATACTGACTCGTCGTGAGGTCCACCTCCGGGTATCATCCAGTCTTCAATCACTCGGCCTCTATCAGCAATGCTCGTCATCTTAAACCATCACAATGAGGTGCGGGCATAGCTCGTGTAGGGGTGAGTATAACGATACTTAGTAGGGACCCCGAGACCCTCAAGGTCTCTCTAAATCCAACAAGGATAACCACAAAGAAGATCTCAACAAATAACCTCTACTTAGGTATATTCCCATACATATAACTAAGTTATCAAGTAACCCATCTCAATCATGAGGAAACACAAAGATTATGAAAAAAACGGATAACCACTACCTAGGTATATGCCCATACATATACCTAAGTTATCAAGTGACCCATCTCAATCATGAGGTAAACACAAAGGTCATAGAATCAGCTCAAACCAAGATTTTCATTATCGAAACTTTAACTGCTGAAGAGCCCCATCTATGGAGTGTACAGTGATCCTGTCACGACTTTGAGGTACTGCTCACTAACCTAATACTACTGAGGTACTCATCCTGTCGAGTACCTCAGGTCAGCCACCCAAACAGAGTAGTGCTTCCCGCCGGGGTATGTCACCCAAACACAGTAGTGCATCCCCCCTAATAGCCAGCAGAGGTACTCTCTGAACGAGTACCGCGGGTCTGCACCCAAACTGATTAGTGCTCCATCCTCCATGGGTCTGCACCCAAACAAAGTAGTGCTCCGTCCACTGGGCTAGTCTACTCACTCCAAGTTGAGTTGGTCAAGTAGTCGTCAGGTCTCAGCCGGCTACACAGTCTCCGTACTCCGCACACTCGTCTCTGGGAGGGTCCGCTCCATGATCTACTGTTCGATACTCCAATTATCACAAAGTCCCACAAAGAAATATCTCAAAGAACCGCCTCGTCATAGAGGTCTAAAACGCAACAGACGGTGCGTCAATCGGATGCCTGATCTGTGAGTTACTAGCCTTTTCGTCCAAGGGGCCCGGTTGGTTTCGTGTGCGAACCAACCTGGCCGTTTCTCAATTGTACCCTGAACTCTCATAGGGTATGCTCATAGGGACCGTTTCTCAACGTGATCACCAACGCCGCTGACGGTTCGTCAAACGGACGTCCAGTCTGAAAGTTACCAGCTATTTTGTTCCAGGGGCCTGGTTGGATTTCGGGTACAATCCAACCCGGCCACTATCCAACTGAAACCAAAACTCAGGAGAAGTATTCCAAAATTTCATTCTCATTAAGTGGAATCCAACAAAGTCGACGGCACATCAATCGGACGTCTGGAGCTCAAGATATAAGTGTTTCCGCTCTGAGGGCCCTGTTGGTTTCATATCCGAACCAACCCGGTCATACTCAAAGTTCTCTGAAACCTTGAGTTTAATATACTGAAATGATAGTCTCGATCCGAGGATCGCATCGCAGCTGACGGTGCATCGATCGGAGGTCAGTATCCCAAGATATGGGCAAAAGACCGTAAGAGGTCCGCGAATAGGGGGTTCGGGCCCGGTCAGACCCGACCCGATACCCCCTGGGTCGGCCTAAACCGGGTCGACCCGACTCGGGTCCGGGTCCGGTCTTCTTGGGCGCGGCCCGGCCCGGCCTGCTCGCGGCCTGGCCCCGCCTGGGCGCGGCCCGGCCCGGCCTACGTGCGGCCTGGCCCAGCCTAGGCGCGGCCCGTCCCGGCCAGCGTGGCAAGGTGGCTCAGCCGTAACGGCCGAGCGGAAGGGGTGTGGTGGGGCGTGCGGCCCCCCACCTATTCGTGTAACTGTGACCCGCATGTGGGGGGGCGCTCTTGTCGGCCATCCAGAGGTTACGACCCCCGGCTTTCTTGTTGACCGGCCGGTCGTGCTGCGGCCGCGGGACGCCGCGGTCCCGCCCTTTTGCTCCGGCGCCGGCGGCCGGAAGCCGGCCGCCGCTCTCTGCTCCACCGCGGCCAAAGGCCGCAGCCTTGGTCCATCCGGGGCGGCGCGAGGGCACTGCGTCCCTCTGCTACGGCCTCGCTCCGGTTACGGTCTCTTCCAGGTTCTCCGGCGCGGCGCGACGGCGCTGCGGCTTGTTCGACTTCAACGGCGCGGTGCGACGGCACCGCCCTTCTTCACCCAATCTTTATTATTTTCCGCGCTGTGCACCGGCACCGCGCAGCCTTGTTCGTGCCGAAAAAAAAATCAACAATCAAGGGGGGAGGAGGGTCGGCCGTGTTCATGCGGTCTGTCCTCCTCCCGGTATTGTGATATCAGGCGGCTCAAAAAGGACGATAAACAGCGAAGAAAGTATTCAGGAACAAAAAGAAATAATCCCCCTACCTCGAAGAAAAATTTGAACGAAGGTTCGTCGCGGAATTGCACGTCATGTTAGGAGGATCGTCGCATCACAGAGAAAAGATTAGTCGGTGTCGCATCGTCGATCTCCGAGGATCTGGTGTTCTTCTCGACCTTCATCGTTGGTCGACGTTCTTCACGTTCTTCGTCGAGGAAGGAGTGCTTCCAGGCTTTGAGAGATTTCTCCCCATCCCTCTGGAACAATGAACCCCTTTAATAAAATAAGACTTGTCTTATTTTATTAACACACAACCCAAACGTTTTGAAATACAAAATTTGAATCAATCAATTAATTGAATTAATTGAGAAGTTTAAACCGCACAAATTAATGAGGCGTTTAAATATTAAGTTAAACATTAGAGTTGACTCTCAATTAAATTGGGGTGCGGGTGCGTTACCTAATTAAAGGTGGGGGGTATCGAGGAAGTTGAAAAGGTGGGGCTCGTGTGGGCCCCACCCCACAAATATCCTACCTAGTGGAGTAGGATGTAGTGGGTTCCACTTCAACCACTTAACTTAGGTAAAACAACTTTAAAAGAGGGGAAAAGTGTTGTGATATAACACATAATCTATTTAAAAAAAATGAAAATATAATTGTAAAACAATTAGATTTTTATTCCTCACCTTTTTAAAACAACTCCTCCCGAGAAAATGAAACTCCAGAAAGGGTCTTCTTAAGCAATTACCGGCACTACGAGTTCATCAGTGCCTTCAGATTTTAATTCCAAGCACCGGTTCAAAAGTTAGAAAAACCCGCTCATTCGTCCACTGAACGTACCCGAGATAAACTTCATAAATTGATTCTGGGCACACCGCGCCTCGGAATCAGGTTCCGTCAGAAACATCATTCATGTAAAATTCCAAAGAAATTAAAAAAAAATCTTGAAATTACCAGGTCTTTACATTACTCCCACCTCAGGGTTTTACGTCCTCATAAACCTTTAACACAAAAAAGGGAAACAAAAGCGGTACTGAGCACGTATATGAGCCTTCCGCTTCCAGGTGCTCCCTTGGAGGTTCCTATGCTGCCTACGAAAGCGGACAAGAGGAATCGACATTCTTCGTAGGATCCGCTCCTGTCGATCCTCAGCCTCTACTGGAACCTCGCAAAATTCACCCCATCGCCAATGTCCAGCTCCCCATGGTCGATGATATGCACTGGGTCAAGCATGTATCTTCCCAGTTGAGATACGTGGAAGTCATCATGAACCCGGTGCAACTGAGGTGAATGGTTCAAATGGTAAGCCTCCTTGTCTACCCTACTAAGGTCCTAAAAAGGTCCGCTAAACCTCGTAGATTACTTGCCTCATCGGCCATATATACATAGACCCCGTTGAGGTGAGACCTGTATAATGACGTGGTCACCATCCTCAAACTCTAGAGGCCCCCCTTTCCTGATTAGAACTGAAACTCAAAACTCCTGCTGCCATGAGGGTAGGTTGGCCGACTCAAGAGTGATCGGCTACACCCTTCTATGCATCAGTTTATATTGTGCTGCCTGGGGTTTCCTTTTCTCCAACCAAGAAAAACCCCATCCCAACGTTTTAGATAAACCATAACCTTTTTTGCCTAATACAGTTAATCTGTGTATGAACTATGGATCCAATCCATACTCAGACCAACATCGTAAGGCCTCGACACTGCCACCAAGAGATTCCAACTGAAACTCTCGCCTCGAAGGTCAGACCACACTATCGGTGTAAGTGGGATTATCGATTCTCCTCCAAAGGTATCTCCAGATGTGAGGGTCAAGTCTACGACTTACCGGAAACTCTAGGTCTGGGACATGATTCAGGGAAGAAAGGAATGATTCATATCGATGTCTGTTACTACGGAATATAGTAGTGGACACAGACTGTCCCTTAAATCATTTTTAGAGCCATTGGGTCACACTCCTTGACCACATGCAGCTGCACACTTCCCCCTGCCCTCCACGTCTGCTGCTTCGCAGACTCATCTCTCCTAAAAGCTTCCTCTTCTTGAAAAATTTAACCTGACCGAGTCTTTAAGACTGGTTCCAGTTTCCTATTTCCTACTGCACTGTGCAGTCTTCATCCGCTCCTGGATGATCTGCACCTTCCTTGCATACGATCTGTAAGAGCTGCTAAAATTTCTCCTTTTTCCGAAAAGAGAAACTCGGTCTCATCCCCTGGATGAACCACTCCCATTGCCTAATATAGTCAATCCTGAAATGAATGATTCATTCATGCCATGGATGATGTCGTAAGGCCTCGACGTTACTACTAAGATATCCAACTGTCACTCTCGCCTCCAAGGGTCGAGTCACGCTGTCGGCATCAGTGTGAGGTCAATGGGTCTCCTCCAGTAGAAATCTAGAAAGTGAGTTTCAAGTCAACAGTTTTAACCGGGACCTCTCAGTATCAACCAAACAAAAGGACGGGAAGGCAAACATCACAAAGATAAGTGTCTTTTTATTACTATAGCTCATAGCACAAAGACACAAATACAATAGCAACATGGAACTAGAATTACCATGAACAAAAGTAATCCACTAGTTCCGCTCATGTCCACCTGCTCCCGGAGCTCTACTGCCTTGTCCACTGCTCGGCTGTTGCTCATTCACCCACCGCTGCTTCTGCCTCGGTGGCTCCTCCAACACCTACGGATCAACTGTGCGGGGATTTGGACAGTCACGTGCCAGGGGACCCTTCCTGCTGCATTCATAACACTTTCTGCCCCTCGTACGGCTGGCTCTGGTCCTCTTGGACCTCTACATCATCTGTTTACTGCCTATAGATGACTCGGCTACTGATGGGAAATCATGTGGCAAAGGCAGCATCTCCTGAACACGCTCGGGGTGTAGAGCTACTCGTACAAACTCTACCCTAAAAAAGGTCTCGAAGTCTCCCCATGTGAAGGTCATCCTGTCGCAAAACTGGAAAAAGTGGTTCCACCATCTATCAGCTACTGCCTGAAGGAGGCTGGCAGCAAAGATCACCATGAAGTCTGATGGAGACCCCACTAGCCTGAATACTCTCACCACAGCCTCCATCCAATCCTCAGCTGGCTTTGGGTCCGTCTCTCCCCGGAACCCGGGTGGCCTCTGACGTTGGAACACGTGCAGCATGCTCAAGAGGCGTGCATCGCCTACTACTGGGGCTGGTGGCATCGGTGGCCCAATGTATGGTAGTACCGCTAGTGCCTCTGTTGGTGCCTCTACTGTAAGATGGCCATGTACTGAAGCCTCATCGCTCGGCAGGCTGTCAGTACGCACATCCCTCTGGGCTCTAGCTGGTCGTCTGAGGGAAGGCATCCTGAATGAAACAACGTGACACGGTCAAATGATTATACCTGGTGAGCTGACCTGGTTTGAGATGACTTTTTAAAAAAACTTCTGGAAACACACATACAATCAGTTTTTTCATGCACAAAGTTGGAAATCAGTTGTCAGGGTCCTGGTGTATGGATACATTGGCCTCCTGCACCAACACTGGACTCCCTGAACTAAAAACCACACTCATTACTCTTAACACTGTCGCTTCATAGAATGAAAATATCAGAGTTATTAGTTCTGCGGTAGAACTGACTCCTCTGATACCAATTTGTCAAAACCCATCCTCGGGGCCCGTGTCGTGACTTCCCCAAGCCCGCCTTCCATAGGACAGGGGCTGGAGACTAGCACCAAAGGCGTAATTCCTGATAACTGGGAAGACATTGGCTTTATAAAAGTTAAAAAAACACCGTAGAGTACAAGAAGAAGTAATACACTAAGTACAAAAGGAAGTGCTGAAAATTAAATGGGCCAGAATACAAACCCAATCGAAAGTACAGCTACAACTAAACAAAAGTACAACAGAAAAAGACAACAGCTGGAAGAATGGAAGCAGCTCCCGGTTCATCCTCCTTAGATCCTTTTTATAGGGTAGGTGTAGATAGTGCAGCTCCTGGATTGTCCACCACGAATCCTACCTGAAAGGTTGGTACAGATAGCCTCCACAACACTCTTGCCCGTCAACCTCCTATGAGTATCGTCTCGCCGTGAAGTCCACCTCCTGATACTGACTCGTCGTGAGGTCCACCTCTGGGTATCGTCCAGTCTTCGAACACTCGGCCTCCATTAGCACTGGCCGTCGTCTGCAACCATCACAATGAGGTACGGGCATAGCCCGTGCAGGGGTGAGTATAACGACACTCAGTAGGGACCCCGAGACCCTAAAGGTTTCTCTAAATCCAACAAGGAAACCCACAAATAAGATCTCAACAGATAACCTCTACTTAGGTATATGCCCATTCATATACCTAAGTTATCAAGTAACTCATCTCAATCATGAGGAAACACAAAGATTATGAAATCAACGGATAACCACTACCCAGGTATATGCCCATACATATACCTAAGTTATCAAGTGACCCATCTCAATCATGAGGTAAAAACAATGGTCATAGACTCATCTCAAACCGGTATTTTCATTATCGAAACCATAGCTGCTGAAGAGCCCCGTCTCTGGAGTGTATAGTGATCCTATCACGACTCCGAGGTACTGCTCATTAACCTAAGACTGCTGAGGTACTCCTCCTGTCGAGTACCACGGGTCAGCCACCCAAACACAGTAGTGCTTCCCGCCGGGGTATGCCACCCAAACAGAGTAGTGAATCCCCTCTAATAGCCTGCAGAGGTAATCTCCAGACGAGTACCACGGGTCTGCACCCACACTGAGTAGTTCTCCATCCACCGTGGGTCTGAACACTAACAAAGTAGTGCTCCGTCCACTGGTCTAGTCGACTCACTCCATGTCGAGTCGGTCAAGCAGTCATCAGGTCTCAGCCGGCTACACGGTCTCTGTACTCCGCACACTCGTCACCAGGAGGGTCCGCTCCACGAACTACTAGTCGATACTCCAAGTACCAAAAAGTCCCACGAATAAGTATCTCAAAGGACCGACTCTTCATAGGGGTCTCAACGTAACAGGCCGCGCGTCAATCGAATGCTCGGTCTGTGAGTTACTAGCCTTTTCATCCCAGGGGCCCGGTTGGTTTTGTGTGCGAACCAACCCGGATGTATCTCAACTCTACCCTGAACTCTCATAGGGTATACTCATAGGGGCCGTTTCTCAACTTGATCACCAACGCCACTGACGGTTCGTCAAACGGACGTCCGATCTGAAAGTTATCAGCTTTTCTGTTCGAGGGGCCCGGTTGGATATCGGGTACAATCCAACCCGGACACTATCCAACTGCAACCAAAATGTAGGATAAGTATTCCAAAAGTTCTGTCTCATCAATAGAAATCCAACAAAGTCGACAACACATCAATCGGACGTCCAGAGCTCAAGATATAAGTGTTTCTACTCTGAGGGCCCGGTTGGTTTCGTATCCGAACCAACCCGACCATACTCAAAGTTTTTCGAAACCTTGAGTGTAATATACTTAAACGACCGACTCGATCCAAGGATCTCATCGCAGCTGACGTTGCGTCGATCGGAGGTCTGTTTCCAAAGATATGGGCAAAAGACCGTAAGAGGTCCGTGAATAGGGGGTTCGGGCCCGGCCCAATACCCCCTGGGTCGTCCCAAACCGGGTCGACCCGACCCGGTTCCGGGGTCTGGCCTGCTTGGCCAGGTGGCTCGGCCGTAATGGCCAAGCGGAAGGGGTGTGGGGGGGCGTGTTGCCCCCCGCCTGTTCGTTTAACCGCGGCCCCCATGTGGTGGGGGGGCGCTTCTATCGGCCAGCCGGGGGTTACGACCCCCGAATTTCTCGGTGACCGGACGACCTGGCTGGCTGACCATGCTGCTACCGCGGGACCCCGCAGTCCCGCCCTCCTGCTCCGGCGCCTACGGCCGGAAGCCGGCCGCCGCTCTCTGCTCCGCCGCGGCCAAAGGCCACGGCCTTGGTCTGTCCGGCATGACGCGACGTCGCCGCATCCCTCCGCCGTGGCCCCGCTCTGGCCGCGGTCTCTTCTAGGTTCTCCGGCGCGGCGCGATGGCGCCGCGTCTTCTTCAACTTCAACGGCGCGGCGCGACGACTCCGCGTTTCTTCGCCCAAACTTTATTATTTTCCGCGTGGTGCACTGGCACCGCGCTGCCTTGTTCGTGCTGCAAACAAATCAACAATCAAGGGGGGAGGAGGGTCGGCCGTGTTTGTGTTGTCTGACCTCCTACCGTTATTGCTATATCAGGCGGCTCAAAGAGGTTGATAAACAGTGAAGAAATTATTCAGAAACAAAAATAAATAATCCCCCTACCTCAAAGAAAAAGTTGAACGAAGGTTCGTAGTGGAATTGCACGTCACATAAGGAGGATCGTCACGTTGCGGAGAAAAGATCCGTCGTCGTCACGTCATCGATCTCCGAGGATCTGGCGTTCTGGTCGACCTTTGTCGAAGGTCAGAGTTCTTCGCGTTCTTCGCATTCATTGTCGAGGAAGGAGTGCTTCCAGTCTTTGAGTGATTTCTTCACAGCCCTCTCACTCAAAGAACCCCTTTAATAAAATAAGACTTGTCTTATTTTATTAACACACAAGCCAAATGTTTTGAAACTCAAAATTTGAATCAATCAATTAATTGAATTAATTGAGAAGTTTAAACTGCCCAAATTAATGAGGCGTTTAAACATTAAGTTAAATGTAAGAGTTGACTCTCAATTAAAGGGGGGTGTGGGTGTGTTACCTAATTAAAGGTGGGGGGTTTCGAGGAAGTCGAAAAGATGGGGCACATGTGGGCCCCACCCCAAAAATATCCTACCTAGTGGAGTGGGATGTAGTGGGTTCCACTTCAACCACTTATCTTAGGTTAAACAACTTTAAAAGAGGGGAAAAGTGTTGTGACACAACACTTAATATATTTAATAAGAAATGAAAATATAATTGTAAAACAATTATATTTTTATTCCTCGCCTTTTTAAAACAAGTCCTCCCAAGAAAATGCAACTCCAGAAATGGTCTTCTTAAGCAATTATCGGCGCTACGAGTTCATCGGTGCCCTCAGATTTCAATTCCGAGCACCGGTTCAAAAGTTAGAAAAACCCGCTCGTTCGTCCACAGAATGTTCCCAAGATAAACTTCAGAAATTGATTCTGGGCACACCGGGCCTCGGAATCAGGTGCCGTCATAAAACGAATTCATGTTAAATTCCAAAGAAATTAAGAAAAAACGTTTCCTTGAAATTCACGGGTCTTTACACAAAATACTCAAAATCTTGGAATTCCTATGATTCATTATTTCCAAATTTATATTTTAATTCTAGAAATATACACTTAAGATAAAAAAATGGATTCAATAATTCAGGATTTTAAGCAGTACTATTAAAATATGTTTTGTTGTTTTTATTCCATATAATATACCTCCCTAGAAATGTATTCGATAAAATTAATTCATAATATGTATTATTATTCCAAAAAAAATTAATGGAAATGACATCGATTTCGACATTTAGCCTCTTATCATAGAGTTTCAATAGTTATTGAATAGAGTTTTAGAAACGTTGGATGCTTCTACCATGAAAACATTATAAATTTATTCTATGTTAATATAAATTATTAATGGGATGGGAAATGTTTTGGTTTGAAAACATACATCAGTTTTTCTTGTACAGTTATTAATTTAGAATTTGGGCTTCATCAATTGTAGTATAACATAAAAATGTGTTCCAAATGCTATTGTTGATTTGATGTCTTAGATCATTGATTCTAGTATAATAATTCATGGTTCAATAGAAAATTATATTTGTTCCCTCCAAAAAAATTACTATCAAGATTAGAAATATAGGTACATTTTTCAAATATTTATAGAGATTTTGTAAGGTTGTATTAATTTAACATTGGTGGAGAAATAGTTTTTAACCTATAAAAAGTATTTAGAAAAAAAAAACTGTAAAAAAAATAACAATATTTTCTAATTCTGTATTAATAATTTCATTTTTCAAGTAAAAATAATACTTTCATTCACCTTCATAATAATTTCAGGGAAAATTGTATTTTTTACCTTTCGTAATGAGCAATTTCAGTAAAAAATATCATTTCTATCCTCAAAGGGACATAAAATTAAATAATAATAAGAGAGATTAATTAGAAAATTAGAATGGGATGTATCTTGAAACAATATTTTTATACCACCCTATTATATATATATATATATATCCTTTTAAATAAACTTATGGTATTTGGGTGCTATCATTACATGCATCCACGATTCTAAAAACTGTGATATAATAATCCTTTTTAACAAAGCCATTGAAATGGAAATTATAAATAATAATAACTAAATTATGAAAAATATATATTTATAATGGTTTAAAATAAATAAAATTTATTTTTTTAATATATATTAAATAAATACTCAATTTTCAGTAATGTCATTTTATGTTTCAAAAATATGTTTTCTTTAAAAAGGGTTTTTATTGAGTTTTGCATGCATATAAGTTATAATTTATTTAACCCACTATAACAAATTTAATTTTAATAAATTAACATCATTTTAAAAAGTATAATTTCAATATTATATTAGGGTTGTTTTTTTATATTTTTTTTAATAAGATTTATTTTCAATGAATAGTGAAAATAATGATTTTTGTAAATACACAAATTTATTTTCAATAAAAAGTACCATTATCTTTTTAATTTAATTTTAAATTAACATAAATATACTTTATTTACAAATACTTTAAATAATTAAATATAAATTTTAATTATACTTGATTTTTTATAAGTTTATTTTTTGGATTAAAACACATTTCATGAAGAACTCATTTTATGTGTATAATGTGTATTTATCCGAATAAATTGATTTAATATCTATTGATAAATAATTTTAATGAAATTAATGTATTATATATTAAATAATGTATTTTAAAATTCATTTTTGGGATTTATACAAGCAATGTATGGAAAGTAAATTATTTTTTAGTCTTAAAAATAAATTTTTCTAAAGCAGGTTTTCACATCAGTTTACGTACTTAATTAAAATTGAATTCTTCCACCAATAAAAATTGAATAAATTAAAATTGATACCACGGTTAGAATAAAAATAATTAATTTAATTTAGTATCATAAATTTAATTTTTGGTCACAATACATTGTAAAAATAATGTAATTTTATTACTACTGTTAAGGCTAAAATAGATTTACTAGGAGTTTAACCAAGAGGTAAGGGTAGGATTTTCCCCCACAATTTTTTAAATCTAATTTTTTGAAGATATTTAAAAATTATAATATCATAATTTATAATACTTTTCCATTTTGAGACACTATCAGGGAATTGACATTATATCATTGAAATATTTTAGGAAATTACATGTGTATCAGTCCCCTCACGTATAAAAGGGAACCTCTTCTCCACATATATTCACATAACATGAGCCTTATATATTATAAAATACTAACTACAAAAACTTCCTAGAATAATTACCATCATTCAAAATCATATTTTATTCAATTAAGACTGATATTTCTGTGCTTATGATCTGATAAGATGGAGTTTTCTTAAACAAGAAGTATAAATCTTAACAAAACTCATTCAAATTTATTTCTTCTAATACTTCCTCTAATCATATTTTATTCTTAAAAATTTATTTATACAGTGTTAAAAAAATAAAAATATTTTACTTTTATAATTTTACAACCATTTACCACCTATTCTCAATCTAATGGTAGATTAAATTACAGCTCGTGCATTTGTGTGGATTGCTTCCTCCACATAGCGATACGATTCATTTTACAACACCATCATTCATATTTAGTTATTATGAAATATTTTATGTTTATATATGATATTAATTATATAATAATTATTCTATAAATATTAATCATCAATTAACTTTCTTTCATTTCATCCATCAAAAAAAATTAACATAACGCATGTATATATATGGACAATCTTCCCCACATACTTATGAAATTCATTTTTTCAATGATTTATATGAACGGTTTTTAATATTTTTATAATTAATATATATGATATTTATATTATGATTAAAAATATTTATATATAGTATTCATGATCAAATTTGATGGACCATTGTTTTGGAACAAAAGTATAAAAGAAAAATGAAGCAGCTAACACCCAAAATGATGACGATAATGAAATATTTTTAATAAAACAGTGATAAGATATTTTATGTGAATAATTTATTGTAATATGTTTATGATTATTATTTTGAAATATAATTATAATAAATTAATATTTATTATATATTATTTTAGTTTTCTTGGAATGAAAAATGGACTCTATGTAAGGGTTTTATTTTATAATCTCATTTTTACAATGATTTTTTATACTTAAATTTTCAAATTATGAAATGATCTGATATATATTTCCCAAATATTACATATTTTTTTAAATTTTTTTTAGGTTATATGTTTTGATTTAATTTTTCTATCTTTAGGTACCCAAGATACCAAAAATGATATTTTTAAGGAAAATCAGCATTTTATAATAGTTGGGGTCAAAGCCTTATTTATTATTAAAGAAAAAAAGACCTCTTTAACTGGGTAGAGGGAAACACATTACATATCCCAAAGACCCAGTGGGCATTTATCCCATTACATGGGCTATAGGACCAAATTGTTTTCCCAAGGCCCATTCAGTGAATAGTACTACTACAACACCCTCCTGTTACAATACCACATAGTACCCAATGCTGCTATAGTGTCATGCCACTGCTACAATAATATCTGAATATTTAATAAATTAATTATTAACCAACTTTTAATTTATATGAAAATGTTTTGAGGGAGTCTTATTGCCTTTCCTAAATGATATACTTTTGACTTTTTACCCAAAATGGTAATGGAATATTTGGTTTATGTACATCACATGAACGATATTTCTATTCGTCATGAATTCTATTTACAATTAAGATTCTGTAATATGTTTACATGTTCATTTTAAAATAAAATGTTTTCCTTGATATATTATAAACATTAGATAATAAATAAGTGATTTCAAAATAAAATCGATATTTTCCTCTAGAAAATTTTCAGGGATTTCTTAAAGGCAAATCTATCTATATCATACATACTTTGAGGATTCAATCGATTTACTATAGATATAATGCAATGTTTCCATATTTAATATATCTCTATAATTTTTATTATTAGGATGATGAAATATAAATGAATCTGGTTTTATTTTCCATTGGTGAAAATTTTATGTAATTATAAATTTTTTCCAGATCTTGTGGAATAAATATAAATAGATTATCATTATATGATTGGTGGTACAACTGTAAACCAAGGAAGGGTTGTTAAAATATAAACCAAGGATGGAAAGTAATGTTATAAACCAAGGATAGGTAGGTCTTTTATATCACTCTATTGAATTATGTAATAATAATGGAGTTGAGATACTCTTAAGAGATGATGGAGTTATCTAGAATTAATTTACTCTTTAGGGAATGTTGGAAATAACCGAGAAGGCATTTTCATTATGGAAATTGTCTACAATAATAGACTTTATAGTGAACCTGGAATAAGGAAGTGATTTTGTGTTTTAATATTAATTCCAAAAACATATCAATTGTTTTTATGTTATGTTTTCATAGTCCATGATTAATTCTTGATGATTCTACACACTTATTCTTTATTTCATTTGGTTATAAAAACTATATTACATTGTTAATGATTTTTGACCTTTGAAAAATTGGGTAATATTACAGAATGTTTTGATCATGATTCTTAGTTCCTTATTCTAATATTATTTTCTCTTATGATTATTGATTGATGTATCATATGTTTACTCTTACTGAGAAACTCAGCTCCAATTTTCATATTTTTCATTACCCCATGTTATGAAGAATGGTTTTAAGTATGTAATCTCTATGAAGGGTTCTAGTTGTGAAGTTCATAGTATGAGATGATGGATATTTATTATGTATTAGTAATTTATATATCAATGTTTCAAAAGACACTAAATATTTCTTATTCTATAAAGAATATTAATGTTATGTAATGAGTATTTTTCTATTTTCGAGGAAATATTTTTATATAAAAATTTGGGTTTATTACAGTTGGTATCAAAAAAAGGATTAGTCATTTGTAGAAACTAGGATGAGAAATATTTCGTGATAACTCATTCAATAAGACTAACTATAGGTGAACATCCTTAGTTATTGTAATGAAATGGGTGTGGTTTCATAAAAAATCATCCCTAAATAGATACTATAAATTTTATGTGGTTATAATTTATATACACCTAGGGGTAAAAACAATTAATGGAGAGGATTGGGTGTTAACTTGATTGTAACTAGTGCATTAAAAGTGGCCCTAAGACTGTACACCTAGATAGACACTCCTAGTTGATATTATATGGTTAATTAAAATATTCTTTTTAATCCATTATAATGGATTTGGATATAAAATTACCTTGGATGACCTAGGTTAAACCTAAGGGGTTATATATTTAGAATAATGTGACATTATTTTGATGTCATATGAATGAATTTTTCATGATAATATTCTTTCCAACTTTGATCATTTTTAGTCAAACTAAGCTTTTTTATTTTAGCTATTGGATGGGACCATAAGGAAGCATGTTAACACATAATGTTTTGGGAAATAAAATGATTTTTCTCTTAAGAGATTGAATATTTTTGGAGCTTGCAATAAAAATAATGTTCCTTCTCATACACAAATTTCTCAATACATGAATTATGATAAGATTATAAATGAAAAAAGGATAGAATAACATATTTTTAGGTCCTCAATAAAAAAAATTATACATACTTTTAGTGACTATTCTAATCCACTAATTTCTGATAAATGGATCATTAACATTACAAAGATATTTTCTACTCTCCAGTGTTTGTAACCTGAAAAGGTTATCTTAATTATTTATCTTTTAGACGATAACTAGTTTAATGGGAGACCCTTATCCAGAATAATTCGAAATGGGATGAAACTAACTCCATGAATTGGGATGAGTTAATTGGATTATTTTAAAATTAGTATTATCATCATATTATTCTAATGAAAATTGAGAAATAATTCCTTGAGATAAAGAAGAAGGATGATGAATATATTAGTAGCTATAATAAAATATTTACAAGGCTTGTTTTCTATGATTTTTGTTACTGTCATTGAACTATAATTTATGATATATTAGTTACTCATTTATTTTAAACCAATTCTTCAAAGTGTGTTAGTCATAAGAGACTTCGGTATCTATGAATAAATCATTTGATGTGTTATCAAGTAAGAGATATAGATTGTAGTCACCCATCAGTCACATGGTTTTGATACAAAAATGAATATGGAATTCAAATTAAATTAATTTAACAAAAAATGGTGGGAAGTTTATGGTTATTCCTTTAATATATAAGGGTAGAAAGAAACTTGTTGAAAATTATATTAAGGAAAATTGTAAATGCTTTATTTTTTAAAATGGATGTGCTTATGTTATCGAATGTGAAGTAATGGGAAGAAGTTATCTACTAATTTTAAGGGATTTAAATCTCTATAGGATACACCACCCACACTCTTGTGTTTCAAATTGTAGTAGTATGGGAGTTATACTAACCAGTTATTAAATCTAAGGGTTAATGATGATGATCGATATCATTGGACAATTAAGACCTAAGACCAAGGTAAATCTCTGGGAATCACAATTTCCAATGTGGGGTGAGATAATTAAGTGGTTAAAGGTACAAATACCATCCACTCTAAAACTTTTAATGTATTATTTGATTTCAATTATACACACTATTTTATATATGAATAATTTTCTATGGAAATCACATTACCACCTAAATGATTAGATATTGATTTACAAGTAAAAAACTCATTATGGTATGATGATCACATCTCAATTCTATGATTCTTCTCCAACTGATGTTTGTGGGAATATACTTCCTTTAAACATTTTTATACTTCCTATGGTTGAATTTGATTTTATTTTTGGAAAAGATTGGATTTATTTAAATAAATCTCATAACAATTTTTGACAAAGGGAAGTATCATTTTATATTTTAAACCTATATATGATTCTCTATTAATATGAGGATAAATATTAAATTTAAATAAAAATTAATTCTTTTTAATGGGTCTTAATTCCTATTAAAAATGGGTATCTTTCTCAGAAGGTTGGGGATAAACTCAACATCAAAGATATGCATATTTTTGTGATTTTTTTGTTTTTTCTCTATAAGAGTTTCCATTTCCTCCTCTGAATTATGAAGTTGAGTTTTCCATATAAGACATACCTTGTGATACCCCTATTTCAATGAATCCTTATAGAATTTATATGATTTATATTTACCAATTAAATAAGTAAATCTATGTGAATCTTGATATGAGATTCATTCAACCATGTGGGTAACCTTAGTGTGAACCAGTCCTTTTTAATTAAAAATAATGATTGGTCAATGGGACATTGTATTGATTATTGATAACTTAAGAATATCATAATCCAAAATAAGTATCATATTCACCATATTTATGATTTGTTTGATCAATTATGAGCAGGTCAATATTATTTCAAGGTTGATCTTAAATATGGTTACTAGCAGTTGAGGGTCAAAAGTGAAGTGATACCCAAGATATCCTATTGATAAAGGTATAGACACAATTAATTTATAGTTATTAAATGTTGTTTAAAAATTACCCATATTTTCATGGATTTAATGAATATTTTCAATTGATTTTATGTGGACGATATTTTTTCATCTTTATAGATGTTATTATCATATGTCTTAAGGGAAAATAAACTCATTATTATCACTTTATGACTTTATAGAAGACCCTAAAGAAGGATAAGTTGTATGAAAAATTTACTAAATACAAATTTTGGCACCATAATCTTCCATTATTGGGTCGCATAATCTAAATCGAGGGTATATGAGTGGATCCATCAATGAATGAAGTCACTAATATTTGGAAAAGACCCACCATTATGAAAATGATCCATAGTTTTATTTGATTGTCTGTATATTATCAGTGATTTTTTGAAGGATTTTTCAAGGCAATCTAATTCACTCATAAAGTTAAATAAAAAGGAATTTATGATCCATTATACTAATTAGGGTCAAGTAAATTTAATGTAACCGAAGAGAAGGTTTGTCACCACACATATTCCCACACTACCTAACATAGAGAAGGGTTTCTTACTTATATATATATATATTGAATATTGGTTTTGTGTGTTTTGTTAAGAATAATTATATGTTGATATGTTATGTTTCAATCTTAATGAATATTCATGGAAAAATTACCCAAATGAGGATTAGGAGTTATAAATTGTAAAATTTTCCTTAAATTTATGAATCAATTATGTTTATGAAGAAATTTCTGACATATATACTGATCATAAAATTTTAAAGTATATAATCAACTAAAACGAGTTGAAAATACACTAAATAAAATGGTTTCAGTTCATTTGAGACTGTGAATCATATATACATTACCACCATGTGGAAAAATGTGGCAAATGCTTTTATTAGAAAGTATGGTGCAATCTTATCTATAATTTGGATCACAAAATATCCAATATTTATGTATCATCAAATGATATACATTCAAATCATTAAGGAAGGGGCTAAATCCTATATATCTCAAATTATTGTTCATCCTTCTATCCATGTGATGATTTATGAGCCACATAAGGAGACTGTGAAGCCAAAAAATAATGTGAGAAATATTCCTTTGGTCATCCTTGATTATGGTGGAATGATAAGGTTAAGGAAACAAGTATGTGTCTCACCAATACCATTCTTTAAGAATAAACAATTCGAATAATCTTATGGATCATCATTCCCTATTAATAATATAATTCCAATTTTTTATCAAGATAAGAAAGAGTATTTATGGTGGGAAAACATGAAAAGAAATATTTGAAAGTATGTGTTTTCTGTTTGGTATCTGAAACGTAAGGTTGAGAGACATAAGTATAATGGGATGTTATAATCCTCACCCATACATGAACATAGTTGGGAAAACATCACCATTGATTTTATCATTGTACTCCCCAAATTTTTTAAGGTTGTACTACTCGTTTGGTTATAGTCTATCACTTTATAAAATTATCACACTAGATTTATATCAAAGAATATTTTTCTATTGATCATATTTCTAGAATATATATTAAATAAGTGGTATGGTTTCATGTAGTACCATATTCTATTTTATTTGATCAATATCCAAGGATTAACTCAATGTTCTAGAAAAATATTCAGTAAGATCTTGATATATAGTTGTGTTTCAGTACTGCATATCATCCTCGGATACAAGTTCTTTGTGATAGGACCATTCAAGTCTTTGAATATATATTGATATTATATTACCTAAATTTCAATGGTGGTTGGGATCAACACATTCCTCTAGTACTGTTTTCTTAAAACAATAGAATTCACTCAAGCAATTAGTTAGATCCTTATTAATAACTTTTGGGAAAGAAGGGTGTAACTCTGACATATTATGATGAATTTAGAGAAAATGTTATTTATAACTGATATATTTTATGAAAATTAAATGGTTCTTAGATCCATTAAACAACACATCAAGGGAGATCAGAGTTGGCATTAGGGATGTGGTGGCAATCATTAGAGAGATCAAGAATTTAATGTTGGTGGGAATGTTTTCCTATTTGTATCTCTATATAATAAGGTTTTACGATTCTAAAATAAGAGAGATATACTCCCTAATTATATTTTCCCCTTAAATATTCTTGATCACTCTCATATAGTTACATATCTCTTGGCACTCCCATCAAACCTCTCTCAATTTCAGGATTTGTTCCATGTATCCATTTTGAGGAAGTACATATATAATCCTTTACATAGACTGAACTCATAAGTTATACCACTACAACATGATTTTTATTCTGAGGAATAGCTGATAAATATCTATTATTGTAGATATAAATTTAAATGGAAGAATACTACAGTTTTTGTGATAGTTCTGTGGAGGAATCATAAATTTGTGGAAGCTACCCAGGAACATGAGGATATAATAAAGAAGAGGTATCCTCATTATTTTATATCTAATTGAAGTGATATTGAGGGTGAAATTAATTTTAAGTTTGTTTGATTAAAACACCCAATGATTTTATAAGTATATTTCTTTTGGAAAAACTTGGAGTATTTAATAGCTTTTTTTACACGCAACCCCAAGTCTAAATGAATCATGATATAGTAATATTTTTTAACTTATCCGTTGAATTGGATGATCTTAATATTATAAACAAAAAAATGAATATATATAATTATATATATGGTTTAAATAATTCTATATTATTTATTAATTTATAATAAATAAATACTCAACTTTCAAAAATGTCATGTTATGCTTCAAAACAATGTTTTTATTGTATTTTATAGGCAGAGAAACTATAATTAAATTATAAAAAATTTAGAAATTTTATTTTACTAAATTAAAATTATTTTAAAAATAATCATGTATGTTTTATATTACAGTTAATTATTATTATTTTTCCAAAAATGTTTGTTTTTCATTGAGTAGTTAAAAATATCTATTTCGGTAAAAACATCCATTTATATTCAAGTAAAAGTGCCATTATATTAAAAATTTTATCTAAAATTAAAAAAAAAAATCCTTTAATTATAAGTAATCTTATTAATTATTTTTAATCATTCATTGTTCTTGATTTTTTATAACATTATTTTTGGTCTAAAAAAACATTTTCCAAATAAACTAATTTTATGGATAAATTGTGATTTTTTCATAATAAATTAAATTAATTTATATTAATAGATGGTTTTAATAAAATATATTGGTTAAATAGTTAATAAATAAATTTAAAATTCCTTTTATTTTATTATAAGGAGTGGAATGGATGTATATTATGTTTTATGCTTAAAAATACATTTTTCTAAAATGAGTTTCCGTTGATATTTTCATGCTTAATTAAAATTAAATTTTATTCATTTATAGAAAGTGAATATGGTAAAATAAATTCCGTATTTTAAATTGTAAAAAAAATTAATGTAATAAGATCAATTAAATTTATTGTCACATTGAATAATACTAACTGTAAAATTTTGTTACAATGTTTAATGTTAAAACATGTTTAATAGGTATTATAGCAAGAGATAGAGGAGGTATTTCCTCCTGTAATTTCCAAGTTATTGTTCGATGAAGTTATATTAACTTTTTTGCATCCCATGATTGAATTATTTTAAATTTGAGACACTTTCTTAATGAAGTTAACTTATATCGTTTAAATCGTTTAGGAAATTACACATGTGTCCCTCCTCTTACTTATAAAAGGAATATCTTATCCTCCCTTATTCACACAACTTGAGCCCAATATAATGGAAGATCTATCATCTAAAACCATCCTAGATTCATACCTTTATCCAAGAGATTATTTTATTCTATTAATAAAAATACATTAAGGTTTATATTTTAATACAAATGAGGTCTCTCAATTAAGATGTGAAGATCAAACTCAAACTATTTTAATTTTATTTCTTATTGTACATCCTCAAAACATGTTGTATCAATCAAAACAAGATTAATCTAGTATAATAAATATAATAAGTTGTTATTGTTATTATATAAAAACAATTTACCTCTTATTGTCCATCAAATTGAAGATAAAAGTATCACTTGTGCAAATGTGTGGACAACGATCTCCACATTATGATTCTATTCATATTCAACCACTATAATTCACTGTTGTTATATGACATCCATAGACCCAAAATCATGAATATAGTTCTATAAAATTATATTTACATGTAATTTTTTATAAATATGAATATGAACCAATTTTATTCATTCAAAACTAACAACATCAGAGGAAAATAGTGGATCACATAAATACTCAAGGACTGTTTAGGTTAGGAATTTTAAATAACTAGTTCAAATTCATACATAAAATAATGATGGTTTTAAGTGAGAATATTTCACACTATTCTGAGGATACTTTTTTCATACATAGTGATAAATATATCCCATAAATTTATTCAAACATCAATCATTTCTGAACATTATTAATTTAACATCAATCTTCAGTACTAGGTGAATTAAAAAGCCTAATAAAGGGTGACCTTAATTTATCAGTGTGGTTAAATATAAGATCTAATAATTTAATATCATTAGTGATCATAAAATGTGTATAAGGGTATGATGAAATAATTTAAATGAATGAGAATAATATAATATAATTCATACCCACCAAAACCTAGATCATAAAAAATGAGACATTCTATAATGATTTAGTACAATATAAGAGTCATATAAATCAACAATCATGATCCATGTGAAAAGAATCATTAAACAATGGATCCATTGGAACTTGATGAAATCATAAAGAAAAAATCTAAATGACTTAGAACAATATTTTCATATAACTCTTAAAATCACCCTTACAAATGTAATAACCTACTTGGAAGTTCCAATAATCTAAATGGAGAAAACTATAACTAGTTAACTCAATCCCTTTACCAAATACATTGGACAATTATATTAGGTTGTCCCATAATCATGATCTTTAATGGGTTCACCAATAACTATGTGTTATATAAATATCACCCTTCATCATTAACAATTTCAAAAAAACCCTAACATAACTATAACACATGAATTCTCATATTTTTTTACATAATAACAAGAATCATTATTTCATAGATTGATTTATTTATGGAAAAGAAATAGGTTCCTAGAAAATATATTAAAAATAATCCAATCCAAATAGATAATAAATAAGGATAGTATCATTAAAATATTTCCCAAGTGGATCATAAATAAAATAATTTTTTGTTTCATAGATTATTAGAAATACCATAACATTATTATTAGAAACATTATTGAGGAAAATAACCTATCCACATAGAAAATCACTAAAAAATAAACATTTATTTATTATTTTGAAAAATATTTTCTCAAAAAATAACCATGGAAAATTTATAAATGATTATTCAATGAATATTCAGTAATCATGTAAGTAAATTATTTTCATGAGGTAAATTCTAAAAATAAATATTCTTTTAAAACAATTGAAAATAAAGTTAAATGTGACTTGTCTGGAAACCATTAAGATTTTTCCTTTTAAACCAATTTAAAATAATTTAAAAGGTCCTAGAAAATAACTTTATGAAAACATATATTTGTATAAAATAAAATTATTGAAATAATATAAATAACATGGAGGAAGATATTGGTTAAGATTATTTAAAAACATTATATCAATGATTTTATAGAAAACCCCTTTTACAACCTTTTATGACCAAAATAATTTTAAAGTGAAAACATATTAATTAATATAAAATACCATGATTGTAAAAGTTTCATTATATTAAATTTCAAGAGTCATTATATACACCATATAAATGAATATATGTTCATCGATAAAATATTAAAAGTAACATTAATTATCATGATAAAAGATTTATTAATGATATAGTCTCTAAATACGTAGAATATACACCTTATAAAATTATATAGGCTCATAAAAAAAGTCATATCTCAAAATATAATATTGAAATGATTAACCCTTACAATGTTAATATCATCAAAGTTGGAATTTAATCAACGAAGTGAATATTTATGACAAATATAGTTACATAGAAAATAATAGTAAATAATACATAATAAAACTCTATTTCACTAAAATATTGATGTGATATAAAAAAGGGAAGTGGTATGAATCAGGCAATAGAAATTGAGTTAAGAAACCTTTTATTACATTGGTAACATTCAAATAAAATCCCCATGGAAGAAAAAATATAAGTTTCACATAAAATACAAGGAATTAAAAATTATTCAGGACATAACATACAATAAATCTGTATATACTCTATATAAAATAAATTAGTTGTATTGTATTAAAATATACCTCAATGAAATCAAATTGAGATGAAATCACTTATCTCTAGTCTAAAATTTCCAAGAATTCACATTAACTCCTATATAATAAATATATATTAGTTATTTACTATTTTAAGATAAAAAAATTATCTTTAAACCCTTATCATTAATCTATTAATTTAATTTAATGGCCTATTAAATTACTTAATTGACTAAGTCCACTAAAAGTTTGTTGAAGTTTTATGGTTCATAATATCGATAAAAATTTGGTGTGTTGACAATGAAAAAAGATTTAACTTTTCCATAATCAATTGAATAATAATAATTACCTAATTATCATTTTTAAAAATCAATTATAATATTACAAATAACCATGAAATATGATTATGAAAATGAAATTCTGTTTTAATCAGGGATGTGGTAGGTCATACGTAAGAATATTTAACCTTTACATTTTTTAATGAAAATTATGAAAATAAGTTAATAATCATTTTAACATTCCATTACTATAAATATATCATATAATATCATATAATATCTTTAAATACCCTTATATATATCTTCTATTTGATGTGTTCATCAAAAACTAATTGCATAAGATCCTGGAGGTGGCAATATATACATACACAGAAATGATGGAATTATTTTTCAATGGATAGAAAGATAAGAAAATATATAATATATAATATTTTAAATATTATAATTATGTAATTAGTATTATATATATACATTACATCAGTCATTATAACTAGTTGTGAGAGGTGGTGATGGAAACCAAATTACATCAGTTCATGAGTTGGCAATCCACTATACACAATAATGATGGTTATGTTTTCCATTTTCTAGAAGAAGGAGAGGATATTTTTTTATAAATTATAATAACAAAATAAAATTATAATTAATATACTTATTTTATTGTGTGTTAATTATTGAAGAATATTTGGAAGAGGTACAAAAATAAATAATTTGAAATTTCACAGTTAAGAATTATACCTCTTCTTTTGAAAACATATTTATGTATATTCTTATGGAAATCCTAGGTTTATTTAATGCTTATACCATGTCATATAGTATGTGTTAATGGATATTAGAAATTTATGTGGGTATGGACTTTCTAAACCAAATGTCTCTTGACATTTTTTGTGGTGTGGAGAGGGGGAATCCTTTTATAAATTGTTGGGGAGGACACACTTGAAATAAAAATATATTATTTTATTACTCAAGAATAATGGATCCAAAATTGACCGTTAACAATTTTTAAAAGATATTAGTTCAAAATATGTCCATAAAATAGGATTTATTAATGTTTTTAAGTAACTTTAATCGTGATAACTTTAGTTCAACCCCAGGTAAATCTGTTTTAACCTTAACAAAGGAATCATATTTGTACTATTTTTTCTATCAATTATAAAAAAACATTTGAAATTATTTCGTAATAATAATTATTCTAATTCCAAATGTAGAATTCATTTTATCACATTCATTCCACCTAAGTGGGTTAATTTAAATTATAAGTACACGACAAAACATGATTGAGAAAACGTTTTTTTAGAAAAATTCCCTTCAAGTATAAAAATGTTTTTATACTAAATTCAGGTATAAATTTAATTATAAATCTCATATTTGATTAGATTTGATATAATTGATCTAATTTTACATTGAAAAAAATTTATAAAAAAATCATTTTTAATTTCTTAAAACAAAAATATAGTTTCCTATAAAAGTAAGTATTTTTAACTTTTCACTAGAAAATCAATCTTTTGAGAAAAATAAATGTAGTTTAACCTAAAGTAATTTTTATATTCTATTTAAAAAAAATTAATATGATTTTTTAGATATAAGTTATATAATTTTTGGAAATTAATTATAATATTCACTCATATAAATATATTAAAAAAAAATTTAAAGATAACATATTTTTTAAGAATGAAGTTACTTTACTAAAAATTGTTTTTATATTTTATAACAATAAATATAAAAATTATGTTAAGTAGGTCCTTTATATATATTCTATAATTCAGTTAATATTATTCATTCCTAAAAAATAGAAGACTAGATTAAAATAGTCATATTTAAATTTTAAAATTTCATTATTCATTTATTCTTGTTGTTACATATTGAATATTCTATCGAAGAATGTGATCTTTTTTAGGAACACTAAGGGTGTAACACCCCCCCCCCATAATCACCCTTAAAATAAATTTAATCCCCTCAATTGGATTATGGACTTAATAATCAAGGTTTTGAAACTTGAAAATTCATATGTTGAAAAGCCATATCATAAAATAGGTTAATAAAAATTCCTCTTATATATAGGAAAAATAAAAATATGATGGTCATAAAGAATAACACATAAATCTATTTATAAATTGTTTAACATTAGTGGGAAGTAAAAATATGGACATGTTGGAAAAATTAGTTTCCAAAAAATGATAGAGATATATGGAACATTGATCACATTATAGTGAATGATCAATTAAAAGTTAATAACCTTAAAACCATAGATAAATGAGGTGTCAAAAAGGCTATAGATTTGTTGGAGAAAAATATAATACTATAACATTTGTTAAATAACCTTTTCCAAGATTCAAGGAATTATTTTACCATAAAAACTAAAAAATATAAGTAAATATACATACATGAAAAGTATAATGTTATCTATTAATAAATTTCCTCCTCAACTTCATTTTTTCCAAATTATGTATATTCAAGAAGAATGTTTTAGGCCTAAATCCCTAAAAAATTATAATTGATTAAATACTCTATAAAAGGATAATACATTATTCCTCTTATATTCAGATATTAAATAAAACTAAAATAATTAGAATAAGGTATGATACTAACAAAATTGTATAAACAATCATGTGAAGAAATAACAGTTTGATCTCCAAAATTTAACAATAACACCAAAGGTTAAACGAATATCATTACCTACTTAAATAACATTATATCCCCAAACCCAAAAAATTAAATAATTTATTGTCTTCAATGGTTATCTCATTCCTTTCAACTTACATCCCCAAAATTATAATTATCAGTCATATTAAACATAAAGTTTATATTTACTTCATCCCAATGTATCATATATAAAAATATCATTAATCAAAATGATAAAACACTATATAATCTTATTGTTTAGTGAATTTCACTAAAATATCACGAATCTAATTTAGATACTAACTTAAACGTAATTCTGTTACTTAACCATAAATATCTCTGAAATATCACTTTGTCAATGAATCACTTTTTTTCCAACAATATTATCTATATCCCACTATCAATTAAAATATAATTACCATAAAAAACCATATACTCTCCCAAAGTAATATTTAAGTCTCAATTGAGTATTCTTAGTACACTCCATAGAAGTTTTAAACCACCTCAAAACACCATTACTTAAAAATAAAAAGGGGTGACTATGACATTGAACTTATGATCAACCATAATTTTTTAAACCCATCATTTATCCATAACTCTTAAGTTAACCACACCTGAAAACATCCTAATCCAAAATATATCTAACACCTACTCTAATACCAACTATAACAACCCCAAACACGAACTCCCTGATATGGTATTAAAAATATAATATCAATTTTTTTTTGATTTGATACAAATATATGTGACACAATTTTCTCTGTACCGTACATAAAAAAACAAAGAAATTTTTTTAGACCACTTAGATTATTAGGGAACATTTAGCATTATAGTTCTAGAGAATTACGAAAAAACTTACACATAACAATACCCATGTCTTTAAGTGGGTATTTTTTCAATGATTCCCCCTTTCCCTTTTCCATATTTAGTCTTCAATGTCTCCCATAAAATTCATCACACATTAATCTTTTCTAGACACATTTCATTTAATATCAATCTTCATAACTTGCAAAAATGGAAAACATAAAAAAGGGTTAGCTCAATTACACTGTATAGGTAAATATAAGGATTAACAATTGAATGTAGTAAGTGATAATAAGGTGAGAAAAGGGTATAATAACAAAATTAATGTGCATGATAAAAACATAATAAAAAGCATACCCATAAAAACATGGATCACAATATATGAGACACATCATAAGGATTTAACATTAGATAAGAAACATTTATGTTAATAATCATGAGACAAATGAAAATATTCCTTAACCAAAGGATTCATTATAACATTAAGAGAGAATAAATAAAATATATTGGTTAATTGAAACATAATTTTCATATCACATATGAAATCAATCATAAAAATGCAATAACCAACCTGGTAAATTATAATAATCACTTAGGATAAACCTATAACTGATTAAATTTATCCCTTAATCCAACAAATTGGAGTGCTATATCTAGCTCACCCATCATCATGATCTATATCGGGCTCACTCAATATAATTTATAATGTCCCAGAACCCTAAAATAATTATAAAACATGATATATTACATTTTTAATATAATAATTACCATTGTTATTTCAATTCTTTATTTACCTGGACAAAAGAAATGGGTTCCATGGAAATAAATTTGAAAAAATCATAATCCATATATACAAATAATAAGGATGGAATCATTAGAATATATCCATTTTTTATTATTAAAATCAAGGGTTTTTTTCATTGATGAATATAAATACCATAAAAATATCAATAAATACATTCAAGTGTAAAATACACTTTTTACTGTGAAGATCACTTTTAAAAACTAAAAAAAAATTAGATTATTAATTAAAAAATTATTTCAATTGAAAAATGTAAAATATATAAATTAATCATAAAATAATTGAGTGTTAATGATGGATGGAGTCTTTTTTCATTCTATTAATGTAAAAAATAGAACTTCTTTTCAAACTTTTATAAAGTGAGTCAAAAGAGACCCATGTAGAAAATATTAAGAATTTTTCTTTTAAAAATTTTTAAAATAAGGTCATAGATCATGGAGAATGACTTTATAAATTCATGTATCTTCAAGAAATAACATTATTAAAAGAATGTAAAGAGCATCTAATAATATTTTTGTTTATATTCTCGAAAAACATTAAATTTTTTTTTAAAGAAACCCCCTTTTATAGCCTTTAAAAACCAAACAATATTTGAAAGAAGGAATATAAGAATGATAATAAAATGCCTTGAGTAAAAAATACTCATAGTATAATGTTTAAATATTAATATTATACATAATATAAATTAATATAGAATCATCAGTGAAACTGCGTCTCAAAGATGAACCGTAAGAGTAGAAACCCTTGCAATTGAAGAAATACATGAATCAAAAATCCATTGAATGGTGGAAAATAAAATGATTTTGAAATAATTTTAATTTATGTGATTTAATATGTGAATACGCATTAATAGATAACTGAGTGAACCATATAAAATCAATCATGGTTCTTAACATTTATAATTCCTCAAAGAATTGAAAGTGTGACTGGGAAAACCCTTGAAACTTTTATAACATTAGAATCAATATATCATAAAAGAGGTAACTTCAAAGGAACATTATATATCATGATCAAATATTTTTTGAGGATATAAGTTTTCAAAAGGTATAATATACACCTTATAAAATGAAGTAGGCGGGCAGTACATGTCTTGTGTCAACGAAACAATATCTAGATGATTAACCCTTACAAAGATCGTATCATTGAAGTGAAATTTTTTTCAATTATATGATTGTGTGAAAAAAATGTAAATATAAAAAAAAATTTGTATATAGAAAATAAATCAATTGAATTATAGTTCTCCAATAAGTTTTTCAAAATATAAACAATGGAGAAGTGATATAACTCATTGAATATAAATTGAGTTGAGGAACCACTTACCACTTTAGTAAATTTTGAATCAAATCCCCTTGGATAATATAATTTGAAGTATGATTTTAAATAACATGAATTATGAATGATTCAGGATAAAACATATAAAAGGATAGTATATAAACCATATAAAATATATTATGTGTATAATATTATAATATTCATTAATGAAAATAAATTTATATGAAATCCATTAACTCGATTCAAGATGTTTCATATATGTCCTTGAAATCCTCAATAATTACAATAAATTACTTATTTATGTTTTTAATAAAATTCTCCATGTTTAATACCTTATCCCTAAACTATTCAACTATTTTAGGAAAATGTTTTATTCCATAATCAGTTAAGTCCAATTTACTTGTTTTGAGGATGTTCTTTTCATAATTTCAAAACAACAATGCTATGTTGAACATGGTTAAAGAGGCTTATGTTCCATCATTTATAGAATAATAATCAAGCAATAATTATCATTTTTACAAATTTATTGTAAATTTAAAATTAACCATGAAATAATATTGCGATATATGAATTATTTCATAGTCACGGGGATGTTAGGTCATACATATGCAAGAGTGATGTTTCCATTATAAAACGAACATGATAGAAAGAAGTTATGTATCATTTTATCTTTTTAGAAGGATTAATTTACCAAAAATATCATATTATTTATTTTAATAATGTCATATATAAATTCCAAGGGATTTTTTCATGAAAAAAATCACATCACTTCATTTAGATGGTAATCCAAACGTACACACAAATGATGTTGTTATTTTTTAATGGATGGAAAGTTAAGAAAATAGATGATATATTATCTTTCCAAAAAAAATAACTATTTAACTAATTTCATATATGTGTGTGTGTGTGTGTGTGTTTTTGTTTGTGTGTTTGTGTTTTAAATTCATCATAATAACCATCCATGATATATAGTTATAGAAAATGAATTTTATCAGTTCACGAGGTGGTAATCCTCTATACACATGAAAAATGGTATTTTTTCCCATTTGATAGAAGCATGTGATGGATATTTGTTCTCCCATTAACAAAACAACATCTATTTATATATAAGATAATGGGGTTATTATTTAGAAATTTTTTGAATAATATCTTTGTAATGAACAAAATCTCTTATTCATATATATTACATCTTAAGATAAAAATTTTAATTTCATAATATAACGATCTTCACCAGAATCATATACGACTAGTGGCTTTGGAAATATAGATACATAACCGACTACTTCATAGTAATAATAAATCAATTCCCATTAATTTCTTTATATCAGTATCCCTTATTAGGAATATCATTCATAATACCTTTCTTCATAACTTGGGAAAATAAAACACAATAAAGGGTGAACTCAGATGCTAAGTAAGGGTGTACGATGAGGATATCAACCAAACATGACAATAAGATTATGAGAAAATTTGAATAACATTATAAAACCATAACTAGTATATCATTGAACCTAAACAAGGTTATTGGCATAAAAATTATAATTTCAAAATAAATAATTCAAGAAAAAATCATTTAATATTGACTATGAGATAATATAATTGGCCTAATACATATATTTCTTCCATACACATAACTATAGAAAATAATTCCCTTAATAGTCAACACACATTTAAAAAATTATAATATTATAATTCGGTCACCCCCCGAACCACTGCAATAGTCAATTTTCATACCCAGTACTATTATAATGGATAAATTCCCTTATTGATATAGGTTCACAACCCTTTCTAGTTCAATTTATCTTATTATATATTTATTTTTTCTCAATGAAGTAGAGGGAGACATAAGTCTCATGCATCCTCAGTTATAATTTAACCACCTTCTATGGATATAATGTTACCACCATTCTTGTTTATATTTTAACCACCATCACATAATGAAAACATTAAATAATTGTTCTATAAGGTCATAAAAGATTCATCATATAATAGCTGATGAAAAGAAGTGGGTTTCATAAATATTTCATCCTAGAATACACTATGGAAACGAAATGAGTTTAATAAAAAAAATTCATTGTACAGATAAATCATCTAAATAAAAAATAAGAAAGGTATAACTGAATCATATTCCTAGTATATCTTATGTGTCATCAATTTATTTCATAATTGAAGTAAAATTATTTTGAAATATCACATAGATATATTCTTGAATAAAATTTCATTTCTACTTTGAAAATAACATTTTTCAAAAATATAATTTTAATTGACATTATGTAAATTATTTTCATTGAAACATTCATTATAAAATTATAAATAAATAATTAAAACTTATATGGGTATTGATGAGAAAAATATTTTTTAAGTCATAAATGTTAAAACAAAGATTCCTTTCACAATATCGATAAAAGTAAAATGTACCTATTTCAAAAAATGAAAAGAAGATTCCATTAAAAAATTTAAAAGGATGGAAAAAATGTCTTCAAAAAATTATTGTAAAATATAAAAAAAATACCTAAAATAGTTTTACGAAACGTATACATGGAAGATAAAGGTTTTTACACCGAAGACAAAAATAAAGTCTATTTCTCTTAAAAACACTCTTTTACTATCATTAATTAATAAAGATCAAAAAATTAAAAAAACAAGTATTCACTAAAAATAACCATAGTAGAATAAAATTAATGTGTTTATTTAGTGATATATTAAATATTTTATCATCAAAAACAAAATCATAAACAATATTGATAAATAATTTGATTGTAACAAAAACCCCTTAAATATTTTGAATTATTTCTATCAAAACAACCATGAGAAAAAATAACATTATATGGATATTTTGATACCCAAATTTGAATTTTAGTAATCATAAAATAAATTCATATTAAACATATATACACCAATAAAAGAAACAAGGGTTGTATAAGAAAAGTGTCCCATAGAAATAAATTGATACATGAATCCTTTACCTAATTTGGTATCTTTTGAGTCATAATCCCCATGAAACAAATATTAAATGAAACTATAAATATCATGATAATAAATAATTTCATGATATAACATTTCCAATTATTTTTATATACACCTCATAAAATAAGATAGCTCTATAACATAACATAATTCACAAAGAAGACTATTTGAGACACAATTCTCATAGCTTATGTCTCTAATTCCTTCAGACACAATTTAACCTCATGTATAATAAAAATGGTCTTACTATACATAACATAAATAACCATAATAATATTTATAATATGATATATGACTTACCTATAACCTTTTATTACCTATGTATTAACAATTCCATGATAAAATTGTGATTTGTGTAATAATTGCTTTATTTTTCATTGTTTTTTTTGGTTTGGTATTTTTAGTCATTTTACTATTAAAATGGCTCAATAATCTTTATAATGTTAATGATTATATATTTACCATATATATTCATTATATATGTATTTATAGAAATCCATAAAATTTGGTGATATAAAATTAATTACACCACTCATGGATACGGTTAGTCGTATATATACATGAATAATGTTTCAATTTCCTTGATATATTGAATGACAAAGGTAAGAAATAAATAAAATTTAAATAATAATGATTTGATATTTATCATATATATTCATTAAATGTTTGATTATTATTATACATGGTAAGTGTTTGGGAAAAATAAATCACATCGCTTTTTGAGGAGGCAGTATGTCATACACAAGAGTGTCACTGTCATATTTCCAAATCATAGAAATTAAGAAGGTATATGTGATATAATAATTAAATAATTAAAATTATTTAACAATTATCATATAAATAGGTTAAATCCATCATTATATCATATCGTTAGAAGTGGGTATGGAAAACGAATTACATCCATTTGTGAGGCAGTATTCTGTCGTACACACAATCAATGGTTTCACTTCCCATATAATAGAAGATGATATAGATATTGGGTTTTCCATTAACATAACAATATATTAGTACATAATAGATAATTTTATAATTATATTAATATATTTTATGAAAATTTTAAGGAGGTGGAAGAATAAAAAAAATATAGGTTTAAGAATATAAAATATTCTTTGGGAAACCTATTTTAGTTCATACCAAAAGCCTTCTTAGGTGTATTTCCTTATAAAAATAATTCATATAATATTTGGTTATGAAATTAAGGAAGATATCCTATTTTTTACCTTCCAATAAAAATTATTTTTTAACTACCAAGTGGATAGGAGAGTGGGTGCCCTTTTATAAGAGGGGGAGACGAGCCACTTGGAATTATCAAATGGGAAAAAGCATACCAAAATTATTCAAATATAAAAGGGTGGAAATGTTTTATCATTGATACGTAGCTCTTATAATATCTAAATATACCATAAATTATAATCAGAAATTTTTTTACAGCATTTTAACACTTATATGTTTAGTTTATCCTCATAGTAAACTCTTTTTAACATTAAACTTAGTAATTTATTCATACTATTTTTAGTATTTATTTTAAAAATTGTAATTTGACATTATTATATAATACTAATTATAATGACTCAAAATATGGATTCCATTTTTCAAAATTTAATTCATATAATTTGAATTTATTAATTTTAAATTGAACACACTTCATGAGAAAAAATGTTTTCCAAAGACAAAATTTTTATAAGTATAGAATATTTTGATACAAAAAGTAAATATGAATATGATTAAAATGACCTAAATTGAATTAATAAAAAAATATGAACTATGTTTACTTTTAAAACTACTTAAATTAGGAAATTCTTCAAAAAGATAAGATTGTCTAATAAGAATCAGCAATTTCCACTATTCATTGAACTATTAATCATTTCCGAATATTCTAAAAAATTCACCCTAAAATAATTTTGACATGAAGATCTCAAAATTGTGTTATATTTTTTCAAATATGTTTTATAAATTTTTTTAAAACTAATGTTATTATTTACTGACAGAAAAATAAAAACATTTCTTTAAGAAAATTTTATTTTCAAAATTATCAATACATTAATAAAAATTAAGTACTTTTTTATCAGTGTAGTTTCCTTATATTAAACAATTATAATTAATTTTTTTAAAAAATATAATCTTATTCATACCACCAATTTTAATGGCTAGGTTATAATGGTTATAATTATATTAAAAGTATGTTTTTTTTCGTTAAAACATGGTGTTGTGTGTAACGCAAGCTATCAAGGAAATTAAATTTATTTTTAAAAAATCATAAAATATTTCGGTTTTAAATTATTCCCTCCTTAAAATTAATTTATATCTAAAATTTTTTCACTCCGCTTAAAATAGATGAGGATACTAATAACTAATCATATCCTTAGGTTCTCATATATCTTCTTCAAATTGGAAGTCACATCGAAAAACAATTGACCAGGTGAGTGGTCTTGTTATGTATCACTTTCTGTGTATGATCCAGAGTCTCCAGAAGTTGTTATTCATAATAAATTTGATGTTTTAGTGGTATAACCTATAATTTCAGTACATTTAATGGATCATGTATGTACTTCCTTTGGAGAGATACAAGGAACATATTTTGAACCTAATAGAGGTTCGATGGAAGAACCAGTTGATAAGATACGGTCATAATATGGTCATGAATTCCATTAAAATGTTATAACTAGGAAACATATTTTCATTCCTTAAATATATCATTACATACATTCTTACAAACACCTTATCCCTAAATTTAAATTCTAGATCATGCTTGTGATTATCATTATATCATTTCTACTAGCTTAGTACATCCATTTTGTGTTACTAAATGTTTCTAACCTTATATACAATTTCTTTAACTACATCATGTCCCAATATCATTATTTCTCCAACATCATCCTAGTAATTTGGGGTTTTACACTACTTTATATAGTGGTATTCATAAGGAGCCATATGAATTCTTTATTGAATGATATTTTTGCAAGAAAAATCAACTAGAGGAAGGTGTTGATCCCAACCACCTTTGAAATACAAATAACAAGACCTACTCATATCCTATATGGTTTGAATTTTTTTCTCAGATTAACCATATATTTAATGATGATACATAGTGATGAAACTCAATTATGTATCATGATATTACAGAATAATTCTCCATAACATCAAGGTAAAACTCATATCCTGACCAAACTTAATAGAATGGGACACTGTATGATAAATTAACAGTTCATTAATTTATATTTTTAAAAATTTGGTCCATAGATAAGTCTTCTATAATAGTGATGTAGTGTATAGACTACATAAAGTGATCAACAATAACCCATATTTCATTATTCTATATATAAATCTTGTGGAGTCCAATGAAAAAATTGAGGGTGATGAATTCCCATTACCATACTAGTATGAGTAATGGTTGTAACATCCACTTAGACTTATATCATATAGCCTTAACTTGATGATATACCAATAACCAAGATACATATTCTACAATATCTCTCTCTATGTCGTCCCACCATAAACACTCTTTAAAATATCTATACATCTTCATACTTCTAGAATTAATATAGAATCAAGAACAATGAGAATCCTCTAAGATCTAATTTTTCAAGACTAGTATTTTGGAATCAAAAACATTGTTCTTGAATCTTATCATTACATCACAGTCAAGGTTAAACATAGGAATATTTTTTACATTCTTCAGTAACTCTATATCACCAATCTATGCCTATTTAATATTTACATTGATATATGGTTGAGAAATCATTTGAAAGGTATAATTTTTTCATTCATTCAAGATTTCCAAATCCGTCACTAGACAATAAAAAAAATATAGTATTTTTTTCCTCGTCATTGATAATAAATCATGATCATTTTGACTCAAATAATATTCTAACTTGTTCTCATTCCCATGGTGGTAATGTATTAGGGATTCAAAATCAGTAATAATCTCTAACCATATTCTCTAGCACATGTTCAAACCCGCATATGTGAATATATATTTTAATAAATTTTTATTACTACATATATCATACTTTTCTCCATAATTTTAATGACTCCATGTATTTAATGTAAAACATACCACAACTAACTATCAATACTGAGATGGGTAATATTTCTCATAAACCTTAAATGTTCGTGAGTTATAAGCTATAACCAAGTCATTCTATAGGATAACACATCATGTTCGCCTCTTGCATGCATCACTATAGATTACAAACCCTTCCCACTATAGTGTAATGTATTCATATATGCACTGACTATTATTCTCTTTAGTTCCTTGAATGTTTCCTCACATTTATCCATCTAGATAAACTTGGATCCATTAAATGTTACCTTGGTTCATGAATTGGATAATCATGATAAATTATACCCAAACCATCGATAATATCCACCCAAACCAATAACACTTTAGATCTTAGTTATCCTAGTTGGTCTTGGACAACATTCAATAGTCCCCGCATTTGATGGATCCTTCGGTATACCCTCTCTTAAGATTATATGACCCAAAGAATGAAACTTTTGTAGAAACAATTCACAATTTTTAAAATTTTCATATAGTTTCTCCTTCCATAGGGGCTTTAGTACAATTTTCGTGTGATCCTCATAGCCTTATTTTCTCTTAGAATATATAATAATATCATTTTTAAAGACTACCAAAAACTAATCAAGGTAATCTATAAGATAATCTCTAAATACACTATTCATTAAATCCATCATGATAGTGAGGGAAATATTGAGATTATATAGAATCACTATATTCTCATATTCTCCATCTCTTGTATAGAAAATTGTCATAGGTATATCCTTCTTCTTGAACCACAACTAATTATATCCAATATGAAGGTAAATCTTGGAGAATTATTAATATTTTCATACTTAATAAATAAATTAATAAATACAAGGTAGCAGATACATGTTCTTGATCATGATATTTCTTAGTTCATGGTAATCAATGTAGAGACACATTAATCCATTTATCTTATTAAAAAATAGAAAATTTTCACACCAATGTGACACATGTGGATAAATGAATCCCTTTTAAGGATTCTCCTATACTTTCTTCCTAAATTACTATAACTCAATCAGGTTAATTCTATAAGTATTATTTATAATAGGTGTTTCATCAGGTATTATTTTTATTAATAAATGAACATCATATTTCTGTGGAAAACTAGGAAACTCATCTAGATATAAATCAATAAAATCTCACACAATTGGAATATAATCAATGTTAAGTTTCTTCCAATCCATTAGAGATAAAATCCCCTTTTTTATGGGAATCAATACACATATAATGGATGTAACATCCATCAAAATTTAAATCTTTCATCACACTAATGGATGATCATAGGTTGGTTTGGAATATAATATTTGGCTTTCCTTCAATGAAAATTATTTTGGGATTCAAATAGATTAATCTAATCCATGCCTATGATAACATCTAATTCAACAACAGTGTGAATAATGAGGTTATCAAGAATCACATTCCCATAAACATCTATCAAATAATAGTTATAGACTTGAGGTATATTCATCATACCATTAAGGCTTTTCACTACTAATTCAACTTGTAATCATTACGAATATGAAATAATAATCTGAAATAAATTTCTTGATATAAGGGATTTTATATTACTAATATCAAATAAGATACTTTAATATTTGAGATAATTAGTAACTACCCCAACTCCATTGTTTTATCCTGAATAATTTAGTATAACCAAAATCATCATTTAGACATCTATGCATCATTGATCCGAGTGGTAAATCAATTATAAGATTTCAAATTCATGACACATTCTTTTAAATTTACAAAACCTTAGGTTTGGAATAATAAATTCATGGCCATTGTTTATTTAAATATTTAAAGATAGATCATAAAGAGTTTGTGAATTTCTAAAGAATATCACCCAAGAGATTCAAACTAGGTGTGCAGCATGGCCTATTGTTGTACACAAGGTGACGATCGAGTATATATTAATGCACCCTTTTCAGAGTTATTACACACAAGTACCACTATTCCAGAGCCAAATCCTCTTGTAATATTCATAAAAGGATTTTTTTTAGTAAAAACAAACCCTTTTATTTAACATAACATAGGACGTTATCCTGTACATTGGATTATATTACATATTCTCACTAATGATTCCTTATCCTAGTTTCAAACGGTTTAACTAAACCTCTCTCTGAGTTCATCTCTAACGACTTGAACTTGTCACACATAAATAATACATTTTAATAGCTGATTGTTAATTATTTAACATAATGATCAGCAATATAATCGTATAGGTCATTTTCCTTTAGAAAAATTTGACACGAGCTGTCCCCTGGGGCCCGTATCGTGACTACCCCAAGCCCGCCTTCCATAGGCCAGGGGCTGGCGACTAGTACCAAAGCTGTAAATCCCTAAACTAGGAAGGAATTTCCTTTATAACTGTAAGCAAACACATCAAAGTACACAACTAGAAGAAAATCACTAAGTGAAACTGTATACAAAAGAAGTGCTGGAAAGTAAAAGAGGCTGGAAATACAAGCCCAACAAGAAAGTAAAAGTACTACTGAAAGCAAGTATAACTGATGTAAAGTAAAGTAGATACTGGGTCGTCCCCCAGGGTTCCTACCTGAATGATAGGTACAGATGTCCTCCTTATCACTCCACATAGATATGTCTCCTCTGTGTACCATCACACCGAGTGGTCCACCTCTGGGTACCATCCGGTCCTGCTACTCTTTTCTTTAGTCATCATTGTCTCTCATCTAAAACCAACACAATGAGGTGCAGGCATAGCCTGTGCAGGGATGAGTATAATGATACTCATTAGGGACCCCAAGACCATCAAGGTCTCTCAAAATTAATCAAGGATAAACCACAAAGTATGAAATCAACAGATAACCATTACCTAGGTATATGCCCATATATATAAATAATTTATCTAGTAACTCATCTCAATCATGAGGAAAACACAAAAGTCATTGACTCATCTCAAAACCATGTTTTTATTCTAGGGGTGGAAACATCTAACACTCCCAGTCAAACTATAAAAACCTCGGCTGCTGGTGTACACCTCCTCTATAGAGTACTGTGGGCCTACCGCATCACACAGAGGTGCTTCCCACTCTCATGGACTGTTATGTTACTCCACCTGTCGAGTACTGTGGGTATGCTACGTCACACAGAGGTTCTCCCCACTATGGGTAATCTATGTCACACAGAGTTGCTCCCCCTGATAGCCTCTTGAGGTACTCCTCCTATTGAGTACCGTGGGTCTGTCGCGTCACACAAAGGCGCTCCCCACTGGGCTAGTCGAAACACTCTGAGTTGAAAGGTCAGCAGTCGCCAGGTCTCAGCCAGCTACTAGCTCTCCGTACTCCGCTCGCTCATCTCTGGGATAATCTGCTCCACGAGCAACATGTTGATTCTACAACTATCATGAAGTCTCATGTAGAAGTATCATGTGGCCTGGCTGGCCAACAGTTTTCGGTGTCTTATGGTGCCCGCCCTAGCCGAATAAGGGGGTGCCTCACCCCCTATCTCTCAAAAGGAATCGGCGTTAGGCGCTGGTTCAGTAACCCATGGGACTTGGGTGGATCCCACCTTGTCCGGCTGGCCGAGCGGCCAGCCGGTGGCTAGCCCAGCTGGCTGCTTTTGCTCCACCACCGTGGCCAGGGGGTCACAGCTTCTTTCTCTAGGCAGCACGACGGCACTACAGCCAGGGGCCGTGGCCTCTTCCTTTGCGCGGCGTAATCGTGTCGCACCCTTATAGTGACCCGGCAGCCTTGCACCGCCAGTTTCCTTCACAGACGGCCCGACGTCGGTCGTCATTGCTCCGCTGCGGCCTGTTGACCGCAGTCCGCTCCTCTGGCAGTGTCGTTGTGCCACCACTATCATCAACAATCCAAGAAAAACACAAGGGGTCGAGCCGTGTTCGTGCGGCCCACACCCTCCGCGTTATGGTGATAACAAATGGCTAAACAATAACCCAAGATTAAACGACGAAGAACGGAAACAAATTAAACTTCAAATCCCCTGCCTCGAGTCCGTTGTTCGTTGACGATGTCGAGTAATGGTGGACATCGATTCGTTTAAGTAATAAATGAAGAAGTAGAGGATGGAGTTGTCGGCGTTTTTCAAGGACGGCGCTCCCTCCTTTTTTCCAGTTGAATAAGGAAGAAGGTGTATGTCATTATTCGTATGAGAGTTCTTTCTTCCTTGGCGTTCTATCTCCAAGAGCTCCTCAATCCTCCCTTCCAACAGAAGAATGATTCCAATCCAATGAAATAATATATTCTCTATTATTTGATTTGTTGGCATGAATTAAAAATGTGGTGTTTAATTAAATGAGATACCTCACTTAATTAATGGGGTGGAGCTGGCTCAATTAATTAGTGGGGAAGGTCAAGAGTTTTCTCCACTTTAACAGGCAGTTAAAGGGGTTAAAAGCTCGGGTGGTCCCCACCAATATTTATCCTCCCAATAGAGGTTATGATCGTTTGGGACCCACCACCATAATCTCTCATGGGAGTTTAAGGTGTGGTGGTCCCCAACCCCAACCTCTACTTGGTGGTTTTAACCACCAAATAAAAATAAGATACATACATTATTCTTATTTAATTTATTTTTTAAAACCCCAAAACTAACTTTCATTCTCGACCAACTGTCGTCGAGGTGAAAGTCTTCTTAAGTGAATATTAGTACTGCAAGTTCAACGGTGACCTCAGATTTCAATACTGAGCTCCGGTTAAAATGTTATAAAATCCCCCTCATACGTTTACTGAATGTACCCGAACAAAACTTCATAAATTGATTTCGGGCACACCGGGCCTTGGAATCAAGCACCTTAAATTTTTTACGGACTCGTAAAATTCCCATGTATATAAGAAAAAACATTCCATGGAATTTCTGGGTATTTACATTCTCCCCACCTCAGAGCTTTACGTCCTCATAAGCTATAACATGAACTATGGTAACAAAACGGGGTACTGAGCACGCATCTGAGCCTCCCACTCCCAAGTGCTCTCCCGGAGGTTCCCTTGTTACCAGTGTACGCTCACCTGAGGTATCGACTGTCCAAGAAAGACCTGCTCCTGTCAATCCTCAATAACCACTAGAACCTCCGTAAAAGTCATCCCATCATCGAAGTTCAGCTCTCCATGGTCGATGATGTGGGAAGGGTCATGCATGTATCTCCTCAGCTGGGATACGTGGAAGAAGTCCTGCACCCGGTGCAACTAAGGTGGAAGAGCTAAGTGGTAAGTCACCTTTCCTATTCTGTTGAGGACCTGGAATGGTCCGATGAACCTCATAGATAACTTTCCATCTCAGCCAACTCTTTATGGACCTTGTCGAGGTGAGACCCATAGAAAGACGTGGTCGTAATCCTCGAACTCTAGAGGCCTCTGTCTCCTATCAGCATACGACTTCTGTCTGCTCTGTGCAGTCTTCATCCACTCCTAGATAATCTGAACCATCTCGGTGGTATCTCACACCATCTCTAGTCCCACTAGTGATGACTCCCCTGGGTCAGTCCAACACAAAGTTGATCTGCAAGGTTTCCCATATAATGCCTTGAAAGGTCTCATACCGATGGTGGAGTGATAGTTATTGTTATACGGAAACTCCACCAAAGGCAAGTGATCCTCCTAGCTTCCACCGAATTCGAGGACATAGGCATGTAGCCTGTCCTCGAAGGTCTGAATGGTCTGCTCAGTCTGACCATCTGTCTGAGGATGGAATGCAGTGCTCAGAAGAAGCTACATCTTGAAAGCCTCCTGCAACCCCTTTCATAGCAGGGAATTAAAGCGTATGTCATGATCGGAGACAATAGAATAAGGTAATCCATGTAAACGCACAATCTTCTGCACGTAGTGGTGTCCCAAGCTCTCTACTGAACCCTACTCTCTAATCGGTAGGAAGTGGGCCGACTTGGTGACTCGGTGGATTATCCCCCAAATCGAGTCGTGACCTATGGTTGTACGTGGAAGACCTATCATGAAGTCCATGGATATCCCATCACACTTCCACTCCGAGACCTCTAAAGGTTGGACCAAGCATGGTGGTACCTTGTGCTCTGCCTTCACATGCTGACAAGTGAGGCATCGTGAGACAAACTCCGCTACTGCCTTCTTTATACCTAGCCACCAGTGCTATCGTCAAAGGTCCTGGTACATCTTCACCACTCCAGGATGTACCGCTAGAGGGGATGTGTGGACTCCCTCAACACATCCTCCTAGAGTGCCACTAGTACCAAGGTACGCCCTCTAAAGAGTATGATGTGCTCCCCACCTTCAGAAAATCCATCAGGTGCCTGTCATGTGGATATTAGAGCACATTGTGTCTCACAGTTAGTGCCCCCATGATGTGCTTCCCTAAATCGCTGAAGAAGTGGGGGAGTGACTGTAAGAGACTGTAGGAATGATTCTCCATCTCTATTCACAAAAGGATATCTGTAAAGTAGCCAGCTGCTCTGTTGCCTCTCCTAGCAGTTGTATACGAGTCCTCCTGCTGAGTACATCAGCAACAACATTCCCCCTTCCAGGAGTATAGACTATCTCGAATTCATAGTCTTGGATGAACTCAAGACATCACCAATGTCTCAGGTTCAAGTAATTCTGAGAGAAGATATACCTGAGACTCTTGTGATCAGAGTACACGGTAAAATGTTCTCACAACAGATAGTACTGCCACATCTTCAAGGCGAAGACGACTACTGCTAACTTCAGGTCATGGGTATCGTAGTTCTGATTATGCTTTCTCAGCTGTCGAGAGCCATACGTGATCACTGCTCGCTCCTACATCAGGACACACTTGAGTCTGGTCCCTGATGCGTCGCAGTAAACTACATGGCCTACACCTTCCTCTGGAAGTCTAAAGATGGGGGCACTAGTCCGCTTCTGCCTCAGCTCCTAAAATCCTTGTTGGCATCTCTCCATCCACATGAAGGGTTTCCCCTTCTTCATCCAGGCTGAAAGTGGTGCTCCAACTCTGTAGAAGTCTGGAACAAACCTCCGGTAGTCTCCAGCAAAACCCATAAAACTTCGTATCTCTGTCACACTCCTGGGTGGATCCCAAGAAAGTACCACCTCAATCTTCACTAGACCCACTACAACTCCAGCCTCCGAGATAAAATGTCCCAATAAGTAAACCTCTCAAATCCAGAAATGGTAGTTAGATATCTTACCATAAAGTTGGTGCTCTCTTAGTGTTTCCATTACTACCTGTAAATGGTAGGAATTCTCCTCCCCAGTAGTCGAGTAGATCAAAATGTATTCGATTAATAATACAACAAAGCGCTCTAGTTAAGTATGGAAAATCCTGTTCATGAGACTCATGAACACTGCTGGAGTGTTAGTTACACCGAAGGGAATAACCAAGAACTCATAGTGGTAGTACCAACATCTGAATGTCATCTTCTACACATCCTCATCTTGAACTCTAAGCTGCTGATAACTTGATCTGAGGTCTATCTTTGAGAACCACTGCACTCCCTTTAGCTGATCAAAGAGGTCGTCAATCCTCGGGAGTGGGTACTTGTTCTTCACGGTCACCTGGTTCTGGCGATGGTAGTCAACATAGTTCCCCAAGCTCCCATCTGTGTTCTTGGCGAACAGAATAGGGGCCACCCATGGAGAAACACTAGGCTGGATGAATACCTTCCCCTGAAAGTCCTCCAAATATACTCGCATCTCACAAAGCATAGAGAAATCCATCTGATATGCTAGTGTAGATATCGGTGTCGTCCCAGGGTACATTTCAGTGTAGAATTCCACCTCTCTGAGAGGAGGTAGTCCTGGGACATCATCAGGGTTAACATCTGTGTACTGGTACACCACTATAGGATAGCTTGGACGCTCCACATCAACTGCTCCAAGGGTAAGGAAGACCAACTGATGAGTGATCGGTTGCACCCTCCTCCAAGTAAGTCCATCATATGCTGCTAAGGTTCCCTTCTCACCGGTGAAGGTGAACCTGGTCCCATCCGTGCAGACACACCACACTTTTTGCCTAATACAGTAAATCTAAGCATGTACTGTAGATAACCAGTCCATACCCAAGATGACGTCACAAGGCCTCGATGCCGCTATGTGGAGATCTCATCCAAAACTCTCGCCTCCTAGAGTAAGCTCACACTATCGGAACTAGTGCGTAATCGTCGATTCTGCTTTCGTAGGAGTCTCTAGCCATAAAGATCGACCCAACGGCTCGGTAGGAATCTTTGAGATCCAAACGAGGGCAGTGGAAATAAAAGAGTGACTGGCAGCTGTGTTTATGAGAACTGAAACTAAGGTGTAAGAGAAACAGATCGTACCTCGAATCTTCTCTGGAGCATCGTGGTCATATGTCTCAGCTGCCTAAAGCTGAGCTCTCCCTTGTCCTCCTGCTCCCTGTGGTTGGGGGGACCTCCTAGTGGTGGTGGTGGTAACACCTCGAAACGTCGGCCACCGCCAGCTGCTCGACCAGCTCCTCTGCCACGTCCCCATGCTCCCTGCGGACCGCCTCGATAGAACGTCTGCACTTGCTGAGGTGGTCCCTTAGCTGTCTTCTGATCATCTGAAGGGAAGGTCAGACAGTCACGTGCCATGTGATCATGCCCGCAACATGAGTAACACTGCCTTCTCCTGGCATGTATGTCACTGCCCTGGGTGCCCCGAACATCTGATCCTGATTCATGCAGTCGTCCACCGATGGGTCTCTTCCTCTTGGACCACTGTATCATATATAGACAACCAGATGTTGAAGACTTCGTTGCATGTTGACTTGTGGTGGGTCTCGCTGTCGGGGACTGCTCAGTAAGGAAACTCTCCACTAAGAGGGCTCTCTCTAACACCCCAGCCTGCTTCGGGATACTGAGTGAGATCATCAAAGCCCTGATCTCTCGCCTGAGTCCCTGTTCAAAGGTCAAGGCCCTAAAGAATGGGTCTCTTATTATATTTTTGGAGTAGCACGAGAGGCCAGTGAACCTCACTGAGTACTGATCTATAGTCATGCTACCCTACTGTAGATGTAGTAGCTTCTGTATCTGCACCACATGAAGGGTGGATGTGACAAACTCCACCCAGAACAGGCTCTCGAAGTATCGCCAGAGTAGTATCACCTCATCATGCACTTGGAGCATCAGGCTCCACCATCTTCTTGCTGCTACTTGAAGGAGACACGCGACAAGGATCACCATGAAGTCTGCTTGTGTCCCTACTTGAATGAAGACTCTCACCACGACCTCGAGTCAATCCACAACCGCATGTGGGTCCATCTCTCCCCTGAACCTCGGTGGCCTCTTGTAGTGGAACTCGTTAAACGTGCTCAAGTGGCATGCACCATCTATTGCTAGGGCTGGTGGCATCGGTGGCCCAATGGGGAGTGGTACCGCTGGTGTCGTCGCTGGTAAAGGGCCCTACACTGAGGCCCCGTCGCTCTGTGGGATTTCTGAGCGTACGACTCTCAGGGTTCGAACTGGTTGTCCGCAGGAAGGCAACATGAATGAAACAAATGCAGCATGGTCAAAAGATTATACCTGGTGAGCTGAACTGGTCTAGATGACTCAAAGAAAACTTTTGAAAACACACATGCAATCAGTATTTTCGTGCACTGAGTCGGAAATCAGAAGTCAGTGTCCTGATGTATGGATACGTCTACTGTCCGCACCAATATTGGACTCCCTAAACTGAAAACAACACTTAGTACCATTAACACTATTACTTCACAAAAAATAAAGATCAGAGTTCTATGTTCTGCGGTAGAACCGACTCCTCTGATACCAATTTGTCACGACCCGTCCCCCGAGGCCCATATCGTGACAACCCCCAGCCTGCCTTGCATAGGCCATCGGTTGGCGACTAGCATTAAATCCATAAATCCCTAAACTGGGAAGGCATTTTCTTTAAAACTGTAAACAAACACATCAGAGTACACAACTGGAAGAAAATCACTAAGTAAAACTGTATACACAAGAAGTGATGGAAAGTAAAAGGGGCCAGAAATTCAATCCCAACAGGAAAGTACAAGTACAACTAAAAGCAAGTACAACTGACATAAAGTAATGTATCTGCTGGGTCTTCCTTCGGGGTTCCTACCTGAAGGGTAGGTACATATGGCCTCCTCAGCACTCCACATCCATTCGTCTCTGTAACAGCCCGAGATTTTATGAAAAATATTCTTTTTAATTTTATTAATGTCTTGTGTTGTACGCTACACCAAAAGGAGCTTGCACAACACGCATCTTTGACTTTCCTTGCATTACACGCAATCACAACCTTCCTCGATAGCGTGTGTAGTACGCAATACTGAGTTTCACGAAACAACGATATGCTATTAAAATATTATTAAAACTAGCCGTTATGAATAGTAATAACCATTTTTTAAATTTTAAAAATTTTATATCTCAAAATGGACTTCATTTTTGGATTCGGAGTATCGAATTTAGCCTAAGGTGAAATTTTGGTACTTTTCGGATAACTTTCAATTTCTGATGAATAGTGAAAATTACTATATTATAATTAAAAACAACTTTTTTAATCGAAATAATTAATAGTGATAAATTATTAATTTGAGTGGTTTTAAAGTATATTTAGAATATATTTTTACAATTTAATACAATGTTGGTCATTGAATGTAATTTCACATTTAAACTAGACATAATCAAGTGTCAATCTTTTGATAGATATTGTTTCTTAAAAACACGCTATTTGTTTTAACAGCGGGATGTAATTATAAAATTAATTAATGCAACTTATATGTTATGAATTTGGTAAAATAGACTTCATTTTTGAATTCGGAATATGAAATATAGCCTAGGATGAAATTTTGGCATTTTTCTGAAAAACATCAATTTTTGATGAATAGTGAAACTACTAATGGTAGTTAAAAAACTGAATTTTTCATAAAACTTAATTTTACCGCTTATGTGAATGGAATTTCAAAAATCCGAGAGACACGGTTGATGTCAGTAAGTAAAATGTGGTTCAATGAGATGAAAATAATTTTTGGTGAATAGTAACTTTTTACTTTCATTTACCACGGTTAAAAGTAAATAGGGTAATTAAGGGTAAGAATGATATTGATATTACCCTAACACATGTCCTAATTCTATTGGACAAGTTTATCTCGACCAAAAACAACCTTAAGTGTAAAATATTATCATTTAGGCCCACTTGGATTAGATTAGGACATTTATTATTAATTTATTTAAAGAAGGGTTAAAAGAGTTAAAATCAAAGTTTATTTACTAAAACATTTTTAATATGGGGTTATACATAAGATAAATTCGACTATAAATATTCATTAGAAAGATAAAAATATTTCCTACATAATGGTTTTTTATTTGTAATTTTTAGACATTAAATAATTTAATTTATTTATGACACAATGATAATTCAGTAATTATCTTATTAATGAAATATTGACATAATTGATGTTATAAACTCCAAAATAAATGTAATTTGAGACTTTTTATGAATTACACTAATTTTCTAGGTTACTATGATATATTAGTGTTGATTTAATCAACTTGGTTCGAACATATAATTCTGTTATGACTTTCAAAAAAAATCATATATCAAATAGTGTCAAAATTGACACAAAATAGTTTTTAAATCAAATATTATATTATTAATTGTTATTTTATTCCTAAAAATATAAGGTTCGGCCAAATGACTTAGATAAGGATATATATTAATAATAGACAATTTGGGGTTCGTTTGGCATGTTATAGTAAGTGTATTAACCATATAGTGTTAGAAAACAAAAAGACACGGTAAAAGTTAAATTATTTAACTTAGAGTTAAATCTAATTGATAAGGTTAAAATAATACCCTAAACTTGTCTAAATCCTATTGGATGATATGATTTCGACCCATCCCCACTTTATCTTCGAAATAATACCCTTTGGAACCATTATAAACCGATTTTGACTTTAATATAAAATAATATTTTGAGATATTCCTAAGGTGCCCCTCTCCTCCCTTATAAAAGGGCACCTCCTTCCTCTCTTCCTAACACAACATTGAGCCTTCAAGCTCGGCCAACCCCTGAAAAAATCACTTCTCCACTTCACTAGTATCATCCTAGAGGTCCTGGTATTCTTAAAAGACCAATTTTAGTGCCCTAAAAGGAGGTATCAAAGAAGCACTTCAAAGAAGAGGTAATACCCATTACCGATCCTTTTCAATTTCTTTCTTATTCAACTTCTTCTTCTTTAGTTGTTTCATGATAAAGTAATAACATAAGTATTTCTTATATACTTATATGTTATTATAAATATGAAACAACTCTAATTAACCTTCTATCCATCCTACGGAAAAAGGAAATCACCGCGCGTGCGTACGTACGGAATACCGTCTCCACGCCGTGGTGTAATCTATTTTCTGCCACCACCTTAATTGGATGGGTATAAAGGTGTAATGAGTAACTATATATGATTATTATGAAGTGATATTGATACTGAAATAGTATACATACACTTCAACACAATTCCACGACCATGGGAACGATATTATCGCTCGTGCGTACGTACGGAATACCGTCTCCACGACGCGATGAGATTCATTCTCAATGATTAACCATTCATGAATGATTATAAAGTATATATAATAAGTACTAATGAAATATATGACCTAATAATGATACTGGAATTATTTATATTTATATGTATGTCATCTACTTAATTCCATTCAATTCAATAAGGAAACGAAAACAGCGTTCATGCGTACGTACGGACTACCGTCTCCATGAAACGGTGTATTTCTTTCCATTTAATGATTTATTATATATGTGTATTATTAATATATATATATAAATCATGTTTTATATTATGGAATTAATTAATCATGATCTAAGTAATCATATGAATAATTACAAGTTAAAAACACGAATGACAAATGAGACGATTTTACCCAAAACGCTACTTTAACATGAATTTTCAAAAGAACAGGTAATATAATGTCATAAGTGGACCATATATGATATAATAACAATGAATATGATTCTGGAATAAGTAAATAACCTGATTTAAATCATTATACAGGAGTTTCAGACACTTACAAAGCAAGTCGGACCTAAGGTAAGGGAAATATCACAATCTCATTTTTATCCGAGATTGTTTATTCGTAAGTATTTATTGGGGTGTATTTTATCATCCACATCCATGTTTCCTCAATATGTAATATTGTTTCCATCCAATTACACTAGTTTAAATCCAATTTTACCCTTCGGTGAGTTTTTAGTAAATAATATGAAAGTAATCGTTTGTCGTTTTTTCGTACGAGGTACTTTTTGACTTTTCCGACAAAAGTACGAAGAATGTTTTTTTTAACTTATACGGAATGAATGGATTTTTAAAACATTATTTCCAAGAAGCTTCCTTTACAAGTTTTCTAGTTTATTTTTAATCAACTTATTTTAGTTTAGAATTTTATGACATTTTAAGAAAAGAAAAGTGTTTTTGAAGAAGAAACGATATTTTCCTCAAGAATGGAGTTCAAGTGTTTTATCAAAATTATTTTCCATCTAAGATAATAAAGGGTTCTGTTTTTATCCCTATTATTACATGGATTTGATTATGTTGTGATGGAAATATTTTTATGAATTCCTTTATCTTATATGAATGGTTTTATGATGTCATGTTGTTTAAGAATTCCATTTTTATTACATGGGTTACGCTATGATGTATGGTTTATGATTATGTGGAACACATAAGAAAGGATTCATTACGAGATGGGTGGGACCTATATCTCCCTCCAATGCATTGGGTAAAGATTTTATATCTCATCAGATAGACATGGCTGAAATGGTAGGTTATACCGGTTCAGTGAAACAGGACTGAAACGAGGGTTACTCGATTCAGAAAGGGACTTTGTCCACTAAGATAGTCTTGGCAATGAGTCTTGACTAACAAGAAATGATTCTCTATGATTATGTGTGAATGCCACAAAGTTTCATGTTTTAAGTTATGATTATTGTGATTACATTTCACTGCCATGATTTATCCCATGTTATGAAATTTGCTCTCTTTTGCAGGTTATGATTTCCAAAATGTTATGTTCTTTTGAATATGATTTGATTGATATTTCTTTTATTTACCCTTACTGAGCATTTGAGCTCACCCTTTTATGTTTTCTTTTCCCCAGGATATAAAGAAATGTTTTAGGTAAAAAAAAGGAATATCTTTATGGGGGATGTTGAAGATCTTTCACCATGATTAGGAGATTACGTTCCGAGTTTCCAAAGACACTAAACTATTACGATCCTTATGTGTGTGTTTTTGTTATGTACTAAGTATTTCGCAAAAGTAATGTAATGTCCATGTACGTCAGGCTTAGGGTCTCTATAGTTGGTATCAGAGGAAAGGTTTAGTCAACCTTTGGAAACTAGGATGCGAAAACGTTAGTGAGATCCCTAGAGATATTTCTAAGGTATGTCTAGGGATGCCCCTAAGGATAAATATACGTATAGGATATAGTCCTAGAACTATGTTAACGATATTAGATTAAACCAAAGATGTTAGATATTAAAGTTACTCCCACTTTATTATGATTTTTTCCTCTCACACTATTCTTTTTGGGTTTTAAAAAATGGCTGGAAACAAGATGATTCACGATAATGGAGGATATGATGGACAATGGAATGATATTATTCATAATGAAATGGGATTTGGAAGTCCAAACTTCATTATTATGATAAATTATAAATCTCATAATATGATCAATAAAGTAAAATTTGGTAAGTTTCCTGACTCGGCTAATAAGAGAAAGATGGAGTTTCATGATGATCATAGAGGAAAGAAAGTTCAATTTCCCCTATGTAAATCATGTGGGAAGAGGCATCAAGGAGAATGTTTCAAAGGAACTGGAAGATGCTTTGGGTGTGGAAAAGAAGGACATAAAGCAAGTAAGTGCAAAGGAAAAGGTTCAGTTAACACCATGGATAAGGATAATGGTATTTCTAAGACATCAACAATGGTTAAATGTTTTAAATGTGGAATGTACGGGCATTATGCAAACCAATGCCCTAAGGGAAAGTCTCATGAAGATAATCAGTATGGTCGTATGGGTAGTATTTATGTTAATGATGATGAAGAGACTACAAATGATATGTGAGATGAAATAATTGTTGAAGCTCGTTCAATGGTTTAAGAAGGTAGTGGAATGATTACATGTTTATCAAAGTGTAATGTTGTATAAAGAATCTCATGGTACTATGGAATAAAGAGACATCTAAGGATTGTTACATTGTTGTCTTTCCTTGAGTTTTGAAAGTGTGTGATTAATGCTACGAGTATCCATGAAAGGTTATTCAGATATTTTTGGAATGAAGATGATATGCGCATAATGAAGGGATAAGGAGAAAATTAAATGTTTGATAGTATTCATGAGCTCATGACTGATATAAGGAGAAGGTTATATCATGGTTTGAGTATATAGAATTTTTGTATTTTGGTATGTGGAAAGAGTTAACTTTTAACTGCATTCATGTTTTCACTAAGGTTCAATGGGTATTCAAGAGAATACATGATTAAGGCCTTTGAATGTTTGGAATGTGACCAACAAGACATATCTTATGATATATGAGGATTAACGACAGTATTAAATCTCTGGTAATCGTTTTCACTATATTATGAGAGTGGACTGTAGTATTATGGATAAGCCTAAAGATTAGAATGGATTACGCTGGACATAAGTTAGTATTGTTTAAGGATAGAAGAATTTAGATATTATTGATGGGATGTTATAGTAATGTAGTTTTAGAAAAAGGACAACCTGCAGGATGGGCGACAGCCCATCGCTTCGGACAAGGCTGTGGGAATCGAACCCACAACCGAAACGCGACTGGCCTTTATCGCCTACCACTGGCCTACAGGAAGTCCCTGTTTAGTATAAACTAGTTTTTTTTATATTAAGCAGTATGATATATGAAGTATAAGTCCATTTTAGGAACCATATATGATTAATAACTTTTGCTAACATTTTGTTTGAGACAGATGGAATGACCCGTCATTCTATCACATGATCTGCTAACACTTCACGAATAACAAATTCAACTTCATTTATTTAAGATATGAAGTGGAAATTGTTCAAGTCACTAACAACAGTGAGATTGAACCAAAATAAAGTAAGTATTTATTCTAATTCAAATTCTTCAACTTTAGGGAAACGATCTTGAAAACCAAAAATGTTGTCCTAGTGATCTTATATCTGATGAATCAGATGGTACCTTAGATCGTCACAAATTTATGGATTTGTGATTACTGGCTTTTCCATAGCCATGTTCTCTACCACTCTCCATCAGAACATGATGGTTAGATTTCTCTTCCATATCCATATTTTCACCTATGTGGAAACCCAGTGATTAGTTTATTTGGGTAACCATTACGTTTCATACTTTTGTTTTTAAAGATTGGTTTTGATATTCCTTTTTACGATGTGGGTTTCAATTAAATAAACTTTCGAATAGTAAACCATTTATAACCCTGACGAATTTCGAGGGCGAAATTCATTTTAAGGGGGGTAGAATGTAAAAGCCCGAGATTTTATGAAAAAATATTCTTTTTAATTTTATTAATGTCTTGTGTTGTACGCTACACCAAAAGGAGCTTGCACAACACGCATCTTTGACTTGCCTTGCATTACACGCAATCGCAACCTTCCTCGATAGCGTGTGTAGTACGCAATACTGAGTTTCACGAAACAACGATATGCTATTAAAATATTATTAAAACTAGCCGTTATGAATTGTAATAACCATTTTTTAAATTTTAGAAATTTTTGCTCTCAAAATGGACTTCATTTTTGGATTCAGAGTATCGAATTTAGCCTAAGGTGAAATTTTGGTACTTTTCGGATAACTTTCATATTCTGATGAATAGTGAAAATTACTAAATTATAATTAAAAACAACTTTTTTAATCGAAATAATTAATAGTGATAAATTATTAATTTAAGTGGTTTTAAAGTATATTTAGAATATATTTTTACAATTTAATACAATGTTGGTCATTGAATGTAATTTCACATTTAAACCAGACATAATCAAGTGTCAATCTTTTGATAGATATTGTTTCTTAAAAACACGCTATTTGTTTTAACAGCGGTATTTAATTATAAAATTAATTAATGCAACTTCTATGTTATGAATTTGGTAAAATAGACTTCATTTTTGAATTCGGAATATGAAATATATCTTAGGATGAAATTTTGGCATTTTTCTGAAAAACATCAGTTTTTGATGAATAGTGAAACTACTAAGTGGTAGTTAAAAAACTGAATTTTTCATAAAACTTAATTTTACCACTTCTGTGAATGGAATTTTAAAAATCTGAGAGACACGGTCGATTTCAGTAAGTACAATGTGGTTCAATGAGATGAAAATAATTTTTGGTGAATAATAACTTTTTACTTTTATTTACCACGGTTAAAAGTAAATAGGGTAATTAAGGGTAAGAATGATATTGATATTACCCTAACACATGTGATAATTCTATTGGAAAAGTGTATCTCGACCAAAAACAACCTTAAGTGTAAAATATTATCATTTAGGCCCACTTGGATTAGATTAGGACATTTATTATTAATTTATTTAAAGAAGGGTTAAAAGAGTTAAAATCCAAGTTTATTTACTAAAACATTTTTAATATGGGGTTATACATAAGATAAATTCGACTATAAATATTAATTATAAAGATAAAAAGATTTCCTACAAAATGGTATTTTATTTGTAATTTGTAGACATTAAATAATTTAATTTATTTATGACACAATGACGATTCAGTAATTATCTTATTAATGAAATATTGACATAATTGATGTTATAAACTCCAAAATAAATGTAATTTGAGACGTTTTATGAATTACACTAATTTTATAGGTTACTATGATATATTAGTGTTGATTTAATCAACTTGTTTAGAACATATAATTCTGTTATGACTTTCAAAAAAAATCATATATCAAATAGTGTCAAAATTGACACAAAATAGTTTTTAAATCAAATATTATATTATTAATTGTTATTTTATTCCTAAAAATCTAAGGTTCGGCCAAATGACTTATATAAGGATATATATTAATAATAAACAATTTGGGGTTCTTTTGGAATGTTATAGTAAGTGTATTAACCATATAGTGTAAGAAAACAAAAAGACACGGTAAAAGTTAAATTATTTAACTTAGAGTTAAATCAAATTGATAAGGTTAAAATAATACCCTAATCTGGTCTAAATCCTATTGTGTGATAGGATTTCGACCCATCCCCACTTTATCTTCGAAATAAGACCCTTTGTAACCATTATAAACCGATTTTGACTTTAATATAAAATAATATTTTGAGATATTCCTAAGGTGCCCCTCTCCTCCCTTATAAAAGGGCACCTCCTTCCTCTCTTCCTCACACAACTTTGAGCCTTCAAGCTCGGCCAACCCCTGCCAAAATCACTTATACACTTCCCTAGTATCATCCTAGAGGTCCTGGTCTTCTTAAAAGACCAATTGTAGTGCCCTAAAAGGAGGTCTCAAAGAAGCACTTCAAAGAAGAGGTAATACCCATTACCGATCCTTTTCAATTTCTTTCTTCTTCAACTTCTTCTTCTTTAGTTGTTTCATGATAAAGTAATAACATCAGTATTTATTATATACGGATATGTTATTATAAATATGAAACAACTCTAATTAACCTTCTATCCATCCTACGGAAAAAGGAAATCACAGCGCGTGCGTACGTACGGAATACCGTCTCCACGCCGTGGTGTAATCTATTTTCCACCACCACCTTAATTGGATGGGTATAAAGCTGTAATGAGTAACTATATATGATTATTATGAAGTGATATTGATACTGAAATAGTATACATACACTTCAACACAATTCCACGACCATGGGAACGATATCATGGCTCGTGCGTACGTACGGAATACCATCTCCACGACGCGATGAGATTCATTCTCAATGATTAACCATTCATGAATGATTATAAAGTATATATAATAAGTACTAATGAAATATATGACCTAATAATGATACTGGAATTATTTATATTTATATGTATTTCATCTACTTAATTCCATTCAATTCAATAAGGAAACGAAAACAGCGTTCATGCGTACGTACAGACTACCGTCTCCATGAAACGGTGTATTTCTTTCCATTTACTGATTTATTATATATGTGTATTATGAATATATATATATATAAATCATTTTTTATATTCTGGAATTAAGTAATCATGATCTAAGTAATCATATGAATAATTACAAGTTAAAAACACGAATGACAAATGAGACGATTTTACGCAAAACGCTACTTTAACATGAATTTACAAAAGAACGGGTAATATAAAGTCATAAGTGGACCATATATGATATAATAACAATGAATATGATTCTGGAATAAGTCAATAACATGATTTAAATCATTATACAGGAGGTTCGGACACTTACAAAGCAAGTCGGACCTAAGGTAAGGGAAATATCACAATATCATTTTTATCCGAGATTGTTTATTCGTAAGTATTTATTGGGATGTATTTTATCATCCACATCCATGTTTCCTCAATATGTAATATTTTTTCCATCCACTTACACTAGTTTAAATCCAATTTTACCCTTCGGTGAGTTTTTAGTAAAGAATATGAAAGGAATCGTTTGTCGTTTTTTCGTACGAGGTACTTTTTGACTTTTCCGACAAAAGTACCAAGAATGTTTTTTTTAACTTATACGGCATGAATGGATTTTTAAAACATTATTTCCAAGAAGCTTCCTTTACAAGTTTTCAAGTTTATTTTTAATCAACTTCTTTTAGTTTAGAATTTTATGACATTTTAAGAAAAGAAAAGTGTTTTTGAAGAAAAAAGGATATTTTCCTCAAGAATGGAGTTCAAGTGTTTTATCAAAATTATTTTCCATCTAAGATAATAAAGGGTTCTGTTTTTATCCCTATTATTACATGTATTTGATTATGTTGTGATGGAAATATTTTTATGAATTCCTTTATCTTATATGAATGGTTTTATGATGTCATGTTGTTTAAGAATTCCATTTTTATTACATGGGTTACGCTATGATGTATGGTTTATGATTATGTGGCACACATAAGAAAGGATTCATTATGAGATGGGTGGGACCTATATCTCCCTCCAATGCATTGGGTAAAGATTTTATATCGCATGAGATAGACATGGCTGAAATGGTAGGTTATACCGGTTTAGTGAAACAGGACTGAAACGAGGGTTACTCGATTCAGAAAGGGACTTTGTACACTAAGATAGTCTTGGCAATGAGTCTTGACTACCAAGAAATGATTCTCTATGATTATGTGTGAATGCCACAATGTTTCATGTTTTAAGTTATGATTATTGTGATTACATTTCACTGCCATGATTTATCCCATGTTATGAAATTTGCTCTCTTTTGCAGGTTATGATTTCCAAAATGTTATGTTCTTATGAATATGATGTGATTGATATTTCTTTTATTTACCCTTACTGAGCATTTGAGCTCACCCTTTTATGTTTTATTTTCCCCAGGATATAAAGAAAGGTTTTAGGTAAAAAAATGAAGATCTTTATGAGGGATGTTGAAGATCTTTCACCATGATTAGGAGATTACGTTCCGAGTTTCCAAAGACACTAAACTATTACGATCCTTATGTGTGTGTTTTTGTTATGTACTAAGTATTCTGAAAAAGTAATGTAATGTCCATGTACGTTAGGCTTTGGGTCTCTACAGTCTCCTCCGTGTACTATCACACCGATTAGTCCACCTCCGGGTACCATCCGGTCCTGCTACTCTCTACCTCAATCAGCGATGTCTGTCGTCTTTAACCAACACAACGAGGTGTGGGCATAGCACATGCGTGGGTGAGTGAAAGGATACTCAGTAGAGACCCTAAGACCCTCAAGGTCTCACAAAATCCAACAAGGATAATCCACAAAGTACGAAATCTACGTACAACCATTACTTAGGTATATGATCATACATATACCTAAGTAATCTAGTAACCCATCTCAATCATGAAGAAAACACAAAATTCATTGACTCAGCTCAAAACTTGGTTTTTATTCTTGGGGTGGTAACATGTAACACTCCCAGTCAAACTGTCGAAACCTCAGCTGCTGGTGTACTCCTCTTCAATATATTATTGTGGGCATTCCACGTCACATAGAGGCACTTCCCACTATCATGGACTATTGTGGTACTCCTCCTGTCATGTATCGTGTGTCTGCTGCATCACACAGAGGCGCTGCCCACTGTGGGTCTACTGCGGCAAACAAAGGCGCTCCCCATCATATCCTGCTGAGGCACTCCTCTTGTTATATACCGTGGGTATGCTGCATCACACAAAGGTGCTCCCCAGTGTGGGTATGTTGCGTCACACAGAGGTTCTCCCCACTAGGCTAGTTGAAACACTATGAGTCAAAAGGTCAGCAGTCATCAGGTCTCAGCCAGCTAATAAGTCTTCGTACGCTGCTCGCTCGTCTCTAGGATGAACCGCTCCACAAGCTACAGGTCTATTATCCAAATGTCACTAAGTCCCATGTAGAAGTATATCAATGGTTCGCCTCACCATAGTGGTCTCAACGCAATAGACGGCAGGTCAATCAGATGCCCGGTCTGTGAGTTATTGGAATTTTCGTTCCGGGGGCCCAGTTGGATTTTAGGTTCAATCCATCACGACCATACCCCAACTGTGTCCAAACCACAAGTGGGGTTTTCCAAAAGATCCTCCTCGTTACATGTTTTTCCTCTCCACATACGGTTCGTCGATCGAACACCCTTAACCGAAGTTATGAGAAAAAAGGAGAAATCAGGTCTAACGGGTCTGGGTCCGGTCTGGCCCAGTCGGACCGACCCTAATCGACCTGTGTCTGGACTGGGGATTGACCAACTGTCATCAAGGTGAAATTATTCATAAGTTAATATCGGCGCTAAAAGTTTAACGGTGCCCTCTGATTTCAATTCCGAGATCCGGTTCAAAAGTTATAAAAACTCGCTCGTGCGTTTACTGAACATACCCGAACAAAACTTCAGAAATTGATTTCGGGCACACCAGACCTTAGAATCTAGCGCCATAAATTTTTGAGGACTCGTAAAATTCTTTTGTATTTAGGAAAAAAATTTACATGGAATTTCTGGGTCTTTAAAACATTGATACAAAAACAACTGGTTCATAAGTTGAGTACATCATCTCCCACTAAGTACATCATAACTATCTATATTCTGAGACATACTATATATAATATCTTCCTTCCTAACCTAGGGAAAGTAAATATAATAAAGGGTGAGATCATATGCTTATTATGTGTAAACAACATAGATATCAAAATAACATGTGCATAATGGTATTTGAATAATTAAATAAAATTTGAAAACTATACAATTCATATCATATTTCATAAACATGAGTCATTGACTAAATCTAGGGATTTCATAAGACATGAGGTATAATGGAAAAAAATTACACGATCCATGATAATATAACATTGGAATATTACATATTTTTTAGGAATGGACATAATTATAGAAAATGATTTCTTTTGTAGTCAAGGCTTATTTCCAAAGTTATCAAAGTTGAATGTGTTCTCGCACCAAACCATTGTAGTAGTTAAGGTTAAGTCCCATGAATATCATATTGTACAAAGTATTTTACTGAACCTAGATCACTTCCTATTCTTATCCTTATTATCTCATGATATTTAACTCTTTATGTAATGCATTGGGGTTGGTTGTAACATAACCACATTACATGGTTAAAACATAACAAACATCCTTGGTTATAATAAAAATAACATCACATAATAAAAACCATACCTAATTGTTCCAAAACATCACAAAACATTCCAAATATCATAATCCATGAAACTAAATGTTTTTCATAAACATTTCATCAGATAATAACCAGTTTAAAAAATTGGTTTCATAAATAGCATCCAATCACAAACATATATCATCCATGAATCTATAAAGACAGTATCATTATATAATATCCCCAATAATTCATAAGAAACATAATAATATTTCATATTTTAGGGAAGTTTTTTTTAAGATCACGTAAAACAATTCGAGAGGAAAATAACTTTTCCTCTTTGAAAATAACTTTTTTAAATAGAATTTCAAGTCACATTATAGAAATAATTTTCATTGAAAATGACCATGAAAATTTATAAAATATTATTTAAAAAAATGATTGTTCTTGATTATGGAAAATATTTTTCATGTTTTACACATTAATGAAAAAATTACCTTAACATTTTTAATAAAATTCAAAAGTACCTCATTCATAAAATGAAAAGAAATATTCCTTTAAAGTCCATTTTTTAAAAAGGGTACAAATTGGGAAAATTTTATGGGCACCCATTTCTTCTTTGATGTACGAATCTTATTATTTCAGTAAAATCATGGTTTAATTGTTTATATATGTCCTAATGTGAATGTTCTTAAAGTTCATGTAGGTTTCAGGGGTGTACAAGGAAGGTTCAGTGCCCGAAAACAAACCTTTTGGAAGAAACTTTCCTAGAACACAGTTAAAGTAAATTGTACGGGGAAGAATGCATGGTTTAACAAACCATGTGAGGTAGGGGAATAGTGTAGGAATAAGATGACCTATTTCAGATATACCATGTGATTTGGGCTGCATGGTTTTGTGGAAAGACCTATAATCTAGAAAGTGGGGATTTTTATGGTTTGTGAAATGTTAGTCCGATCACGAGAGAAAATCGTTCACGTGACCCTTAATAATACATAATCTTCCGCGGTTTGTGCACTATTTGAAATACCATGCACCTAATACATATATCCCAAATATTTGAGTTCATTTAATAATATTAAATTAAATTAAATTCTATTTTAACATAAAATCTACTTCTCTCCGCCCACACAACAAAAACACTCTTAGAGATCAACCTTTGAAGAATAAACTTTGATTTGAGGTACCTACCTCGTATCATATTCGATTCAAGGGCCAAATTTCTCATTGGATATGAATTTCTTATTAATCAATTATTTTTTAGTCATTCATCATTGTTCTAGATATTTGTGGTGCTATTTAGGTGCTAGCTAGTATCCTATATTTTTAGGTACTTTTTTTGTACATCATTTTTCACCCGATTAAAGCCGAATCATGATATGATATTGGATGAGCTATCAATTATGGACCTATGTTTGGTGTTCTTGTGCCCTTCACTTATAGTTGACCTGTTTGTACAAGTTTTTAGGTCATTCAACCAATTTATCGGTGTCTCTTAGAAATGAAATTGAATACTTGAATTTCTAATCATAACCTAGGTAATTAAATAGGCTTGTTGATGTTTTGTATGGGTTGAATACCTTGATAACATAACCAACCATTCTGGCTTGTTGATTAGTTAACCAAGACCACCAAGGATGGCTCATGGAAATGGCTACGCCTATTTTTGACCTTTTACCACTTGCTTTGGGATGTGATTTTTGAAATGATTTGTAAATAAAATTGATAAATTAGTCCATAATTTGAATTATAAATTAAAAATTTTAATTTAATTGGATAATGGGAAGGGGTAAATTGACAATGACCCCTGCCCTTTCTTGGTAATGGATTTTTTAATCATGTGACACTTGATATATTGAAATTCCCTTGTGAGAAGTTAAAGAATGCCTTATAAGCTTAGCCCTTTCAATGAAATTACTTGATTAATCACGAATTGTTATTTTAGTTCATTTTATCATGTGATCTAGAGAAATACAATACCATGTAATAGTTCTTTTAATATTGGTAAGATTGTTATAAAGATTGTCACATGTGTGTATTAAGAAGCCAGGACTTCTATTCTTAGATAATGACTTGAGTCACCTTTCTAACTAAGATTGAATTACTATCTTCTTAATTTGGGAAATAACATGTTAAATTATATTTTTTTGATATAATTTACCATTTTTCTTGGAAATTTCTTAATTCCAAGTGAAATTTGGACTCCCTTGAGGACAACTAAGGACGGATTCTGAGGTTCAATTATTATATGCCGAGTGATACATAGATTCATATGATAATTCCATTGATGAAATAAAAGGAAATTTTATCATTATTACATGGCTGACAATTGGGCTCCATATGTGGACCTATAAGTATGGAATCGACTGGAATTGAAGTTATACCACACATACGACAACACCTGGGTTCTTGAGAGGTTCTCCATTGATGGTCTCGTAAGGTGTCAATTTATATTAAATCTAGAGTGACACTTGGATTCCAACATAGGAAAGAAATGGATAGACTCTGGTTTAGGAATGAATAATGAATAAAATGAATTATATTATGCATATGCCAAGAAAAATCAAAATATAGGATTCTATCCTAACTTACACTTATTGGATGTTCAGATTATGCATCCTTGGTTACATGTGCTTATGGGGGATGTTAGACATTATGCCAGGTTTGGAGACTTGATGATTAAATTAAATATAAGTTAAATGATCATGTTATAAAGAAAACATATTGGGATATTAAATTAGAGAAATTATTTTTAAATTAAACTGATTAAATGAATTGGTTCTAAATGGGGACCTAGTTTATAAGAAATTTATATTGGAGTGTTTACATTACATATTACTTTTCATCCTGTACATTGTCTGTCATGTAGAATCAATGAATGATCTTCACGTATCCTTGGGTTGTTTCCTACTGGGATTATATCTCACACCCTATGTGGGCTACCTTTTTTACCCAAACATGTTATAAGAATACATATATTGATAATGGAAAGCTTCCTATAACATGTTCCTGATGGGTGGTTGCAAGAAGGAGTGTGGGACTGAGTTGAGGTTCATGATTCTAGCTACAAAGATTTTGACCTTTTTTACTTTTGTTATATGTATTTTATATCTAACATGTATACATATTTTGTATTCTTTATTAGATTCATATAACATGTTTCATGTTATTTTATAAGTTGTCATCTGGTGTTGTTTATTTGTCAGTCTTATTGTTTTATAAATTATAATGTTTTTAAAATACGTCCTCAACTAGTATGTTATTGATTCTAATATGATACGATATAGTAATTAGGGAATAGTATCTCCACAAACACACCAAGGCTCTCACTACTAGTTGGCATCCTCTGGCGTTTGGGAGATAAACTAGAGTCCATTTGCCCAATCGGGCTAGGGGAACTTTTGATTGAAATCTGAGTCCGGGACATTAAAAAAAATTATCAGAGCAATCATTTCTGGTTTTATTTACTATTTGGTTATAATGAATAGGAAAAGTAAGTAAATGGTAATTTTTAATGAGTTTTACCTAGTAATAGTTATCTCATGTAAAGGAAAAATCCTAATTACCTAGAATTAAATTTTTTTTCTGTATTTTGACTACTACTGTTGATTTTATTCCACCATTGAGTCACACAATTGAATTGTGATGTTATTATTAGTATGATTGTGGTACTATTATGTTGTGATATGATAATGTGAGGTTTTTCATCTAATGCATCATATAGGATCCTTCTAGACTTTACATGTCCTTCATTATTCAATGTCGTTTAGGATGCATTACTTGTTGCATGTTGTTGTGATAGGTGTCGTGATAAGTATTTTGAATTATGTTATGTTGTAAAATATGTTTATTAGATAATTTTATTCTAATGGACTATGGTCCATCTTGGATTAGAATTTAGTAGATAATTTCTTCATCATTTAAAGTGGACTTTGATACAAATGATAAATGATTATGAATCCAAATGAGTACGAGTCAAAATAAGAATGAATTGTTAACATAAATGAAATAGAAATGGAAACTAAAATGGTTTACTATAAATATCATGACTAGAACCAACATTGGTAGATGGTTATTGGTATTTTCTTTTTCTTATATATGATCTATGTGATGCCCATACCTGACTCATGGAGCAGACAGACGGGTATGATCTTGTAAAGGAAGTATTATACCTATATTAGTTCTATATCTTCCCTTCTGAGTAGAAAATATTCATAAAAATCTAAATATAAGTAATGTGTTTGGACTTATAAATCCATCACACAATGAAATACTCTTTTTATACGCCTGGATAGTGTAGATATCCCTACTCTAGAGGTCGGGGTCCATAGGCTACCAGTGGATCCTGCAGTAGTTCTAGTTTCAGAACCAGTTGTTCTACCAGAACTAGGTGTTGGGGAATTGTTCTGTAAAGGCTTTATATAGTTCATAAAAAACATTCAAGGATTATCATGACATGTCAAGACTATGGAATAAATGACACATGAGTTTCATTAGCATCACCCACCCATTTATTTGGGGATGGAGGACCACATGTTGTGGTGTTGGGGCTAGAGGCCATGTTATCTATCTTCAAACATTTTGAGACACCTCCTAAGAGATGGTTAAATATCACAACGTATATGTTGTGTGATTCCTCTAATATATGATGGGATTTCATAACATATATGGATCATTATTAGGAGAGGGAATATATGTATTTTTATACATCCTTCTATGATTACATCTACCCCGATACATTGAGGGCCGATGAGCCTAGGATTTCTTACACATAGATTAGGGTGATCAATCAGTTATTTATTATGCATCCCCTTTAACTCAGATCCATCATTTTAGACCTATTCTAATTATTAATGAGTTATCAAAATCCAATTGATTTGAGGATGGTCTCATGTATGACATCAGGTCATGCGTAAATTTCTTCTGGTTGACTACTCTTTCTAGAATAGTGAATTAGGTGCTTATAATATAGTATATCCTAAGAGATGCTAAAGTTGTAACCGCAATTAGTTCAGTATATTGATAATTTAAAGCATTGAACAGTAGTAGGAAGTAACATATGTAGATTCCATGTGGTGATACCAGTATCCAGAGAACATACTCAAGTAGACAGGTAAGCTACTACTAGTGTGGTAGGCAGGAAAATGCAAGGCAACAATGTATGAGGGACCCAGTTGAGTGTCAATCATATGACAAGATGGGTTATATAAATCTCTTCTATAGAACATTTCATTCATTAGATAGTGATAGAGGTTCTGCACCGACTACATGTTGAGGATCAGGGTCAGTAGCTTCTCAACAGGCTTGAAGCTAAAGTACAGCTGGCCAATCAGACTGAGGTAGTGGTCATGCTTGTGGTAGTCAGACCCCAATTATACAACAATAGTAGAGAGGATCTACTCAGGTTAGATAATTAGTATCATGGGGTCACGTTTCTGGCCAATTATATGCATTGAAATTGACCATTGAAGAGTGGGATCAAGCACCTTCTACTATCAATGGTACTATTCTAGTAGCCTCTTCTTTAGCTTTTATACTTCATGACATTGGGTATTTTCATAGTATTACATTTTTACCCATTGTGAAGATCATTGTTCTTAGTGTTTTAACCTATAATGAAGTTATGACACTTCACACTCCGTTGAGGATTAGAAATTAGGGTGTACATCAGTGAAGGGAGATCCCCATTGAGATTGGTGGTTGTCACTTCATATGAGACCTATTTTAACTTCAGATGACTGGTTTTGAAAGCATTCTTGGGATGGAATATTTAGTTCCCTGTCACGATTTCACTGATTTCTGTCACATAATTGTGACTTTTAAATCAGTTGAGGGTGGAGGGTTTATTCACAAGGGTGAATGGGATGTCTAGGAAAGATAATATGAACCCGAGAATCATGTGTGGGGTTTAATGACAGCCTATATTGCAATTTTATATCTAGATGATTAGGGAACACATCATTCATATTTCTCTCTAGTGGTAGATAGTTTTAGGGACTTTTTCTTGGATGAATTTTCAGGATTACCTCAAGTGAGAGAGGTATAGTTCTCTATCGAGCATGTGCTAGGAGTTGTACCTATATATATTCCCCCATATATGATGGGTACTACTAAGATCAAATGGATCAAGATGCATCTAAAAAAATTAGAGAAAAAGGGTTTTATCTGACCCAGTACTTCTTTAGGGGTTTTTACTGTCATTTTCACAAAAAAACTAGGATGGAACTCCCTGATTATATGTTGATTACCCAAAATTGAACCAGATGATATTTAACAACCAATATCCTATATTGGGTTTAAATAATCTCTTCGACTGGCTCTCAAGTTCTTAGGTCTTCTCAATGACTGCATTGAGATCTTGTTATTCTCATGTGTGTGTTACACCATTAGGCATATCTCATATAGCCTTTTGTAATGGGTATGGTCTATAGGTGTATTTGGTTAGGCTATTCAATCTCACGAACATTCCAGCGGTCTTCGTGGAACTAATGAACCATGTTTTCCATTCTTATCTTGATTTGTTTTTGTTGTTTTTCATTGGATGATATCTTATGGTATTCTCACAATCTCCATGACCATGCCAAAGATCTTGAGATAATATTCAATACAATGATAGAGCATCATTTATATGCTAATCTCAAAACATTACACTTATAGATTGATAATATTCACTTCCTTTATCATATTATCTTAGAGACCAGAGTTTTAGTAGACCTAGAGGAGGTGAGACCTGTTGTTTCCTGGGATCTTCTCAAGAACATCTTAGAGGTGTATGGTTTTTTTGGGCTATCCGAATATTACAAGTGTTTCGTACGAGACTTCTCATACTAAATGGTTCCTCTGATGGGATTGACTAAGAAGGTTGTGAAGTGTGTATGGAAATATTATTGTGATATATCCATTCAAGATATGAATGGGTGATTTAATTTAGTGGTGATATTTATTTTTTGAGAGCCAGGAAAGAGTTACATGGTTTATTGTGATGCATAAAGTATCGGCATAAGAGTATCCCTTATGCACCAGGGTAGAGTCATGGCGTATGGTTCTCAGGAGTTTATTCCACATGATAGGAATTACCTAGAACATGATCTTGAGATATATTTGGTTCTTAATGCAATGTAATATTGGAAACATTAATTATTTGGAGATAATTTTTTGGTTCACATGGACCACAAAATCCAAAAACTACACATTTAAAAATTGTGGTCTGAAACTGAGTCAGTGATGATGGGTTGAATACCTATAGTTATTTGACATTGAGCTTTCCTAAACATCTAGTAAAAGTAATTAATTGGATGGTGCACAGAGAAGGAGGTCTCAAATACTAGAAGTGTAGTGGGCCAGTAGTGAGTGGTAGCTAAGGGATTTATTCAAATAGATACACTTTAAGGTGCATGATTTTCTGTGAAAGACTTATCATTCTTCTTTAGTTGTTACCTCTACACATATAGATATATTTTGAATAAATAATCAATAAAATTCCTAGTGAATATTCATATAGAAGAGTATGGAAGGTGAGGACCCTCCTCCAAGTTATACAATTAGTGAGGATGAGATCTTGAAAGTACATTGTCACATAATGGTCTCTTCATACATGTGTGAGGAGTTGGAGGGGGATTTTCATGCATCAACTTAGGCAGTTCACCTCAGCGCGATGAAAAGTTTTATGGATTTACATCACCAATATTGGTGACCATGTAAGAAATGTGATTTACCTAGTTTTTTCATGAGGATTTCCACCAGTCTGAAGGTGAAGGCAGAACACTAGCAACCATCCACATTCAACAGTATCTACCCATTCCTATGTTGAAATGGAATGATGTCATGATGGATTTTTTGATATGTTTAATGAGGTTGCCTTTAGGTAACGAGTGTTTATGGGTTATTGATTATAGGATCACAATGGTTTCACATTTCTTTCGAATCAAGGAAACCTTCAATGTGGATGAGTATCAAAGGTTGTATATCTGTGAGATAGTATAAATTCATTGGGTCCCACATAACATCATTTTAGATAGGGATTCCCAGTTTACTTCATAGTTTTAGAAATGGCTATAGTGGGAATTAGGTACATAGGTTCTTCTAAACACAGCATACTTCCCCACACATATGGCTAATCAGAGAGTACGATTTAGGTGCTTGAGGACATGCTGAGAGCATGTTTCCTCGATTTTGGGGTCTCATGAGAGATGAATATACCCCTAGTTGAATTCACCTTCAGCAATTGATTTCAGGATACTATTTAGAAGTAAATTTATGAAGATTTTTATGGTAGGCCATGATAATCACCCATGTATTGGTTAGAGGTAGGATAGGCAGCTATATTGGGACTGTGTCCTGTTCAAGAGATCACAGAGCAGGTGTAGTTGATGCAGAAGTGGATGGGTACAACGCAGTCTCGTTATAAATCATATATCTATTTGCATAGATGACCACTAGAGATCAAGGGTGGGGTTCATTTTTTCTAATGTTTTTTATCGAGGCTAGAACACAACATAATCATGGGATAGGGTAAGCTTTCACCGAGATACGTCTGGCCATTCGAGATTTTGGAGAGGGTCGGGCTAGTATCTACTACTTCAAATATTACCTATCTGAATGGTTTCAAGCTATTGTGATATTTCCTAAACCTAGTAGTATATCCAATCCCAAATGTTTTATAAATTTATCGTATGTTGGATGTTAGGATATATGATTTTTAGTGAATCGTTGGTATTGGGTGGTTTGGATTTCAATTTACCAACCGTTCATAGTGAACTATTGGGAAATTCTTATAGCAATAGTTTTGAACTATTGGTATAGATCTATATCAATGGTTCAACCCATTTGGATAGAGTTATCATAACAGTTTTGATGTATTGGTAAATCCCAATACCAATGGTTCACAATGGGTCAATAGTATATGGGGATAAAATATTAATATACCAATGGTTTAGTTTGAACTATTTGAATATAGGTATACCAATGATTTTGAAACTATTGGTATAGACCCCCCCCCCCCCCCCCAACTCACCAACCAATAGCATCCCCACTGCCCACTAACTACTCCTTCAAGCCCCTAGAATTAAAACTTCAGAAAATACTCAACATACAGAACACCTTCCTGCAATCAAAACATCCAAATATACTCAACAATTAGAACACCTGTAATGAAAAACAAACACCTAAAATTAATTTATGCATTTACTTTATGATCAAAATTATTACATATATTCGTTTACACCAAATAATCAAAAAACAAATGGCATGAACATCAATAAAAAATTTAATAGATTAATATGTTCCACATCACCATCACTATCAACGTTTCCATCCTCTTCCTTGACCTCATCCTCATCCATGGACCTACCCTCTTCCTCTCTGTTATCCATGCCCTCTTCCTCGCCATCATCCTCACCCTCTTCCTCACCATCATCTCTTTCCACATCCTCATGTTCATCCTCTCTATCACAATCGCAAAGGACATCATCATCCCAAAAACCACTAAAATTATTTCCCAGTTCACTATAAAATATATTCATGCTTAAAATATATGCATCACAATCCATGGAGGTCTGTGGTGGAATTAATGGACATAACACTTCCATTAGTTTAAAAAATTTAGTGTTTTCCATTTGAGCTTATTCTTCCACCAATATGGACCTTTTTCTTCCTTTTATGCCTTAGTCTCATCTTGTGTATCCCGTTTCGAATCGGTGTTACTAGAAACTACACTTGAAATTGGCTAATACATCATTGGGACAACAGTCTTCCTTGGTCGGTAGCATACTCTACCATGGTTCTCATCTACCAAAACATAATTTAAGGTATCATTTGGGCCAAAGTTATTGGGTTCTTGAGCATCAAGGTCCTCCAAAGTAGACTTTTAGAAATAAAAAAATTATATTAAGTTAAAAATAGATATTAATAATGTAAACAACAAAGTAAAACATAAAATTATCTTTTATATCGATTCCTTTACTACACTTCCATATTTTTTCTTTGTGATCACGGAAAAAAGTTTTTCTCAAGGCACACGTCATTCAAAATTTAAAACCATTCTCTACAATGACATTATTATACTACTTTTAATTATAGAAAAAAAATAAAAAATATACAGTCAATATCCAATTATTATAAAAAATTAACAGTGGAAACATAATTACTAGATCATGGCAATATTAACAAGGTATAATAATAAATTATGAAAATGTGATAACTTTCGTAGGATTCAACATAAATGAATTATAATAGTAGAAAAGATAAATTTCTTAATTTCTAAAAATTTATCATTGAACAACCATTTTCAATTAATAAATATATAATTAAAAAAATCATAAGAAAACGATTTCTCCCCATAACAAAAAAAAATTGAATGAAAAGAAAGAACATATTAAAATTTATAGAATTCCTTAATGTTCTTAACATATATAACATAATTAATTTTGTATTCATTAAATTAAAAATAAGAAAAATAATTCAGTTCCAATAATGATAATTAAATGCGATATGAAATTTATTATAGATATCATCAAAATATTAATGAAAGTTGTAAAGAAATTGTGTTTAATTAGTTTAGATACATTTGAGGATGCATTCAATGGGATGATGCATCGTGGTGTTTCCACTATGAAAAAAGAGTATATTAGAAAATAGAAGATATAATGACCCAAATAAAATGAAGTATAGGGAACTAGTTTCTCTATGATATTTTAGTTCTATGAAGCTAAAATAAACTAATATATTTATTAAATCTTAATGGACTTATTCAGTGAACATTTAGAGCTCCATAAAAACAACATGAACAAGAGAAAAACTCATAAGGGGAAGGAACTAGATAAAAAACCCATATCAGTTATTAGTCACACATATAATTAATATTATCTTTAATTTTTAGGAATTTATTACTGTTAAATACATGTCATTTAAAATCATCCTTTATGTTCACTAGTATAAAATAAAGGAAATTAATATAGGTCATCTATAATGCCACGTCATGTACTCTGCTAAATTGTATCAACTCTAGTAGATCTAAATAAATAACAAGAACTAGCAAGGGAGGACCTCATATTCTATGATGACACCATATCATTCCTCTATAGTTAATAGGGCATAACTACTAGTGTAACTCTCTCACTCTCTACCCCTTAGTGGTTGAAATAAATAAATTAGGAAACCTCATAGAGTGAATCACCCGAAAAATGATCTATTCCCATGAACTGAAGTGGATCCATTGGAAAATGATGGAGGAGTGGGATATTACTCACACCTATTTGGGTTGATATATTCATAGAATTTATACAACACACCTTTCATAGAGAGCGTATCTGTTAGATGTGAATTTGAATTGGGAAAAATCCAATGGAATGTGTAGTTTTCATTCTTATATGGGTTTTTTAGTTCTAGGAATATCTAGTGAGAATTTATAAATCCCATGTCCATTTAAAGTGTTCCTGAGTAGCTAGAGACTCAATAAATAATCCAATTGTAATTTAAGACGCACCCTATTCATGTTTTCTATATTGATTATGGATAGACCATCCATTCAATAAACTGGACATGCCTTCATCAAATTGGTGCATCTAGTGTAAGAAGATAATTCATAAGATTGTCAATTAATATATCCTAAATAATTTCAAAAACTATAATGAGTAATATTCCCTCTTGGTATGTCAACATATCATTATATTATTCTCTTTGGATTATAACTTTTTATTGTACCGAATAAAACAATCATGTTGTATATGATTTCTATTTTTTTATTCATTCATAAGACTCAGGGAGGTTAGGTGAGAATGTAATTAAAAAATGAGAACTTGATTTTCATGAATTATTATGGGTAGAATATTCATAACATCTAATATTCCTTGCAATCTTATGGGTAGAATATTCATGACATCTAATTTCCACAAATACATATCAAGTTCAGTATGAATGAAATTGTAGTAAATAATAGTTTATAATTATATAATTCTTCTTACCCTTTAAGTAATTGATGGATCAATGTGGTTATTTTATATCTATCAAGCATGTTAAGATTGATCCTTTTGATAAAAATTATTCAAACCATGGTACATATGAGGATGATAATACTATTAAGATAGTTCAATATGTCTACATCAATGTAGTGAATTATATGAAGAAATTTCTAGTTGAAGTTATCTTTATATTCTAGGGTATACCATTAAAACCTATCCAACTAGGGGTTGTTTTTTGGAAAGGGAATTTGTAAGCTAGTTGACACACATATTTTCATTAGATATAAGAAATTAATTACATCTATGTAAATGAGTGTCATGCATGCTTCCTCTCATGGTATGTCATCATAGTCTGCCCAATTTAGTGGAGGTGTGTCATAGAATCCTTTTTTATTTTTTCCAGAAAATTCCTAAAACATTCAGTAATATAGAACTAATTATTAATGAAAATACTGTCAAGTTCATATTAAAACCTCCCAAATTTTAATAATACCTTCAACTTAGTACTCATCCAATGATCATTCGTTTCCTGATAGTAGTCTAGCAGGCAGTCATCTAATAAAGGTGTAGCCCCATATTTTTTCCTTACTCTATCATGAAAATCACTATACAATGCATACATATTGTCTCTCTAGAGCTCACCTAATTCCAAAAGTTATGCTAGCCTCACAGCCTCACCATCAGGAATATTAAAATGTAGCTGGAACCAAAATATTATTTCATATAAAAAAATAATAATATTAAATTAAATCCACTGAATTTTTTTACTCATATTTATAATAAAAATTATTCATTTATTTCATTGGGAAATTGTTTCTAGGAGATTTGTTGAATACGAATGATATCAGATTATTTAGCACGCATCGCAAAAAACTACTACACTCTCATCCTTCTTTTCCAGCCATCTGTTTTTCATTGTTGTAATCCACCATCATCTGCATGCGGTAGTTCCATGATATTTTCATGCTTATACGCCAACTCCTCTTATCAGTAGATCCAACTCTTAAAGAATAAACACAATTATTATATAAATTCATCTTAAAATGAAAATATATTATGATAAAAAATTTACCAGGGTTTTATAAATATAGATGATGCATTCTGATCAGTGGAAATTGATAGAACATCAAGAACTAATGGAAAATCGACTTATATAGATGTAGTGTGTCCAACTGTATGCTTCACTAGGTTGGAAGGTTTTGGATCAATAGTTGAAGAAGCGGGAATGTAGTTTTCCATGGAAAAATGAAGTATAATGAAAATAAGATAAAACATATGGAAATGTAAATGAATAATAAGGATAAGTAGTATGAAACACAAGTGGATACATGAAAGCTAACAGGGGAGGATCATATAAAAATTGTGGTGAAAACATGGGTGGCCTAAATATCTCAGTTGTCTATAACGACACCATGGGATCATAAAGTGTGATAGATGGTACATCAAGGGTAGGGACAAGTTGTGATCGGGAATGTCGATTGGATATCCTAGCAATAGTAACACCCACCCACCCCCCCCCCCCCACACACCAACACAACTCTCCAGCCTGAGCATATGAACCACTAGGTTGTTTGGTGAACAATGGGTGCCTTGGTTGTGGTTCCTTGTTAAAAGATAAAAACATAATTAACCACATTATATTATATGTTATTGACATATATTTTTGAAATAATAATACTCATAAATCAAATCGGAGGAGGGATTCCTATCTCACTCATTGGGAAATATTTTCCTTCCTTTTTTTCTTCATTACTATTGAGTGTATTTCATTTCTTTATTTTGAAAAAATATATAAAATTAATTATGAAACCATAACTATTGAGAAACCAAAAAAATTAAGAATATATTGCATGACTTAATTAATTAATACTACTTATAGAACCAAATACAGGATACACAGTGATATAATAAAGAAATTATAACTTGTTGGAAAAATATTATAATACAATACATTTCTAATAAAAGGAAATATATTTAAATTAATATGTTTAGTATGGGTATGATATAGTTTTTTATTATTTCCAATTCTATCCAATTCATCTTTCATTAGATCATTTGGTTATTTTAGTTTAATTTATTATCTAACTTTTTCATTTTTATTTTTCATAGGTCATTTGGTCCAATTTTTAATTTATGAGGTCATTTCACTATTTTTCTTTATTATACATATGTTGGTTCATTTTTTGGGTCAAGTCATTATGAAATTTTTTATGTCATTATTTTAATTGGTTTTTATTTTCATATCAATTAGTTCAATATTACCAATTCAATTCATCATTTTTTTGTTACTGTTTAACAATTTTGGTTTTGTTTAGTTTTGTAGGTTTAAACACAGTTTAATTAAATATTATGAAATTCAACTCAAATAAAACTACAACCACTAAATCATGGAAATTCACCTGAAGGTTTATATGGAAACCAAATATTTTTAATCAATAGTAAATAAATTTTTATATCCCCAACCACAAAGACCCAAGTTGTAATAAACCAAAATAACTGAGAACAATGTTGGTTGATTCTCTATATTTTCCATGAGAACTTTATGGTTAGAATTAACTTTATAAATTGATGTATTTTATTCATCATAGGTAATAAATCGATCATGTCCAATGGGAATAGGGATGGGGTCAATTCCATCATCACCATCATCAAAAATATTTCATGGGATTACTTTAATAATGACATAAAATTCTGGTCGAATATGTTCTTTGAAATTAAAAAATATGTTTCTCCTTTGATTTCCAAACATATGGTTCAACAGTAGAAATAGTGTGAGTCATGTCAATAACTAAAAATCCATAATCATTAATAAATGTTCCATACCACATCGTCAAATCAAACCATTTTCATTTCATCACATTGACTCGACCATGAGAGTTATAATTCAATATTAGTATTTTTTCATGGACTGAATAATAAGATACATTTTCAAATCAAGCTGTATTATCTGATGCACTATAATAACAGTCTGTTGTGGTAGTTAACATAACACCATTATTTTTTATTCTCATTTTCTTTTCTCACTGTGTGATAGTAAATATGTACCCATCAATCAAAATTTATTTGCATTAACGAACCACAGAATTAGAACAAAAATCAAAAACTCTCATTTCCTCAAAGATTGATCTAGAAGGTATTCTCGATACCTATAGTATAAAATAATATTAAACTAAATTAAAATTTGATTTTATTAATTCATTATAGTAGTATTTATGCCTTCAATTTCAACCTATCATAAAACTATTTTCTATGAAAACTCTCTCTCCTTTTCAAGGGTAATGAATAATTCCTTTTATTTATCATTTTATTATGTTCCCTAGGAAAAAACAATAAAATTTGTTACATATATGTAAAATTAAATGAGATGAAATAAGATATACATGTTCAATTTACTTACTTGATGTTTTCATCAAACTAATCACACTTAAATAAAATTGTGTGTTTTCCCATCTCCTTCTCTTCTAGTCTTAATGTCATCAATGAATATGATCAGATAATTCCACTTTTTTTGGGATGTGATTTAAAATTGTGTTCAATTTTCTTATACTGTTATTCTTCATTTATCATTAATATTTTATGTTGTGTATTCAGATTAGAAAATTACTTTAAACATAAATCCATACATTCTTGTTCCAGGTAATTCATTTTGTTAGAACCTTCATGATGATTTCAGTTTTAGACATAAGATTTCAAAATGAACATGTTTCTTTCGGTTGGAGACATTCAAAAAAAACTAATAGGTCCTCTGAGAATTATTTTGGTTGGAATATTTATAGTTCGATGCATCATGTATGTGAAACCTAATAGAGAAAATATTGTCTCTAACTCACACAAAATTAATGGTTCTTCTACAAAAAATTATTGCAAGAAGGACTTCAAAAACATCTTAGCACAAAGATCTATATGGATATGGCATAACTGAATATCATACAGCCTTGAATTATTGGATAGAAGATGAAGGATTGTTATTGGAATCAACTCGTATAGAAGGATGTGATAATCATGAGTCTTAAATGATTTTACCTTCAAGTATTTTTATTGACCCATTTTGATATGTTTCTTTAATAGACATTATGAACATTAATAATATTTATTACTTCTAGAAATTGATCTTTTTCTATATGTTTTATCACATATTAAACTAATAAAACATTACATTTATTTTCAGTAATACCCACAGGGTAAAATTTTGGCCTGATTTCCCAATCAACTATGTCACACTAAGATCATAAATCATCTTATTTATTTCCCCTGAAATTTATAAGAATTGAAATGGAATTTACTATTTTCAATGTGCATTTAATCTATGAAATTACGTAACATATTGGATGAAAAATAAGGAAACTCAATGAAGATACTCCTCTTCTTCCAATTATAATCGGTTTCAGTGAAAACATCATTTCTCTTTCTAGATGTTATCTATCCCTTCCGTAATGAAAAACTGAGATCTTGTGATTCATTTAACACATTAGTTCTAGAAATTTGTTGAAGTGGATATTCAGTCTCCATAGTATTGGAAAATATTCGATGAGTATTCCTATATGGATGGTCCATTGGAAAGAATCGTCAATGTCCCATAAAGATAAAACCATAGTGATATTTTAGTCTTCTAGATCATGTGTGATTTATGCCAATAGGACATGATATTTTTTCTTTTATCTTTATCCAAAGATCATTTCATATGTGTGAAAATCATTGATTTTCCATATAAGCATAACATGCATTTGAAGCTTGTCTTTTTAACATGAATCATATGTGCACACACCCATGTTCCAAAAATGTTTATAAGATTTTATTAAAGGATTAATGTATACATATATATCATTACTAGGATTAGAAGGTCCAGATATTAGTATAATCAGGAAATTGAAGGGTTTTTTCAAACACATTCATAGAGGAAGGTTGTATACGCGTATGAATTCTGGAAATCTATTGTGAAAAGTATGAATCTTCCCAAAAAGGATTACATCTCTAACATGAAATACCCAGCCTCACATTATGCACGTTAGTAGGGAAATTAGGATATCAATCATTAAATAACTTCAATGAAAAGACATCTATAGGGTGAACCAACTCATTATTATTCTTTTTTCTTTCAGTATCATGACATCCCATTTTTATTCATATTTAATCAGACATGAAAATATTATTGAGTATGGGGATCAATATAATGTTCCACATTACTTTATATGGAACACAAGATGGTGTTCCATCATCTTTTTTCTTCCATTGGGATGTCTTATGTTTTATATAACCTTTCAGTTCCATAGTTTCCTCCCAGAATAGGGTGAAATATTTTTGGAAAGCATTTTTTTTAATCTAACTTCCTCAACTATCTTTCATGTCATATAGTGGTTTGATGGAATACCTTCATCATCTATCAAATACTTTAAAAAGGTATGAATTTAATTTATGGATGTATTTGAAATCTCACACATTGTTTTCCCATGAAATAATCGTATTAAAAATTATATCTTCTTCATTTTACCACAATGCCGATATACTAGAGTTGTGGCAGCATCATTCAATTTTTTCATCCTATCAACATCATAATTTTCATTAGATGCATCATGTGTTCTCATATCAAAGTCTTCTTGGGCTAGAATCCATTCCTTCTTTTGATAAGAAATAAATTGAAAACATACATCTAATATATTCTCCAATCCAGTACTCTGATTTGGATCATGAGCATCTTGAGATTACATTTTCTCCCCATTATGATACCACATGTAGTATTTTGTTTCCAAAACATATCTTGTTATATGGTGGATACTTATTCATGGAACAATCAAGGTCTTACAACACAAATAATATAAGGAAAATTTATGTGGAGACTATCTAAAGCATTGTCCAATGAATGATCTAAAAGTATCTCCAACTTATTTTTAAATTTTATTAGGATCAGATTAGTTTCATACATCCAACTTGTATCCCTTATGTATAAAAAATTTTATATGTAATTTATTAAAAACAATTAAATAATTTTTATGTTTAATCCAAAATATATTTAAGGAAATGATAACCCTTCAATTTATATGAATCCAAAACTAAGACACTAGTCTATATGAGAATCATTATATAAAAGACAAAAACAATCTATATATATAACGAAATACTATAATTTGATGCGGAATAATGGACCATCAGATAGTTTCTATAGTGACTCTACCATTCAATTTGGTTTGGTTAAAGTTCATTTTATTCATTTTAGTTTTTTTGTTTAATTAAATTTAATTAGGTTCACTAAAATTCAGTTTTAGTGTAGTTAGGTATGTTTTTTTTTATGTGGCATGGTGTCATTAGATAGGGGATGTGTATATTTTGTTTAAGCTCATGTGTTTTTTTAATTTCATTTGTTTTAATTTGGAATTGTTTAATTCAAAGTTGGTTAGTTTGGTTCAAATAAATTCTATTTAAATTGCTTCAAATCAATTTGATTTGGTTTTGTTTGGTGTTATTTGATATAGTTCGGTTCAACTTGGTACAACATGGTTCTATTCAATTTTTTTCAGTTCTATTTTTTAATGATTATTGAAAATTTGGTAGATATTTAAACTATATGTATACTTAATGATTGATGTCTCACTTGTATTGAGTGTAATAGATGTAAGAAGGTTTAGAAGAGATAACCTTAGATAACAAGTGATTCAATTCTACCATGTATACCCTAGCGTTAGACAATCATTCAAAAACTGATTCAACTATATATCTTAATAATAGGATCACTGGAATCTGTTTTTTTCACTCAATAAACCATGATCACATTCATAATGTTTAGATAATAAATTCATTCAAAAACATATATAAATTAACTGATGTTAAATCATATATCATTTCATCTTTGTATAACTCACAAGATGATACCATTATCTAATATCCCCTAAGAACTTATTTGGAAAAGGATGCTGAAAATCATTGTAAGGAAATATCACAACATGCTGTGACATTGATTAGCATGCCATGTTGGTTCTTATGTAAGCATAAAATTTTTGATATGGATGATGCAATTCATCATACTTCTTGTTTTCACACTAAATTAAATTATGTATAAGAATTAAAAAAAATATTATATAATAATAATCTCATTCCATATAAGATTAATTATAGAGATACCACATAAAAGGAGTATATGCCACACCGTAACATATTCAATATATGAATAATCTATAGTTCTAGATTATTTGAAACACCATGAAGGAAGATTCACTGTTATAAAAGGTCTTCCATAAGAGTATAAAAATTCTATTTAAGATTGAACATCACTAAAAATTTTCATTGTTAATAAAAAACTCAATATATATAAGAGTAATTGATTTAGCATCACACCACAATGATTTATATTTCATAATGAAAAAAAAGGTTTTGCTACAGTGAAGATCTCGTGAATAATTAGTGTGGTTTTGGAATGTGATTTTGGATTGAATCACTCCATATTTGGAATTCCAAAAAATAGTTACGTGAGACCTTGATAAGTGTACAAAATAGTCACATCTAAACTTATGGGCATGAGAAATTATGCTCAGTAGGCATGCCAATTCAAACAACATTCCATGTTTAAGTCAATAAATAAAATTTCCTTTTTATGATTGTTTGAAAGAAAATATCTAAAAATAGGATTGTATTATATAATAATATAATGGAAATAAAATTTTCAGAATCATTTTATAAATCCTATATTCTATTTTAATTAAATTAAAATCTCAAAATAAAAAAAAACATTAATTGGATGAATACTATGTTCATATTGTACACATCTAAGAATATATTTTTAACTAGTCTTTAATAGTAAAAAATTAGATATACATTAAAACTAAATTTATCAATATGATTTAATTATCAAGATAGATTAAAAATCATATCAGATCAAGAAACAAATAATATAGGATAATAGTATCAAAATAAAACTTGTGAATAACTATAATATAAAACATGACACATAAGAGATCGCAGTATTGTGAAAAAGGATAGGGGAACCTAGATCTTTGACCTTTGAAATTATGCAACAAAAAAACTATTACACTAGCCCGATGAAATACATAGGTCACTAGCCCATGTATAGTGTACATAACAATAAAACTATTTAGGGAATCACCATATGTAGTAGGTTTGGAACCAATCTAATCTAGTTTATCCTTCCCATGTACTCAAGCATTACTTGATGTTGGACTAATAATAATAACCATTAAAATACAATAAAAAAATAACTAACTAATTCAATTAATATCACAACCATATAAAATAATTATGTTACCAAGGAAATATCCAATTAAAAAAATAAATTTCTTTAAAAATATAAATCAAAACTATACACAATAATGATCAATTGAAAACCAGTTAATGGTTCAAGGAAAACCTGATGAAAATAGAAGGGTAATAATAATTAGATGATCTTGAACTCAACAATTTTATATTTAAGAGAAACCAAATAAAAATAGATCATTGAATATTGTTCATCACTTCTAGGGAATAAGTTATAAGAAATCATAGGGATCACTATTAGGAGATATCATGGGGGAGGGGGCCATGCGGCTTTGATCTTAGAATTAGATCCAAATGAAGATCCATATGGGAGTGATGTTAGGGATCTGCATGGGAGTGATATATGGATGTGAGTGATATGGGGGATCATGATGGGAGGATAAAGAACTTGGGATGGGATCGTGATTGGAAGAAGGATCCATGTTCTTGGGCTCGGGATGGTGGAATGGGAGTAGGTCTATTTTGAGTTAGGATGGGATAATGGGTAGCGGGAGGGGAGCGCTCGATTTAGGGGAAATTGGGGCACCCTATTCTAGAAATTTAAAAACAATTGGAATACGCTCTTTTAACCCAATGGTTTTTAATTAACTATTGGTATAGGATGTGGTATAATAACATATCCAAATGGTTTTCCCAAACCATTGGGATAAGCCCATTGGGAAAACCACTCTTTCTGGTAGTGAGTCTATTGGTTGTACTATCCTCATAGGTAACGGTCCATGCACAACATAATCTATGTTTCTCATCTAATATTCTTTTATTAAGACCTATCTCATTCCTTTTAGTCCAAGGAGGTTGATTTATTAAAGGATGCATCCTTTGAGGAGAAGAATATTCATATTTTGGATTATAGAGCAAAGGTTCTTTGAGGCCAATCTATTCCTCTAATACTAGTGATACGACATCATGGTCGAGCATAGGATGATACCCAGGAGTGGGATGATGATGTATGATCAAAGTGGAATTGTGTTACTCTCAGACATTCATGAGCACCCTTGAGATGGAAATTTGGGGACAAATTACTTTAAGGGGAGAAGTTTGTAAGAACCAGGTTCTTCTTTGAGCAACGCACCCTTTTACTTTTGAAAACTCTTTTTTTAAATGTTTAAATATGGACTAATGTGAATTACCTTTGAGTTCATGTAGGTGTATGGTGTTTCCATCACTGGCTCAGTGCCCAGAACCCAATCAATTGGGTGGAAATATCCTGGTGCATTGTTTGAGTAAACTGTGTGGGGAGCCCGAATGTTTTAACAAACTGATCAAGGTAGGGAAGATATAGGGAATAAACCATATGATTTTAGGCAAACCATCTGATTTGGGCGGCAAGGTCATATTGAAAGCTCTACATTATTGATAGTGTTGTTTTTATGGTTTTCACACAGTTAGTCAAACTGTACGAGAAAACCGTGTGGGTTCCCCTTGCCTTTAGATAATCATGCATGGTTGGAACACTATTTCATAAAACTATACTCCTATACCTTTAATCACTCATATTTTGGGTTAGTTTTAAAATTTTAAACTCAATTAAATTTAATTTTAACCTAAAATCCATTTATATTTTCCCACACAACAAGAACACTCTTGGAGAGCTCCCTTTTAAGCCTAAATTAGGATTGGATTTACTTTCTCTGTTTGATATCTTATTCAATAAATTATCATCTCATTGAACCTGCATCAGTGAGTATTAAATTATTTTTTAGTCACTATTCATTCTTATAGATATTGGAGGTTCTATTTAGGTAAAAGTTAATATTCTATATTATTAGGTTCTTTATCTTTTTATTGATTTTCTCCTGATTAGAGCTGAATCCAGAGTTGAAACTAGAAGATCTATCAAAAATGGAAATAAGTTACTTGGTATCATGCCTTTATCTTATATTCAATCTATTTATATATGTCATTGTGGCATTCCCCCAATTTCTGAGTGTTGCCGAGAAATGAAACTGAATCCAAGAATTTATTTAAATAACCTAGGTGATTAAATAGGCTTGTTGATGAAAGTTGAAGGTTTAATACCATCAAAACATAACCATCCATTTGTGTATGTTTATTAATTGGCATAGTCTATAATGGGTGGCTCTTAGAAAAAGATACCCTTGGGTTTTACATTTTACCCCTTATCTTGGGATATGATTGGTGAAATTATTTGTAAATCAAATTTATGAATTGTTACATAATTTGACATTCGAATTATCAGTTATAATTGAATTAGTTTATGGGAATGGATGAATTGACCATGACACTTTCTTTTACCATGTAATGGCTTATTTATTCATGTGATACTTTATATATTGCAATTTCCATGTGAGTAGTTAAAATAAATTCTTCTATGATTATACCCTATTGTTAAATTTCTTGATTAAGTATGAATTTCCATTTTATTTGATTTTACCATGTGAGATAGATAAAGAGTATACCATGTGATAGTTTTTTTAAGCTTGAGAAGCTTGTTATAAATATTTTCTCATATTATTATTTTGAAACCAAGACTTCTAAGCATCAATAATGACATGAATTGCCTTTCTAGGTGAGATTAAATTACAATTTTCATGGTTTGGACCATAAAATGTTAAATGATATTATCAAATGGAATTGACCAATTATCTAGGAATTTGATTGATTCGAGGTGAAACTTGGACTACCTTGAGGAATACCATGGATGGACTATGAGGCGTGACCTTTTTACACCAAGTGATACATGGATTCATATGAGAATGTTAAGGATGGACTCAAATGGAATTTGATGATTACGTCATGGGTCATACTTGGGATCCCTCAGTGGACTCCCAGGGATGGACTCGATTGGCAGTGATGTAATACCACACCTAGAGTGATACCTTGAGAGGTTATACATAGAAAGTATTGTAGGGTGCTCGTTTATATTACACATGGAATGACACTTGGATTTAAACATAGGAATGCCAATAAAGAACTCAGGTTCATGAATGAATACTAAATGAAATGAATTATATGAGGCTTCAAATAAGATGAATCATAAGTTTGTATTCAATATTTACTTACACTTATTGGATGTTTTGTTTTGGCATCCTCGGTTACTTTTTCTTAAGGGGGATGATGGTATATATTTTAGGTCACAATAATTGACGATTCAATGAACTATTATTTAAATGAACATGTTATAAATTAAACAGCCATGCCTATTAAAACATATAATTATCTTTAACATGAAACTCATTAAATTAATTGGTAATAAATTAGGGCTTGGTTTATTGGACGTTTACATTTGAGTATTTTCTTTACTTATTTCATTATTTCCTACACACAGTATGTCATATATATTCACTGAATGGTTGGAACCTGGCCTTAGGTAATTCCCAATTGGGATTATATCTCACACCCTATTTTTTCCTCTTTTGGGTACCCAAATATACTATATAATTGTAGGTATTGATAATGAAAAGTTCCCTACTATTGGTTCTTGATGATTTCTTGGTAGTAAGATTATAGGACCGAGTTGAGGCTCACGATGATAGTTGAATAGATTTTTACTTTTTTTTTGTTTTTATATGTATTGTATATCTACCTTGTAAACATTTTTTGGCTACTTTATTAGAGGCATATGACATGTATCATGTTTTTGTATATGATATGACTATTAGTGTTGTTTATTTAATAGTCTGTCACTATTTAAATATTTTCGGGCTATTATACTACTTTCAATATTTTCATGTTATTGATTCTATTATGTAACACTATAGTTATAATGGAATAGTATCCCAACAAACACACCAAGTCCCTCTCTGCTATTTGGTATCCTCTAACATTTGGGGAGATGTGATCGATGACATTTATATAATCTTGCTCGAGGAAATATTGAGTGGCATCAGGGTCCAGGATATTATAAAAATGTCTTCAATACATTATTTGATAATAATGAAAGCATTGTTTGAAACGTTTTTATAAACGATATACAAGATAGAAATAGGTTTTTTGACCAAAGAGAAAAATAAGGTCATTTTTCTTAAAAACATTATTTTGGTAATTTTATTTCATAATAAAAGAAAAATAAAAGGAAAACAATTAATCCCCAAATAAAATTATATTAGAAGGAAATTCATGAGTTTATTGAGATATATATCAAAAAATTTATCTTTTAAAACTTAATCATAAACAATCTTAATAAAAAGTGGGACTATAACATAAAAATCATTCCACATAAGTATCTTTTGATTACTAAGCCCCAGGAAATAAAAAAAATTATATGGATATTTATATGCCATAATTTTCATGAGAATAATCAAAAAAATTAATTGTAGTACATATACCCCAAACTATGGAAATAATTTTTGTCTACATCAAGTGTCCTGCAATAATAAAAGTGAAATGAAAATCCATTACAATGTTTAGTAACTATTGAATCTTAACAAGCATGAAATAATATAATTAAATGAAACATTAAATATCATTATAATAAATAAATAAATTATATATAATTTCATGGGTCTTTATATACACCACATAAAACAAGATAGTTGCGTAATGTAATATATGTCCCAAAGAAGACAATTTGAAATGAAATTCCCTTACAATAAGTGTCGACTTCCTTCAATCATGTTCGAAACTCATATATAATAAATATAGTTTTATTTTACATATATTACAGAACCATACACATATTTATCATCCCATGTATTATTTAATTATATTCTTTTATTACCTATTTGATAACAATTCCATGTTAAAATTGTGTCTCAGCTAAAAAAATTTGTTTTTCAGGAATATTTTGGTTTGGTATTTTGGATCATTTTAATTGGATCATGGTTCTATGATATCCATAATTTTAATAATTTTATAACTATAATATTTATTTTTTAAATATTTATTTAGAGTACTTTATAAAAATCAATGATAGAAAATGAATTACACCATTCATGGAGACGGTAGGTTGTATGTATGCATCAAATGTTTTTTCCATTTCCTTGATGTATGTAATTAAATAATGGTAAATATTATATAAAAAATAAATAATAATCATGATTTCATATATATAACATATATTCATTTCATTTATCCTTACTACCTTTCATGAAAATCGTTAGTGAAAAATAAATAGCATCGCTTCCTGAGGTGGTATTCCACTGTAACATGACTTATGTTATCATATTCCATTGTAATGGAATATAAGAAGGTATAAATTATATCATAACTCAAAATTTCTAAAAATTTCATAAATATAATATAAATATTCTAAATACATCATCATATCCAATCATAAGAGGTAGTGTTGGAAAATGAATTACATCGGTTCCCAAGGAGGTAGTCCTTAGTAAACACAATTGACAGTTTCAATTCCCATTTCAGGGAAGAGGATATAGATATAGGTAATTAAATTTACATAATACAATATCATTATATGGTAGAAACTATTATGAATCTATCATCATAGTTTTTTATGACTTTAAGGAGGTTTATGAATAAATAAAAACAGTCTTTCAATAAATTTACCTCTTCCTCAGAGAACCTCTTTCGGTTTATACCAAATTCCTTTATAGAATGTCTTAAAAATAAAATTAATCCCACTATTATGTGGTAAGGTAAGTAAGAAATATATTTGGGAAGTTGTTTTTTGAACCAAATGGTTTTTCAAGTTTAAATAATAGAGGATATGTGGTGACCTTTTATAAGTGGGGGAGAGGTCACACTTAGAAATGGTTGAAATGAACAAAAATAGTAAGCATGTTTTAAACAAAAAAAAAGATAAAAATGGTTCATTATACAACTTTGGATGATATAAGTTTTGAATACGGAAATCCAATAGGAATTATTCAGGTTTTTAGGTCATTGTGAACCTTATCGTTTTATTTTAACCCCCGCTAAACCTGTTTTAACCTCAACGTCCGTAATTAGTTTTTGAGGATTTTACTATTAATTTTGTCCAAAAACTAATTTTACCATATTATATAATATTAATAATTATGATCCCAAATTTGGAATCCATGTTTCAAACTTCCATTCACAATATTAAAAAAATAAATTTCATATTAATCCCATATATGAGGAAAAAAATAGTTTTCCAAAGAGATAATTTCATTAGTATAGAATGTTTTAATATAAAAAGTTAATATAAACTTGATTAAAATGATAAAACTTTGTTTAATAATAAAATAATTGAACTATGGTTTTTTAATACAATTTATAAAAACTATTAAAAAAATTAAATTCTCTTAATAAGATGTAATTTTTTTAGAAAAATCAATATATCTCACTACTTACTGAAAAGTTAATCATTAAAGAAAATTAAGAGAAATCCACAAAAGGGTAATTTTTAGGTAACATACTATTATAATTTTTTTCGGTATTTCTTAGCCATTATTTTGATCATGCTTTGGTTGGGGAAACTTTAGTGTTGGTTCAGTTGAATGTTTGATGTAATTTAGGTTTTCTGGGTTCTGCACGGTTGGCACATGGTTTTCCCAAACAGTGTGCCCCCTCAATGAAAATCGTGCAACCATGGAATGTGGTGGTTTTCATAGTTGTTTAATGTTTTGTTAGACTATTAACATCAGTATAGGGTAACATGGTTAGGGAACACTTTCTATCTAGCCATGTGGCCCTTGACAATCAAACCTGAATGTGGTAATTTTAAATTCCAAGAATTATATTAAAATTCATGAACCTCTTTTAAGGCCAACACTCATCCCTAACTAGACTAAAGTCAATTTCCTAGTTCTTTGAGGACCTCAAGAACCCATTTTGGCTCCTCCAAACCCATTCCTTGGTAGATTGAATCATAGTGGATCTTATTTTATCACTCTATGGTAGGTGATTCTCATCCCCTGGGACTTCTCCTGCTCTATCTTTCTATCTTCCTTAATAGTGGTATATCTTGTTGTTTATGGATCTATACTCATTTAAATTGAATATTTATTCTATTTTTGGTTTCTTGATCACTGTTATTTTACTTCTTTTTTGGAAAGTATCATTGGGGGTGCTGTGCATGGTGATTTCATGATTAGAGGTAGGCAGTCCTATATGAGATTGGCCATTTGATTAAACCTTGTTTTTCATGTTGTTTGAATTTATATTAAATTGACCTGTTGAAAACCAATTTGATGTGAATTGTAATTGTAATTTGATATGGTATGGATTTTTTTAATCTCCCCCTTCTAATGGAATTGGAATTTTTGGAGTATTTTGAAATTGATGGAATTTATGAATTGATTTGTGAATTATTCTAAAAAAATGGATTTATTTGAAATTATAGAAACCTATGATTTTTCTTATGTGGATAAGGGATAATGTTCTCTGAAACCCATGTCCTATTTTTTGAAATTGAACTTTCATTTTGAAAAGTATAATTGGGTAATTTTATTCTGAATGTTCATTGAGTTTTAATTAAATGATTTTTTATTTTTAAAATGGATGATAATGCACATGCGAGCTTGAGTAGTTAGTGGGTTATTTGGGACAAGCATGCTAGTATGATTATTCCCAATAAATAGATTGATGATGAAAACTATACAAAAATCTATCATTGGTAGATCTTTTCCTTGATGGACTATTGATGACTCTTATTTGGCCTAATATTGAGGGACAAGTGTACACATATTTCTGTGATCTCAAAAATGATATGTGTGGGGATTCTATAACTAGAAGTTATCATACTACAGGATAGATGACATTGGTTCTTGTTTTATTATCCTAATATACCATTTATTATGAAAAAAAATCTTTCTTATTTATTTATATAAACTCCTTGATGAAAAAAATTGATCTTTGTTTGAGATGTTTTATATAATTTTCAAATTAAAGCATGTTTTATTAATATGGAATTGTATCTCAATGCCCAGTTTTATTTAAATTGAAATAATGACATGGTTTATTATTATGGAATCTATTTATGGAATACTTGGTGAGACCCTACTGGGATTTTTTGTTAAGACCCTACCTTTTCCTTCAAGAGTTTGTAGATTTACTTATATCAGGTCTGAGAAAGGGAAATCTCCCCTTATAAGAGGTGTATGTTAATGATACTTTAGTCTAGGAGTGATGTCCCATTTGGGACGGTTATCTTTCATTGAGTACATTGGTTATTTTTTGTTATGGGTTTTCATATACTTGTTTGGTTTATGGTACTTTCTCTCTATGTATTTTTTAGCATACTGCCTTGTTTTTTTTATATTTCACTATGTATATTGATTTTTTTCTTTCCTTATCATAGATGATTCCATGTTCTTGTTTCCAACCCATGTGGATCTAGAACAACCTTTGGTCCATGTCAGTTCTAGATTTTGTATCAAGGTACCTTGGTTTTTGGTATAGTTCATGACAAATTGGTGTCGAAGATTTTGGTTAAGAATCTTTCCTTTATGTCGGTATATATTTTGAAGTATGTTATTAGGATTTATAAGGAAGTTTGGAGTGGGTTCCTAGACAGATCTCATCATAACGAGACTCAAATCACTATGGGTGGATTGAGAAAAGAATATTGAGGAATAATTTTATCTACTTTTAGTATTTATCAAATTTTGATTTGAGTATATTGAAATCCTAATCTTGTTATCTTATATGATGGGATTAATTTCCCTATTTATCTTGTTTGAGTTGTTGATCTAAGTAACCATATGATGTCTTTGAAATGGTATTTTGTTGTTGTGTAGAATCATGCATTTGAGAAAATGTGTTAATAGGATATTGGGGGAAGCAACTGAATAACCAAAGTATGAATACCCACCAATGGATAATAATGTCATTGAGATTATTATGTGTTCTATTTGAGATATGGGAAAGGCACCTACACCCATTCTCGTTCAAACTTATGTTGTGGAAGCTCTGAGGGATGATTCACAAAATCATGATCAGGAGTTCCATTTCCCGAATCCACTAGTATTATATAGCCTAAATAATTTCCAAGATGCTAAGGATTGGTTAAGGAGGATAGAGCTTATTTTTGAGTTCATGGAAATGCCTAATTCAATAGAGGTGAAATGTGATGCCTTCAAGCTGGAAGGACCTAGAAGGGTATTGTTGGACTTGATGTTTATGATGAAGAAACATGAGATTTTAGAGTTTAATGGATATAAAGTAAATTTATATGAACATATCTATCCAAAATCTATCATACTTTCTATGGATATGGAGTTTTTAAACTCGTACAGGACGAAAAGATCATGATTGAATATGAAAATTGATTTATAGAGCTTATGATATTTTCACCATAGATTGTATCAAATGAGAATATAATGACATGGTGGTTAAATTTTGGACTTATATATGATATTTATTGTTAGGTTTACTTATTTCAGATCACCTCTATTGATAACATGAAGGATAGGGAATTGATGGTTGAGCTTGATTAGGATGGTATTTCAGGGTTCACAGGAGTCCCTTGTTCTCTTAGTGGTTGTTTGATGAGTTCTATTAAAGGAAAGGGTAATCATGATGAGTCCCATCATGTATCTCGCTATAAGGGTTCTTCCAAAAAACCTACAGTGCCTAGAAGATTCCCTTTTCCTTTCATTAATATGTGAAGACTAGAAATTTGAAATTGGCTTTCCTTAAGGCACCCAAGATCTGTAACTCCATTGGACATTAGGTCTCCTGTAGAAGTTTTTTTATATCTTTTCTTCACCATATAGTGTCAAGGGATCATAATAACCAAATATTAATGTGTTGAATTTAGATGCATTATAAACCAAGGGGTTCCAACCATATGCATCATGAACGAAGATTCTTCAGGTAGTGCAAGATTCTATAGAGGTAGAAGATACAATTCCTATGACTATGAGAGGTACCACCACTATAGATTCATATTTTTTGACTAATTTATTTGATACATGTTCATATTATTCATTTATATTAACTCATATTGTAGTCATACTAAATGTTCTTACAGTTCTTTTATCTTATGTGATGGATATTACTACATCCCTCATAATAAAGAGAGATTAGGTATTTTGTTGTCCTTTTTATGTTTTATCTTTATCATAAATTATTCATAATTGGGATTTTCTCATTCTTATAATGAAACCATTTGATATCATTTTTGGGATTGATTGGATGATTTTTAAAAGTTCCTAAATTGACTTCTATCTTCAATGGGTCTTATTTACTTAATTATTGGGGTGTGCCATTACTTTCAGAGAGAATAGGACCCCAGGTCATGTAGACCATGTTATTCACATACATAGTGGGGGAAATTAATATATATGTTATCATTGGATCTATAGTAAGAATCATTGAGATATGATATACCTCTATATTTCATCTAGTGTCTTGATGTCTTCTCTTATAACTTCTTTGGTTTCCATTGGTAAGGTAGGTATATTTTCCTATTGATTTAGTACCTGTTAATTATCTAGTGTCTGTAACATCTTACTGCATGTACCCTGCTGGAAAGAAAGAGATGAAGTATTGGTTAAATGATTTGTTAGGTTAATTATTTTTAGTCCTCAGTGTGACACCTTGGTTGGAATATGTTCTCCATACATAGAAATAATATGGAACACCTTTCCATTATTTTGATTATCAATAACACAATAGAGTTACCCTAAATAACAAGTATATGTTTCTGCATATTGATAATACATTTGAAATATTCAAATGGGAAACATGGTTCACAAAGTTTTATCTTTGGTCTGGTTATCACTAGTTGAGAATAATAAAATATTACATTTAGAAAAAATGCCTTTTGAAATAAGTATATTCATTATTAGTATCTTATAAATTCTATTTGGTATAACCAACGCTCCTTCAATATTTATGGCTCTAATGAGTAGAATTTTCCATGAGTATCTTGATACGTTCATGGTTGTTTTTATTGATGAAATCTTAGTTTACAATAAGTCCAAGGAGTATCATATTCATTATCTGGTAGAATTTATGTAATTGCTGAAAAATCACAAACTTTATACCAAGCCATCAAAATGTGATTTATGGATTTGGAAAGTGAATTTCAGGGGAAAAATGGTCTCAGAACATGGTATCTAAGTTGATCCTAAGAAGGTGAAAGTTATTATGACATGAGAGTAACCACATAATGTTTAGAATATTATATAGTTATTGGGTTTAGCAATGTATTATCGCCAGTTTTAAAGGGTTTCTCAATGTTTTCTTCTCCAATGACTGGTCTCACTTGGAAGGGAGTAAATTTGTCTTAGGATGGAAAATTTTAGAGTTATTTTGTTGAGATAACACATATTATGATTTCTGCTCTAGTGTTGACTCCTCAAGCGGCTGTGCAGGGATATGTTAACTTTTGTGGTGTATTTGGTTTGGATTTGGGATGTGTTCATACGAATGGTGATCATGTGGTATTATATGGATCTTGAAAGCCTATTCCACACTAGAATAACTATCTATCCCATGACCATGAACTCACAAATTTGATGCAGGCACTTAAGAGTTGATGAAAATACCTATTCAGAGAAAGATATACCATGTTTTCAGACCACAAGATCTTGAGTTATACCTTATCTCAAAAATATTTGAATCTCATATAGAGGTGTTGGGGGGATTACCTGAAGCATTTTGATTTAGATATTTCTTATACCTTAGGTAAAGGGAATGCCATCATCGATTCCATAATGTGGAAACTCATAACACAGGCTATCAAGGAATCATCAGAACAGTATAACATGATGGATATTTTTTCATAGTTGCAAATAAGAGTCAAGGAAATAATGGATGAGGTTTTATTGGATCGTTTTCAGTTGACCTCCTATCTTTATGAGATGATTCCTTAAGACCAACAGCTTGATGATGAATTTTTTGGAATTAAAGGCTCTCTTTACAGTAGGGAGACCATTCTTTAGTGGTAATTATCCACAAAGGTTTTTATATATTTTCAGGATTAGTTTTTTTTTACTATTTCCCATGAGAAAATTTATAATGGGGGTTTCTATAATTCTTAGAGGCCAGGGAACCTATAAACCAAATGGATTTTTTATTACATTCAACATTTATTTTGGTTGATACGTATGTGATTGGTAATTTTTTATAATATCTCTCATTGCTATACTTTTCAAAAAGTCAATTCCATAGACCAAATACCTTTTTGATTTCTTTGTAAACTTCCAGATCCAACATAGAAGTGGGATGGTATCTCTATGGACTTTGTATTTGGGATTCTTGTACCCCTTGAAATAAGAATGCAATATGGTTTGTAAATTACATTCTAACAAAATCATCTCACATTATACCCATTAATGATACAACCAATGTTGGGGAGTTGTAAAATATCTATGTTAAATATATTTTTTGTCTTCACAAAGTTATATCATTAATAGTCTCTACTAAATATCCACATTTTACTTATCTATTCTGGATAGGCCTTCCAAAGGTGATGGGATCTCTGGTACTCTTGAGTACATCATAACATCCACAGGATGATGGATATACATAGAGGGATATACATATTATTGAGAATATACTTTATTCCCACATTCTTGACTATGGTGGAGCTTGGGATGAACATTTTGGTGGAGTGGATTTCTCTTATAATAATATTTACCAGTCCACAATCGTAATGGCTCCTTTTGAGGCCTTGTATGGATGGCATTTTAAATCTCCATTATGTTGGTTGGAGATTAATGAAACATTATTGGTTAGACCATGCATGGCCTAGGTGATGAATAAAAATATTTAGTTAGTTTATTAGAGAATTTTTAAAGCATTGAGATGGTACAAAATATTATACTAATCTTCATCATAGACTATTTTATTTTTCTAGTTGGTGAACATGTGTTCTTCAAATTTTGACTTCATTTTTATCATCGATGGCTTGTAGGAAAGGGAATCTTCCTTTTTTTTGGTACCTTTTTAGGTTTTAGACATGTTGGGGAATGTTTCTTACTATTTATAACTTCCTCTATATGTAATGTTTATGCATAATGTGGTCAAAATATCTCATCTATTGAAATATATTTCTGATACATCTCATGTTTTGAGTCGGACTGATCTTGTTGTTGAGATTAATTTATTTGTGATTGATTGTCCCATCAAGATAGTGGATTCAAATGAAAAGGTAATTTGTGGTAAAATGAGACATTTTTTATGTGTTCTGTGGTGTCACGGTTTTGATTCACACGAGACTTGGGAGAGGGAGGCACCTATGAGAGGGCAGGAGACTCATCTATTTGATATGGAGTCTTTTTTATAGGCTTTCTGGAAATATAATGTTTCTATAGTGGGGAGGTTGTAACCAATTTTTACTAGTTTTCAGGTATTTATTGACACGTGTTTTTATCATTTTTTGATTGGGCATGATTAAGGGTGCTTTTGGTGAATTTTAGAAAAAATACCAATGGAGGTTTTATGGGTTGTGCACATTTAGGGTGAGGTTTTCCCAAACCATGTGCCCCCGTAGTGAACATTTTACAACCCTGGATAATGTTAGTATGCATGTTTGTCACACAGTTTTGAAAACTATTTTCATGTATATTAGAAATTGTGCACCACAGATGAGCGGTGTAGTTTTAGGGAATATGGTTTCACTACTCGGGCGGCACTTCCCAACAAACTATTCACACTGTAATTTTTAATTTCAAATTTTTTATAAAATTTATTAAACCTATTTTTAAGCCATATATCAATCATAAATTTACCTACGTCAATTTCATAGGTCATAGAGTCTCTCAATAACCCTTTTTTCTCCTCCAAACCCATTAATTCGTTGATTGAATCACGGAGAATTTCATTTTATCCCTCTCTGGTAAATGGTTATCATCTCATATTTTTCCCCTACTCTCTCTATCTATCCTCCTTAGATAGTGTTAGATTATAATTTTATTTATGAATCTAAATTCTTTTGAATTTAATCATTATTAAATTCTTTATTTTTTTAATATTTTTTGTCATCATTCTCCGTGGGCAAATCTATTTATAGGTGTTGTGCATTGTGATTTCATGATTAAAGGTAACTGGTTCTATTTAAGATTATCCATTTGACTACAAATTAATTTCCTCATTTTTGGAAATTTATTTCAATTTATTTTTAATAAAACCATAAAATATGAATTGGAATTAAAATTTTAGATGGTATGGATTTTGGGAAAAAACACCAATTCAAATGGAATTAGAATTTTGTCCATGTTATGAAATTTCTTAAATTATTTAATTGAATTGAAAATTATTTTGAAAAAAAATTAAATTAAAATGATAAATTTTTATTATTGGGTTTTTTTTTGAAAAGTAATGAATTTATTAAAAACCAATGTTTTTGTTTTGAAATATAATTTATATTTTGAAAAGGAAAATTGGGAATTTGAATTTTAAATGATGATTGATTTTAAAAGAAATGATTTTTTGTCATCCAATTGAATGATAAATAACAAGTGATCATGGGTAGATATTAGGTTGTTTGGTGCAATAATTCTAGGATACTTATTTAGAATAAATGTATTGATGATCAAAACTCTATCTAAACCCTAGTAAGGAAAATATTTTCCCCGATGAGATATTGATGAGTCTTATTCAGCCTGAGCATGAAGGGTGTGTGTGAACATATTTCCATGGTCACTGATATTTGATGTGTTAGGATCCTATAATTAGAAACTATCATACCAAATGGAATATGGCCATGGTGATTTTTGTGATTATCTTGATATATATTCCATTTATTATGAAACTATTTAAATCATTCGAGTTACATTATATAAACCTTTTTATATAATAATTATATATGTAATCCATTTTTAAAATATTTTCCATATTTTTTAAATGAAATATTGGATTTTCTAATATGAAATTATATCTTCATTCCATATTTTATTGAAATTGAAATAATGATTTTTTTATCATTATGGAATATATTTATGGAATAGTTGGTGAGCCCATACTAGGTTTTTTAGCACACACAATACCTTTTAATTTGGGCGATTGTATATTTACATCTGGTAGGTCTGCTCATAGGTAAAGTGCCTCTAATAGGAGGTGGGTGTTCTTTATAATGTGGTCTTTGAGTGACATTCCATTTGGGATGGTTGTATTTTTTTGAGTACTTTTATGATGTTCTATTATGTGTTTTCATATACCTATTTGGTTTCTACTATCTTCTCCCTATATAATTTTGATAATGCTGACCTATTTCTTTTATCATCAACCTTTCAAGTGTAACACCCCAATCTTCTACAGTATGATTCTCTTTGAATAATACAGTAGAGTGTGTTGTACGCAACTTCGAGTTCTAACACACCACAACCAATCAAACTAGCTGTTATGAATAGTAATACCCAATTTTTGAATTTTATAAATTTTATCATTCAAAATGGACATCATTTTTGGATTTTCAATATTGAAATTAGCATAGGGTGAATTTTGGGTACTTTTCGGATAACTTTCATATTTTTATGAAAAGTGGAAATTACTAAATTTTAATTAAAATAACTTTTTTAATCGAAATAAGTAATAGTGATAAATTATGAATTTGAGTGATTTTAATGTATATTTAGAATATATTTTTACCATTAAATACAATGTTGGTCATTGGACAAAATTTCACATTTAAACTAGACATAAGGAAGTGTCAATCTTTTGATAGTTATTATTTCTTAAAAATAAGCTTTTTGTTTTGACAGCGGGAATTAATTTTAAATTAATTTCTGCCACTTCTGTGTTTTGAATTTAGAAAAATGGATTCCATATTTAGAATCAAGAGGCCCAAATTGTGTAAATAGTTAACTTTTATTTTTAGACATTTTGAATAATTACTTCGGTAAATATTTTATTTACCATGGTTAAAGGATAAATCCGGTAAATAAGGGTAAAAAAATAATATTATAATAATAATAAATTTCCCTAAAAAGTTTTATAACCCTATTGGTTGATACATTTCCGACCATGGGAATATTTGGGTTGATATTGTGACCCAATTGATCCACATGTATGTTATAATGACACTTTATATTAATTATGCTAAAGTAAATACAAAAATGACATAAGCAAATATCTTTTAGAAAAACTATTTTTACATAGGGTTATATGTGTTATATATTCGACTATAAATATTCATTAGAAATATATAATGATTTACTACATAATGGTATTTTATTTATAATTTTTAAACATTGAATAATTAAATATATTTATGACACAATAATGATGCAGTATTTTCCTTATTAATGAATGAATCAAATAATTGGTATTATAAATGTTAAAATAAATATAATTTGAATGTTTTGGTGACATAAAAGAATTTTATTTGTTAATATGACTTTTCAGGATTTCTTAAATGAATTTTGGATCGAATAATTAATGTTTTTAATACTTTAACATAAATCAATTATTAAATTGTGTGAAAATTCACATAAAAGAGTTTTTAAAACAAATATTATATTATTAATTGATATTATATTCCTAAAAATATAAGGTTCGGACAAAGAACTTATTTCATGATAGGTGAATCACTAATGGACCACTTGGGGGGTCGCTTGGATGTATATAGAATGTTTATTAACTATATAATATAAAAATACAAAGAGACATGGTAAATGTCAAACTAATTAACTAAGAGTTAATACTAAAAGATAAGGTTAATAATGTGAGCCAAACCTATCTAAAACCTATTGGTTGAGTTTTTTTCGAACCATACCCACCTTAACCTCTAAAAATCCACATTAGAGCCATTATAAACCGAATATGAATTTATTTTAAAATAATATTTCAAGCTTTTCCTAAGGTGCCCCTCACCCCTCTTATAAAAGGGCAATCCCCCTTCCCACTAATTCACACCTTCAATGCCTTTTGGCTCGGCCCACCCCTGCACAAATATTCTCTCAACTTTTCTCAATTAATCCTAGAGGCATTAGTTTGATCATAAATCCAACATAAGGATCCCTTTTGATCAAATCAAAAGGAAGAACCTGAAGAAGAGGTAATGTTTTCACCACCCTCTTTCAAATTCCTTTCTTCTTCAACTTCTTATTTCTATGTTATTTTTATTATAAAATAATAACACCAGTATCTTCTATATAATGTGATGTTATTATAAATATGGTACGACCATATTCAGTATTCTATCCACCCTTTGAATGACATGTCACCATACGTCCGTACGTATGGCTTACCGTCTCCACGTCGTGGTTTAATTGTTATTCAAAACATTATTATTTGGATGGTTATGATAATGATGTGTAATTGATGTAAATAATAAATATAACATTATAATGATTATGTATATATTATATACCATCCAATTATATATTATTTTAAAATCAAAATAATGATATTATCACTTGTGCGTACGTACGGACTACCGTCTCCATGAACGTGGCTTATGTAACAAAACATATAAAATAAAACGAGTAAGTTAACACCCGAAAAGATGATAATAGTAAGATATTATTAACAAAGAAATTTTAAAAGATCATATATGATATCATATTAATGTACATGATTCTTTTATAATTTAATAACAATTATTTCACCATTATACACAAGGTTAACCTACCTTCAACCAAGGAAAAGTACAATGTAAGGGTTTATTTCACAATCTCTTCATTATCCGAGGTTGTTTATACGTAATTATCTACTGGGACCTCTTTATTATCCACATCCATGTTTCTTAAAAATGTATTTCAAATCATTAGTACTATTTATAGACTATGGTTTAAAGTCATTTATACCCTTTTTTACTTTTTATATGATGTTTATAAGGGAATCTTTCCGTCATTTTCCAAACAAGGTCATTTTTAACCTTTTCGATAGAATTAAGGTAAGAATGTTTTTTTCACTTATACGGCTGGTGAGGATATTTTCTCTCATTATAAAATCATATAAGCTTCCCTTATAATCTTATAATAATATTTTCAAAGTATATGTTTTAATTATGTGGCTTTTAAATGATTTAAAAAAAGAGATATTTCTCTCAAATAGTTTTGATTTCATCTAGGTAAACATCCTTTGATGGATTTTAATATTATTTGAAGTTGATTTATTATGATAAAAAACCTCTATATAGTATTGAAGGTTTTGTGATATGTTTGACTTTGGATTTGTTATTCTTATACCATTCATGGTTTATGGTGAAAGTATTGACATTTCGTATGCTAGTTTTAATACGAATGCTTATGTTATGTTTAAACTTGTTCATATGAGGAATGAATTAGACTTAATAAGTGACGGGTGGAGGCCAATATATCTCCTCGATGCATCGGTATGTCTCATGAGACAAACTAGTGTCTTAGTACAAGGCCATGAAAAAATCTTAATTGTAGTCTTGGCACAAGGCCTTGACTATGTGGTTATGATAGTCTTGCATTATGCATTCCTTCATTATGAAAGTGGTTGTTGATATTGCATGTGATTATTCGATTAGTATAATATCCATGTGAATAAGTAAATTTAATTATTTCATTTTATTTCTTCTATATTATGTTGAAGTTCATGTTTAAAAGGATTTTATTTTAGTTATACATTGCCTTAAATATTTATGTTTATTTATGAAAGTTACTGCTATATTGTTATCCTTACTACGCATCTGATATCACCCCTTTAAATGTTTTATTTTTTCCAGGATGTGAAGAAGTATTTTATGAATGACCTACAAGGATAGTATGAGGGGTGATGAAGACAATATGTTGTTGTAGTTTTCACTTTATGGTGTAATGTAAACTTTATGAATGTATCTAGTGTTTCCAAGTCTACTAAACTAATCGGTCTTTCGAGATTTGATCTTTTTCTATCATGCCAATGTTATGTAATAATGCACTGACTCTGGTTAACTGGGGTCAGGGAGTTACAGTAAGTGGAAACACTATTCTATCTATGTCTAGTATCATTATTGGTGCTAGTCACTAACCTTTGGGGATTAGGAATTCACTTCAGTCCATGTCAACACTAGCTCGGGTATCATGGTACTATTTTATCAAGGCTAGTTCATGAGATTTGAAATGTATATTTCACAAATAAAGTCCACCTTTACAAATAAAATTTCTAAAATTAGTAAAAATACTCTTGTTAGTAATTTAGAAAAATAAATGAAAACATTTTTTTTAATTAGTATTTTTTTAAATATAAAAGAAAATTATAAAAAAATAAATATTTTTTACCAATATTTTTTCATTATATAAAATAATTATACATAATTTTTTTAAAAAAATATTCAAATTCATAATGCCATGTTCAATAGATATGTTATAATAGTCGTAGTAATGTTAATTGTATGTCATTTCTCATTGAAAAACATATTTCATGTACTACAAGATTCAAATAAATTAAATTTATTTGAAAAAAATCATTAAATATCACGGTGTTGCAATTTGAAGGAGGTAGAATATTCAAAAAAACAAAAAATCTTGGTTTATAATTACTCATTTTCTTCAGACATCCAATTTAGGTTAATATCTAAATCTATTCTAGGTTAATTTTACGATCAAACTTGAGCCTCTAAGATTTGGGAATGGATGTTGGGGAGGGATTTGGGTAGAAATTAGCTGAAATAATGGGCTCTTGAAGTGAGGAGATGATAGGATAGGGGTGTCCTTTTATAAGTGGGGGAGACAACGCACTTGGAAGTAAAATATATTAATTTCTTACTCAATACAGGGGGATCCAAAATGGATCATCTAAAAATATTTTAAGAGATAAAGTCTTAATATATCCATCCAATAGGTTTAGAAAAAAATAGTTATTTTTTTACCCTTATCTATTTAGTTTTACACCTTGATAAACTGTATTTAACTTTAACTATGGTGTATCATCGTTCCCTAGTTTCAGTCAACAATGCCACAAGATGATTTCCATAAGAACACAAGAACTACACCCTAGATTCTAGAGGATACCAACTAGGAGTGATGTCCTAGGGAGTGTATATGGGGAAACTATTACCTTATTGATAAAAGTGATAACAATAGTACATAATGATAATAAATAATAAAAATAGAAACAAAAATATGAATCTCACATCATTTGAAAAAATCAAAATAACCCAAGAAATATAAGTAAAACTGGATGAATCTGAGTAAACAATAATCAATACAAAATGGTAATTATGTAACGTCATGGAACTATACTAAATGAGTGCAAGGAAAATAGGTTATAAAGGAATATACCTCATGTTGTTCAAAAATACCAATAAAAAAGAAAAACTGTAATCTTATTGAACATGGGCTCGATCCTCTTCCCCCATACTTCATCCGAAATGTATAAATTAATCAAGAATCAAAATTTTTATGATTTACTTTATCAATACATGAAATAATAAAGTATTCTTGGGTTCCGAATTAATTACAAGATAGTTGTGAAATATAATATCAGTAGGCCACCACCAATGGTTTCTAGATCAATCCATTTCATGTAATGAAAAAATGAACAGTGGTGCATAAATAAAAAATTCTAAGAAATAAATAAATAATTTGGTACGCTTTCCTAAATAGAAATCCAATCAATACCAACTCCTTTGGCATAAGCCAGATGTTTGGACCAATGTACATGTAGTAGTGATCGGGTAAATACATAGGCCATCATGAATAAAATAACCAAGGTAGGAAAACCCCAAGCATGTGCATTGGCTTAGCGGTCGCATCCCTAGGACATTAGATAAGAATTTTAATAACATATATTGAAAATATCCCATGTGAAACAAGGACGAAATCCATAAAATCTTACATTGGAAACCTATGACCACCCAACGTGATCTTTATATAATCCCAAGGGTCGCTACTAGAATCTCTATTATAACAGACACCATAGAGTCTGTCCAAGGTGACCCATAATGGCAGCCCTTGAATCACTCAAGGCATGGTGAACTCTGATTCTATATGAAGTATCTCACATAGGGGACTAGGTAACACTCGAGGCATGGAGTAGCCATCTTACCAATGAGTTTGTCATTGATTACTTCTCTAGGGCATCATTGTCACTCACAATTATAAAGAATCTTCCCAGATATATCATACAAGGCAAGACAAAGTATCGATCCTTGAGCATCAAGTAGATCCAAATTGATCCTAGTGATTCCATCCATGGAATCCTTAAGTCAGGACCTATGTCTTCTCCCAACCCATAGCAGATAAATCATAGTAACCGAGGAACACATCACAAGGCATAGCATGTATAATCATATGTCATCAATAGAAATTTCAAAATCACATGATAAAAAGTAGTCAAAGTTATTTAGTTCAAGTCATAAAACATAGAATAAGGAATTTAGCACTAGAAACCAAGAATAAGAACATTGTTCAAGAAATTAGGCATGAATCATGCACACAAGGAAATGGCATAGGGCTCATGTGTAATAATGGAAATACAAGGCATGTGAAATCTAAGGTGAAGAAACCTGAATAAGAATTCAAATGTTATTTATGAGGCATCAAGATCAAGGGTATATCTCTTGGAAAAATAATTTTTTGATAAAATTCACTAGTTATGGAATTAATGAAAAATACATACACAGACACACACATAGTTATTATCATCCAAAACATGTTCATTTAGGCTATTAAGATGGGAACACCCAACAACAACGACAACAACCTACATATGGATGTTTTTCATAATTTGAGGTCACAAAGGTCATGAGGAACCCACTAAATTATTTATTAAACATATTTGAGGTGTCTTCGAATGGGTTTTGTAAAAAGATTGATGGAGCATCATTTAAAAAAGAAATGAAATGGGCATGAAAAAACTAAACCGCATACCTCAATGTAGTATCACTCCACACGTCTGTTGTCAAATATTGAATTGACATATTGAATCGAACTAGAGCGAGGTAACTCTATGAAACTATCCAACTCATTGAAAATAAGGAAAAATTGATCATAGATAAATAATGAAATAGTGGATGGAATAAATTCTGAATAGAATGTAGATGATGAAAGATCTTACGGAGATCTTTCCAAAGGATTGAATGGTAATTGATTTGGGTGAGGAATGAGGGATATCCTCAAAAACATAGAGAGGATGAATGGATAAGCTTCAAATCCGAGGGAGGATGAAAAAATAGCTATAGAATAAGGTGGAAGAAAAAAAGTTATTAAGACATTCATTCTGAGAAATTTTGTTATTTCACCCTAAAAAAGTGGTGCACAGTTTGGTTGTATGGTTGGCCTACCTGAATGCTGACAATATGAATGGTATTTATCCCAAACTTCTTTAGCACTTCATGGTAGTGTGTCTGGGGTCACATAGTTGTAAAAAAATCATACGACCTATAGCACACCATTGTCTATAACCCCACGGTTCGAGAAACCTTGTGGGCCCAGCTGTATGGTTTCTACCAACCAAGCGTCCTAGTATTCCACTTTGGTTTTTTAGGATTCATGCTCTGAATGAGGACCAAAATCACGAGAAATATCCTTCACTATCTAAGGAATCAAAACAAGGCCAAAAAAAGATTGAATATAAAAAAATGGTTCTCGCCAATGGGAATATCTATGAGGTTACAACCACCCCTTCTTAAGACAACTCATCCCCGGTTTTCCCTTCCAAATGTGGTAAGATGACATCTAAGAAATGTTTCAGAAACTATGCATATACATCAACCTCCCTCTCCCAAGTTCAATATTGTATGAATTCGTGCTACCATAACCCATGTAGTACTGTAACTGACCTACCTTAAAGATCCTTCATTGTCTGATCAATGATATATAGCAGATGATCCTTGAAAGATTCATGCACCTTCAACTCATTATCCTCAGGGTCAAAGGAATGAGATGGGGAAGCATGATAGTGGAAAAAATGAAATATGCGGAATAAGTCATTCATGGCATGGTACCTCTGAGGTAACTATAACTGATAAGTTACCGACCCAACTCTCACCACTATCTTCAAGGGACGGACATATCAAGTCGATAACTTTCCATGTCTCTTAATTCATTTATGTCCCAATCTAGATGATGCGTGCAGGATGACCCGATGTCCAGCATCAAACTCTATAGGTTGAAGGTGACGATAAATTTAAGACTTTTACCTAATCTTTGTTGTATTCATACACTTCTGAATCAGCCGGACTTAATCTATAGTCTCCTTAATGAGATAGGGACCCACTAAAGCTACCTCAACTTCCCCAAGCCATCATAATGGCAAACGACATAGTCTACCATAGTGGTCCTTATACAAATAATTTTGTATTGTTTCCTAAAATTTTTTATAGTAATAAAACTCAATGAGAGGAATATTTTATTATAATAAACCACCAAATTTATGAATGTAGGATCGAAACATATCGTGTAACCCTCATATCATCTGCTTGAACTGCCCATCGGTCTGAGGGTGATATATTTAAATCAATAGCACCTATTAACCGAGTTTCTTCTATAAACCATACTTAAACAGTGGTTTGAATCAGGTGTCTTGGTTAAAAACAATAGAATGGAAAACACCATGAAGGTGAACTATCTCCTAGATATAAATTTTTCCTAACTCATCATCATAGAATGTATTCAAGAAAAAAAGTGTGTAACCTAGTTCTACCTATCGATTATCACACATATTCCATCGTATCCTTGATGCGATCTCAGGAATCCCATCAAAAAATACAATGTGACATTATTCCACTTTCACTCAAGAATAGAGAGAGGCTTTAATAGTATAGCAGGTCACAGGTACTTAGCCTTCACCTGTTAAATGGTGGAGCACTGTGTGACAAAACTTTTTATCTTTTTCTTTATACCTAGACACCAATATTGGAAATGTATATCTATATACATATTGGTAATCACATGATGAACTACCCAAAAAGTGGCATGTTATTCCCTCATAAACTATTACCATATGTTTGAAGGTACCCATATACAACCATGGAAGAGTAGGTTTTTACTCCCATCAATAACCCAACACAGAGGTGGGTTTTCTCCTATGATGCATTCCCTCAAGATGAGGACCTCAAAATAAGATAGATGCCTCATTCAGGCCCTCTCAAGAATGAGGTATGTCTTTGTCATAGATACTTAAATTGATTTACCATGTTTCTCATGAACCTAAAGAAGTATCTCAAAGAACAGAGCCACCAAATGCCACTCACTGTTGGCCATCACTATGGCTTCTGTCTGAGTCTTCTAGCTCATGGCATCCACTATAGAATTTCCCTTCTGGAGAATTTAAGTAAAATAATATTCAATGGACTTCTAGTCTTCCTCACCCCTGAATCGCCTCATATTCATGTCTTGTTGAGTGGATATATTTTTGAGACTATTATATTCTGTCAGGATAAAGAATATCTCACCTAAAAAGTAGTGTATCTAATAACATATAACATGTATCACCACTTATATATTGAGATCATGTATAGGGTAATTACTCCCATAAGGCCTTATATTTTGGGACCCATACACTAAATCTTGATCACCCTATATCAGAACTACTCCCAGTCTTATTCTAAAAGAATCAAAAAAGACTTTATAACTTATTTGTGTTTCTGGAAAAATCAAGATATGTGCTGAAGAGATTCATCTCTTTAACTCTATAATAGAGGTATTATGACCTTATTACTAATTGAATTGTACACCCTTCATGGTAAATACCTTAATTTGATCTGTCAGGCATAATAAGTCCGCTATTAATCGCTTGTAATATCTAGCCATCCATAGTAAACTGGGTATGTCAAACACATTAATAGGCTGCTCCGAGGAAACTATGGTTGTCTCCTAAAACATGCTGATCCAAAAGTGGATTTTACTTATATTTTCATATAGTTGTTTCTATATCAGTGTATTCATCATGATCACATGATGGGTAACATGTTCATGTCTGGTGCATGAATACAATAAGATGTCATCAACATATATTACCATAAATGATTCAAGATACCGGTGGAAAACCTGATTCATCAAATCCATGAGGACTGGAGAGGTGTTCTTCAGACCAAACAGTATAAAAAAATACATTTACAAGTCATACTTACTCCAAAATTCTATGCATAGTATGTCTAATGGTATGAAACACACCATATTGTCACTCAACCTCAAATCAATCTTGCTAAAAAAAGTTTCTCCTCATAGATGGTCAATGAGGTCTTCAATACGAGGTAGTAAATGACTATTTTTTACCCTATGTTGGTTCAATAAGAGGTAAAACATGCACAATCTAAGGGTTACATCCACATTCTAATTGAAAAGGATAGGTGAACCCCATGGTGATGTACTGGGTCTAATAAAATCCTTACCTGGAAGATATTAGAACTTCTTTTTGATCTTCTGGATCTCATTATGGGCCATTATATAGGGAGGAATGAAAATTATTGCACACCTAGAATGAGCTCAATGTGAACTAAAACTCTCTCTTAAGTGGTAATCTAGAGAAAGTTTTAGGGAAGTCTTCCCTATTTTAATCCACCAAAGGAGGAAATTATATTAACTACATTCTATGATCTCTCATAAAGAGACTCAGCATCTAAGATGACACTCCTCCTATTCAAGTATTCATGGGTTTTTTCTTGACTTTTCTGGAAATCCCATTCACCCTTATAGAGATATGTGATTCCCTTGGGCGATGTGAATGATACCCAACAATGATAGAAATCCACTTGGGCTCAGTATGGGACAATCCATCCAATGATGAGAATGATGTTGAAGTCAGTCGTGTAATGGAAGAAAAAACTCATGAAGATATGGTACCCACATATTTTAAGGGCCTCCCTAGAACTGGAATATTCCATCTAAATTGACAACAAATTATGTATCTAGGTATAACACTTCACACTACTACTCAAATGCAACTACAAGACATTCCATATCTATAGTAGATATAAAAGAGTGTGGTGAACCTGTATAAAAAAGGGAAGAAAATAATGTAGAGGCTTATAGAATAGTACCTATAAACAAATATGGCCTCAGAAACTAATAATATGGTGATGTATACACTATATAGATATATCCCAAACGGTGGACCTGAGATGCATCATAACAAGCCTAGGAAGATCCACTCTGTTGACGCTAAAGATCTGGGGCGTGACTACCTTGGATATAGCCACTACCACCTCTGACTGATTAGTTGGTAGAAGAACAAATCCCAAGAGAACATAGATTCTTAGATCTTGGGAATAATATATTTACCGGTATAGATCCTCTCTCAAAAGATGTTGTAGGAAAATACTGACAGAAGTGCTGAAGGTGACCCATCCTGCTACAAGTTCGGCACTTGATCAGGTTTCTCATGCATTAGGGATTTTTATAGTGTGGCCTACCATACTGGTGACACACTATATAATTATGAGTGTGGGCCGCCTGTTTGGAACCACCCCCACATGAAACCTTGAAATAGCGCTTCCTACTGCTATAAGAATCATCGCCCTGCCTCAAAACTGAGCGTACCAAGCTCACATTCACATCTTTCCTGATATCCTATTCTATTATTAGGGCATTGATCACTATTTATGTAATGTTATTCCATCAGAATACATTCTTTGAAAGTAGACAGTGTACCAAATCATGTTTTTAAAACAACTTTCACTCGTACACTCATCACTCATCAGATATGACGCTAAATGATAGAGCTTGGTGAAGTAAATAGAATATTAAAGCATTGTTATAGTGCCCTTCTAAATATTCTTGAACTCCCTTGAAAAATCCTCCCTCGGATTCTACAGAAAGAAGTGATCAAAAAATAACACCTGGATGTCCTCCTAGACCATACCCCGATGATTCTCAACCTCATATATGATTTCTTACTAGCACTTGGTGGAATCACATAACATATAGTTAGAAAAATTAACCATCTTCTATGAAGGAATATCTATGTGGTCAAAGAACGACACCATGGCCTCTATCCATTAAACAACACCCTGATGTCCCCCATCCCATGAGAAAGTGGAAGGATTATAAAACTAAAAGTCCGAGTTAGCGCTATCATATTTGGGGTAGATAGAGGAGAACACTAAAAATACTACAAGAACCAAAGAAACTTTCATGGAACTAAGCATCAACACTTAGTGGAATATTAGTAGGAGGTTCCTTGGGTGGAACTATAATCGGTATCATGGTTGGATCATGGACCACTACCTATGATGTGTGCTCCTTGCCACATGCCATGCCTAAAGTATGTGGTTGTCATGGTGGTATATCTATAAAAAAATTATTGCAATCCTATGATTGGATTTATAATAAATTTCAAAAGTGATAAAGAAATAATAGCTACAAGGCCTCCTTGTAAGCACATTTCAACTCCTAGCATTGTCCAAGATCCATATATGGGTGTGGAGAACAAGTCATAGAATGATCCTAGGTTACATAGCCTACTTCCCATTACTAGGTTAGGTCAGGTCATGATTTCTTAGTACACATATAAGTAATGAACATTTAATTACAAAAGATTGTATTAATTTTAATTAATATAATTATTTTAAATTCAATTTAAATGGATAAATTTTATGGGTCATCATTTCCAATTTACAAGGGCCCATAAACCATATAAATTGAAATATGGATTCCACTTACTCCTAATCATTACACGTTCCTACCCATGCGATAGATAATCCATGGATCAATATTCCATAACCGAATACATAAGGTTTTTTCCTTAACCTTAAAAAGAAAACATTGATAGGTTAAGGAAGACACATTAAGTGTCCATTATGATATCAATCTGACAAGGAAACTCGGCACATTTATATATATAAGAGTCAAATTAATACATATAACACCTAACAAGGCACAACATAAATCTTATGCATAGAAGTAATTGTTCAATGATAAGTAGATATAGCTCGGAATAATGAATGAAATTAAAATCCTAGAGTGCTTAGTATGATGCATGCTTGAAATACCTTCATATCATCATGATATGGTAAAATAAATTCCATATTATGAATGAATTTGTAAAAAATTAAAATTTCCCAAAGCAAGTGTGTCACCCAATAGTGAGATCAATGAAACTATAATTGGGCATGTAATAAAAACAATTTCCCATCTCAGGTAATTTGGGTTTTGCCTATATGTGGGATAGCTACTCCCAAGAACAAGCTCATTACCAAATTACTACATCCTAGTCTCTTTTTTAACCCAAACAGTATGATAAAAGGAGAAAAACCTATGATACCACTTTGTAGCATCTTGTCCTTGTTGTCATTCAATATTACCCCGAGACGGTGTCTATAAGACCTCATGCAAACCAACCTGAATGTCAGAGGATACCAGCTAGTAGTGAGGGACTTGGGTGTTTCAGTTGTGAGAATATTCCCTCATAGATCATAGGGATAATAGTGGTATAAAAAGATCAAAAATAATAACCCATATTAGTATAAATAGGAATAATACATTACTGAAAAAAAATGAAATAACCCAATAATTATATGTATATCTTGAGGAAGTTTAATAAAAAATAATATGTGGAAAATTTTAATCATGGTATATCATGGAACTATTCAAAATGAGTACATTGTGAATAAGGGATATAGTAATATACCACAAGTTATAAAAAAATAAAAAAGAATATCAAGAACTGCTACCATAAAAATTTCAAGCATAGGCTTGGTCCTCTACCCCCATACTCCATCCAAAAGCTATAAATCAATCAAGAATCAGAAAATTCATGCATCAATTTATCAATACCAACAATCATTAATTCTCCATGGGCATAAAAGGTAAAATAGGTAAGGTGCAGCATAAAATATAAGTAGTTCACCACCAATGGTGTCTATATCAGTACATTTCATGCAATGAAAAATGAACAATGTGAAATAAACAAAAAATTTACTGTAAAAAATAAATAAATACTTACTTGATTCTGTATTCCTAAATCGACACTCAATAAATACCACATACATCATCCTAAGTTAGATATCTTAACCAATTTACATGTACTAGATATATGGTAAATACAACGACTATCTTGAATAAAGAAACTAATGTTGGCAGACACCAATCTTTTTCATTAGATTAGAATTCTCATCCACAAGAAATCTCAAAAGAATGATCATAATGTGGATAGAAAATATCACATGTGAAAAAAGAAATTGATTCATCAAATCCAATGATAGAGACCTAAGCCTATAAAATGCGATCTATAAATAATCTTAATGGTTACTATAGGAATCTCTATTATAACCAATTCCATTGATTCCTTCCAAGGAAACCCATAACAGAATCCCTTATATCACACATGGAATGGTGAACTCAGATTCTATTCCAATTATAAAATATAGGGGATTAGGTATCACCTAAGGCATGGAGTATCCATTTTTCTAGTGATTCCATCCATAGTTTATTTATTAGAGAACTGGTGTCTCCCACAAGTAAAAATAATCCTCTGGGAGAGCCCATACAAGGAAAGCCAAATTATCACTCCCTGTAGGTCATGTAGATCCAAATCAAACATGGGGGGTCCATCCATGGTGTCCATAAGTTGTGACCCATGTTCTCTCCAATCCCATAGGAGGTAAAGAATAGTAACAAAGTAACTTTTCATAAGGCACGACATGTACAATCACATTTCATCAGCCATATTTTCAATATCCCAAGATAATAAGCTAGTAAATTAATTTATTTGAATCCATAAAACAAGGAATGAGTCATTTAGAACTAGTCACCATGAATAATAATATTATATATGAAATTAGGCATGAATCATGCATACATGGAAATAGAATATGGATCATGCATAAGTAATGAAATACAAGGCATGTGGAATCTAAGGTGAAGCATCAAGAATAAGAATTCAATTATAAATTATAAGGAATCATGATGAACGGACTATATCAAGGACAGAAATTTATCTTGGTTCAATTAACTAGTTATAGAATTAATAAATAATGCACACACACATACACACATGGTATTTATCATCCCAAGAATGGGTATTTAAGCCATTAATAAGGCTACACCAAAATGGGAGGCCAATGACATGTCGAACAACCCACAGATGGTTTTTTACAATAATGAGGTCACAAAATACATGACAAATCAATTAAATTAATTTATCACATGCATTTTATGTTTCATCGAAAATTGTTGGCACGTGGAATGATGGAACGTCATTTAAAAAACAAATAAACCTGTGTGAAAAACCTATACCACCCTGGTCAATGTAATAGCACTCCATATGCCATTTTTGAAGCTTGATTCAATATAGAATAGGATAAATAAAATAAATCAACCATCTCCATGATAATAAGGGAATATTTTTTATATCTAAATACCATAATATAGTATGGAATAAATTCAAAATAGAAGGTATAAGAAGAAAGAGCTTACTGGGAGCTTTCAAAAACATCTAACGGTTAGTGATTTGGGTAAGGAATGAGGGAGATCTTTCAAAAACTATTGACAATGAAAGGAGAGTATTGACACATGTGGAATGGAGAAAACCCCAGTGGATAAGAATGATGAAGAATAAAATGGCGTTAAAATTTTAATTACTATAAATTTGTGTATTTAATGCTAAAAAATAAGGGCACAGAGTTTGGCAGCACGATTGTCAAAACCACGCATCGACCGTGTGAATGGGCTATGTCCAAAACCTCTAAAGTTCTACATGGTCATGTTCCTAGGGTTTCACATTTTCAGAAAAACAGTGTCGTACCTAGTACCTCACTATCTGTAACCACACTGTTAGAGAATCTATGTGGGTTGGGCGGCACGGTTACTACAAGCCGTGCAGTAGAGTACGCACCTTTCATTTTTAGGGCCCCAGGATCTAAATGAGCCTCAGATGCCCCCCCCCCCCCAAGAACCTCCTTGACTCCATTAGGAATCAAAAAATGAAAAAAATGGAGTTAAAACTAAAAACAAATGGTATACACCTCGGATAAGATCCCGGACATTACATGTGGTAACTGATTTTTACAGTTTTTACTATTCGTTATCACTAGAAATTAAGTTCTACATATTAACTAATATTAATTATTCAGACTAACAATATGAAATCCATTTTATAAAATTCAATTCATAGAATTAGAAAACAAAATTTTAAAATAAATACGTGCAATATGGTGAAAAAATGTTTATTCAGAAAAAGTCATTCTAAATATAAAAATATTATTATAATGAATTAAATTATGAAATAAATTTCAAAGGATTTAATTGAATTATTATAAATATAATTTAAATTATTTTACTTTAAAATAACTTTAAAACAAAACAAAACATTAAAAATACTTGCAATGAATATATCATTATTAATAAAAATATGTATTTTTACTTTTCATTAAAGAATCAACCTTTTGAGAAAAATCCCAAAGGTTAATCATAACAAAAAAATTATATTATGATTTCAAAAATTATATAATTTTTATCAAATATAATTTCAAAATGATTCAGATATTTTTAATTAAATTTACTTGAAAGAAGAAATAAAACATTTTTGAAGAAACCCAATTTTTGAAGAATAAAACAACTTTACTCCAAAATAGGTACTTATTTCCTAAAAATTAATCAATATATTTTTGTTTGGAAGGTCATTTATATAATTTTTTTAGTATTTTAATCCTTTTAATACCCTCTAATTCAATATCTAGTTTATAACAATCATATTTAGATATTATTATTTCATGGTTTATTTAATCCCTTTGTTGCGTGTTGTATACACTAAAAAAAATGTGTTATTTTTAACATTTATCTAGGTTTTATAGATTATTATGATATATTTAATGTTTATAAATGATATTTATGATAAAATAATAGTTTTTTAGATGAATTATTATTTACCTTTCTTTCATTCCATCCTTAAAAAAATGTAAACGTAGCTTTTGTGTACGTAGGGTCTATCATCTCCATGTAGTGATGTAATTATTTTTTCATCCCATGATTATATGAATGGTTATAAATTTGTATATAATGAATATATATGATATTTATTTCATGGTTAATATTATATTTAAGATGTATAGATGGTCAAACTACAAAGACCATAATCGCCAAACCGAAACATAATTGATAAATAAAGCACCGAACAACCGAAATTACGATGATAATGAAAGGTTGTTAATGAAAGGTTGTGAGATGATAAAAGTGAACCATGTATGGTATTATAATTTTTATTATAGTTTATATATATAATTATAATAAATTTAAATTTATTATACCAAATATCAGCTTACATACGAAGAAATACAAACTTTATGTAATGGTTTTGTGATATAATCTCATTTTTACCAGGATTATTTATCTTAAATTCTCTGATGAGGAAACTCTAATATCTATATATATAATATTTAAAACAATATTATCCAAATATTATTTTTTTATATTACATGTTTCACTTTAATTTTTCACAATTTAAGTACTCAATAGACTGAAATAATCTTCTTATGGAAAATTGGCATTATTTCTCTCTTTAGATATGAATATTTTCATCCAAGTCCATATTTTCATTAAAATGTTTTCAATATTGTTTTTAATACTCTCCATATATTTAGTAATGTAATTTTTCCCCATGTAATAATTTTTATAAAAAATTGATGGAATATTATTTATTTTTTTTGAATGAGCACTAGGGGAATGTATTTTTAATGTTGTTTTTATTTTAATTTGGAGAATTAGTTTTTAACCAATTTTTATGAAGTCCACATTAAAAATAATGGTTTCATCATCAGTTTTTTGAAACTGACATCAAAACTTCATCTAAAAGTGAATTGAAGTGATTTTTTTATGTCAGTTTCCTAAAAAAATCATTGTTGAAAATAAATTCTCATATTAGTTTTAAGATTTTAACTCATGCCGAAAAAGATATTCCATTATATATTTGTTCTATAGTAATATTTAAGTATAAAATTTCCATATATATGTACACACTGGATTCTCTATAAAACATACAAGAAAAGTGTCTTTCCATGGATGTGTTTAGCCAAAACTGACATCAAATGTCTTATAATTATAAATGCATATCAGTTTATAATAAAACAATAGTGAATGATGTATGTTTTATTTAAAAAATAGATTATAATAATTATTCCAAACACATCAAAAACCATGTATAAAAAGAGTAAATTCAATCTTGAAGATGAAAATAATTGAGTAAATAATCATTTTTAAACATTAATTTAATGATTCATAGCTTATAATTTAAAATTTAACCATAATAAGAATATAGTTTGAAAATAAAAATCTAACATTGGTAAGTTAATCATTTTTATATGACTCGATATCATTTAAAATATACCAAATCATTAAATGTTATAAGATTAAAAAATATAATATTTTTAAATTAAAACAAAAATATTTAATATAACTTACCTTGTCAAATTCAGTCATAACCCAAGTTATTAATGACTCATACATGAATCTTGAAACATAATAACCATATTACACCATTCCGTTTTGATGGTGACACTACTACAATGAAAAATTAACTTCAAAATAAAAACAAATGTATATATATGAGAAAAAAATATTATCTAATAGAAAATATATTTACCACTAATTACACATATTTTATTTTATTTGGATCCTCGATAACAAATTATCATCATTGAAATATTTCATTTTCCAGTATTTTTATATATCACCTATCAAAACATGTATAAAAATAATAATTAAGAGTAAATAACGTTTAAAAAATAATATAACAAAATTTATTAATAATTTTCTAAATTTTTTACCTAACAAAGAGAAACCCCAATTTAATGTGCATTCATGTGGGAAAAATACCCTTAACATTCTATGAACATAGTAATTTAAAATTTTTACAATTAATGAAATTATAATGAATATTAGTTCATAATTATCTTATTCCTCTTACCAATCATGGAATGGAATAAACCATAATCCATTCCCTATATTTTATATTAAATTACTTATATTTATTTATTTATTTAACTATTTCATAAACATATAGAAAATTCCCATTCGTTTAAATTCATTATAGATCCATCAAACCAGGAACAACAGTGGTATTATTTTTAATGAAAATCGTTTGTAGATAAATAATTAAACAAGTAAAAAAATTATGTCATTTTATGTCATATTTATTTATTAAAAGAAAATGATAGCATAAATTTACATACATAGAAAACTACTACAACATAGGTATACTGGTCTCACAAATAATATCATGATATATGACATATTTTTTGAAAATTCCCAATTAAAATTATCTTCCATATATATCAATAATCATTAAAAACCCATAAATATTAACCAAGAAAGGAGAAATCTTGGATAATATCTTTAGCCCATAAAAATTCTCAGAAGTATCTGATGTTTTTGTTCCTAGGTCTTTTTGTCTTTAGTACTAATTCATTTTATTTTCGATACATGTATAAAAAATATTAAAAAACATTATATGTAATTTTCAATAAAATGTAAATAATTTTAAAAAAACACATACATCATATTCCAAATGATGAAGAAGGATAGCAGGCCGAGGTAAAAAAATTACCCAAAAAATCTCCAACTCCTATAACCTTCAGTACAGATAATGAAACAAGATAATTTGAATCAATAATATTATTTACTGGTAATGTTACTTAAACCAACTGTATAGGCTGATGATGTAAATATTCCTCCAAAATATATATGAAATTTTACACAATAGTAATTATATGGGGATCTCCATAATAAATTTCATAGTATTTGGTCGGGTATGAATGATGAGGTGGATGATATAAGTACATAGGCCACATAGTTTTTTATTTTCTCATTATTGGTTCATATATAGTAATCCAACATTGTTAAATTTGATCAACCAAAGACTCTTATAGATATTTTAAATCATATTTAAAGTATTGAATTCTATTTCCCTCAATTTCATTCTTTGATAACCACAATGTTTGATAATACTAACACTCTCCTCATATCCTTCTACAAAGTTAGGGTGTTATGGTTTTCCTAAAGTAATATCTCGAATGTCCGTCTTACCCTTAGGGATAAAATTTCCATGCATCAAATGATCATTAAGGTTATCCAAAATTATAAATTAAAATCGGATATTATTTTTATTAATTTTAAATTTACAAAAAATAAATAAAAAATAATTTCTTACAATTATGTAAGGTAATTTTTTAGATTGGGATGTAAGATATTTTCATATTTTTCTTTCTCACTCTTTTCCATTTTTCATGGTGAGTGGGGATATATAGAGGTAAAAACAAGCACTCTTCTAAAAAACTACTAGATTTATCTCGTAATCAATAAAAACAATTTGATAATCATTTTCTCCCCAAGTAAATTATACCCTTCACATTTTAAAGTATGACAGTACAACTTCTTCAACTAGATATCTTGTTGAGATATCCTAAAATACTTTTATATACAAATAAAATAATAATTAATTAGGTAATGTATAATAAATTTTAAAATATACAATACTTATCATAGTATAAATGCTTTATCATGTTGGATGGTGAAATATTTAGTTCATGTCCCTATGTCTCAAAATATCATACTTCAAGCATGGGTTTTCATTATATGACTTCCCAAAAACAATTTTTTTCAATTTTATTTTGAAATATCTATATCCCACAACAGAAAAACATAGAAATATTTTCTCATGCTATCTCATTTCATGAATTCCCAAGGTCATCTGTAATTGACTACATAAAATATTAGACATATAAAATATATTATATATGAATTATGCGATAAAAATAAATCAATTGAGATATTTTACCATTATGGACTCCAACAGTTTCTCTTTTATCGTCTTGTTGATTGACTTCCACTAAAGATATAAAATATACATCTTTTAATGTCTCATAAGAAAATATAATTAATAAACTACATTGAATTTGGGCTAGTTGGGTTATTATTATCATCAAAATTAATATGTATCATATGATATGCACGATCAAGTAAAATATTTGGTAAGCATTTAATCAAATGTATACCAACACTAGGAATCATTTTCTCTAAATAATAAAAATACTATCATCAGAAGCATTCCAGTGGTTTGGAATATAACATTTTGAAATTAAAAGTTTACTTTCATTAAATGATTTTATGATTGAATATCTAATAATATGAAAAAAAAGATATATACCTTAATAAATGTGTCTCTTCCTCCCTATCTATCATTGAAATAGTTGAATGTAATGATATTTTGTGTACCTATGTATTATTATATAATTAAATAACTAATAATAATTAATATATAAATATCCCACTAAAATGATAATGTCAGAAATATAAAAGTAAAAAAAGACAACAATGTCGTGATTCTTAATAGAAATATGAATCTTAAAATATTAAATATAAAAATTAACTCTCAAATGATATAAATTATCAACAAATATAAATTAAAATATCACCATTACAAAAAATTTCTTTTATATGGTTAAAGTTATCCAAAACATAATGATTTACATCAGTATTTTCAATCAAAATTTTTTTGACCATAATTGTTGAATATGAAATTTCACATAGAAATAAATTAAATATTAAAATTATATAATTAAATATAAAATTAAAAAAATAGAGTTTTTACATATGTAAATTTCAAATAAAACATAAATATTTACTTAAATGATTAGAACATTAATTTATTGATTTCCCATGTCCCCTTAGTATGATCATTTTTTACAGCATGGACCACGTCTACCTTATAGTTATTGTTATCATCCAAAAAAATATAATCCATGAAAAAACCTCAAAAAATTCATAAAATCATCATCATACTCATCACCAAAATGAATTTTATTCTCTTGAAAAATTATGAACCACTATTTGTTGGATTGACCAATAACATGACATATTTTCTTTCCATGTGTTTCCATGATAAATGTTTCCACTTTGAAGAAAATTAAATTCAAAAAAATGTGTGTAAATCTATAGTCATCATGTTTCACACAACTATCAATGTCAAACTAGTTACACATAAACAATGTAAATAAAAATTTACTATAATAAATTTCACATATATCCTAAAGAACTCCAAAATATTTTATTGATGTATAAAGTGGTTTTTTATCATTTTCCCTAAAAATAAAATGCTTCTGTGATGACCATTACTAAAATTTTGAAAAAATCTCTTTTCATCCTTACGTTTTGTGTAAAATGTGTTACCATTAATATCACAACCAAACCATGTGATCAAATTAAGTGATTGTATCCCCTCTAACGAATTCAATGTTTCTAATGGAGATAAATATTTATTTTCTTTCTCTTTAAAACATGAAAAATATATATTTTATGCTCAATAAGCCACCACTTTTCAGTTTTTTGATATCATACCTTTAATATAGTAATAAGTGATGATATATATGGATGAGCCTTATAATTGTTGTTCAAAATGTATAAATTTTCCAACATTACTTCATTATGTGGAATGAAACATAACATTAAGACAAGGATCCCTATTCCTTCAATATCAAATATCAAATTTCTAGATATTTGGAGAATAATATACTCCACAACACATAAATAACCACTATTGAACTCAATCACCGCTTCTATTAAATATATTTTAATAATAGATTTCTCTTGTCGATGTGTATTTTTTACATATCCCTAAAAAATATTCATTTATATTTTAAATGGATAAATCCTACATAAATAAATAGTACCATGTATTAAAATATCACACACTAAATGAATCACTAAATGAACCATTAAATAAAACCAAATATTGATTGGAAATACATTTCAAGTTGACAAAGTATGGGTGAAACGTCATTCTCTAAGACATCTAAAAAAATTCAAGGACGAAATTTACGAAAAATATATTTGAAAAAAAAACATAACCTAATGATATTATTTTCTAGAGGTGTAATAAATATACCATAAAATGGGACTGGTAGTAGTTTTTTCATCAATACATAAAATCCATGAGATTTCATACCTATTAATTTAAAATAATTCAATGAAACAAAATTCTTCACATTTGAAGAATATTCAGTTGGTACATTATTACCATGAAGACACTACCAAAAAAATTCTACTCTATCTTTATTGATGTTTAAAATTCTTGAGTTTAATATATTCTATTTCATTTCATAGTTAAAACTACATCCAAACATATTCCAATGGATATCAAGTCCAGTCTATCATGCAATCTATATTTTTTTCCATTCATTTCTAACAAAGTTCTATTATAACATTCTCATGTGTTTTTTCCAACATGCATAAATTAAAATTTATGTTTTATCTCAAAAAATCATCAATAATTTAGTTTAAATAAGATATAATATTTCTTTAAGAAAAATTTTACTAACCTTCATATGCATTTTATCAAAATTTCAAATCAATATTTTTCACTCGGTCATAATGTTCTTTATTTGACAATTAATGCGGGTGGAGATTATATTAATCTAAACCTTAAAATGTTTTTTCAATCTATGATATGGATGATAAATCTTCAAAAATATTCAATGTACCTAGTACACTATCTTTATTCTATTATTCAATTTATAATTTGAAGTCTCATCTTTAAAATTGGACATTTCTAGTGTCCCATAACTCTTTATATAGATATGATTATTTATGAGGAAAATTCATTTATATTGAACATTATCATATCATAAAAATGAAAATATGCCTCCTTGTATGCAGCAAAAATGTTAAAACATGTTTCCCATAGAAGTTTTCTAATCATCAGTCAATAGTGAAAGATACTCATCAATATCATTTCGTTCTTTTTTTGTTCCATAAATAATTATGCTTGTATTAACATAATTTTTCTTTATATAAATTTTAGGGAAATGGTTTTAAACTACCACAAATATAGTCCATGAACTATATTGGATACTAGGTCATTAATATGGTTTCATTCTATTTGTGTACTGTCCCATTCTATGATTTTTATCTTCACATCTGAATTTAAGAATTTTTTTATCAAATTTCCTCCACTTTAGGGAATCAGCAGGGTGATGTATGTTTCCATAAGAGATTAAATCATCTATATGAAATCATAAAAAATTTCATCATTTTTATTTTCAAATATATGCTTCAACTGATGAATTATTACCAGGTACCAAATCTCTTTAGTAATAGGTTTTATTTCAGTTACTGAAAAATGAATTAGTGTTTAATTTTTAATCTATATTATATGATGATGGACAATATTTAAAAAATTGATAAACAAAACAATAATTTGAAAAATAATTTATAATTTTTAAAAATTTTAAAATTTAGAATAATATATTCATTTCAGGATAATTGGAATCTGGAATATTGTTTCCTTCTAACAGTAGCACTTTTAAAAGTTCACGAAATTCAGATAAAATTTTATCACCCACTAATTTATTCATTTCTAGTTAACTAATCTCAGAAATAATAATAACACTATAAATTTAGTGAATCATACGAATAGGGATTTCTCAAAATCTTTATAAAATCATTTAAAAGATGATATTGTTTCATTGGTTTAAATTCCGAAATCATGAATTAAATCTTCAATACAAACCTCTATCTCGTTCTAAATATTTTCATCAATATTAGATCATTAATTTTCTTTTATTTCACCATGATTGATCCAATTTGTATAATTATTGTTGAAACCAAAAAAAATATGATAATCATTGATTTCTCTATCACATAATATTCTCACATTCAAACACATCATGCATCGTCATAAAAATCCAATCGTTGTTTTGATATTTTTCCAAATTCCAAGAAGTAAACAACTCATTTTTCATATTCATCAGTGGTTTTTCATATATTTACCAATTTATGATCCATAAATTACCTAATAGAAACATATAATTGGAAAATATATTCCAACATATAAACATTTAAAAATTTATATAAAAGAGATAGATTTTATACATAAAAACATATAATCAAAACAGTTAATTATTGAAAACTATTTGATCATAACAAAAAAGTATACATAATGATCAAGACATGACATTGATAAATTTAAATACTAGTGATTAAGAATATATAAACATATATAATTCAAACATGATTAAATTTTTAACAGATAATATTTCTTAAAAAGTTTAATAATGAAAAAAAAATTGAAAAGGAGTATTAATAAAAAGTCATTATATATGAAAAAAAATTATAAATAAAAAATAAAAATAATAAAAAATGATTTCAACCACAAAAAAAATACCGCCGTTAATAAATTCATAAATAAAAATGGTTATAAATATAAAAAGTTCTATAAAAATTATTGTAAAAATAATTTTATAATAATTAAAAATTTATTACATTAAAAAAATTTAGAAAAAAATATAATTGATAATAATATTAATACACACAAATGAATGGGTGAACGAAATTTATGTCTAATATGCTATTAGTTTATCATCAAAAACTAAAAATAACATGAAAAAATTGGATTTTTAAAATGAATAATAGATCATTGATTCCAATGAACTCACTCGAATTCAGTGGGAACAGGGTGCAAACTGCAAGATTATAAAAAAAATATTTTCAAAACTTACGTATAAAAAGAACCAACCAAACCCTTTAATAGTGGTTGTTGGTTGACTAGAATAGTGTTTCCAAAAACTAAATAAAATCTTGGATCAATATATAAGGATTAATGATAGAATAATGAGAAAATATAATGTGAAAATATGACGAAGAGAACTAAAATAGAATATCCATCATCATTGAGGCTCATCGGGTTTCATTGGTGTCGTCAAATGGTAAGAGGTGAATGGATTTGAATGAATAAAATAGTTGGTTTCATGGAGCTAGTATTTTTTTAACCACTTTTAAGTTCAATTATATTAAAAAATTAAAAGCATTGTTTATTTTGTTTGACATTAGTTTTATAAAAATATGACATTAAAATTTCACCACATCACTTTTAACACCAGTTTCTAAATAAATCATGTTAAAACCCCAATATCAAAGCCTATATTTATACTTGTGGTGGTACTTTTACTTTCTATCAATAATTTGAATGAGATATTTTTTTAACATACACTGAATGATTGCCCTTTCATGCTTTTTTCCATTCTGTTTTCTTTCAAGAATCCTTACAAATTTTTCAAGTAATTTTTCAAATAAAACATTTTCATTAATATATTTAAATGTTTTAGATTTCCAATGAGTTATTTAAAAATTAAAATCATATTTTTATCAAAAAATGTTTCACTAGTATATAGAGTTATTTTCATCTAAACAAACATCTTTTGATGCTTCATATTCTTTGGGGGGGGTATGATCCTCTTTTACAATATTTATTCATTTTATGGATTATTTATGACTATGGTGATGAATTATTGATGAAATCCATGTTCTTTTCCATTGGATAAGGTTTTATAAAATGGTAAATTTTTCTATGATCTTGTATAATACATATGAAAGGATTATATTTATGTGATGGGTGGTTTAGTTATAATCTAAGGAATGGTGGTTATGTTATATTCAAAAGATGGATGGTTATGTCTTAAAATAAGGATAGTTGGGTCTATTGTGGACCTCCAAGGCATTTCATAATGATTATAGAGTTGAAAAAATCTTAAGAGATGATGTAGTAAAATTGATCAAAGTTACTCTTAAGATATAATTGAGAATAACCGGGAAGGAATTTCAATTTTGGGGACTTGTCCACAATGATAGTCTTGGGAGTGAACCTTTACTACGGAAGTGTCTTCATTTGATAATTTAAATGCCAGAAACTTATATGTTATACTTCTATTAATTTCTCACAGATCATTAATGATTATTGATGATTCCTCAATCGTATGTATTATTTCTTTTGATTGAAAAATCCATATTCCATTATTTATGTTTAAATATCCTTGACTAATTATGTATAATTACTTTATTTTTTGATCATTTAATTATAAAATTATGTTTATCTTGTCCTATCTTATGAAAATTGATTAAAATAACATGTTTTTACCCTTATTAATCATCTAGGATCACTATTTCTTGTGTTTCCTTTCCATGGGTTGTCAAAATAATAAGTATGTTTCGTCTAAGAAGGGTTCTAGTTGTGAAAAACAAAGAGGGAGATGATGTAGATATTTTTTATATTTATATTATGTATACAAGTATCTAAATACACTAAACATTTATGGTTCTAGAATGGATCATAATATTATGTCATGTATATTCATTTATTACGATGTAAAATTAATTTATGAAACGTTTAGGTTGCTATATTTGTCATCAAAAAGTAGATAAAGAAGGTGTTCCACTGTATATTAAAAAAATTTCAATCTGCATATTGATATTCAAGTTATATATTATTATTTTTTGACTTAAAAAATTTTATGTTACATGGATTTGAAATTCATGACTCACATTTATTAATAGAGAAGTTTCTACTTTCAATGGATAAATGTTTATCTAACAAGATACATGATATTTGAATTTCTTTTTAGACATTCTTATAAAACATTTGGGAGAAAACCATAAAAAAATTATTAAAAAGATTAAAGAAATTATTATAAAGATTAATTTTCATTTAAATATGATATTTTCCCCATTATTTTTTACTGTGATAATTCATTTTATAATGTATTTGGTGGAGGAATGTTAGAAGGTAAATTACATTGTTGATTAACATTTCCTATATAGTGGTCTATTTTCTACATCATTAATGATTTAAAATTTTCTTATTAATTTATCATGTTACTTTCCAACAATTCTTCAATAGATACATAGGTCAGTTGATGTTTTATCTGAAAAATAAAGCTCAGCTACAAGGATCTATTACTATTGATTACCATACTAATTATTGGTCATCCTTTTGTCAAGGGTATTTGAAATCAATAAAAAATATTAAATTGATTCTGATATATTAATGATAATACATGTCATTCTCGAGTGAATATAAAATATTCAATATTTCTAAACATAGGTTGATATTTTTGAAAAGTCACTTCATTTTTACTAACAAAGTTGTATTTTATTCAAACTCATACATATGTTATATTAAATAGTGATATTATTAGTTCATATATTGAATAATTGAAAAATTAAACAATGTTAAATATTATGATTCAAACTCAACATGAGATATATATAATAAAATTTATCAATAATAAAATTCTTGAAAAGTTTAAATGTCATGTAAGGTCATAATCAAATTAATATTTATAATATATAGTGATTCGGCTTATTTAATTGATCATGTCTTATATGTATTTAAATAGATATTTATTGATATTTATTAGGATAAACTATCAGAAAAAATAAATTATTTGGCTCATGGTCTAGTGCAACAATCTATGAGACTCAATTTTTACAATATTTATAACTCCCCAATTTGAAGACACTCACCAGTGCCCCATCCTTGATTCCACAAGAACTCAGAAACACTTTCTCATAGGCCAATGGCTGCAAATGTGTGGTGAGTTCTAACAAAAAAATTAGGGATATTATTCCCTTGAATAAGATTAATAAAATATGAAAAAAATAACCAAACAATATCCATCATAAATATCAAACTATGCAAAATTCAATAAATATAATTCCTGATATAACAAAATTTACCTTGTAAAAACAAATAGATATACATTATGATGAATTTACCACTTGGACTATAATAGATACAAATTAAAAATAAATAAATAAAAAATTTCACTACTATCATACATTAGCCTCACCTCATCCCACTCTCCAATACCCACTTAGCTACTCCAACTAGATCAAAAAATAGACATGTTCTCTACTTGAAATCAAACATGAAGTCTACTCAAACATCAGGTTTAACATGTTTGGGGTCATAGATGAATTATTTTTGTCTCTCATTAAGCTACCATAACATAATTCTTTATATATTTGAACACATGAGGAAACTAAATGACATAAAGCAAAGATGCTCACACAAAAATGTTGGATATTATGGGATAACCAAGACATCATGACTTCATACTAATCTGGTCACCATGTGCTAACTAGGAAACCATGATACGATATCATACTAGCTCATCCCAATAGTGAAATCCATTCACCTCATGATATCAAACTCATAACACCAACCATACCCAATGATTCAAGGTAAGTACTCACCTTTTTCTCAACCATGACCCGATATTGCAGGGTAGGGTCCGACATCAAAGTCAAGGACCAACCATTCTGACTCAGGGTAGTTTATCCATCATTTCTTGGAAACTAAAATATCACTTATGGTAGGTCCCCACATCCATGTCCTAACCACTACATTATCACTCCAGGTAGGGTCTATCATCTACATTCCATTTGAACCATCCTTCTCACTCATGACCATCTATTATACTAACCATTGCCTTATCTCTCATGCTCTAGTCTGATATCAATGACTAATTACTACCCACTCACTCAAGGTTAGATTCATATTAAACTTTCTCACTCAATGTGAGGGTATGATAGGTCTCAATTTGTACTTTCTCACTCAAGGTACGACCATACCACACATCACATTACCAATGATACCTTACCACTCAAGGTAGGGTTTTTGTGATACCTTATCTCTCAAGGTGAGGCTAGGATTTGGGATCTATCATTCTATGCACCAATACCTATCACCAATCAAAACATATTAACTTTCCAACACACCTTATCACTAAAAGTGTGGAAAAGACTTTGGATCTTCCATCACCCATGTTGTGATCCATCTCTTACCATAGTCATATGGTTAACACAAACATAAAACAACATGTAGGGAACATAACCCATCACATAGCCTACCAATTCATTTCCTAGAAACTAGTAAACCAATATTTGTCCCAACACCTCAACACACCTCATTATCCATCCATACCATTAGTCTAAAACCTTCAAGATCATTTTGGTCACACAATCACACATGTTATATCCATTAGAAATTCCTATATCACATGTCATCAAACCCACTATAGTCCTACCATCTTAACCCATTCTATTATCACTCGTAGAAATGAAACCCATTAACCCAATAGTGATCCCATAGTCCATTATCTCTTCCCGAACCTTGCCTCAAGGCCTAGTCTACACCATCTTATGATTCATGCATCAGGAAACTCACTTAGGTTTTATCTCACATCACTCTCAAAAGATCTCTCCACACATAAACTAATGGAACCCCCTCTCAATCACACAATGTCAAGTCATAAATACTTATCCCCCTCACATAGAACACCAATACTATGTACACACTCATGAGGGTGGAAACCCTCATGCATGAGATATACAATCATCTCACCAATCACCAAATGGCATAATCCCATCATGCATCTTGAATAGACCTAGGGAACCAACTGAGGTTACCTTTCACTCATCTTGAATACTCATACCCACCCATAGACCCTTGTCAACTCAACCAAAACCAAAAACCTTGGATACATTGTCTTCGGGTGATCCCAATTCATGCAACTATAATGGATTTATTATTGAAAGATAAGGATGCCTAGTAACACCATCTCTCAGTATATATGTCTCTCTATGTACCTATACCTTCCAACTAGTCCCATAAAATGTTCAAGAAGGTAAGAAATCATTCAAAAATAGAAATATATATTTTTTATTATAGGGCCTATCTACCTCAAACATAGAGTTACCACACACCCCTATTGTGATGCACCCATCACAGAAGGTTATTTTATTGTGTTCTTAGTGTCATGGCATGGCTTATTTGTGATACTAAAATTAAATAGCATGCTATCCTTGATGCTACTCTAATATTAACTAAAACACCCAAAACACCTCTTGGTTCTCGATCCACATCTATAATAATATTCTTATGGTGTCCCAATTGTCGAATTCTGGATATGAATTCAAATTCATGAAATATTTCTTTCTTCACGACTAAAAATTCATAGTTACCAAGAAACAACACCTAATAAAAATTTTAAATCTGTAAAAACTCCCCACCATAATTCTTTTTGTCATAGAAAAATCATACTAGTCCTCTGACAACTAATGCCAACCTAACTCATCCGTGAATTCACCACTAACCCATTGCGTTCTTCGATGGAAAACCAAACAAGATACTACCACACAACTCCAACTCGAGAGAACACTATTCACTAAGGACAAACCTATATTCCTTCCTCCATCACCAACACCAAGGAAGACCTCAACCAAACACATTTATAATGAGACACTAAAGGTTCATCAACCAGTTTATCCCTAATATTTTGGTTCTCTCCACCATAAGACTCCATCCATTATGGATGATTTTGGTCCACAATGCTAACCCTCATAAGAATCACTAACTAGAAAACCTCCCAAATTCTATCGAGGAAATCATTGTGTTTTACACCTCACCACTCCTAATTCATTGAAAAACACCAACCAAGCTTCCTCTTATTGACTCCTCCTAGATAACCCTTGATTATACCATCCAATACTCAATTACATCACTTGATCGTGATTCCTTAACTCTTAAAGGCATTATTGAATCATTCATATGCCCACACTGAAGATAAAACTTGACACCCAATGTAATTACATAGATGGATCACTAACCAACCAAACCCTTTTTCATGCTCTCTATTTGTGCACCAATATACCCTCGATCTGACTCACTCTTAGATCACATGCAAACCAACCTGATCCTAGTTCTAAAATATCAACTCTATATGACACTATATCCAAATTACCAATATTTTCTTAAGAGACCAATTCATATATAATATATATAAACATAGGTATCATAGTGAAATATCAACCATCCACAATTAGTCCCAACACATCTATGAACCTTCAAACTTGGGGTCTATTCACCAGTGATAAATTTGTTACTCCCTATCATGTGAGTATCATTATCAGCCCTCTAGTGAAACAAAACCTAATATCCATGGCTTGTGATCCATCTATTATATAACATAATGACTACTCATGTCAATACCACTAATATTAGAGTATAAATGAAAAAAACAAGTCACCAGTAATTCTTAACTCACTACGAACATCATCCCCAGTGCTTTCCAAAATTCATCCACAATGAGGTTTGCGTCCTCTAGTGGCCAATGGTTTACTATATTCCCATATAATTCTCCTCAATAACTGATCTTGATGGGTCCGAAAATCACAAATGTTTCCCTCTTTCTAATCTAGGTTCACCAATCCTATCAACCCCTAACACCATCTGTCAATGATGTTATCTTATTATTACAAAGGAAAATCCCTAATTCTGACACTATTATTGAGCCTATCTGATAATTATCATCTCACCACGTCAATCAGTGCCGAATATGAACATATCCATCCACTGTTCAAGAAACCAACATGCACCACACATAACTGGTGTGAATCTAACATCATGTATCAAGGATTTTCATCAGAAATCCTTTAAAACCTAACTCTGGTTTTCATAAGGCATAGTGAACCCATAAGAACCCACTCTTGGGTTCATTCACATGATAATACTCAATATCAAATTAAAATAATGATTATATGCTTTGGTATAACAATATCACGTAACAAGACTTAAATGAACCCATGAGTCATGTTCTATTAATCTTAAGATCACACAACCAACCCACCCAACTATGATCCAATTGAATATCAACCTCAACCTGCTATAAGTGCCTCACACTTCCTTTTTAATGGTCCCTAGTCTCTAACTGTGGCCAATGTTAACCACATGATCACCCACCACTCTGAAATCATTCAAAAATGATTATTCATTTTTTCACACTCCGGTTATGCTACTAATATTGAGTCCAACATCAATAGTTCTATTAATATAATTGATCGTATCCTCTAAACCCAACCTTGATACTAAAATCACGCATAGGAATTCACATCTTAAAAACCCAAATCATTTCCACATTACATTCTTTAAACCCAATCAGAGGCATCCATATAACTTCCCATTATGGTTAAGTATAGTTACACTAAGATGAAATATAAGAAAACACAATATATGTTGTAAATGAGACTTCAACTAAAGGAATATCCTTATAATCACACCCATATGGGGTTCATTAAAAAAACATCTAATGTTTATACCAACCGATAATGGGCCACTATACATCTCTTGAATAAGTGATTTTATATCTGTTACTAGAATACAAATCACCATAAGATCCACAAGACCAGACATCATAGAAAATTCCATGGTTTATTTGAGTATAATTCCACAATAAAGTTATATACGAAAACTCCATAAAAGTTTTTTTGACACTTTAAATATTTGAAGCCACATTATATGTAAAAAATCATACCCAAGAATAAAAATGACATGTGTATCCAACATGCCAAATATTAAGTGTAAAGACCCATACTTCCAAAAAGACAAGAGTCAAACCACCAAAATAATGATATTTAGTAAAAAATATATTTTGAATAAACATATCAACTATAAAAATCAATAAAAAACCACATACCTCAAGTATCTAGAAATTCACACTAGAAAGGTGTTCTCAATGCACAAGTCTGATGTATATCCCAAGAATTATTGCATACTTATTCTCTATCTACCATGTCCTAAATTTTATGGAAAAAGAAAATGATTGTATAATAATATTTTTTAATTCCCCGGTATAAATACACTCACCAGTTCCCCAACCAAGGTGCCTAAAAACCTATGGCATACCAGTCATATGCTAGAGATTAAAAACTAGCATTGTGGGAATAAAATAAGAACTGGGAGAATATTTTTTCAAATTAGAGAAATAAAACAGTGGAAAAATCAAATAAAGTCCATCAAAAACCTCAAAGTATGCAAATATAAATAAATAGGAATCGTTCTAAAGTAGAATTTACCATGAAGGAATAGATAGTCAAATATCATGACTCATTGACAATTAGGCCGCTAGAAAATAAAAAAAATAAAAAAAAATAAGAAAAGTGGATCTACGATCATCCGTGAGACTCACCAAATCGAAGTCTCTAGTACCTATTGAGAAACTCCCACCTGATTCACAATATGAAAAATACACAACCTGAATGTAGGCATAATGTCTACACATGCACTAGGTTTCCTATATACAATCTGAGAAATACATATCAACAAGGTATCACCGAGATTATCTAATAGGAATCATCATGTGTATGTGTGTGTGATGAAAATAAATGACACGAAATAAACAATCTCACACAAGAGAATCATGAAACGTGTGCTAACCAGGCCACAATGGCATTGTGTGCATCAGGTCATCATGTCTTAACCATGGAATAGAATCACGCCTACATTTTCCTTATAATATAATATAGTCATTATGTTCTATTAAACCTATAACCCCTCACATACCTAATGAATTAGGATCAGATGTCCCCATGTCCTCAACCATTACCAATGGGTATTAGGTCGGGTCCTACATTCATGTCCTAGACCCATCCATGTCACTAAATTTAGGTCATCCATCAAGTCTTAGACACTGAATTACCACTTATGTTAACATCTCACATTCAAGTCCCAACCACTACCTTTTTACTCATGGTAGGCTTCATCATCCACATCTCAAATAGAACAGACTTATCACACAAGGCAATCCAATATCCTATCAACTACCTTATCAATCAAGCTAAGTTCCAATATAACATCTCAACCACTACATACTCACTCAAGGTATGGTTCAGTAAACACCTTCTCACTCAATGTTTGAACATCAAATATCTCTATTCATATATTCTCACTCATGATAAGACCAAAATTCACTTCAAATTAACACCACAACCAAATCTCTCAAGGTAGGGTTATGCCAACACCTTATCACATAAGGTGAGGCCAAATATCAAGGTCTTTCATAAACCATGATAATATCCATTAAATGTCTCAATACATCTTATAATTAACACATTATCAATGATGGTGTTCTTAGACCTTAGGATATATCATTTTCCGTGTTGAGATATTTAACCTATCTCAATTAGATGTTCAGCACAGTCATGCAACCATACCCATGGAATAAAACCCCTGCTAAATCTCAATAACTTGTCACCTGGGCACTAGTTTCTAAATACCTAGATACACAACATATTGTTAATCTATCCACTCTTTCTAAACTCTTTAATACCATCTCAGTGACATGATCACACATCATTAATTCTTCTAAAATTACCATATCAGCAATTAGGATAGCAACTAAGGTCCTATAGACCCTTCTTAATTTCTTCACATAAATAAAAATCTATCCCAATCAACCCATGATGATCCCACGACTAGTAATATCTTCCTTACCTCGAACTCATGTCCTGGACCTCATCATAGTCAAACTTTCACATCATGACCCTCAATCTGGTTTTATATCACATCACTATTAGAAGATCTCTACAGTCATCACCGGAACAAAAACCCTCTCTATCACACCTCATCTTGTCCCAAAGGGACTTATTTCATTATTGGTTCACACTAATTCAACATGTACTCTCAATAGTTGGACACTCATACACCATGATACGTAGGACCCCATGACACATTACTAAAAGTCTTAAGTCTGTCATTCCTACCAATAGCCTAAGGGAACCAAATAGGGATACTCGTCACTCATCTCAAATTTTAATTCCTATTCAAGTTTCCTTGTAAAATCAATGGAACCTCTTCCCATGCTGATGTAGAAATCAAGAAATCCCAGTTCACCCAAGTGTTAAGGATCACTTATTTTTACACAAAGAGGATCAATTCAACCCTTTATATTTCTCTGGTTTGTTCTATGTTCATATCCCTTCTACCCTGTCCAACTAAACATTCATACAAGAAATAAATCATTTTAAAATATAAGCATAGTTTTGTATTATATGGACCACATACCTCCCACACAAATTAACCATCCATGCTAATCTTTTCTTGTCCATAATCATGTCCTTCCATGTATCTTCCAAGATCATACCACATCCTGAGCTCCTTTATCATCCCATAACAACAAGATAATTAATTATAAAAAAATCTAATTAATTATTCAATTTAATCGAATGAGGTATAATAATCATAAACTCCATGGAAATCACCCCATCACCCAAACCCCAAAAAAATAATGCATTCAACCTCATTGGGCCTCCTCAATCTAATTTAAGAAAAATCATCACCATCCTCAATTTATTCATCCATGATATGATAGAATCGACACAAAAACTATATCTTGGATCATTGTGAAATCACAGTTGAAAATGGGGAACAAGTATGAAACAAAATAGGGGATTAATATAACTATAATATTTAAATAATGCCACCAAAACCATCCCATGTAATAGGGGATCATATTATAAGGAGGGAGGGGTAGAGATGGATGATTTGGTAATCTATCTATGCATCATTACTCTATAATATTTAGTAGTGATTGATAAATTAGAAATCTTCCCCTATCTAAATAAATGGATCTATATGTCAATCCTGAATAGACCATAATGATCACACTGAAAATATCTCAAGGTAGAGGGCATGAACCTGAACTTACCCCCATCATGGTGTGTCCTTTTTTAGGTCATATTAAAATTATAGTAGCAAGAGGGGCCATCCTCATACTTAAAAAAACCTTATAATGAATAGGTTGTTGTGATTTGATTCCTCCCCAAGGGTCGTATACGCCTATTAAATAGTAACAACACATATAATGGTTCCCTTACACCACTACTGTGATGCGCACCTCATAGTATGTCATCCCTACATGGATTAACCATCTTGGTATTACTGGTATAATTGTTAAAATTATAAAGTATTGTTACACCAACCTTACTCTGAAATTCACCCAACCACATGGATAATATTTTGGGCCTTTATCCACATTTATAAAAATTTCATTAAAATGTCTTAATTCTTGAATTATTAATCCAAATACCAATTCAAGAAATAGGCACTCCTTCGGGTATAAAAAAATCAAATTTCCCCAAAAATAATGACCCATATAATTTTTCATAATTGTAATATTATTGGAATCACATTTTGTATATATAATTACAGAGCTATTTCTAAAGATAAAACAACTCTATATTTAGAATTACAGACTAGGTATAATATCTAATGTTGGTTGACAATATAATTTTAAATTATCATGAGAAATTATTATTTTTGTTTTTAAAATGAAAATAGATCAATATTCATAAGGTTTAAAAGATTGATTAATTACAATTTACTTGTATTAAATCATTTGGGTTAATCAACACTGGTTATTGGGAATAAAATGATATATATGTCTTTTCTCCAATTGAAAAATTCTATATTATGTAGATAATAAAACAAATATAAGATGGGATATTTTTTCCTACATGAAATTCAGAGACATGTATGATATAGTGATGAGGTTTCTGTATTTTATGAAATTTAACATCATTTATGATAACACATTGAATGTATTATCCATGATATATTTAAAATCATCATTCTTATAAGGGGTGATGTATAGAGGACGTTATATATTCAGTGGAGTCTCATAAACACATTTTCATTTAAGATGAATTATGATTATATGAATGTTAATTTCTCTTTTTTATTAATTGTTTATTTGAGGAAATATTACATTGATGGATTTTATTTATTGTATATATTACCCAAGAAAGGTATTATTTTAATATAGGGAAAAATTGGACTATTTGTTGGGTTGTTTATATTTTTGACTCTATATAATTTATATATATTAATAATTTAATTAAATAATTTTGACATCCATTAATTTTGATTGTAGCATTTTAAATATACTATTTTCCTTATTAAATTTCTTGATTTATTTTTTTTCATAATTCATTTGTCTCATATATTAGGTGTGCGATATTTTTTTATTATAGGAATTTTTATGACTAGGATGATTGGAGATTTATTGAGTTTTATTCCCTTAACATTAATGGTGGCATTTGACTCATTTTTGGTACCCATCAAGGATGTTTTGGTCCATTAGAATTAGATTTTAGAACACATAACTTGTAATTTGATATCCCTCCAAATACAATATTTACATTGGATCTATACTCCATTTTCAAGGAAGATTGAATTATTTGATAAAGTCACGAACCAACATGGGACGACCATGAACGGGTCACCTGATCCAGTCCGCGACATAGCCCGAGAGGCGTTCCTGATCCTCCTGGGATGGCAACAAGCGCCAGGTAATAAATAAATGAAAATTGGGAACGATTTCGCCCAGTGAAAATAAATAATGTAGCGAAAAATTAGAATGAAATGAAGTAAATTAACAGTATGAAAAGAAATAATGTCCAACAACAACCAAATAACATTCCCATTACCAAAACTCCTCACGAATCTAAGATTCGTTCACCAATCCACAACCAACTCTCGCCCATGGCGAGCATGCTCAAGTCAAACCTGCAACAAAACTAAAAACAAGAATACAATATAGGAGTGAGTATTAAAACTGTGTAGGTGTTCCCAACAAACTATTCCCAATGCACTACCTTCAAATAAAGAAATTTACTAATTCCAGGTTTGAACTAAAGTATACAAAATATGGGTTTCCATACACACACTTCCATTTCTAAGAAAAGTAACAGCCCATTTCCCTTTTCAATTTAAAAACAAGTTTAACATTTGAAAGAAACAGGTGCATTGCATTTTAAAGAATTTTCACGAACAATTTAGATATCCAAATTTTAGTTGTTAGTCAAATGGAAAAAACCACACACAACACACACTAAGGGCAATGTAAAAGAAGTGGCACAAAGGGGACAACAACTAAACTAGTCCTCTCAAACATTCTCTATATAAAAATAAACACTAAAAAACATGGGTTGAACCTAGGAGATCGTGAACAATCTAGAACGTACAATACATGTGACTCGTCCCGAAGGCATGTCTAATCATGATGACGTCAGAATGCCCTAACACCCGGTGTTCTCCTACATGGCCTAACTGAGAGTCCTAATCCCCTAGCAGAGTATAATCCATACTAAGGGCCACTTGCTAGTGTGTAATCTAAACTAGTGTAGCAATCGTTCTCAGAATATTCACTTACTATTACAGGTAACCATGTCAACACGTATAATAAAAAAGGGGTGAGTCAAAAAAGTCAATAAAGTAGCAGAAACATCACACACAATTCATGTAGTCAACGTACACCAAAGATCGCCCTTGAGTCACCCCGAAGAGAGTTTTCCAAAATAATTTATTTTATTAAAGTTCCAAACGGGCCTTCCCCAATTTTAAAAAAAAAATCCCCATTTTTCAAGAGAACTAAAAAGCATGTTCATGCTTCAAAAGAAATAATTTATCAAAAAACCATTACTACAATTTAAATTCTTTGAATTATGTATAAAGTCCAAACAGGCATTATTTCACTACTGGGTTTACATTCATCAAGAAAGTATTTCATGTGTCGTGTATAAAATTAACGGCTCTTTTTACAAAAAATAATCACTTAAAAAATTAATTATCTTATATTATTTCTCATTTATTAAAATTAATAAAATATCAAGAAATTAATAAATTCTGAATTTATAGGCGAGTGCAGTGGGGGACCTACCTCAACTCGCAAGCCAGTCACGACGATGCGACACACCTCGTACGGGCGTGCAAGCACGTTCAAGTTGACAATCACAGGACCGGGGAAAAATTTTTTCACTGTGATGCAACCGCAAAGGTAACCAAAATACATAAACACGGACTTAAAACAATCCCAACAGATAACCAAGGAAAAATAACCACCTGGACATGTTTTCAAAATACAACTTGCACCTTCTTTTTTATGTACTAAACCACTTTAAAAATTTCAACGTGTTTACAAAAACCACACCCCACCAAAATGACTCACTAATCATTTTAAAGATCCACCAAGCCATTTCATGAAAACACGTAGATTTCACAACCTGAAAAAAGCACATGGTACATTAAAAACTACATTTAAAAGCACGGGCGGCTCAACACTTTTTCAAACCCAGACTTGCAGCATCAATATAATTTAATAACTAATTTAAAAGTTTATAAATATGGTTTGATAAGAATACCATAGGTTTACACACACGAAACTATCTCAAAATCCCTCCATTTCATCAAACACACCAGTTTTCAAATCCACAACCCAGACGTTCCAAACATACCAGGATATCACTATTTTTTGTAACAAACCACTTTTCAATTTACACATACCAAAACCTATTCAAAACCCTCTTTTATGACTCTACAAAAATTGATGCTAAACCAAAACACAATTCTCATTGTTTGTGAAATGAAAATAAATAATTCAGCATGCTTATTCATAGAAAGAATTCATATAACATATATACATTTCAACTTCAATTAAATACTTGATTCGCATCAAACAAAATAATTAATATATATTCAAAATTAATTTAATAATAAAATTAATTAATAAAACAATCGTTAAATGCATAACCACCTACCTCAAACAAGGATGGACTAACCAAAGCCAGTGAAAAACCTCATTCGCACCACAACCACACCTTAGATGGTTAAAAACAAACCCTAATCATCAATTCAGACCCATAATTTTATGGAAAAACCATGAAAAATCATAGCCATGGGAAAAACATAACTTAGTGGAGAGAGTGAATACTAAATGGGGGTGAATGAATATCAGCACCGGAGGAGAGGCATGTCGGTGAGGAGAGGTGTCGGTCGGCCGGCATGGGGGGTCACCAAAAGGGTTCGTGCGACAGGGGAAGGATCAGGTGAAGGGGGCGGCGTCGGGGATATCATGCCAGCCTGGAGTAGGCGACGCCGGAGGCTATGACGGCGAGGGGCGGCAGCTAGTCGGCCAGTAAGGGTAGGTGGCAGGTCATTCAGGGTCAGCTGATGTAGGGCTATAAGGAGGGGGCGTGGACCAGGTAGCAAGGGGGAAGGGGAGTTGATGCGCTGAAACGGGGAACGAGGGTCGTGGGTGGAATTGGGGGGTAAGTGCGGCCCCAGTTTTTTTTAAGCCCAATTAAATTAAACTCAATTATTAACTTAATAACAATTAATATAAAAGTTATTATAATAATTATAATAATAGACATGATAATAATAATAATGATAATAATTACTCTAATAAAATTATAATAAAGATAAAATAATTATTTTAATAATAATAATTCTTTAATAAAAATAATAATAATAGTGATAATAATAATAATAATAAGTAACCTTCCTAATGATATTAATAACGAGTAACCTTCCAAAGATCACCCCTAAGTCGCCCCGAAGTTAGTTTTCCAAAATAATTTATTTTATTAAAGATCCAAACGGGCCTTCACCAATTTTAAAGAAAATATTCATGTCTCAAGAGAACCAAACACTTTCTCATGCTTCAAAAGAAATCATTTATCAATAAACCATTACTACATTTCAAATTCCATGAATTATGTTTAAATTCCAAACAAGAATTCTTTCACTACTGGGTTTCCGTTCATCAAGAAAATATTTCAAGAGTCGTGTATAAAATAAACGGCTCTTTTTTCAACAAATAATCATTTAAAAATTAATTATCTCATTGTATTTATCATTTATTAAAATTAAAAAAATATCAAGCATTTAATAAATTCTGAATTTAAAAGTGATTGCAGTGGGGGACCGGCCTCAAATTGCAAGCATGTCATGACGACGTGACATGCCTCGCTTAGGTGTGAAATCACACACAAGATGGTGATCGCAAGACTGGGGAAAAAATATTCTCAACACACTACAACCGAAAAGGTAACCAAAATACATAAACATGGACTTCAGACAATCCAAACAGACAACCAGTGCAAAAGAACCACCTGGACATGTTTTCAAAATACAACTCGCACCATCTATATTATTTACCAAACTACTTTAAAATTTGCAACATGTTCACAAAAACCACACCACACCAAAGATTCACTTATCATTTTAAAGAGACACCAGACCATTTCAATAAAACACGTAGAGTGCAAAACCTGAAAAAACTGCACGGTACACTGAAAAGTATATTTAAAAGCATGTGCGGATCAACACTTTTTCAATCCTAGACTTGCAGCATCCATATAATTTAATAAATAATTTAAAAGATTATAAATGTGGTTTGAGAAGAATATTATATCTTTACATACATGAAACTAGCTCAAAATCCCTTCTTTCCATCATACAAACCAATTTTGAATCTACAAGCCAGACATTACAAACATACTAGGAAATCACCATTTTTTTAACGAACCACTTTTCAGTTTACACACACAAAATCAATTCAAAACCCACTTTTATGACTCTACGCACCTTGACGCTAAACCAAAACATGATTTCCATAGTTTTTGAAATGAAAATAAACAATTTATCATGGTTGTTCACAGAAAACAATCATATACCATATATACATATCAACTTCAATTAAAAACATTATTTTCATCAAACAAACTAATTAATATATATTCTAAATTAATTTAAGAATAAAATTAATTAATAAAAGAATGGTTAAATGCATAACTACCTACCTAAAACATGGATGGACTACCCGAAGCCAGTGCAAAACCTTGTTCGCACCACAACCACGCCTTAGAGGGTTAAAGAAAAACCTAATCATCAATTCGAACCAACAATGTTCTGGAAAAACCTTGAAAACCCTAGCCATGGAAAAAAAACAAAACTTAGTGGAGAGAGTGAATACTAGAGGGGGGAGAAAGATGATCAGAGCTGAAGGTGAGGCATTCCGGTGAGGAGAGGTGTCGGTCTAGTGGCATGGTGGGTCACTGGAAGGGGGTCGTGTGATTGGTGAAGGATCGGCTGAAGGGGGCGGTGTCGAGGATTTCATGCCAGCCTGGAGTAGGCGACACTGGAGGATGTGACGGCTGGTGGCGACAGCTGGTCGGCCATCAAGGGGAGGTGGTGGGTCATTCGTGGTCGGCCGAAGTAGGGTTACAAGGAGGGGGGTGTGGACCAGGTCACAAAGGGGAAGGGGAGTTGATGCGCCGAAATGGGGAAGGAGGGATGTGCGTGGAATTGGGGGGGAACTAAAAACCTATTTTTTAGCCCAATTAAATATACCTCAATTACTAACTTAATAAAAATTAATATAAAGGTTATAAAAATCATTATAATAATACATATAATAACAATAATAATAATAATAATAACTCTAATAAAAATATAATAAAGATAAAATAATTATTTTAATAATAAAAATTGTTTTATAAAAATAATAATAATAGTGATAATAATAATAATAATAATAAGTAACCTTCCTAATGATAATAATAATGACACACATAATAATAATAAAAACAAATTTAATAAAAATTATAAAAATAATAATTTTAATAATAACAATTCTTCAATAATTTTTTTAGTGATAATACTGATAGTATCCGCTTTATTTTCATTCAATCTCATTATTCATTGAATAATTTTTATTTATTTCAATACCACAACTGCGCGGTCCTCACATGCCACAAGCGGCCATGTGTGGACCGTGTGATCGCTACCATCCACTCCAGAAGTCGTCACACGGGTACCCACGCTGACCGCACGGCCACCACTAACCGTGCGGTGCCCACGCCCCGGTCTAAGACCCATATCAACTCAAAATAAAATAATAATAATAATAATAATAAATAACATCTTTATTAAGATCAACAATAATAATAGTAGTAATAATAGTAATAATAATAGTAATAATAATGATAAAATTATTAACCATAAAAATTTCAAACAACACAATAAATCACAAAATTCACTCATTTTAAATTTTCCAAAGGTAGGAGAACTGTGTCGTTGCATGGGTGAAGCCTCGTGGGGTTTCCAAAACGCACTCCACCAAGGCGCTCAGCGACGTCAACTCAAAAACGCATGTTTTTGGACAAAACCCAAAAATCTTGTTTGAAATTCAACCCAAACATCGACAAAAAAATTAAAATTGAAGAAAATTCCAAAAAATAATAGATAAATCGGGGTGTGACAATTATCCCCACTATAAATACTTTCTGCCCCTAGAAAGTCACTCAACCAAATGGGGAAACAAACTCGAGTTTGAAATTAAACGAGGCCAAAAAAAACCTAAACTCAGAGTGACTTTTCACTCCATCAGTCACACCTGACCAATTATTAGGGTAACTACAAAGATAAGAGCCCTCGGTAAATGAGAAGGGCTCTCCCCACCACAAGAATCTGACTAGCAGAACTAACATTGAGATTCCTAGCATGGGCTAACTCTGGAACTTCTAACTATATCCAAGAGGAAATCATCACATAGACCAAACCTTGAAGAAGGAACGACAAGATTCTTGGTGGGTCTCCCCACCATTTAAGAACTTCCTAGCTTAAACAAATTAGCATGGACCAACATGAGAAACCCAGCACAAATCGACCCATGAACTCCCTGCATAAATCAGACCCCCACCACATGGGGTCATCGACGAAAGACCCCAAACCGAATAATGGACCAAACCCCTATTCATTATTTCCCAAGACGCATGTGTCTCCAAAACGAGCACATCCTAAAATAAGAACAGGTCACCAATAGAGCTAGCCACATGAGAGAGATAATAATATTGAGACCCATAGCCATAAGGGGACAAACTTTGAAGCTCATATTTTAGGAGGAATAACTACTGGAATTATGAGAAAACAAGATCACCATACCTTTTTACAACCAAGGTGGGTATTCATAGAATAAAGGCCACAATGAGAAAAAAAGATCTTTGTGAATCTTACAGCAAAACAGAACCTTCAATGACAAGGAAACTACAATAGTGGGATACAGATCGTCCCTATTTTAGAACTAAAGACAAAAGTTAAACCAAGGTGCCCCACACCCAATGATTCCTGACTGCGTTAAAACCTTTACTCTGAGACTTGTGGTTAGAGATCTGATGTCTTGAAGCGTCTGATGCCCTATAGTCAAGAGCTGACATCCTCCGATCGAGACTCTTTCTGAAAATGCTGCTAGCTGAACCTCTCTAATTTTCCCAAACAGCCACACTGACAGAAAGCCTTTGAAGTATGACGACAAGGAGACATAAAGTACCCAAACCGGTGACACAAGACCCCACATAAGGGAATCTTCAACTTATTTCACAGTGATACCTCTTGAGGGAAGGGAAGAAACCTCTTGAAATGCATGAAGTCAGCCTTAACTATCTTTTGTCCCCACCGAACACTCAAAAGCTCTGCCACTTTCCTCTATTTCACCTCCTTAGGTATAAACCATCTGTCAAGAGTGGTCTTAAAAGACTTCCAAGACCTCCCATCAGGCAACGACGATGTGATTGTCCCCCACACCAATCCAAAGTTAAACATTCAATGAACTCTAACCAGCACAGACTCGCATGTCTTTGGGAGTTTCCAATAACATGAAAACACTAATGATTTCTCCAATACAGTCTGCAACCTTCAATATATCATGATCACCATGGAAGATTGAAAAAAAATCGAAAATAATTCAATTCCACCACTCTGCTAAGAGTCTGGGTAGAACCAACTACTAGAAAAGACTCACTAGAAACCTCTGGGACTTCTCTGGGCAGCATACAAAAAAACAAGAGTCACAAATCTGAATCAAAATTCATCATAAATCAAAATTCCCCACCTCAATCAAAAAAAAATCTCAAACTCAAATCACTTTCCAACCATAATTCAATATGTCAAATCCAATAGCCCTCGAAATAGAATTCCAAACATGAAAAAAGAACACTAAACAATTTCTTACCTTTCAAAACATTTAAATTACCTTTTTGAAAACCGTCGTTCAGAAAACAAAACAACTTAAGTACCCACCATTGGTCTCCCATGAAGTCTCGCATAACATATACCATTGTCCTATCTCATGCACCAAACCACACATACCATCAATCGTTCTTGTTCCACATGCGCACATCCATATATGTGATCCCTCATAGGAATACCAAGGGTCAATTCAAGACACTTCTCATTTTCAAAATCGATCATTCATCATAAAGTATAAATTCCCGACCAATTTGAAAAATTCACTTATCATTAAAGCAATACATTTCCAAATTTCAAAAAAAATACAATTCACATTCCAATGTGTTAATGAGATCCCAAAACAACTTCCAAAGCACCTCCCATTTCTTCCCTATAAAACCGTACATTCCATTAAAAGAAAACAATTTCCATTTCAAAATCAATTTTTTCACTCCAAAACCAGAGTTTCTTTCAAAAATCCCTTTTTCTATGAACAAAATTCATCTTTGAATTCAAATCAAGTCAGTCAAAACTAATCCCAAACATAACTCACATCAAAAATTCCAAAAATAATGGACTAGTGGTCATGCCTACCTAGTAACATGGCTTAGAAGACCATGCTCTGAGTGAGCATCCACTGCAAGAAGTATCTTGAACCGTGCACTCGAGTAGTACATGGGTGGATACTCCCTACAAGCTCGTCATGTAACACTGAATCACATCCTTTTTCATCCCTCATCCACACAGACTAAGAAAATAAATAACTCAAATCCTAGACTACCCCTGGGAACTTGAGTCTCGAGACGGTAAAGGGTTCATGACGTCCTTCCCGCACCTACCTATCGAGTCCCAACACACCTAATCACCAGGCTACCTGACACCCCAAATAACAAGAACCTCCCTCTGATACCATTTAGTCACAAATCAACCTCGGTCGACCCTGAACTATTCACCCTTGCCGGTCCGCGACATGGCCTAAGAGGCGTTCTCGATCCTCTCGGGCTGGCAACAAGCACCAGGGCATCAATAAAGGACAATTGGGAACGATTTCTCCCAGTGAAAATAAATAATGCAGCCGAAAAGTAGAATGACGCGAAGTAAATTAAGAGCACGAAAAGAAAGAACATCCAACAACAACCAACTAACCTGCCCACGACCAAAAATCCTCACGACTCCGAGAGTCGCTCCCTAATCCACAACCAACTCTCACCCATGGCGAGCAAGCTCAATTCAAACCTACAACAAAACTAAAAATAGGAAAACACTATAGGCGTGAGTATTAAAACTCAGTAGGTGTTCCCAACAAACTATTCCCAATACACTACCTTCAAATAAAGAAATTTACTACTTCCATGTTTGAACTAAATTATACAAAATATGGGTTTCAAAACACACACTTCTATTTATAAGACAAGTAACCGTCCATTTAACTTTTTAATTTAAAAAAAGTTTAATGTTTGAAGGGAATAGGTGCATTTCATTTTAAATCATTTTTGCAGAAAATTTAGAAATCCAAATTTTAGTTCTTAGTCAAATGGAAAAAACCACTCACAACACACAAAACAAACTCAGGGAAATAGAAAATAAGTGGCACAAAGGGGCCCGTAACCTAAATAGTCCTCTCAATAGTCTTCCATATAACATTAAACACTAAAGAAAACATGGTTCAACCCTAGGAGCTCGTGAAAAATGTAGAACGTATCATAAAAGTGACTCATCCTGAAGGCATTCCTACTCTCGATGACGTCATAACACCCTAACGTCCAGCTTTTCCCTACATGGCCTAACTGAGGGGCCCAATCCCCTAGCAGAGTATAATCTGTTCTAAGGGCCACTAGCGAGTGCATAATCTAAGCTAGTGCATCAATCGTTCTTAGAATATTCACTTACTATGTCAGGTTCCCATGTCAACATGTATAATAAAAAGAAAAGGGATGAGTCAACAAAGTCAATCAAGTAGCAAAAACATCACACAAAAGTCACACAGTCAATGTACACCAAAGATCACCCTTAAGTCACCCCGAATAGTGTTTTTCAAAATAATTTATTTTATTAAAGTGCCAAACGGGCCATCACCAATTTTAAAGAAAATCCTCATTCCTCAATAGAACCAAAACACTTGTTCATGCTTCAAAAGAAATACTTTATAAATAAACCAGAACTAAATTTTAAATTCCATGAATTATGTTTAAAGGCCAAACAGGTATTCTTTCACTACTATGTGTCTGTTCATCAAGAAAGTATTTCTAATGTCGTGAATAAAATAAACGGCTCTTTTTACACTAAATAATCATTAAAAATTAATTATCTTATATTATTTCACGTTTATTAAAATTAATAAAATATCAAGAAATTAATAAAGATTGAATTTAAAGGTTAGTGCAGTAGGGGACCTACCTCAAATCAAAACCAAGTCACGACGACGTGACAAACCTCGCATGGGCGTGCAAGCACGCACAAGCTGACGATCGCAGGACTGTGGAAAAAAATCTTTTCAACATGCTGCAATTGAAAAGGTAACCAAAATACAAAAACATAGACATAAAACAGTCCAAATGGAAAACCAGCACAAAATAACCACCAGGACGTTCTTTCCAAATACAACTCGCACCATCTACATTATTTACTAAACCACTTTAAAATTTTCAACGTTTTTACAAAAACCACACCACACCAAAAAGATTCACTAATCATTTTAAAGAGCCACCAGGCCATTCCAAGAAAACACATAGAGTGAAAAACCTAACAAAATCACACTGTATATTGAAAACTACATTTAAAACCATGCATGGCTCAACACTTTTTCAAACCTAGACTTGTAGAATCCATATAATTTAATAAATAATTTAAATGTTTATAAATATGGTTTGAGAAGTATAACATAGATTTACACACATGAAACTCACTCAAAATCCCTTCTTTCCATCACACACACCAATTTTCAAATCCGCAAGAATGACATTACAAACATACCACGAAATCACCATTTTTTATAACAAACCACTTTTCAGTTTACACAGAAAAAACCTGCTAAAAAACCTCTTTTATGAATCTACAAACATTGATGTTAAACGAAAACACAATCTGTGTAGTTTGTGAAATGCAAATTAACAATTCAGTATGGTTGTTCATAGAAAACACGCATATACCATATATACATATCAACTTCAATTAGAAACTTTATTGACATAAAAAAAAATTAATTATTATATATTCTAAATTAATTTAAGAAGAAAATTATTTAATAAAACAATGGTAAAACACATAACCACCTACCTCAAACATGGATGGACCTCATGAAGCTGGTGTGAAACCTTGTTCGCACCACAATCGCGCCTTAGATGGTTAAAAAATGAAAATCATCAATTCGAACCCCCAATTTAATAGAAAAACCTTGGAAACCCCTAGACATGGGAAAAAACTAAACTTAGTGTATAGAGTGAATACCGGAGTGGGGAAAGGGATGATCAGCGTCGGAGGAGAGGCGTGCTGGCGAGGAGAGGTGTCGGTCGGCCTACACGGAGGGTCACCAAAAGAGGCTCGCGTGACTGGGGAAGGATCGTCTGAAGGGTGTGGCGTTGGGGATGTCACGCCAGCCTGGTGTAGGTGACGCTAGAGGCTACAGTGGCTGGTAGCAGTAGTATGTCGACTAGCAAGGGGAGGTGGCGGGTCGTTTGGGGTCAGCCGAAGTAGGGCTGCAAGGAGGGGGTGTGGACCAGGTCGTAAGGGGGAAGGGGAGTTGATGTGCTGAAATGGGGAAGGAGGGATGCGCGTGGAATTGGGGGGGAAGTGCAACCATAGTTTTTTTAAGCCCAATTAAATTAAACTCAATTACTTACTTAATAAAAATTAATATAAAAGTTATAATAATAATTATAATAATACACATGATAATAATAATAATAATAATAACTCTAATAAATTTATAATAAAAATAAAATAAATATTTAAATAATAAAAATTATTTAATATAAAATAATAATAATAGTGATAATAATAATAATAAGTAACCTTCCTAATTATAATAATAATGATACACATAAGAATAATAAAAAAACATTAATAAAAATGATAAAAATAATAATTTTAATAATAACAATTCTTCATTAATTTTTTTTAATGACAATCATGATAGTATCCACTTTATTTTAATTCAATCTCATTTTGATTTAATTAATTTTTATTTATTTTAATACTGTAACTACGTGGTCCACACATGCAACAAGCAGCCACGTGCGGACCATGCAATAGCTTTCGTCCACTCTAGAAGTCGCTGCACGGGTACCCAGGCAGACCGCACGGCCACCACTAACCATACGGTTCCCACACACCAGCCTAAGACCCATCTCAACACTCGATAAATAATAATAATAATAATAATAATAATAATAATAATAATAATAACAATAATAATTAATAACATCTTTATTAAGATTAATAATAATAATAATAATGATGATAATGATGATGATGATGATGATGATGATGATGATAAAATTATTAACCATAAAAATTTCTAACAACACAATAAATCATGAACTTCGCTCATTTTAAATTTTTTGAAGGTAGAAAAACTATGTCATTGTATGGGAGAAGCCGCGTGAGGTTTCCAAAACACACTCTGCCTAGGCTCTTAGCGGCGTCAACTCAAAAACTCGTGTTTTTTTGACAAAACTCAAAAATCTTGTTCGGAATTGAACCCAAACCTCGAAAAAAAAATTTAAAACTGATGAAAATAATAAAATAAAAATAATTGTTGCATCGGGGTGTGAATGATAACTAGATAAATTATGTGTGATAATTATTTATTGATATATAATTAAATTAATATTATTAATTATAATGTTATTATTCTATGGAGTTTTTGATTCTATATTATTTTTTTATATCAATCAATTTCATTACATATGTTTTCCAATCTTCTTTAAATTTGTTTTAATTATTATTTATATGTTTATATATGATTATAATAGATCAAGAAAATTAAAAACAAAATTGATTTCTTCAAAATGACATGAAATTTAACCACTATATAAATTATCTTTTTTATAATCATTGAATTTTTTTTTATGTAATATCAATGTCAGGATAAATGTAAATATTTTTTAACAGTTTGAAATATGACTTGAATCAAAAAATATTATTATAAGATCCTAAAAATGATTTAAAATGGATAATGAAGTCCTACTACGCATGGTTTTACTGTCTTGATAATTTTATAAGGAGTTTCAAATTCATATTATTTCTTGATTTTTTTGGTCTTTGAATAGGAAATTTATATCTTCATTAATAAGTTTTGTATTATTGGTATCAAATTATATATTCTATAACAGAAATGATTAAATACTATATTTTATAAGATTAAATTATCAATTATTATGAGTTTTTAATCCTTAAGTATATTTATAAGAAATACTAGTTTATATATGGTTTTTAATACTAAAATACTTATGCATGTAGTGAAGTCTACTAGTGGACTGGGAGATAAAGACAACTTATCAGAAGGTAGTGAAGGGGATTTCAAGTTATTGAGTCATTGATAGTTTCTCATGCTCATTCGTCGTGATTGTCAAAAGAATTTTTCATATTTTACTACTCTAATTATATATCTATATATTATATTATATATTAAGCAATGTAATGAACATGATTAAAATTATTTAGTTAATTTTCCTGTTTTGTTTATCTATATTAATTTTTTTATTTAGTTTCATTCTTTTATGGATTTTAAGTATATATTTTGAATTCAATATTTTATATTACATTTTTTAGAAGTGGTTTAAAACACCTATAAACTATATAGTATGTTTATTATCTTTGGTTTAAAACAAATCTAAGTGTGGAATATTTTTTATTAGTAATGGATTTAAAAATCCTAAAAACATCATTTTTTATGAACAAAACCAATATAAATAATAAAACACCAACACTAATTCCCACATTTTTTCCACTAATAGAACACCATTGATAAATAACTATAGTAGAATTATGGTTTTTTCACTGAAACATGATACTTTAAAAATACCATCACAAATCAACTAAGAGTGGTTTAAATTTCCATGTATTCAGAATTAACCACATATAAAAACCCTTTTTTATATTGTGATAGTATCCATTTGACCTAAAAATATCAATGGTGAGGGTTATTTTAGTGTATTAATCTGGAGAAAAAATATTGAAATGGTGATTAATAAGTATGATACTTGTGGAATGGATGTAAAGAGGAGTTCCCTCCACTTTGATAAATATATGACTATAATATTGCAAATTTATAATAAAATGTGATAAAAGTTATTTCATTGAGGAAAACATGTCAATTATATTAAGGGTATTTATGAAATAATTAAATATTATTTTTTAATGAAAAATACATGTTAAATATGTTGAATATGATTAAACATAAATAGGAAATGAAAAAATGTATTGAAAAGTGTATAAAGATATGAATGATCCCAAATTATCTGAGTGGGGAGGGAAACCAGGGAATAAACAAATGATCTATAGAAACCCAGTTCTCACACACATATTATTACATGATTTTTAATATAAAATTTCATAAATAAAAACCCAAACCTCTTGAGGGTGGGTGTATTTATAAGATTATATATTTAATACTTTATTATAAAATAAACCACAATATCATTATTTCAATCTATATAATGTGATCATAAATCAATTTGAACTTGTATTACTATATAGGATTCCTGGTGGAAAAAATTTAAAGAAAGTAGTATTCTATTCTTACTGCATATCAATTATACATGGCCTCTCATGAGAAAATAAAATTACTCAATGCATTAAGGGATGTATAATTCTCGGCATACATATCACATCAAAATTTGTACATGAATATGAGTTCCACATAAATAATTCATACATAAGGAATAATCATTTAAAATCATGTTGGAAGGAAATGGGTTATATAATCTTTTCTAAAACTTAATGAATAGATATATCATAAATATTTCCAATAGATGATGGAATTAAATATTTTTAGATGATAGTGATTAAATAAAGAGGTAAAATACTTAATTATGAAGTCCAAATGAAAAAAATCATGAAAAAAGGAGTGAATAAGTAGGTATAGAAAGGAACCTCTTAAGATACTATTTATGAAATTAGTCAAGAATTTTTAAAGAAGGTTAGTGGGTAGTGTTTTCAATAAAACTAAAATTGAACAAGAATGGTTTTTCATAAAATAGTTTATATTTTTACAAATAATGTGATAGAGAATAAATTAAATTAGAGGCACATTAAAAGGAATATTGAATGTAAATATTCTATTTAAACATGTTCACTTTAAAAAATGAATGATAAGGGAACTTGAAAAAGCAATCAGATTAAAAGAATAAAATGTAAATCATGTAATGATAATGGTAAGGATAAATTATTAGAAAATTAATTAATTGATTAATATTAATCTCAATTGTTTTATAATTATTTTTTATTCCTAGTCCTTAGAAAAAGAATTTAATATTATATTGGGATGATAGAAATAGATTAGTTTAATTTAGGTAGTTTCCATTAGTTTGTATTGTGCATGATATATTATATTTGATTTGATTTCAAATTCTTCCCCACTAGTGTCGGTAGAGAGAAAAGCACCCAAATGTTTTGGGGGTGTTTCCTCCAACATCTAGAAGGGTGAGGAAATAAATTAATAACTTAAGAAACTCCCCAAATATCCCTATATTCACTGATTAGTTGGTATATCTCAAGCTATAATAGCATACCATATAGGATGTGTTCTTACTATTTCTATGACGTCTCACGATTTTACTATACATTTATGTTTGAGTTGTAAAATATTGAGGTATATAATATACCTATATCTATACATGGTTATTTGGAATCTATAAAGATGTACACTAATGGGTTGTGATGGGTTGTGGTATAATTCACATACTTATCCGGGAGTAGTGTATAATCATACACATGATTTTGGATGTGATGATGAGGATGATAATGATATGGATATGTGGATTGATTCTAACGTTAGATGTTGGGACCTTCATGAGACTTGGGTAGGCCAGGTATAGTCCAAACTCATATCAAGGATGAATTACATATAGTTTGGATGATATTAGGATGTGATTCATTAGTGTGTGACAAAGGAAAACTAGTGGAGAAGTGGAAGATATGTACCTTATTTAAATTTATTATTTTGATATAGTGCGGGTAACTTTTATGTGTTACTTGGTGATTGAGACACGGTGAGGATGGGAAACTATTAGTGAATGTTTAGGTGAGGTAACACCCCAATAATTTAAGAAAAATTTCTTTTTAAATAAAATTAATATCTTTTATATCTTGTGACACAGGAAACACTAGGTTTAAACAAAAATAATCTATTAAAATACTATTTGAAAATGACCATTATAACCTAGCAGTTAAGTTGGAGGGAATGAAAAGTACTTAATATATTATAAACAATATATTGTTTATAACTTTATAAATAAATTAAATGTATATCTATTTATTTTTTAGAAAATAAGATACATTTCATAGAGAAAGAAATTTTTTCTAAACATCAATTTTTTAAAAGAAAACGGTTATGTCGCTTTGTGCGCACTTTTTTGACACCTTTATTAAATTTATTTGGTAAAATTAACTAAATATTTTAAATAATCATATCAAAATTATCTTAGGCTAAATATTAGGGTTTTTTTGAAATGTTTCATTTTGCAATTAATACTTAAAAATATTGATTTTTATTGAAAATTACCTATTTGTTTAACTAATTTACAATGATAAATTACATTTTAACTGATTTTAAACTTAAATTGGTTAAACTATTTTACAATTAAAATATTTTAGGTCGTGGAAATCAATTTCATATTGAATTTGGATAATGAAAAATTCAATAATTACGAGCATTTTCCCTTTGAAACCCATCTTTTTCGCCGCGTCTATAAGAATAATTTTAAATTGGATTCTACGACTACATTGAATTGAATTTTAAAAAAATATTCTATATTTTGAGTCATCATAATTTATATTTTTTAATAAGTTCAATTTAATTTTTTACCAAAATTAATAGTGAACAAAGTAAATAAATTAATTACCACAATTAAGGTAAAAAAAATGTGTTTACCAGGGGTTAAACTATGAAGATAAGGGTTTAAATTACCTACCAACTTTTCCAAAACCCATTTAATGGACATATTTATACCTTATAACGTATTTGTTTCTATAATGACCCATTTGGGTGCATTTTTACTTGATAAATATGTGGATGAAGTTGATTCTTTTCAAAAATTCCATGTGTGCTCTCTCCCTTGCTTATAAAAGGCCACTTGTTGTCCTCCCCTCTTAACACTTCCATAGCCATTTGGAATAGAAAATACCAACATAACTCACTTATTTACTCCCTTACCAAAATTATAGATTTAATTGTAACTGTAAATATATTCTAGGATGAATATTTTTTCAAACATAAAGAGGTCCTCCGAGGAAGAGGTAATGTACTTAAACGAGAATTTTTATTTTGTTTCTTCTACCACCTCATTAAAATATTATTAAATCATGATAGTGTAATAAAAATAGTATATAAATTATTATTATATTAAATTATTTTATTGTATAACATATATCCATATCCAAATCCATAAAATGGGAAATGGAACTGTCATTAGTGAATACGATGGACTATCTCCTCGTGAACTGATATAATGTTTTTCCATCCCCACCGTTCAATGATGAATATAATAATATATTTACCACATTTATACGGTATTTATGATATTATTTTACTTATTTAAATATATAATATCATATAAATTCTTACTTTGTGTCCTTTTAAAATATGATAACATCACTAGTGTGTACAGTGGACTACCATCTCTTGAAGTGATGTGAATCATTTTTCACTTACACTTTACATAGAATGTAATAAGGGTAAAATTAATGAATATATGTGATATATATGATATATATTTTATTATTTAAATTTAAAATATCACCCCCTTAATTACCCTTTCACCCGTTAATGTAATGATATCGTTTCTCATGCATACATATGAACTACCATCTTTTTGAAACGATGCAATTCATTACCCATAAAAAAATTTAGGATTAGTTATAATAATATATATACTAACTAAATATGATATATATTACATTATTATAATTCTATATATTTTTTAATTGTATCTTAAATACAATAATTGGAAATTTCATTACACAACACGCATGAGAAAATAAGTAATTTAACACCCGAAACAACGATAATAGTGAAATATTATTAAAAAAAGGGTGGTAAAATGTTATATGAGGACCATATATGATATTATAAATATGAATATAGTTCAGTTATAAAGTAATGAAATTATTAAAACCATTATACAGTAGTTTAAATCATGTTCATCTATATGAAAGCATAAGGTAAGGGACTCCATGACAATTTCTATTCATTGAGTCATATTGTAATTTTATTCGCCAAATTTAATATATATTGTTTCTATACTACCCCTTTAACATGTAATATCATGATAAATTAATAATTAATCACAATTTATGTTTCAATTATAATTATTTCATCCAAGGGTATTGGAAAGTAATGTTACCAAGTGTTAAATATTTTCATAACTCAATTTAATTTCATTGGGTTGTATTATGTCTTTGTTTTCCTTTGATATTCAATGATTGTGTATATTATGTATTTTAATTATATTATGTTTTATTTCCACTTTTTCTTTTTATTTAAATTTTACACACATTTTATATTCATTTATTAAGTCTCGCTTCAATGTTATGATCATTATAACGGATTTTGTCTCAATTTACATTTCATTAAATCATTTTTGTTAATACACACCTATTAACTTTTATGTGTTATATGTATTATCCTTAAGATGTATTTGACATGAAAACTTACTTAATACAGATGGTTAATTTTTCAAATCAATATTATCCATATTCTTTGTATCATTGATATAAATATTTCTTAAACCATATACCATTCTTACATTTGATGTTTTCTTTGAAATTTATTTAATTAACTGGGGAAATATTGATAAATATATGATATTTACTGAATGAGGATATTTTTTGATAAAATATATTATACATGAATTAAAATAACTCCTCAATATATGATGAATTCTTTTCACATACTATTATAGGTGAGGACCATTTATAGATTTCCCCTTTATGCATTGATAGATCACTAAAGACAAATCAGTTAGCCAAATTAGATGGGTTTACCCAATAGTTTTAAACTATATTATAAAATAAATTGATTGTAGAGGTATAATGATTCCCAATGTCATGGCATCCAATAATTAAGCATTTATTTGATTGAAAATTAAGCAATTATTATTATTAGTGATCTTTTTTCTATGATATTATCTATCAATCCATTTCATTATAAATTTATTGATTAAATGGAATGTGTTTTCAGTTATTTAACATAATCTATTGATTATTCATTATCCATATATGATAGTAAATTTAATTATTAAATGGAATTTGTGTTCAGTTATTTACCTTACCATACCAATTATGTTTTATTGATTCATGGTAGCTTCCATTGTATTTAACCCTTACTATGAATTTGAGCTCACTGTTAGTTTGTTTTCTTTCCCTAGGATATAATGAATAATTCTTTGAATGAGTTCAAGGATGTAAAATATTTCCATTGTAATGTTTTTTATTTTTATTTTCTCAATATAAAATGGGAATCATATATGTATATGGTTCTCCAAAACTACAAAAATGATTGTTCCTTTGCGATTTTACACCTTTAATCAATGACAAATAAATAATGTAGGAACTAGATCTAGGTTATTGGATTTGGGATCATTATATTTTATATCAATGTATGTTTAGGTAAAATATGGGGAACCTTTTTGAGGAGAACATATATTAGGGAACATAACTTTATAACAGACTATGAGGATAAGTATAGAAGAACATCATAAAGTTTAATTAAGTAACATATTATATGGTTTTACTAGAAATACATCCCTACCCAGATACTACATGTACATGTGGTTCTGGAATAGAGGTACCTTGGTGTAATAACTTCAAAAATCCACATTGTGCTTGACCCAATCATCACCAAGTGCCTGAAAATGGGCCTTATTGAGCACTGATTTTGACACTACCATGGGATATGCTTAGTATGATTCAAATTTTCTTTACAAAAAAGTATGAATGAATTTAAAATAAATATAACCCCATAGAAAACAAATTTAGGATTCTAATATTAAAAATTCATAAATTTAAATTAAAGTAAACTATAATTACATATTTATAATTATACATTATGATTTATAATTCATAATTTTAGGATCTAATCCAATATATTCCATTATCAATAAATGGAACTAGGAAGGAGGAATGGTATCAATACTTATAGACAATGCATAGATTCCCCAACTAATAAAGCCGGTATTTATGGTATTAGAATAAAGTATATCATAGCTATATTATGGAATTTTAATCAGGTTATGACAAATAACCTTTCTTGAAAGGTAAAATCTATTCCACAGCAGGATTCTCCAATGGTGGATCACATCATTAAAAATAATCCCCCATAATTTAGGGGGATACTAATCTATTTTTTGATGATAAATGGATTAATTCTCTTCAGAAGATATTTATGTCCTTAGGATTTGATGAAAAGAAAAATTTTACACATGTAGTTTATATTGTCTCAAAGGTGATGTTGATCAATGGTGGTTTTTATTCCTGAATAGTAGGGAGGAAGATGAAATAAAACCCATGGAATTTAATGATTTTATAGATACATTATTTGAAAAATATTTCCCTCTTGATAAAGAAACTAAAAAGTATAAAAAATGAATCAACTTAAAGATAAAGGATGAAGAAAGTTCTTCTAATCTTGAGGATACCTTTATGAGTAAATCTATAGGTGATATAAATTACATAAACAACATGGAGGGTAAGATTCACTATTTCATTGAATGGATTAATCCAATTCTTTTAAAATATGTGGTCTCTCAATCTATATCATTATATGTTCAAATTGTTTTATATTCAATAAAAATAGAGAAAGAATTATAAAGATCCTACGTGATCAAGCGAAATAAAGAAAATAAGAAGTTGAATGAGAACCAAAACAAAGTGTATGTGTTAAATAATAAGAATAATAGAATAAATAAATTTCCAACTTTTGAAAAATTTGGAAGGATTCATCTTCATAATACGCTTGAAGGGATTGAGAGTTTATTATAAGCGTGGAGATAAGAGTCATTAGGCTTGATAATGAAAAGGGGAGAAATAAAACATTGGTATTTATTTTTTATGCTATTAGAAGATGGGTCACTATGAAAATTAATTGCCCAAGAATCAAGGGAATCTACCACATAAGTGTACATGTGGATAAGGAAAAGATTATTCAATCACTACAGCCAAGGTGGAAGTACCCAATGACCTAGTTCAAGGTACATTAATTATAGATTAAAATGTAGATAATTATTTATTTGAGACTGGATCCCTGAAATCTTTTATATCATAAAAATTCTCCAAGAAAATTAGATATTTCCCTAACAAATTATGAATAGATTTTTCAATCAAAACTTTTAGTGAAATTCACATTGAAATGATGATGTTTTAGGAAGCCCCCATTATGAAACAGAAACATGATTTATTTACTAACCATATTATCATATATATGATTGACATCAATAAAATCTTTGGTATTGATTGAGATTCAAAATATTATGAACACAATTTATTCATGAAGAAATAAATTATGTTTCATTATGAATACATAAAATTCCTTATCATTAGATCAGATGCATCATTATCTAAGAAATGTATTAATCCACCCCATTAGCTATACTGAATGAGATTCATAGGGAAGAATAGAAAGCAAAATCTAGGTATGGGGATTGTAATATTTTAATTGAGGATATTCTTTTTTCACATGAATAAATTGATGAATTTCTTGAGGAATTACATGTAAATCGCATAGATAATAACTTTATTTTTCCATTGCTTTAATCTTTGATGCAACACCAATATTAGAGACTTCCTATAAAATGGAAACTATAGAATTAGTGAAGTTAAATTAACAACTTAAGTAGATATGTGGAAATGGATTTATTTACCCTAATATTTCACCACAGGGATCCCATGTTCTCTGCATTATGTTGAAATATGGGTCCATGAAACTAAACATTGATGATAGGGAAATCAATTTAGTTATGATAAATAAGAACTATCAACTACCACACATTGATGTCTTATTCGATAAACATCGCATAGACCAATATTTTTTAATGATTGAACTTCATTCTGAGTATCATCAATTTTGAGTAATTAATGAACTAATTATAAAGATAGATTTAGGAATGAATAATATAAATTATGATTTTACAATAATTCAATTTATATAGACAAATTCACCCTATGTTTTAATAAATATAGTGAACAAATTATTCAGGGAATATTTTGATGGTTTTTTTGTGGTATTCATTGATGATATTTTGGTGTATTATAAGGGATATGAAGACTATAGGATTCACTTGAATATCATTATTGAGACTCTTATAAGGAAAGAGTCATATGGGAAATTTAGTAATTTTGATTTCATTCATCAATAGGTTTTTTTCTGGGCCATATTATCTTAAATGATGGAATCTCAATTGATCTTGTGATGTCAAATCTATGCATATAATAACCTACACCAATTAACATAACTAAGATATGTAGTTTTATTGGTTTGGTAGGTCAATATCAGTGATTCGTTCATAATTTTTCTAGATTGGCTAACAAGCTACCTAGTATTACACGTAAAGGGTTATGTTTGTTTTTAAAAAAGGAAATTGAACAAAGTTTTGATGAACTAAAGAGGGTATTGGTCAATTATCTAAATTCAACTCGACTATATGTAAAAGATATGTATTTTATTTATATTTATGCAATGAATAATTTACTTGGTTGTGTCCTAATGAAAATTGATAAATTTATTGCGTATGCATCAAAAAAATTCAAGACTTGGGAACAGAACTATCCAACCAAAGATCTTGAGTTCGCATCTACAATATTTTATTGATGATATAGAGTCAATATCTTTATGGGAAAATATGTGAGATATAAATGAATCATTAAATCCTAAAATACAAATTTTCATAAAAATAAATCAATAAAATTAAAATTCAATGGAACTAGCTACTCAAGGATTATGATTTCTCAGTAAAATACCACCGAGGAAATAAAATGTGGTAGTGTATGCGTCAAGTAAGAAAAAGCATGGCGTTCTGACCCAAATAATGATTGATAGGGATCCTATGTTCATAGATCTTGTAAATATGGATATGGGAAGTATTAATGAAGGAGATAAATCACTGTTTTTTCAAGTGATTTTTAAACTATATTTATTAGAAAATATATAAAGGTCTCAATCTAATGATAAGAACATTATGATGAAAATTGAAGGTGTGAATGATGGGAAACTATAAGACTTCATTTGTGAATATAGTGTTCTAAAATTTGGAAAAATATTATGCATTCCATCTCTACCTACCCTAAAAAAGGGAAATTTTGGATGACACTCATATCTCAAACATCGCTATACACCCTAGTAGAAAAACTATGAATTGATACTTGAGGTAAAATTTTCATGCTATAACATGAAGTGATAAATTTCTAATTATTCATCACGGATTGGGCCTTCCAAATCTATTAATTTTCTAGTTTTAGTGTTTGGAGGTATTTAGGGGAGGTTCTAAGAGTTTTTTTGGTGGATAGATCAAAAGCAGAGTTGTTGTAGGAAATACACATTATGTATATGTATTACATGACCTATAATAGTGTTTCATGGGTAATGTAGTTTGGTGGTTCACTGCTTGTATATGGATAAGGGGTCTCCCATAAAAAGGGTATATGTCATTTAATTGGGATTAATGACATGTAATAATTTGAGTGTTTAATCATTCGAGGTGATGCAATTTAGATAAATATAGAAAATTTAGAAACTGAAGGATTATACACCATCAAATGGATACACAACATAAAACCAATGATATTAATGGTTTTAAATATCTTTCTCATATGAATTTATTTTTATTCAACTACCACCCTTCTCTCTTATTTTGGAAGATCCCCCAATGCCTCAGTTATTTCTTTAATCCATCTTCCTTCATCCTTGATCCTTCAGTTCTTGAGGATTGTTATCAGAAATCCATTGAAGGTTATCCTCTATTTGTTGGTTGGATTTCATCTTTCCATATCTGAAGATTCACTATTGTGATTCTATTATGGTTTTGGCTAGGTTTTTGTATAAATTTCATGATTATTAGGTGTAGTGTAGGTTGATCTCTGGTTTCTTATGGTGTGGTTGTGTTTGCGGGCATTCTTCTTCCCCTTGTAGTGCACATCGAGTCAGCAATGCTTATTTGAGTTAGGGAATCCCTCATTTTTCTTTATTTTATATCATGTGGGAGGGTTTTATTTATTTTAATTTATATGAGATGATTATAATGACTCAAATAAAGATAAATAATTTGTTAAATTGAAATTTAAGTGGGATAAGGGGTTTGATTCTCATGTTTTTGTATATTTTTATTTATTGTGATATTCACGTTGTGCGGACTTGATACCCCAATGAAAATTGTGGCCAACGGTGGATTTTTTTGCATTTCATGGTATGTATTTTGAATATATTTACAATTATGATTGTTTTTATATCAACATTATTTAGAAATAAAGTAAAAACTTATATTGGGATAACAAAATGGTTTCCCCGGGATTATGGAATATGTGACAACGACACTAAAAAAAGTGTAATGTGATAAATTCCATTTACAAATATGTAAAATGTTTTTTATGATGTCTTTTGATGTGTGTTTGTTATTTTGAGGAAGGGATGGGTGATTGATTTGTGTCTGGGGCCTATATTGATGATGGTTTGTTTGGACATTCTTTTAAGGTGGTGAGGTGGTTTGTTTGGACAATATTTTATAGGGCGAGGTGGTTTGTTTAGCCATGATTTTGGGGCAACGAGGTGCTTGTACAATAGAGTTGATAAGCTATTTGTGATATGTGGTGGTGTTCTGTTATATACTAGGGTAGTGATAGAATAAATAATTTATTTGATAATGATTTAATAACATAGTTTGGTTTTGTTAATGGGTTGGAAATGACTGGTAAATAACTAAATGGTGTGTTTGTGGTTGAATGGGGTTGATTTGAAAAAAATAAAACAAATGGGTTTAATAATGGGAATTGGTTGGTGGGGTGACAAGTGTTTACAGATTGTGTGGTTTTTTTATTTAGAGGTGGAAATTTTAGTGGTGAATATGTGAGTTGGTTAGAATTTGGTTGTGAACCCATAAGTTGGGGGTTGTGGGTGTGGCTATATATATAATTATATATATTTTTTGAATTATATTTGCACCCCACCCACATAGATAACTATGTTCTAAAACCCACATAGTCATATTGGGGTGTTTTCGTAAGATTTTTTGGGGAGGAATGATGGATGGGTACCCTCTCTTTCCTACTATCTATTCTTGGTGAGGTAGGTATTACACAGTGTGTGATGATTGGAGGTTTGTTAGTTCATTAGATAGTGGTTTTCATATATGGAACAAGTTTTTTAGGGTGAGATGTGATATGATTTTTCTTGTGGGGAGGATTTTATTTCGGTCGTGTATAGTTGGAGGAGGGAACAAGGTTGATTTCCTACATGTTCATGATACCCTAATACTCTTGTTATAGCGATGATTATGATGTAATAGATTAGGTGTATTACGGAAATATGTGATTTGGTTGTGCTTCTGGGGTAGTGAGCCCAGGTGTCTTCCGATGAGGTGTCTTGTGACTGTGCTTATGGGGTTGTGTGGTATACTTTAGAGAAGGGAGCGACAGGATGTACAATTTTGGGGTGTAAGATTGGTATACTAGTGGTAAAGTGGTGTGGGGTACCCTGTATCGATGTGTTTCATGTTAAATTATATTACATGACATGAATTATTTGTTGTGTTTGCCTCGGTGAGGTTGGGTTTGATTATAATACGTGTATAGGTGTTTATTAGTTATATTGTTTACTCATAGTTGCATTAATATGATTCTTTCACATGTGCAAGAGAGACTTTGGTTTTACTACTCGGTATACTTTTATTCTCACCCTATATATATAAGTTTTCCTTAGGTTTCTAAGAGGATTATTTTGACTTTTCTGAACATTACTACATCAGACCTTTGGATAGTGGTTGTGTCACTACATTATATTATCTTTTGGATATTCTAATTTGGAATCTTTTATTCGTATTATTTTTATTTATACCTATATTGTGGGATGGTTTCGGTTTCTTTTTTTATTATCTCAGGAAGTTTATTGTGGATGATTGAACTTGTCTCTTAATACTATTTATATTATAGAGTATAATTCCTACCATACATGAGATTTCTATACCCTCGGTTCTAGTCGTCAACCCAGGCCTACTAGGGACGGGACTTGGGGTCACTATTTTTCTCTCCTCATTGACATATTTTTGGAATTAGAGGTCATGAAATTGTGGTATCAAAGGAGATGATTGGGAGATATGATGGAGTTTATAGTAAGGAACATTGAGGATTGCATGTGTTGATATGAAAACATTGCTAGTTGACCTTGGTGCATAACCTAGGAAATAAAGACTAGCTATGACATGAGATTTTATCCCCCTCCCCCAGTGATCCAGTTCTCAGACTCTCATATTATTGAACGACCAAGTGAGGTGGACCTATTTACTAGGTAGAGACCTAGGGGAGGTGCATGAATCATAATTACATCTGTTAGTGTTTGAATTTAGGTTCTTCTGGGGATTTTTAAAATTAATAAAGTGAATTAAAATGAATCCAAATAACATTACATACTTCTAGAATTAAAAAATATTATTTTTTTCAGATATGGATCATGTTCAACATCCTCGTGTGTCTCTGAAAGTTGAGGTTCAGCCAGATTATCCAATTGATCTCTAGAGGTTTGATCCAGAAGAAGAGAATTAGGATTGGATGTGGTGTTTGTATGATTTTTAGTGGCAGGATTTGGGGAAGTATGAGGATAGTGTTTTAGATGTGGAGATAGAGAGATGGTTGGATGATCTCGAGATCTCTTTCTGCTTGATTTAGGCCCTAGGTGGGTACCTAGTACATTTGGAGGTCAGTAAAATACGAGGATATTTCTGTCAATGATGGATGATATATCTAGGTTATCAGAGATTAGATGATGTTTTTGGAGTCGACTTCTAGAATTAGTTCAATGCAGAGATCCTTTCGTCGACCATGAGGGTAGTAAAGAGGCATGATATTCTTTCTCCTCAACCGAGGAGTATTTTAGTATGGGATTTGGGAATCAAGTTTAAGGATCTTCTACCTTTTCTCTCGGACCCTTTTCTAAATGAGGGGTCTCATGAGAGGCATCTTGATGAGGTACTCTATCCTTCTATCTAGTATACAGTTACTCCTTTTACATTGTTGAAGTATCTAGAGGTTTATAAGAAGGTACAGGTGATTGAGTGGATGCACTCGTGAGGAAGTTTACCATGAGAGGTGGAAAAGTATGTTTTCTCAAGGAGCAGAGTTTCCAGTGGAAGGTATCGGGATCCAGGACCTTATAGTTTCGACTAGTGGGGATTTAACATTATAATATTCTCTTATATCCTTCTAGTTCCAATGGTTTTAATTCTTTTTTTGGGTGATTTGTACTACTTTGTTTTGGTTATATATTTCACATCCATCAATAGAACTAGTTCCTAGTGGTTCCTCATGATTAGTTTGGTGGAGGTGGACAAGTTCAGTTTCTACCTCAGTAGTAATTTCCAGTGAGACCATTTCAGTAGCATGGGTAGAAGGGTATTGCTCCACTAAAGGTAGATGGAGTAGAAAGATGATGACCTCGCGATGTACCTCATGTTTAGGGACCACGACTCGAGAGTGGTAAAAGATGTAGTTTTCAATAGAGAGGTAGAGTAGTTGGACATGGTCAGTTTCAAGTACTGGATGAGGTATTTACAATGGGGATATAGATCGTCATAAGTAAAATATGTTTGTTTAGTACCCTTGTTTGTGTCTTATTTGATTCAGGAGATTCAAACTATGTTGTTTCACACACTCTTGTAAATTCTCAATTACTATACATGTTGAACCATCATGTTCCCCTACTATGGACTTATCCAGTCGAAGACCAGACCAGCTTGTTTGATGTGTGTGGGGGTGTAGACTGATTATGTGGTCACATCAATTCCATAGGGATGTTTTCTTGCTACTTATGTATCCATACAATGTTATCATTTCCTTCAACTTGATGTATTTCATATGTGTTTTTATTGACTACATTTGGATGAGTTACATTTTTTATAAATGGATTGATATAGTGTGGTTTTTTATTGGTGAGCGGTGTTTTTTGTTGGCTCGTTGGTGTGTTAAGACCATTCTTTATTTCATGGATGAGTCATTTGTGGAATTAGTAGAGACTATAATGTTAGAGGTTCCTAGGATCTTTGGGTAGTTCCTATTTTTTTTTTCAGAGGAGTTTGTAATGCTACCTATTTTATATGATGTTGAGTTTGAGATATACTTTTATCCTAGTGATTCTATGATTTTGGTGGACCCTTATCATATGGAAACTTCTAAGATATGGTATTTGAGGTTTTAGATTGATGTTCTAATGAATAAGGGTTTCATCCTACCTAGTGTGTCACTGTGGGGTGATCTAGTGTTATTCACCATAAAAAAGGATGATTGTCTGATGTAGTTCATAGGAAACTATAGGATGAATTTGTTGATGGTCAAGAACTATTACCCTCATCATAGGATAGATGATTGAAAATCTAAAAGGTGAGAGTTGGTTTTCTTGGATCGATCTATTGTCTGGATATCACTAGTTGGGGGTGAAGGAGAGAGATATCTCAAAGACTTCCTTTATATGTGTAATGAAGCAGACCCCAGAAGCCCAAAGCAGGTTCCTCACTTTACTACATTATCATATATATAATATTAAAATCTCAAAGGTCTGATCAATTTAGTATTTTCTGATGCTAGATTACATACATGAAACTTACATTAAAATTTAGAACCTAAAATACAAAAAAAAAAGATAAAATAATTAGAAAATTCCATTACTCTTCTAGAATAACCTTGCATATAATTCATAATACAAATCTTGGAATCCTAGTAAAAATAAAACATAATAAAGAGTTGATCTCAGATGATCATAAAGGGTAAGCTTAAAATGGGAGTTATTATGGATAATAATCATTAACAATAAGGCAAGGTGTATAACTAGAACACAATCCATCTAAACATAATCTTCAGCATAATATGAAAATATTAAATGAATATAATATAATTCCATATAAATAATCACATGGATATTCTTATAAACAAATAAACTAATGGAATATCAATAACTAATCTCATAATAAGTGAATGCATAACCCCAAACATCATAAACATATCTTCAAGGCTTTGGTAAATACACCATAAACAAATGGGTAAGATATCATCCAATAGAAAACCTAGTGTGTCTCACGAGACCTACTGATGCATCGAGGGGATATAGCAGGCCCTGACTATCACTTACTAAATCAAATTCATTCCTCATATGAAAACATAAAAAAAACATAAACATTAGTACATAAAAACTAGCATACGAAATGTAAATAATTTTACTATAAACCATGATTGGAATAAAAATAGTACATCTACAGTCAAACTAATAATTAAACCTTCAATAAAATAAGATAGATGGTATCATAAGAGATCAAACTCAATCAAGAATAAAATCCAACAATGAATTTTAACATAGATGAAATTACTCTAATAAAACCATCAAAACTTTCTTCACAAAATACACCTTTTTAATTTGAAATCATTTATTTAAAATATTGTGAAAGATTAAAAGGAAATAATTTCATTAAAAAATATTTGTAAAATTAGAAAAGAAGATTAAAAACATCAAGGATTCATGATGGCAGAAAAATCCACTCATGCCACATAATTTAGAAAAATACATTCCTTCCGTATTTTCATCAAAAATTCATAAAGTTCCTCATTTAGAAGATGAAAAAAAAAATATTCCTTACAACCCATTTTATAAAAAGTAAAACACTGTAAAAACTAATTTAAACATTTTAAGGATAATAGTTATAATATTCTATAAATCATTTATAAGAATCATGTATATGAATGATAAATATTCCCTAGAATATACATATATATAAACAACCCCAAATAATAATGACATTATAAAAATTAACCCTCACCTTGTACTTTCCTTTAGTTGAATGTGATTCAACCACCTGTATAATGGTTTAAAACATGTCATTAACATATAAAAAACCCTATCAATATTTGTGATATAATATATTATATTCTTATATAATTTTGTAAATAATATTCTAATATTACCCTTGTTTCGGGTGCTAACTTCTTCCTTTTTCTATACATGTTTTGATGTGTAAGTCATGTTTCTTATAAATATGATATATATATATATATATATCATCTAAAAAGGATATTGTGTTCATATATAATATATTTATTCATTATATTAATTTTTTTATCATTATTTATTGGTTAACATGGAAAATTAATCTCATCCCATCATGAAGACGGTAGGTCGTACGTACGCATGAGCAACAATTTCATTACCTTAATAGTGAGAGTGTAAGGAATTGGATGCTATATTCATTATAAACAATCAATATAATTTAATTTTTATTATTTATATTCATTTTATTCATCATTATACCCATCCAAGTAAAGTGGATATGAGAAACAAATTACACCATAGTGTGCAGATGGTAAGTAGTACATACGCATGCGTGGTGATTTTGTTTTTCATTGGATGGAAAAATGGTTGAATATGTTTTTTCCATAATCATAATTACATCTAAGAATATATATGATACCTAATATATTGAATTGGAATGCAAACAAAACATTAATAGTATGTAAATGAATAAATGAACTTGAATGAGTTAGTAAAACAATTACCTCTTTTCGGTTTAATTCTTTAAGATATCGTCTCAAGGGATCTTGAGTTGTTATTTTTTAAAACAATAATACCTCCATAACTTTGATAAGGAGGTTGGGGGATAAATTGTAATGGTCTGGTCAAGATATAAGGATAAAATTTGTGTAAATATATAAGGGTGTATGTTCCATTTTATAATTGATTTTTGGGGCACTTTTGGAAACTATCAAAATACTAAATTAATATAAATTAATTTGTAATTAAAGATGGCTCCAAAGTAAGTTATTGTGAATCTAAGATTATGATGGTTCTAAATACTCAAAAAATATTTCTATACATATTTTGGTCATATTAATATCCTTAACTTTTTTTTATACCTTCATTAATTCATTTAACTTTTACTATGACAACATGTGATTTTACTATTTAATGGTTAATATTGTTACAATAATGATCCAAACGAACCTAAAATGAGTCACGTAGGAAATTTAAAATTTTTACCTAATCTGTTGGATGAATTTCATATTTTTATGAATTTTGTATCATTTAATAAAATATTATTTATTTTAATATAAAATTATTTTCAATTTTGATACTACTCATTACTTGAACTTTTTTAAAATACCATAACAGCATGATATCTTTGAACCAACCCCATTAATACATCCCTAATATGAAAATTTCTTCTATAAAACCATCTTATGACATTAATTATGTAAAATAATATTTATTTTAATATTTTTAATTTATTTTATTTTATATTTCCATTAATTATATAATCACTCGTTTATGATTTTATAATAATTTAAGGTAATTATTTATTTCTTAAAAATTAAAAATAAATTATCATGATGCGTATAACCATTTTTTTCTTTAATTTATTTTTTATATATGAATTTATATTTTATAAAACTCTATATTAAAATTAATATATTTATTATAAATATGAGTTTAAAATATTTAGCTTCTCTTTAAATAATATATAATAAATGTCATACTATCATCCAAATGGCTTCCAAAAATTATAATCCTAGCCTAAGTATGATTTGGCTTAGAACCCACTTATCCAATTAGATGTGTACAAGTGTTAAGGTAATTTTATAATATTTATAACATTATTTGTACCCTAAATTACTTGATTTACCTTTAACTATGTTAATAAAAATTACTAAAGTTACTATTCATAATACCCAATTATAAAAAAAACCTATTTACATAATTCTTACCAACTGATTCCAAATATGGAAACCATTTTTCAAAATTTGAAAAACATAAGTTGTAGTAGTAAATTTAAAATTAATCTCATTGAAGAAATGAAAAAAAATGTGTTTTTAAAGTGAAACGATCAAAAAGTTGAAATGTTTATATATCCAAATTCAATGTGAAATTGATTCCAATGACCTGTATTGGATTAACTTATAAAATTTTATTCTAATTATATTTTACAAAAAATAAAAATATAATTTGACACTATATTTTTTATATGGAAACTGTTTCCAATTAAAATGTAATATGTTATCACTATTCCTCAAAATATAAAACTTATTACAAAAATACCAAAAATCCATCCAAATAAAAAAATTTATATTCTTATTTCCAATAATAAGTTCATTTTTTTCAAATAAAATTTATAAATTCCAAAAACTAGATTTCAAGCATTTGCGCCATCAAAATACGGTAAAACTGAATTTAGAAAAATATAGTCTTTTAATGAAAAAATTGGATTCATTCTTATCCTATGGCTAAAAAATAATTTGGATGAATTTAGAAACATTAAATATAAAAATTTCATAATTTTTTATATTTTCCATTACTTCTATTTTAACTGTTAGGTTATAACAATCACTTATTAATAGATCACAGTTTTTCGAACTCGGTATCGCATACAACGCAAGCTATTAATTTTAAAAAAAAACATACCATAAAATACTAGGATGTTACAATATTACCTCCTACAAAATAATTTATCCTCCAAATTTCTATAATATCACCTCATAAAAATATTTGGGATGTTCTTCCTCAAAATTCCATCTGGTCCCCAAGTCACATCTTCAATTGTATAATTTTTCCACAATACCATTACCAGTTGAGCCATCCAATTCTTCTACACTTGATCTTTAGAATTCAGAATCTAGATAATCTATTCATAGTAAGAAAAATCATGTTAATGTTATATTTATTTATAGGTTAGAAAATTCATTGATTCTTCCATCTACTTCCTTTTCAAAAAAAAAATTGGGAAACATCATTAACTTTGGAGAGATGTGGCAGTATTTCTAATCCGTAGGCTACAACTCCAATTATTTCTAGAATTTTGAACGGTCTAATGTAATCGGGGATCAGTTTCTCTTTATTACTAAACCTTATGAAACCCTTCCATGGATATACCTTCATGAATACATAATATCCCACATGAAATTCAAAATCATTCCTTCAGTTGTCTATATATCTCTTTTCCTTACTTTGAGATGCATTAATATGGGTTTGAATAATATTTACCTTTTTCATTTTTTTTCCTAAAAGTTCTTGTCCTATAAGATTCCTTTCACCAACATCATCCCAGAAATATGGTGTACAAAATCTATTTCTATATAATGACTCATATGGATGCATTCAAATACTTGAATGGAATCAATTATTATAAGAAAATTCTACCAAAGGAAAATACTAATCCCACATACCTTGACAGTCAGGTTTGTAGGATCTAAACATGTCTTCTAAAGTTTGAGTAGTTCTTTCATATTATCCATCAGTTTGATGGTGGTAGGAAATTCTCAAATGAATCTTGGTATTTATAACGTTGTGAATACTTTTCTAGATTTTTTTGAGGGAAATACTAATATGCAATATGTGTGTTGATACGAGTTCCATTCCTTCCAATATGACCCATTTCAAAATAATGTCATACATTAGATTAGGTTATTAATCATAATGAATAATTTCCAAAAAGTGATACACTAAATATTAATTAAAAAACATACGCATAGTTAATCTCATAATGATAAACATGGCTTTATTGGGGAAATATTTACTTTTAAATCGTTTATAATAGTTTGGAAATAAAATGTGATTTATCCTAAGAATATCCCCAGAGAGTGTCAAACCTAATACATAGTAAGACCCATTATCATGTATGAGGTTATGCCGAGTCAAGGTCGACACACCATGTTAGAGTTGTTACCCATAGGTACATCTATGCTATAACCATGTCCACTTATAGTATCAAGTAAGGGATGTATTGTTAGGAAGACCCAAAAAATATCTACCTTAACAAAATTATATTATGTTCTTATATACTTATCGTAAAATTATATCTTGGGTTTATGTTCCCTTATCTATGTTTTCTAAATCTAGTTTCCATGTTTTCTACTATACATTCATTGATACCAACAACGTCGACCCCAGTAGCCCAGATTTGGTGAATCACTTTATTACATTGGAATAAATTCAAGATTTAAATCCCAATTAACCGATTAGTTTAGCAGTTTTGGAATCCAAATCAAATACATGAACCTTCCATTACAATTTATAACTTAAAATTAAATATATAAAAACCATTGAGAATTCCATTATTCTTCTAGATTAAACCAGTATATCATTCATAATACACATCTTGGAATCTTGGGAAAAATAAAGTATAAGAAAGGTGTGATCTCATATGATCAGTAAGGTTAAGAATACAATGTAATCTATTATGAATAATAACTATTAACATTTAAAAAGGTGTATAACTAAAACACAAGCCATGTAAACAGAATCTGGAGCATAATATGGAAAGAATAATTGAAAGTCAACAATAAAATATAAATTATCAAATTTATATTCTATTATTAGAAATAATAAAATGTAATATCAATAACTAATCTTTTAATGAGGGAATGCATAATGTCGGACATCATAAACATATCGTCAAGGCTTCATCCAAGACATCATACCCAAATGGGTAACACATCAGCCAATACCAAAAAACATTAGTCACATGAGACCTACTAATGCATGGAGGGGATATATTAGACCTATACTATCACTTAATAAGTCAAATTCATTCATCATATGAAAATATAAACAAGATAAACATTTTTATTGAAAAAATATCATATGAATTATGGATATTATAACCATAAACAATTAATGGTATTGAAGTATCAAATCCACTATCAATCTAATCATAAAACCTTCAATAAAATAATGTGGATGACAAAATAATAGATCAACCTCAATCAAGAATAAGATCCAATAAAGGACTTTGACATAGATGAAAATACACTAATAAAATCATTAAACAAATTGAGAGATAACCCCCTTTTTTACATTGAAATCATTTATTTAAAAGTATGTGAAATTTTAAAAGAAAAAATTTTCATTTAAAATAATCATGTATACTTGTAAAAGAATATTAAAAACATTAAAGATTCATGACGACATAAACATCTTCTGATACCGCAGAATTTAGAAAAAAATTCCTTCCATTTTTTTGTTGAAAAGTCATATAAGTACCTCATTTACAAAATGATAAAGAGATTCCTTACAGCCTATTTTATAAATAGTCAAAAATTGTAAAAAACATTAAAATATTTAGGGGTAATAGTAAAAATATTTTTGAAAACTTATATAAGAAACATGGAAAAGGATGATAAATATTCCCTAGTTGATACTTACGTATAAACAACCCTGAATAATAATGAGATTGTGAAATTAACCCTTACCTTGTACTTTTCTGTTGTTGAATGTACTTTAAACCTTGGTATGATGGTTTAAAACTTGTTATTAATTTATAACAGAATCATATCCATATTAATGATATCATTTATTTCTTTCTTATATCATTTTGTAAATAATATTCTCCTATTACCATTATTTCAGGTGTTAACTACTTCATTTTCCTATGCATGTTTTCTCATGTAAGTGATGTTTCTTATGAATAGTATATATATATATATCATATATATAATGATATTAAGTTTATAGATGTTATATTTACTCATTAAAAGCATTTTTATAATAATTATGGATTGATTAACATGGAAAATGAATCTAATCACTTTGTAGAGACGGTAGGTCATACGTACACACAAGCGACGATATCATTCCCGTAATAGTGAAAGGGTAATAAATTGGATGGTATATTAATTATAATAATCAAAGTAATGTCATATTTATTTTTATACCCATTATATCCACCATTATACCCATCCAAATAAAGTGGTGATAAAAACAAATTACATTACGGCGTGGAGATGGTAAGTTGTACGCATGAAAATGCGATAGTTTTATTTTTCATAGGATGGATAAAAAGTATAATATGGTTTTTCCATAATTGTAATAAAATATCATCATACATATTACACTATATTCATTACTTTATCATGGAAACAACACATGAATAATAATTATATGATGAAATGAACATGAATGAGTTGGTAAAATAGTTACCTCTTTTTTGGTGGAATTCATTTAGATCTATTCTAAAGGGTTCTAGAGTTGGTCTTTTTAGAAGATTAAGACCACAAAAAATTGCATAGGTGTGTTATAGGATAAAGTTTTAAGGTTTTTCTGAGATATAAGGCTCAATGTGGTGTGGAAAAGTATGGGAGTAGGTTCCCTTTTATAATTGAGGTGGGGGAACTTTTGGAAAGTCTTAAAATATTAAATTAATAAAAATTTATTTCTAATTCCAAATGGAACCAATATGATTTATATAGAATATAACATGATTATTCCTCTCAATACTCTCAACCAATTATTTAAATACAAGCCTAGGTCACATATTTCTCATTTCATTTGGATTTAAACCATAATTAATCCATTAAACTCTTACCGAGACAACATGTGTTTTTAATACTTAAGGGAAAATATAATTACTATAAAATTCCAAAAGAACCTCAAATGTGTCTTGGAGGAAATTGATTACTTTATACCAATTAGGTTTCCAAATTTAAGACTTTTATAAATTTTATATCATTTAATAAAATATTATTTATTGTCATATAAAATTAATGTAAAGACCCGGAAATTTCAAGGAATGACCATGAGGATGGTCTGCATAGTGATGAGGCTTCGGTACGTGGACCGATGCCTGAGATAGTACCTTTGGGTAGTGTTTCAGCTATACATCACTACATGTTAGTCAGCAGTTACAATCGGTGGTACCGGTAGGTGACATATGTAGGTTTACTGCCTTATACGTGTTCTAACATCAGATACCCTCAATTTCAGAGGCGAACCTGACTCACAGGCGCTTGAGGACTGGCTTGAGGAGGTAGCAGAGAGTTTTCTAAAGCTTATACAGTTTCGGCGGTACGACGTGTTGATAGCTGAGAATTCATCGAGGCGTACCGAACATACCGGGTACTCGATGAATGTGTTTCGATCAGTTCCATAGAGCTCAGACCTCTGAGCGTAGTGTGTTTAAGGACATTCAAGCCAACAACTTTTTCTTCTATGCAATCCTACTCACGTTAGGGTACTAGAGAGAACCTTGAGGCTGAATGATCTTTGGCTGAATAAATATAGCCAGTGTATGTTAGCAGTGGGAAGATGTGAACTGGCGTTAGTCACAGAGACTTGGACGTGTAAAATGTTTCAAGAAGAGGAATCTTTAAAGAGAGATGAGTCTGCGAAGTGGTAGACGTGGAGGCAGAGCTAGGAGAGCAGCATGAGGTGGTGTACATTTTAACATGCTACAACCACTCACCTTAGTTATCCCTGCCAGGCTCAGGGAGCTGGAGGGAGGAGGAAGAGTGCGGCTACATGCGGTCAAGGAGTGTGACCCAATGACTCTAAAAATGATTCAAGGGACAGTTTGTGTCCACTACTAGCTGCTTTAGTAACAGACGTCGATATGAATCATTCCTCGCTTTCAAAAATCTTGTCCCATACCTAGAGTTTCCGTTAAGCCATGGACTTGACCCTCACATCTGGAGTTACCTTGGGAGGAGACTCGATAATCACACTTACGCCGACGGTGTGGTCAGACCCTCGAGGCGAGAGTTTCGGTTGGAATCTCTTGGTGGCAGCGTCGAGGCCTTACGATGTTGGTTTGAGTATGGACTAGGCAATCACAGTTCATACACAAATTGACGGTATTAGGAAAAAAGGTTGTGGTTTAACTACGACGTCAGGACGGGTTTTCCTTGGTCGGCAAAAAGGAAACCCCAGGCAGCATAGGATAACTCATGCATAGGAGGGTGTGACCGATCACTCTTGAGTCGGTCAACCTTACCCTCATGGCAGCAGTCTTTTGAGTTCCATTTCTAACAGGAATTGGAAACCATTGGATTTCGAGGATGACGATCACATCCTTATACGGGTCTCACCTCGACGAGGTTTACAGAGATGTGGCCAAGGTGGAAAGTTATCTCCGAGGTTCAATGGACCTTTCTAGGTCCTCAGCTGGGTAGCCGAGGTGGTTTACTGCTTGACCCATCCACCTCAGTTGCACCAGGTGCATGATGTCTTCCACGTATCTCATCTGAGGAGATACGTGCTCGACCCTTTGCATATCATCGACCATGGGGAGTTGGACGATAGCGATGGGGTGACTTTCACAGAGGTTTCAGTGGGGATCGAGGATCGACAGGAGCGGATCCTACAAGGACAATCGATTCCTCGGGTGCACTTTCTCTGGCAGTATGGGAACATCCAGGTAAGCACATGGGAGCAGAAGGCTCAGATGCGTGCTCAATACCACTTTTGTGACCCTAGTTTGTGTTGAAGCTTTACGGGGATGTAAAGCCCTGAGGTGGGAGTAATGTGATGACCTGGAAATTTCAAGGAAAATGTTTTCTTAATTTTCTTTGGAATTTTACAAGAACACATTTTCTGACGGCGCCTGAATCCGATGCCCGGTGTGCCCGGAATCTTTTTCCGAAGTTTGGCTCTGGTACGTTCAGTGAACGAACGAGCGGGAATTTCTAACTTTTTAACCAGTGCTCGGAATCAAATTTTGAGGGCACCGATGGAACCGCAGCACCGGTATTTACTTAGGAACACCTTTTTTGCAGTTTCATTTTATCGAGTTTGAAAGTTAGTTTTTGGGGGTTTTTAATTAAACTGTATAAAAATATGTGTTTTCCATATTTTTATTTGAGGTGGTAGTTAGAACCTCCAAGGGGAGGTTAGTGGAGGGGGCCACCCACACATAACCTCCCTTGGGTGGATGTTATAAGGTGGGTCCCACATGAGTATCAAACCCCCTTAACCCCCCTTAACTCTTGAACTCTCCATTTATGTGGATGAAACTCTCTCTCATTAAATGAGTCTCCCCACCTCCCTCTCATTAAATTTGACAACTTGAGATATTTAATTATGTGAGTTAATTTAATTTCAAACTCTTGAAATTCATAAGCTTTGTTGTGTTAATAAAACAAGTTAAGAACTTATTTTATTTGGGTTGGAGTTTAGTTGATTGGGAGCCTTTGGAGAAAAATCTTAGGAAGTCTTGAGTTTCTTCTTTCTCTACGACGAAGAACACGAGGAACGTCTCTTCCGCCACTAAAGCACGACGACGCCATCTTCTTCATCGTTCTTCAACCGAGGGAAGGAAAGGGAAGCGACGCCCACAACATCTCCAACGACCTTCATCCGCGTCAAAGGAGAAGACGTCACCTGCAAAGAACATCGTCAATGATGACGTCACCTATGAATGCTCGTCCACCAACGATGAGTACCCTTCTTCCTTTCCGAGGCAAGAGCATGAGAATTGGGAGTGTGTGATGAACATGACAATCGAGGAATCGATATCCGCCCTTTTTTCTGAGATTGTCAACGAACGACAATTACGAGGTAGGGAATTTAAATTATGATTGTTGGTGAACCCTCGTTTACTCCCTTCTAAATCTAAGAACACGGTTCCACTAAATATTAAGTTGATCCGTGAAGATTATTTTACGGGTTGGGATTATTGTTATAATTATTTTTATTTAAGAGGTTAAAGGGGATTGTATTTACTTTATTTTTTCTGAGATTACTCCATTGATTTTTATTCTTCGTGAATATGTCCAACTGTTATCGTTTAACAAGAGGGGGCCAGACCGCACAAACATGGCCGACCCACCTCCTTTTTCCATGTTGGATTTCTTTGTGGTTTGTTACGGGAAGGCGTGGTTCCGTCGCACCATGCGGAATCATGCGACAAGGAAATGCACGGCGCCGTCGCGTCGCGTCGTGAAAAACAAACAAGGGCGCGACATCGTCGCGCCGCGTCGGAGAAACCCGAAGACATTCGCGGACGGAGTCGGGCAACGGCGAAAGGGCGCGGCACCAACACGTCGCGCCGGAGAACCACGAAGACTGCGCGTTTTGTTAATTGATGTGCAGATTGAAGAGCGACGACAAAACGGGGCCGTAAAGTATTTTTGAAGCTTGTGCAGTAAAGTATGAGACCCGAGATGAACACCGGCTCAGACTGTTTTAAAAACGGACCACCGGAGCAACTCCGGCGGCCCGCGGAAACGCTCGGAGGCGCGGGTCTCCGGCGCGGCGTCGCCGGCGACCGGAGGCGGCGGCCGGAGCCGTCCGGCTGCCAGGCGGCGGCGGCGCCCGAGTGCGCCGCTGGAAGAATTGGCGGCGGCGGTTGCGTTGCCGCCCTCAATTAACGGCGAGGTGCGGGCCGCGCGCACCCCCCGCTTCCCGACTTTGGCTCGGCCACGCCGAGTCGCAGCTGGCCGGCCGAGCCGGGCCGGGCCGGGTCCAGGCGGGTCGGACCTGGTTCAGGCCGACCCAGGGGGGGTCGGGCCGGGTCGGTCCGGGCCCGGACCCCCCATTTTCGGACCACTATCGGTCAAATGCCCATAACATGGGCTACGGACCTCCGATCGACGCACCGTCAGTTGCGTAGCGATCCTTGGAACGAAACGGTCGTTTCGGTATATCGCACTCAAGGTTTCGGGTCACTTTGGGTTCGGCCGGGTTTGTTCGGATACGAAACCAACCGGGCCCTCAGATCGGAAACGCTTATATCTTGAGCTCCAGATGTCCGATTGACGTGTCGTCGACTTTGATGGATTCCTCTAAGTGATACGGATCGTTTGTCTTACTCTGCTCGAGGTTTGGATGTCGTCGGAGTGCGGTCGGGTTGGTTCGCTCACGAAACCAACCGGGCACCTAGAACGAAAAGGCCAATAACTCACTGACCGGGCGTCCGATTGACGCACCGTCTGTCTCGCTGAATTCCTCTTGATGAGACGGAACTTTTGGCATACTTCGTCTGAGTTTTGGTTGTTGTTTGATAGTGGCCGGGTTGGATTTTACCCGAAATCCAACCGGGCCCTTGGAACGGAAAAGCTGTTATATTTCAGACCAGACGTCGGTTTGACGAACCGTCAGCGGCGATGGTGATCACGTTGAGAAACTGTCCCTATGAGTATACCCTATGAGGGTTCGGGGTATAGTTGAGATATGGTCGGATTGGTTCGCACACCAAACCAACCGGGCCCTTGGGACGGAAAGGCTAATAACTCACAGACCGGGCATCCGATTGACGCGTCGTCTGTTGCGTTGAGACCCCTATGACGAGGCGGTCCTTTGAGATACCTCTTCGTGGGACTTTGAGATACTTGGAGTATCGACCTGTAGCTCATGGAGCGGACCCTCCCGGAGATGAGTGTGCGGAGTACGGAGACCGTGTAGCCGACTGAGACCTGGCGATTGCTTGACCGACTCGACTTGGAGTGAGTCGACTAGCCCAGTGGACGGAGCAATACTTTGTGAGGTGCAGACCCATGGCGGACGGAGCACTACCTGTGTGACAGTGCAGACCCACGGTACTCATCCGGAGAGTACCTCAGCAGTCTACTAGGGGGTGTGCACTACTATGTTTGGGTGAGATACCTCGGCGGGAAGCACTGCTGTGTCTGGGTGGCTGACCCGCGGTACTCGACAGGAGGAGTACCTCAGCAGTCTTGGGTTAGTGAGCAGTACCTCGGAGTCGTGACAGGACCACTGTACACTCTAGAGATGGAGCTCTTAAGCAGTTACTGTTTTGATAATGAAAATCCTGGTTTGAGCTGAGTCTATGACTTTTGTGTTTCCTCATGATTGAGATGGGTTACTTGATAACTTAGGTATATGTTTAGGAATATACCTGGGTAGTGGTTATCCGTTGATTTCAAAATCCTTGTGTTTCCTCATGATTGAGATGGGTTACTTGAAAACTTAGGTATATGTATGGGCATATACCTAATTAGAGGTTATCTGTGGAGATCTTCTTTGTGGTTATCCTTGTTGGTTTTAGTGAGACATTGAGGGTCTCGGGGTCCCTACTAAGTATCGTTATACTCACCCCTGCACAGGCTATGCCTGCACCTCGTTGTGTTGGTTGCAGATGACGGACAGTGCTGACGGAGGCCGAGTGTTCGAGGACTGGACGGTACCCGGAGGTGGACTACACGACGAGTCAATACCCGGAGGTGGACTTCATGGCGAGACGACACTCGAAGGAGGTTGACAGGCGAGAGCGTTGTGGAGGATATTTGTACCTACCCATCAGGTAGGATCTGTGGTGGACGATCCAGGAGTTGCGCCATCTGTATGTACCCTTCAGGTAGGATCCGAGGAGGACGACCCAGGAGCCGTTTCCGTTCTTCCAGCTATTTTAATTTGTTCAGTTGTAGTTGTACTTTCATTTGAGTTTGTATTCTGGCTCACTTACTTTTCATCACTTCTCTTTGTACTTAGTGTTTTGCTTCCGCTTGTACTCTGTGGTGTTTTGTTTACTTTTAAAAAGGCAATTCCTTCCCAGTTATCGGGATTTACGCCTTTGGTGCTAGTCTCCAGCCCCTGGCCTATGGAAGGCGGGCTTGGGGTAGTCACGGCATGGGCCCCGAGGACGGGTCGTGACAATTAATGTCAATTTTGATACTATTCATTACAATACATTTTTGAAATAGTGTACCCACAAGATATCTTCAAAACAAAACCTTTTATATATATCTAATTTTCCTAGGTAGTCTATAAAAAATTATGACTTTAATTATATCAAATTTTATTTATTTTAATATTTTTAATATCATTTATATGTTATTTTCATTAATTAAATAATTATTGCATCATCATTTCATAAGACATTAAGTTAATTATTTATTTATTAAAAATTAATAATAGATTATCAGGATGAATAAAAACATTTTTTATCTCAATTGAATATTTATAGTAGAATTTATTTTCTCTTTTAACCAACATTAAAAATGATATATTAATTAAAAATATGAGAATGAAATCTTCGACTTCTCTTTAAATAAAACACAATAAATTTCATACTCACATACAAGCGAATTATAAAGTTTATAATATCATAAAATGTATGATTTTGGTCAAAAATAACTTATATAATGATATTTGTACAAGTATTAGGGAAATTTAATAAAATTTATAATATTTATAATATTATTCTAACCCATAATTACTCAATTTACCTTTAAGCAGGTTAATAAAAAATTAAAAATTAAAAATCATAAATCCTAAAAATAAAATAAACATATAAAAAAATTATCACAAATATTCCAAATATTAAATCCATTTTTCAATATTCAAAACAGAGATGTTTCAGTAACTAATTTAATATTAATCACGTTGAGGGAATTAGAAATTGGTTAAAGTGAAACATTGAAAAGATTGAAATGTTTTTTATCCAAATTCAATATGAAATTGAGTGAAATAACCTAAATTAGATTAATTCCTTAAAAATTAATCTAATTATAATTTAAAATCCAATAAAAATATAATTTAACACTATGAATTATTTATATGAATTTTTTTTTCAATAAAAATGTAATATTTTATCATAATTCATCAAAACATAAAACCTATTTAAAAAAGTACAAAAAATAAACCAATGTAAGTTTTTATTTTATGATTTCAAATAGAGAGTTATATTTTGTAAAATATAATTTATAAAAGTGTCAAAAAATATATTTAAAAAAATTACACCATCAAAAGGTGGTAAAACTACCTTTAGAAAAATATAGCCTTTTAATTCATAAAATTGGATTCATTTTTATATAATGCTTATAAGATATTTTGGATGAATATCAAAATATTAAATATTAAAATTTCATAATGTGGTTAATATTTTTTTATTCCCTATATTTTAATGGAAAATTTTTAATAGTCACTTATTAATAAATCATGGTTCGTTCGAACTCAGTGTTATGTGAAATGGAAATATAAAATTTATTTAAAAGAACACATACTGTAAAATCTTAGGGTGTTACAAGATACAAGTATTAGTACTTTTAGTTTTTATTCATGCCATTCATCATTATGAACTAGCCATATTTGTTTATTGGGCTTATGAAATCCATGTTCGGTGACTTCCAAGATTAGTTCAACATCATATTCATCAATGATATCTTGATCTACTCAAAATCTGAGGATCATTTTGCTCATATCAAAACTGTATTTCAGGTTCTTTGAGGCCACCATCTCTATGAAAATTTGTTCGGGTGTGAGTTTTTGTCATAGGAGGAGCATTTCATCAGGCATGTGGTGTCTCAGTAGTGTTTTTCATTGGATCCATCAAATGTTGAGGGATTTTTTTCCTGGGAAGCACCCAAGAACGTGGTATAGGATCGCAATTTTCATTGTCTTAGAAGATATTATAGGAGGTTTTTGGCTAATTTCTCTCAATTTGTATCCTCATTGATAGCTTTAACCAGGAAAGACTAGGATTTGTGTGGAATGATCTGTGCTAGGAAGCATTCGTTTACTTGAAGGGGATGTTGGTCAGTTCCCTACTGCTCCAGTTTCAGGAGGAGTGTGTGATGTTTTTGGTGTTTTGTGATGTTTCCCATCTAGCTTTGGGATTCATGTTGATGAAATAGAGGGTAGTGATCTTTTATGGGTCTTTCCAATTATAGCCCTATGAGATTCGCTATTCCCCCCATCACCTGGATTTGGTAGCAGTGGTTTTTGTGTTAATGATCTGGGGTCATTACCACATTGGGGAGTGCTTTGTGGTCTTCAAGGATCAAAAGACCTTGAGGTATATATTTTATCAATTTGATCTGAACATTCAAAATTATAGGTGGATTGATTTTATTTCGGACAAATATTTTGGGATCTCATACACATCGGGAAAGGGAAATTTTATCACTAAGGAATTGAGAGGGAAGTCGATGAAGAATGTTATTCCGGAGTCTGGGGATTCTTCGAGTGAAATAGAGGACTTTGAAGCCTCACACTTAGATTTGATAGTGGATGGCGGTATATGTTGTTTGTTTCAGATGATTATGAAATATTCTCTTATGCATTTGGTATTGGAGTCTTATTGGGGATACACAGAGGCAGAGGTGATGCATGATCATGTTCTACATAGTGATTCTCTAGAGGGATGGTCATAGGATGGTAAGAATTGGGTGTTGTTTAGTGAGAGGTTTTTTGTTCTAGTAGGGATGTGATTGTGAATCCTTCGTGAGTTTCATAACTCATGATTTTAGGTACACCTTCGAATTTCTAGAATGTACCTTGGTTTTAAGATGCAGTTTTGGTGGCCTGAGATAAAATGGTTAGTGGATTAGTTTGGGTAAAAGTGCTTGGATTTCCAATAGGTAAAGGCCATGCATCAAGTTTCTCAAATATTTTTTCATCCCTTAGATGTTCCCTTGTATAAATAGGATGAAATATCTATGTATTTCATCATAGGATCACCCTAAGATCAAGGAGGTTGTGATGTTATTTGGATAATGGTGGATCGGTTGATGAAATCAGGACACTTCTTAATGATACAGGAGTCAGCCATAGTGGATGCTTTAGCTAAGCGGTATGTGAATGAGGTGGAGCATTTTTACAGAGTATCAAGTTCCATTGTCTAAGATCGGGATGTAAATTTTTACCTCACCGGTCTAGAGGTGATTACATCGTTCCTTTCTCACTCAGTTATGACTAAGCACTGCTTTCCACCCTCATACAGATGGGTACACATAGTGGACTATCCAAAGACTAGAGGATATATTTCATGTTTGCATCTTATAATTTGGTTGATATTGGGTATTACACATTCCTTTTCTTTTTTTCTTATAATAATATATGTCACTCATCCATTGGCATGGCTTTGTTTGATACATTGTATGGGAAACCATTTTTTCCTTATTGTGCTTGACCGAGCTTAATAGGTAGTAGTTCATGGTATGGATTTGATACAGAGCATGATAGAGAAGGTTGAGATTGTTAAAGATAGGATTAAAGTATCCCAAGAATGGTATAATTATTATACTGATCATAGGTTAAGGACTTTGGTTTTCAATGTTAGGGCCCATGTATTCTTGAATCATTCCCCACGACATGGTCAATGGAGATCTTAAAGAGGGAGTAAGATTTCTCTCTTATTGTTTGTTCCTTTTGAGGTGTTGGTGTGATATGGAGAGGTGGTGTGTCAGTTTGTTTGCACCAATATCTAGAAGGGATCTGGCACCTCTTCCACATCTCTCAACTTTGTCAGTATCTTTATTATGAATCCCATTTCATTGACTGAGTAGATTGGGATATAGAGGATGATTTTATGTTCATGTTGAAGCTAGAAGAGATCCAATATTTCCAGGAGAATATTATTTAGGTTTGGACCATTCCTTTTGTTCATGTGTTTTAGAGGCAAAGTGCCCTCGAGTAAAGTACTTGGGAGTGAGAGATACAGATGTGTGCCTAATACCTAGAGTTTATTTGAATTTCTCTCTGCTTAGATTTTCTTTTTCATGTGATGTTTAGATCATTCTATTTTATGATATGAGTTATTTTACTTTATTTGTGATTTATGATATGGTATAAACTCCAAACATATAATAATTAAAGGACCTAACTCCTAATCAAGAGGTATTAACGATGATGTGATTAAACCCATGCAAGTAAGTCGGTGCCACCGAGAAAAGATAGTATCTTAACATGGAGAATGGAATTCCCAGAGTCGTGTGTTAAGGGTTGTGTGGTCAGTTTGTTATGATGTTTTTTTTTGTTTGGGATTTGTGGAGGGTGGATGGTTGTGGTTTTTTGGTGATGATTTTTTGGAGATGGTTATGGCCATTAGGTTTGGAGAGTTTGGTTGATGATAGTGTTTGAGGTATGATTAGATCCGTGAGAGGTATCATATGGGTATGTTGTTTGGACCCCTTTCCTTTTTGAATTACTTTTGGATTCATGAGGGTGAGAATAGTTTTAGAGGTTTCTAATGTAATAGTTTATGCCTTCCTGGTCTATTACATTTCCAATTTCATTTATTGGAGGTGTTCAAGAGAGGACCCCTAGAGTTTTCAGGGGAGGCTTGAGCTACAGTAGAGTAGCTGCAGGAAATACAAGTCATGTGTAATGGTTACATGATGATAAATCTCTAGGATTCTTGGTTTTAAGTCACTTTTCTAACTGAATTTCATTTCATTCATCTACATCCCTTTTCAATAGATTTTGCATATCCCTAGGAACCCTGAGGAGTTCTTCAATCCCTCTTCCTTATAATCCAATCCTTATGTTGTGGTGGATCATTGTTGGAAATACATGGTAGGTTCTCCCACATTTATGGGTTTTTTTCTTCCATTTACCTTATGGGGATTCTCTTTAGTGATGTTGTTTTGGTTTGGGGCATGTGTTGGGAAGAATTTTGGTGTTACTTGGGTATGGTGTAGGATGATCTGTAATTTCTCATGGTATGATTGTGTTCTTTAGGTGTTCTTATTCTCTCTGAAGTTCACAGTGAGTTGGAAAATCTTTATTGAATTAGGACATTCCTTTTTTCTCTTTATTGGGTATCATGATAGAGGGATTTACTTTTGATTATCTATGAGAGATGGATGTGATGACTTAATTAATGATAAATAATTGGTTAAATTTAATTTGAAAATGGTAAATGGTTTTGATTAAAATGTCTTTATAGATTTTTTATTAATTTGAAATTATGATTGTATAGGCTTCATGCCCTGTTAGAGAATTGTGGCTTTTGGGGATTTGTTTTCAAATGAGGATATATATTTTGAATTTTTTGGTAGCAGTGATTTTTTGATATCACCCTAATATAGAAATTGATTAACCAATTATATTTGGCTAATGAAATGGATGCCCCTGGATTAGAAATTGTGTGATAATGAACCTAAAATAAAGTGGAATGTGATAAAATTCCCTTTGTAAGTCTGTAAAATTATTTTTTTATGTTTTAAGAAATGTGGATATGATTTTGGGGGTGATATGTGTGTTTTATCTATGGTTAGTAATTTGGGGTTGGTGGTTTGTTTTTTCCATGCCTTTGGGGTGGCGAAGTGGGTTTGTTTGCTGTACTTTGGGGAGGTTATGTGGTTTGTTTAGCCATGATTTTGGGGAAGTGAGGTGGTGGTATAGGGGATATGATAAGTTTTCCCGGATATTTGGTTTTGCTATTATAGATTCTTGATTAGTGATGGAATACATATTTTTTTATGAATGATTGAATGACATGGTTTGGTTTTGTTAATGGGATGGAAATGGCTGATAAAAAATTAAATTGTGGGTTTTTTGGTGGAATGTGGTTGATTATAAAAATGAAATGAACTGGTTTGATAATGGGAATTGGTTAGTGATGTGACTTGTGGATATGGCTTGTGTGGTTTTTTCCATTTAGAGGTGGCAATGAAGGTGGTGTTGTTGTTAGTAGGTTATTGTTTGGTTGTGAACTGCTAGGTTGATATTGTATGTGTATCTATATGTATATAATTATATATTCCTTTTGCTTTCTATAAACACCACACTCAGGTCGATCACTATGGGATCACACCAACATATTCAGGTGAGGCTATTTTTTCCAACATTTGGTGAAGAGGAAATATGGTTGGGTACCCACTCTTTCCAGCTCTCTCTTCGAGGCGAGGTAGGTATTGTTCATGATGTGATGTTCGGAGGTCTGTTAGTCCATTTGATATTGGTTGTGATATGTAGGCCATGTGTTTTCGAGTGATATTTCATATGACCATGCTTGTGGGGAATCTTCTAGTGGGGGTCATGCATGGTAGGAGGATGGAACGATATTGATTTCTTGCATGTTCACAATACCCTTCTACTCCAGTTATGGCAGTTTTTGTGATGTGATAGATGGGGTGTCTTCAGGTGAGATGTGATATGGTCATGCTTGTGGGGTGGAAAGCCCAGTTTTCTTTGGCTAATGTGTGTTGTTACCATTCTTGTGGGGAATTTTGGTATATAAAAGAGATGGGAGCATAAGGATTTTCAATGTTGGGGTTTAAGAGATTCATACTAGTGGGAAAGTGGTGTGGGGTACCATTTATCAATGTGATTTATTTTATAATATATAACATTACTAGTGTAATATTGTGAGTGCGCCTTGGTGAGGTTGGTTTTGGTTAGTATCCCTGTATAGGTGTTGATTGGTTCCTCTATTTACTCACAGGTATATTGGTGTGTTTCTTTCCCATGTGCATGAGAGATATTGGTTTTCCTACTTAGTGTACTTGTTTTATCTTCCTATATAAATTAACTATTTTCTGGTTTCTTAGAGGTTTACCTAGACTGTTCTAGATATTACTATCTCGAAAATTTGGATAGTTGTAGTGTCACTGCAATAGCTTTTCTTATGGGTATTATACTTTGGTGATTGTTATCTGTTTTAGTTTTATTTATACATTCATTGTGTGATGGTTTTATTTTCATTCGTTTTTTATGTCATGAAGTTTATTATGGATGATTCATCTATCTCCTAATCATATTTTTATTTTATAGGGTTATTCCTCTCATACCTGGTATTTTATTACCCTCGATGCTAATCTCCAACCCGAGGCCTACTCGAGGTGGGACTCGATGGGTCATTATATCTCTCCCCTAAATGTGTTATCTTTAGAGGGATGTGATCATGACATTATATATCTATATGTTTAGTTTTTCAATAATTAAAATTTGTGAAACAGTATGCAAAATGAGTCATGAAACCTCTTTATATTACATAGTGAAAATGGGATGACATTAATATGTTCTTTTTCACTAAACAACCAAATACTCCTAAAAATGATGCATTATGGTATATCATTTATCTCCTAACCAAATATTCATATTTCCTCACAATAAGAGAAGATTTACCTCTTGATCACTATACAAGGATCTACCTAAATTAAGTTTTAATACATTATGGAACACCACTTTCAATTGGGTCTAATCATAATCATTGTTTTACAAAAAAATTCTGGAAGAGACTATATAAGGATCTTGAAACTAGACTCCATTTGATCACTACCTACTATCCAAAAATTTATAGACATTCTAAAATGTCTATTCAAAAAATGGAAGACATGTTGAGTTTATGATCAATTTAATTTCATGGTATTTGGGATCAATATTTACCTTTGGTATAGTTTTAATATAATAATAGCTTCCATTAAAGTATTCAAATGGTTTTATATGAAGCATTATTTGAAAAGAGATGTTGTACTCCAACATATTTGGATGTGTTTTCTAAAGGTAAAATTATAGGTCCAAAACATGTTAAAGATAAAATAATACATTTAATGGTTACTCAAGATCATATTAAATATTCTTAAAGTATGGGAAATAGTTATGTTAATAATCAGAGTAAATATTTGGAATTCCAAATATGATATCATGTTTTCTTGGAAGTAAATCCATAGAATTGTGTTATGAGGTTCTAAAACAAGGGAAAGTTGAGACCATGGTATATCATAAACTTTGAAATCCTTAAAATAACTGGAGATAATGATTATCATTTATAAATTACACCAGGTCTCTCAAAGTCACTTGATGTATTTTATATATCATTGTTAAGGAAGTACATGCCAGTCACAATGCACATTCTCACCTATGATGAAATAGAATTGGAACATCATATATATTAATATGAATAACACTTCCACATTCTGGATAATAATGGTAAATTATTGAGTAATTGGGTGACTCATCTGTTATTGTTACTTTAGAGAAATTGGCGAATGGAGGAAGTAATGTGGGAACCAGAGGATGTTATGAAGAAGAACTACCCCCATCTGTTTAGAATGTAATATCCAAAAAACATCAAGGATGAAATTTTTGTAGGATGGAATAATTTAACACCCTGATAAATTAAGAATTACTTCCTTTTAAATAAATCCAGTTACTTTGATAGCTTCTGATGCATGCAACACCAGATTTAAATGAAAATTCTCTACTAAAATATTATATAAATGTGACCATTATAACCTAGTTGTTAAGTTGTTAAGTAAGAATAGTACTAACTAAATTATGAAAAATATATAGTCTATACATTTATAAAATTAATTAGATCTATATATTTTAATTATATATATAATAATTATAATTTGATAGAAAAAGAAAGTGTTTTTGAAAAAAAAATTGAAAAAGAAAACAGTATAATAGCTTCTTTCACAGTTATGATAAAATTAATTTCTTAACCTTTTATAATTTTTGAAATCATCATATCAAAAATATATTAGGGAGAATTGTTGTAATATTTATGAAATGTTTCAATTCTCTATGAATAGGTACAAATATTGATTTTTATTGAACACTGCCTTTTATTTTAAATAATTCATAATGTTAAATTATTTTTAAATTGATATTAAAGTAAAATTAGTTAAATTATATTTAAATTTAAATATTTAATTCATAATAATAAATTTTATATTGAATTTTGATAATAAAAACATCAATAATTATGATAATTTTCTCTTTGAAAAATAGTTTTTTATCATGTCTATGGGTATAATTTTAAATTGTATTCTCACACGTCAATTAATGAAATTTTGAAAAATTAATTATATATTTTGAGTTAGAATATTTTTTATTATCTAACTTGTTTAAATTAATTTTTTACCAAAATTAATAGTGATGACAATAAAAATTAAATATTTTGGTTATGGTGAAAATTTGTATACCAGCATTAAACAAAGTAGATAAGAGTTAAAATGACATGATAACTTGTAAAAAATCCATTTTATACACATATATAGACTTTATCACCAATAATGATATATAATTACTCATTTTTAAGTCATGGGACATGATAAAAACATTGGTGTAATTGATTCCTTTCAAAAATACTATGTGTGTCCTCACCCTCACTTCAAAAAGGTCACCCACTCTCTTCCCCAATTCACACATCCAAATCCATATGAATCTGAAAAAAAACATCCAAAATAACTTCATTAATTCCATAAAAATATCCTTGAGGCATTTTTTTATCATAAATCTATTCTATCAAGGCTTTTGGTGTAAACCTAAATTGGTCATCTCAAGAAGAGGTGACATTCTTGAATGAGTGATTCTATATTTTTTATTAAACCACATCTTTAAAAAATTATTAAATAATGATATTATAATAATGATATATAATAAAATTTTTATATCCAATATTCTAATATGTTCTTGTAATTACCTATATTCATATCCAGATAAATCAAATGGGAACCAAAACTATCGATCATGTGTATGGCGGCAACTACCTCGCAAACAAACATAACTCTTTTTCCATAACCACCTAATAAGGATGGTTATAATGATGTATTCGACACATATTTATGATTTTTATGATATTATTAAAAAAAATATAATATGACATATACCTTCTTACCTTATATTTATTTTAAAATAAAACAACACTACTCGTGTGTACGGTGGACTACCGCTTCATGAAGAAATGTGAGTCTTTTTTCACATACACATTATATGGAATGTATTAATTATAAAATTAATGAAAATATGTGATATATATGATATTATATTGATTATTTATGTTTAATCTTTCACCCACTTAATTACCCTTTCACCCATTAATTGAATGATATCGGCGCTCATGCATACATACGGCCTACCATCTCCCCAAAGCGATGCAATTCATTTTTTATGCCCAAAAATTGAGAGTGAATATAATTATTTATCTAATGAGTAAAAATTATATTAATAAAATTATTTTAATTCTTTTTATAATGTATTTATATCCTATTTAAAATAAAACTTTCATTACAAAAGACACATAATATAATAAGGCAATTAACACCCAAAATAATGAAAATAATGAAATATGGTTCACAAACTGGTGTTAAAATGTTATAATAGGATAATATATGATATTATTAATATGATTATTGTTTATCTATAAATTAATAACATGATTAAAACCATTATAAAGGAGTTTAAAACATGTTCATCTAAAGTGAAGTGTGATGTAAGTGACTCCATCTCAATTTCCCTCCATTAAAGAATATTATAATGTTATGCACCTAATTTTTTAAAAATGGTTTATATACATCCCATTTTACAAGTTATATAATAACTAATTAATAATTCATGGTATTTTGAATTATTTCATCCAATGGAGTTTTATATGTAAGTTACCGTGTGGTAAAGAATTTCAAAACTCAATTTCTTTTCATTTAGTTATATTACTTCTTCATTTTCCTTTGATATTATAATATTATGTGTATATCAAATTTTGATTATATTATATTGTATTTAATCTTTTCCTCTATGGATTTACATTTTGCCCACATAATATATTCATTTATTAATTATCACTTCAACTTTATGATCATTGTATGGGATTCCAACTCAGTTTCCATTTTATTAAGACATTTTGGGTAATATACAAATATTCACTTTTACATAGTGTATATATTTCACCTTTTTTGTATTTTACAAGAATAACTACTTATTTATGATGTATAACTCTTTAATTCAAGGTTATCCATATTCTTTGTATCGTGGATATTAATATTTCCTAAATATTATATCATTCTTACATATAGTGTTTGCACTAAAATTTATTTGATTAACTGAGGAGATATTAATAAATTTTTATTCTTTATACAATACGAATATTATTTGATAGGGAATAATAGTCAAGAATTAAAATGACTCTTTGATATTTGATGAGTTATTTGGAGATTCATTTATAGAGGGGGATTTGCAATATATTTCTCCTTGATGCATCGACGTGTCTAATGAGACAAATCAATTGGACAAATTAGATGGTTTTTTACCTATTAGTTTTAAACTATCTTATGAAATAACTTGATGATATAGGAATCGTAAATCTTGATGTCATTTATACAATAATTAATTATTTCCTTCATTGATATTTTGGTTATTATTATTATTCATTAAGTTTTCCATCTAGGTTATCTCTATATTCATTTCATTCTCAATTTATTGATTAAATTAAATATTTTTTCAGTTATTTACCTTTCCATATTGATAATGTCTTATCTAGTTAATATAGTTAATTTATTGATTAAAAGAAATGTTTTTTTGTTACTTACCTTTACATATTGATTATCTTTTATTAATTCATGATATCTTTCACTATATGTAACCATAACTAAGTATTTTATCTAAACCTTTTTTTTCCTTACCCTATGATATAAAAAAGAATTCTGGGAATGAGTTTACGTATTCCCAATGATTCCATTACTATGATTTTTATTTTATTTCCCTATGTAAACTCGGTATCATATATGAATATGGTTCTAAAAAATGCTAAATAGATCAGTCATTTTGAATTTTACCCCCTTGTATCTATGTCAATATAATAAAGTACAAACCTGCTATGGGTTACTAGAACTGGGGTCATTGCAGGTGTTGAGTTAGTTTCATTTTTTTCACTTTGATTTTTTATGCTTCTTTCACATTTTTTATCAGTGGTTTTATGGTGGATTATACTGAGTATACATGTTAATACCACCCTTTATATAAAAATTAATTTTTAGGTTTGCAGGGATGGTTGGGTGATTAGGCTGGACATTATTATCTTACAATTTTTGTTAAGAAACTGTTAAGATTTACTGGGGACAATGGTACTTATCTAGGGTTTATTTTTAGGATATAAAATTTTGTTTCGGTTCTATATATTTATATATGGAATTACATGTATTCAAGTTTCTTCCTATTTATGTATAGTGTTGATTAATAGTTTTTTCTTCTTACCTCGTACTCCTTAAACTATGTAGTGGTTAATTCATCCCATGTGTCTGAATAATATACCATCTATGCTAGTCTCCAAAATGTGGCTTATTAGAGGCAAGCTTCATGTTTCAGAATCTCACATCCTTCATTGCCAGCCCTGATGGGGTACCTGGTATGTCAACCTAAACTTCTCATACATAAATATTATATTATTTTAGGTAAATATTAAATACATATCATTATTATTAACAACTATTCTATAAATGTTTAATGTCTTTGCAAACATGGATACATAGAAAATTGTAACATAAAATATCTACATCATCTCCCACATAGTTCTTAAAATTGTTAACCTTATTAGATATATCAAACCTAAAACCTTTCTCCATGTTATAGGGGAAAATGAAAATAACAAAGGGTGAGATTATATACTAAAAAAGGGTAAAAAAGGATATATCAATCAATGATCAAATTTTATCATATCGTGAACATAAGGTTCTACTAAAATGAGCTTAATATTTGAAATTCATAGAAAATAATTCAAATAATCATGATTCATGGAACAAACCATAAAAATTCATAATTTGTTAAACATAAAGGAATCAATGAACATGATCCATGATAGCATAACATAATAATATAAAATAATGGAATAAAATGTTGCATAATCGTACTCATAAAAATATTATTCCAACGATACCCACCATGAAATTATTCACCTATTAGGCTTGGTGTAACCACCCATGTACCTGCTTTGATATTAGGAGAACCTCTTATATACCCTATCTTAGTCTTGGGATAACAATATATTTATCCTCTTTTTGGCTTTGAATAACCTCTCATGTTTCATCTTTTAGACTTGCGATAACCTCTCATGTACCCTATTTTTGGATTAGGATAACATCTCAAGTACACTATATTAGGCTTGGGATATCCAACCATGTAAACTGTTAACTTATAAAACATTAATATTTACCCCATTCATTAGAGATATATAATGGACCAACCATCCACATAATCATAATTTATTCACATGAATGACATAAGATCATGAAAATATTTATCATTACATCAAACATTTTCTCATTATGAAAAAATAAGTTTCATTAATAATTCATAATCATAATAATAAACCACATAGAGAAATAATAAATTTGGACCATTGGACTATATTTTTAGTAGATCACAATAATCATTAAATCATGTTTTTATAGATGAAATACCATTAAAATATAACTAGGACATTTTGTTGACAAAAAAACATTTTCATTTCAAAATCACTTATTTAAAATAAAAATCAAAAATCAAAAATATTAAGGAGAACATTTTAATCCATCAAAAACATTGAATATTATAATTAATATTCAAGGAAAAGATAATTAATGATGGTAGGAATAGTCTTTCATGTAGTGTACATTAAAACAAAAATTATATTCATATTTTAAGTAAAAATTCAATAGTAGCTCATTCAAAAATGATAATAATAATACTTTTAGACAATTTTTTAGAAATTAAAAAATATGTAAAAATGAACTTAAAAATATTTCGGATAATATTGAATAATTAATTAACTTTTTTAAAAAAATATGGAAATGGAATAAAAGATTCTAGACCGATAATAGAAATAAATTCGGTTTTCCTTAAAACAATGCTAGCCCCTTGAGTACTTAAAGAGTGTAAAATTAAAGGAAGAAATATAATCTATATAAATAACCACAGGAGATGAAAATAAATAATTATTGGGTTTTATAGATCTTAGAATTCCAACATTGGGAATTTGAGCAAAAACAATCCTGGTAAAAAATGATATTGTAACATAAAATCCTTAACGCTTTCAAAACTTTTGAGTCGTAGTTCCAATGAAAGAAACAATTTGAAATGAAAAATTAAATTAAAATAAAAATAATTAAATTCGTGATAAAACATATTAAATTGAAATTATATACAACTCATAAAAAATATATGCATATAACATAACATATATACCAAATTAGATAATTTGAGATGATAAACCATTGCCTTGAGTCTGGATTTTTTCATAAGAGATCTAACATATAGTATAAAACATTAATTCATGTTATAATTATATAACATAACACTTTTAATACTTATAATGCTAAATTTTGTTCTGTTATAAAATTTAAACATCCATATATTTATAATATGTTGTTAAAATCGTCAATTCTAGTTGTTAAATATTTCATTTTGGATAAATGTTTTGGTTTGGTAATTATGGTTCATGCCCATTGATCATTGATCCATATTCTAAAAAATATAATTAATGTCATAATTATAATATTTATTCATTATTCAAACATTTAAAACAATGAATATTAATCGAGGATGAAAAATTAATTACATCACTTCATGAGAAGTGGTGGGAAATAGTTGTGAAGTTATCATAAGAAAATATAAATATATTTAAAATGATATATTCAGAATTTTTATGGATATAATAGTTTTATATATGGTGGAGTAATACATAAAATTCAATGTTCTTAGTTAAGATCTATACATATTCTTTGAGAGGCCTCTTTTAGATTAAACATTAATCATTAAAATATTTTTCTTAAAAGAATACCAAAAGCTCTAGGATGAAGGGAAGGAATATAGTATTTTTTTGGTGCTGGTATTTCCCATATTATAATAATAAAATTTTGTGGATAAAGTAGGATAATAGGTTCCCTTTCATAGGTGATGGGATAGACCCACATAGAATTTCTTAATAGATTTCATGAGTATAAGGACACTTTCAAAATAAAGGGTCTTAAAATGGTCTTTATTTGAATGTATGATAAGATAAGGCTGAAATAACTTCAACTAAAAAAAAATTACATGTTTATTTGCAATTAATTCCCTTAACTCTTAATTTTACCCCCCTCGCTAGGTAATCTTATTTTATCCTTAATCGCTGTAACAAAAGTTTACAGATTTTACTATTCATTATGATCAAAACATTACTTGATCATATTATATTATATTAATTATGATGATTAAAAATCTAGAATAAATTTTATAATATTAAATTTATAGGATTTATAGGATTTATTTTCGTTTCCCACTTTTTTATCAAAAGTTATTTTGGAAAAAGAATTTAATTTTTAGTGAGAAAAATTCCTTTTAATGTATAAAACTTAACTTCCTTCCATTAATTTCATTCTAAAAATAATAAAATGAATGTTAAGATAATTTATTGAATATATAATCTATAAATTTTAATAAAATAATTAATCAATAGATATTAATATATTTTCTTGAGTTAAAAAACATTTTGTATATAAAAATTATTTTTAGAAAAAATAGTTTTTCAGCACAAAATATAACTTATACTAGAAAAATTTATATTTTTATACTTATGTAAATAATAAAATTTTATATAATTAATGTATAATTACATTAATTTTATATAAATTCATAAAATAATGTGAATTCTTAAATTACTTTATTTATTTAAAATAAAATATAGTTTTACAGAAATTGGTATTTTCACTATTCAATAAAAAGTAATTTTTAATATAAAAATACTATAAATCACATAAAGATGATATTGACATGATTATTTCAAAAACTATATTAATTTCTTTACAGAAAATTTCAAAAAATGTTAAAAATTACTTATAATGTTTTCTTGTAAGATAAAATAAAACTATATTTAAAGGAAACATTTTTTGAAGAAAAAAATGACAATACTAAAAAATTAAGTAGATATTTTTTATAAATTATTAAATAAATTTGAATGATTTAAAACATTTATTCATTTTTGTGAAAATTTATTTATTAATATTCACACCTAAAAATTTATTGTATTGTTTATAAAGGATTATTACGTCGTGATTCATTTAGACTCAGGGTTGTATATAAGGAAAGATAGAAAATACCTTGAGTTTATTTTAATGGAAATACAAATAAAATCATGGGGTGTTACTATATACCCACATAAAATGAATTTATTTATTCAAATTATGTTACTCTAATATAAAAAATGGTGATATTTTGGCTTTATCACATCCTCATTCTCACATGTAGTTTCCTTGAATTTCTGATTCCTTCAAATAACATTAACCTGATGAGTAGCCTTGCTTTATAGATTTTTATCTCTATTAACCTTGAATAATACATTTTTTTCTTCGTGTTAAATGTCATGATCCATCCGTAAAACCACTCTGTTTAGTACATATAAAGTATTGGGTACATACCTACTCAAAAGATATATATGGAACACATCGTGGTCTTCAAATTGGATTGGTGGAAGTTTAAAGTGATAAGTTATAGTTCCTACTCGATCAGGAATATTATAGGTGAAATATACCTAGAACTTATATTTCTATTCTTTTTTAATCTCATTACCTACTACCATTGAGAAATTTATAAGAATACCTTCTCACCAACATCGAATTCCAAATCATTATGATATTTCTTAGAATAACTCTTATATCTACTTTAAGATTCCTTGATGTGTTGATGAATGGATCTAAACTTATATATTATTTAATCATACTTATTTGGTCCCAATATCTTTCTATCCCTAACATCGTCCAATCATGTTTGAGTTCTACATTTCTTTCTATAGAGGGATTCCAAAGGAGTCGTCAAAATTCTCAACCAAAATCTAGTGTTATAAGAGAATTCAATACAAGGAATTGTTGATCCAAACCACATTTAAAATCTAGATAATAGGATCTTGACAACTCTTTGTCCAGATCATTGTGAAGACATCGCTAAAACATCAAAGTATACCTTAGATCTTGATCTAATACAATTGAATATTGTACTCCATGAAACATTGCTAATTGATTAATATATATCATTGAAAACTGATCAATAGGGATAGATTATAATATAATAGTTAAATGCATTGAATTCATAATTAAATTGACTATAACCCAAATAGCATTAAGGATTTAAGACATTTTTGGGAGTCCAATGAAAAAATCTATGGTGATTTATTCACACATCTATTATGGTATGGGTAATGGTTGTAACATCCCCTTATACATGTATCTCTCAAACATAACATGTTTACATACCAAGCCCCAACATACATACTTTATAGTATATCTATTTATATTGTCCCACCAATAATACTCACTCAGATATCTTTGATCCTTGAATAATACTAGTTTTGCTTCATGTAAAATATCATGATCTCTATATAAAACCTCTATGTTTAGTACATCTGGAGGGTTGGGTATGTACTTCCACAAAGGATATATATGGAACACATCGCGGTCATCAGAATGATTTAGTGGAAGTTTCAAGCGCTAAGTTATAGTCCCTACTCAATCAGGAATATTGAAGAGATAAATATACCTAGGACTTATATTTCTCTTATTTTTGAATCTCATTACCTTCTACCATTGACAAATTTATAAAAATACCTTCTCACCAACATCGAATTCCATATCATTATGAAATTTGTTAGAATAAATCTTATATATACTTTAAGCTTCCTTGATGTGTTGATGAAGGGATCTAATCATATCTATTATTTCATCATACATATTAGTTCCTAATATCTTTCAATCTCAAACATCATCCAATCATGTATGAGTTATACATTTCCTTCTATAGAGGGATTCCTAAGGAGTCGTCTAAATTTTCAAGTAAAAGCTAGTGTTATAAGAGAATTCAATATAATGAAATATTGATCCCAACCATATTTAAAATCTATATAATAAGATCTCAATATATCCTATATGATTTTAATGGTTATCTCATACTAAATATATATCTGAGGATGATTATAAATACTGAAACACAACTCTTTATCCATATCTTGCTGAAGACATCACTAAAACGACAAGGGAACCATCAGATCTTGATCAAATACAATTGAATATGGTACTCCATGAAACATTGAGAATTGATTAATATATATCCTTAAAAACTGATCAATAGATAAGGATTCTAAAATAATTGTTAAGTTAATTGAATTCATAAGTCAATTGACTATAACCCAAATATCATTATGGATTTAATAATTTTTTGGGAGGCCAATGAAAAAATATATGGTTATTTTTTCACACTTCTATTATGGTATGGGTAATGGTCGTAACATCCCATTATAATTCTATATCTCAAACATAACATGTTGACATACCAACCACCAACATACATACTTTGTATTATCTCTCTTCATGTTGTCCCACAAATAATACTCATTCATATATCTATACATCTTCATACTTTGAAGATGAAGAGAGAATTACTAGTTATGATATTCTTCCAATATCTCTTTATTCATGCCTATTTTTGATAGGACAAATAATTTGTTCTTCATCCTTTCCATTTCATAAAAATCATGGTTTAACTTAGGAACATTTCTCATAACTCTATATATCTTTGTAATTTCAATAAGAATAGAGAATTATGATTTCTGATCATATTCTAATAGCACATTCTTAGAGTCTTATTTTGATGGGATACATACTCGGTTCCTAGAACATATCATTCCATCATAATCAATGTTGAAAATAGGATCATTTCTTACCTTATTTTATAGCTCTAAATCCTCTTTTTTCCTCTTTAATATTCACATGGATGGATGGATGAATACTAACTTGATCTATATAATACATGTTCTCTTCCTTCAATATTTTATTTTCCTTCCTTTTACACTCTATAAATATTGAATCATTTATGATCCTAATCATAGATTAGGTAGAATGATCCTTTTAATTCAAAGAAACTTCCACCTTGTTCACTATCCTAGGGTGTTAATATATTGAGTTGTCATAATATTTAATCAAATGACACGTATTCAACTCTTTTTATGTGAATATATAAATAACATTTATGGTAATTATATGGGTCAAAATTATTCTATAAAGATAATTACTGCATATATTTCATGAAATGATTATAATTTTTAACTCCAAATCATGAGTTAGGTAATTTTTCTTGTGAACCTTTTATTTGTATTTGGCATAATCCATCACCATATAATTCTGCATAAGATGATATCTCATCCCATTCATTATTGCATCACTATAAATAAAAAACCCTTCCCCACTATTGGGTAGTGTGAGTGATAATTAAATGACCAACATTCTCTTCAGTTCCTTGAAATTTTCTTCGCATTCATTAGTCTAGAAGATTCTTACTCCTTTCTGGGTTAACTTTGTGATTATATTAGATAATGATAATAAATCCTTTACAAATAATCGATAATATCCAACCTATCTAATAAATCTATTGATCCCAAACACATTGGTTAGTTTGGGACAGTTTTTAAAAAATTATATATTTTATATATCCACCGATATACACTGGCATAATGTTATACAACATAAAAATGAACCTTTATGATGAAAAAAATCGCACTACATAACTTTTTTATACAAATTCTAATTTTTTAGGGTCCTTGGTATAATCCTCAAATTATATTAATGTTCTCACTTTCTCTTGTAATATATAATAATATATTCTATAAAGACATCCAAAAAATAATCATCGTAATACATAGAGACATTTTCATTAAATATATGAAGATGGAAGGGGCACTAGTATGACCAAATGGAATCTCTATAAATTCATAGCATCCAAACCTCGAACTGAATTTTTTCAAGGGTATCACTTCACTTTTGACCCTAAACTGTTAGAATCTGGATCTAAGATAAATCATAGAAAAATACTGACCCCCTTATAATTGATCTAACAAATCGTCAATATGGAGAAATCATATTTATCCTTGATTGTTATCTGGTTAATTTACTCAAAATCAATGCATTGTCGCATTGATCCGTCTTTCTTCTTAATAAAAAGAATAGGTCACCCCAAGGTGATTAATGTAGATAGATGAATATCCTATAAATATTCTCTTATATTTTTTTATTCAATTATAGTTACTCATTCAGTGCCATTTTATTAGTATTTTTTAAAATATTTGTATCCTTGGGTGTGCTTTTTATTGAAAACACAACTTTGCGGTTTAGAGGAAGAGTCTGAAAATCATCTAGAAATATTTCAAAAAATATCCAAAAAATGGACATGTAATTGATGTTTAGTTTATCCCCAACCATCTACGAAAATACCCCATCTTAATAAAAAACAAGACCAGTGAAATGGATATAATTTCCATTGAAAGTTCATATTTATAATAAACAATCATATGTTGGATCAGAATATCAAAAGTGATTTCTCTTTCTTATAAATTGATATTTAATTTATATATTGAAATTATATCAATTCCAAATGTAATTTCAAATTAAACTAGATTGAGAATAAAAAATATTTAAAGTAATGAAATTCCTATAAACACTACTTTAAGAAGATTCAAATACTTGGGATGCGATTATTGTAGCATTAGTATTTTATACTACTTATTCAATATAAAATCATTGATGAATTGATTTATCATTCTTAAATAATTTTCATGATCTAATGGAATTCATATGTCTAAGATCAAATAAGATAGATCAATATTTGATTATAAATATATCCTGTATAACTTCATCATTATATATTCAATCCCTTTGTAAAACCAAAATTGTTAGCAACACCATCAAGCATCAATAACTAGAGTGATCAATCAAGAAAATTTATTCATAGGATGTCGGAATCATGACACCTTATTTTCAATATATGACATCATACGAGTATCCAAGTTCATACACAAACATTATATATTAAAATCATGTATAATTACTCAAAATGAAAAGCTGAATTCACCCAAGAATGTCCATTAGGATTGTACAGTTAGGTGTGCAAAATCAGATCCACTCATAATCCATCATTGAAGAGTTAGTTATTACCCAATCATCCCCATTAAAAGTGTTATCCTCTAAGTGCATATGTTCCACATCTTCACAAACTTTCAAATATCCAAACATGGATTATGTTTCTAGTAAAACCATATTCATTTCATTACCACAACCTAGGGTGGTCTCTGCTATTGATACATATCATAAGTGTTTTCACTAAAATTTTCTCATCCTAGTATATAAAGGTTTCTAAATCATTCTATGATACCAAAGATAGAAATATTAACTTTTCATACATAAATATTACATCATTTTATATATATTTTAAATACATATCATTATGATTCATTCCTTAACCATACAATTTTAGTGACTTTAGAAACATGGATATATAAATAATTAGTACATAACATATCTACATCATCTCTCACTTAGTTCCTTACAACAACCACCCTTATTAGAAATTTAATTATTAAAGACATTCTTTATATCCTTGGGAAAATTAAACATAAGAAAGAGTGATCCTAGAAACTTAGTAAGGGTGAACAAGGGATAAAACAATCAATGATTATATATAAGTATATCAATAGAATAAGGATATGAGAACATGAGCTTAAAACTTAAAATCCATACCCATAAAATATCATAAAATCATGATTCATGGAGAAAATATTTGTAGTTCATAAGACATGAATACTAAAGTAATCAAAAAAATAAGTTATTAGAGAATAACATTGGAATAATATCAGGTCATAAAAGTGTCGAATAAAATGGAGGAAAATAGTAATTATAGAAATTTTATGTGCAGTCTACCCATAAATATATTAATCAAATGCATGGATTATGCAAAACACATATGTACCTACTTTGAGATTGGTATATATTCCCATGTACCCTCTATTGATCTTGGGATAACATCATTTATACCCACTTTTGGTCTTGCGATAACCTACCATGTTCCCTCATTTGGGATTCGAATAACCTCATGTATACCCTCTTTTGGGATTGAGATCACCTCTTCTATACCCTTTTTTGGCCTTGGGATAACCTCTTGTGCACCCTTTGATTTCATAAAAAAATAATCCATACCAAAATCATTGGAGGTATATAACTGAACCACCCATAACATAATCATGATTCATTCATATTTATTCCACAAGATCTTGAAAATATTTATCATTACATCAAATATTAACCCATGGAAAGGAAAACATGTTTCATCAATATTTCATCATCGTAACTAAAAACCATGAATTGAAAAAATAAATATATTAATAATGTATTATATTCCTAGAAAATCATAAGAAATATCAAAGAATATTACTATAGATGAAAATACCTTCAAAAGAACACCATATATTTCATTGAAGAAAATATAATTTTCTTTTTGAAATCCCATATTTAAAATATAGAAATTCTAAAATATTAAGGGGAAAAATTTCGTTTAAAATAACCATGTAATATTGTAAATTAATATTCATTGTGAATAGATTTAATAATGCTGGGAAAATTCCTTAATACCGTGTAATTTAAAAAAATTCGTTCACATTTTCAGTAAAAGGTCAAAAGTACCTTGTTTAAAAAACAACAAAAATTTTACTTTTTAAAAAAATATATAAAGTCAATCATGTATAAATATGACCGTAATACATCTTTGATAATAGTTAAAACAATATGGAAAATATTTTGAATAAAATATGTACATTGAGGAAAATATTCTCTGTCAAAGAGTGAAACAAAGTCGACTTTCGATAAAAGAAGTTTTTGGTCTCTTGAGTACTTAAAAAGATTAAAATAAAAGGAAGGAAATTATTCTCTAGAAATAACCATAATATATAAAAATACATAATATTTGGGATAGTTTCATCAACTAATTTCATCATTTTAAATTTAAATTTAAATAATCCCGATATAAAAAAATGAGATTGTAATGTTAAACCCATAATTGTTTGGTAACATTTGAGTCATAATTACCATGTTATAAATAATATAAAATAAATAATAAATACCATGAACATAATTATTTTAATGATAAAATATATAAAATGGGGGTATAAATTCCTCATAGAATAAAATAGGTTCATAACACAACATATGTCCCAAAGAATACAATTTGAGGTGATAAACTCTTATGTCAAGACTAACTTGATTCATAAGCACTCTAACTTCCAGTATAATAAACTAAAATTTACAAAAAAAACTATAAAATAATAGTATTCATACCTATAAAACTATATATGGTACAATATTAAAATTTTAATTCCATTTTATTTATAATTATTTATGAAAATCATCATTTATAGGTGTTAACTATTTCTTTTTTCATGAACGTTTGGATTTGATGGTAATGGTCCTCACACATTTATTATGGTTAAATAATCTATAGAATTATAATCATTTCATAATTATAATATTTAATAATTTTGTAAACTTTTATAAACATTAATATAAATATATTCTGAAAAATTAATTGTGTCACCTTATGGAGACGATAGTCCGTACGTACACATGATTAATATCTTCCAATTTTCAGTGGATTTAATGAAACAAAGATAAATAATAATTAAAATATATAAAATCATCATTATATAATATAATATATATATATATATATATATATATATAATAATTTCATCATAACATCCAACCATGAAATATGGTGATAGAAAATGAATCATATCACTATGTGGCGGCGGTAGTCCACACATTTGCATGAGCGATACATTCACTTCTTATTATATTGATAATAGGTGGTAAATTGTTGTTTTGTAAAAATAATAATATCTATGTATATTTATTATATTTTAATAATCATGTTTTTATGGATTCAACTGTTTTCATAAAATTTGGAAGAAGAAATAAAACTGAAAGATCTTGATTAATATTTGTACCACTTCTTTGTGATGCCTCCTATTTCATACACCTTAAGCCTCAAAATATTTCTCTTAGGTGAAAAACAATGAACAAGGATTAGTAGATGGAATATAGTAAAGTTTTTTAGTTGTTATTGGCTGAGATAAAATCTAAAAAAATTCTAAATAATGGGGTAGAAGAGGTTCTCTTTTATAGGTGAGGGGAGGGACACACCCAAAATTTCTTAAAGGATTTCAATAATATAAGGTCATTTTCCTATGAATTTGGATCCAAATGGACATGAAATATAAGTTAGGATAAAAAAATGTTTAAATATATAAAAATATTAAGAATTAGAAAATTGTATTTTTAATTCCTACCTTGTAAAGATCTGTAAATTTCAAGGAAAATTTTCTTTCTTAATTCTTTGTAATTTTATGAGTCCGCGGTTTTTAACAGCACCTGATTCCGAGGCCCGGTGTGCCCGAAATCAATTTCTGAAGTTTAGTTTGGGTACATTCTGTAAACATACGTGTGGGTTTCTCTATCTTTTGAACCGGTGCTCGTAATTGAAATATGAGGACACTGATGGACTCACAGCGCTGGTATTCGCTTAAGAGGACATTTACCGCAGTTGCGTTTGTACGGGAGGAGAAGTTAATTTTTGGGGATTCGTAGAAAAATAAATAAAATTGTTATATGGTACAATTTTATTTAAGAAGTGGTTATTTCCACCAAAGGGAAGTTGGGGTGGGGCCCACACCCCACCTAACCACCCATGTGAGGATATTTGTGAGGTGGGTCCCACATGAGCCCTAACCCTTCAACTCTCTATTAACTCCCCTTTATTTATTTTGACAACTCCCCTATTTTATTGTGACTTTCCATATCCTTTTCACTCCCATAAATTTTTCCAACACATTTGAATTAATGAATTGAACTCTACAATTAATTAATTAAATTGTTTGAATTTTGAAATTCATGTGTGAATAAAATAATAGCCTCACCTATTATTTTTTGTTTTTTCACTTGTTGTGTTGGGAGAAATTTGGGAAAGCTCTCAAGAAATAGAAGAATAGTGTTCTTCTCTCAACGAAGAACATATATTATCTCCAACGAAGAAATCCAGGCCTGCGACTGCCGTCTTCTCCATTCTTCTTCCTCCACGTCAAGGAAGAAGACTCCACCTGTGAGGAACGTCGACTACATTTATTCCTTGGAAGAATCCTGACGTCCAAAAATCGACGTCATTTTTTAATCCTCTTTCTGTGAAACAGACAAACGAGCATCAGAATCAAGGTAGGGGTTTGTACAATTTTAAGTGAATATTTTTTACCCCGTTCTTCATTGAATTTCTGGATTGTCTTCACCCTTATGTTATCTCTTAACGCGGAGGGCGCGGGCCGAAAAAACACGGCCCGACAACCCTCCGATGGTTCTTGACTATTTTGGCGATGGTGATCGGAGGTGATGGTGACCGGAGGAAGTGGTGGTCATGTGCCAGCCGCATAGAGATGAACAACGGCTCACATCCGCGGGCCGCTCGGCCGAAGAAGAACCGGCCAGAAATAGTTGGTTGGGTCGAAAGAAACTGTCGCACCATGCTACGGAAGAACCATGGCCCACAATCTGTGAGTCACCCGGCCAAAGAAGAAATGGCCAGCCGGATAGGGAGACCACGATGCCAAAAGGGGCACCATGCTGCGGAGGACCGCGGCCCGCGCTCCGCGGGCTGCTTCGGAGGCGAACCGGTCTGCCGCCTGCCGGCCGAGATGAAGGTCGTGGTGCCACCTGGAGCCGTGTGCGAAGGACAGCAGCCCGCCCGATTGGGCCTCTCGCGCTGTTGAAGACATTCCGTCTTCGGCCAGCTGGACAAGAGGGGCGGTGTCGCTCGGTGCCGCCGTTTCGGAAAACCAGGGGCCGCACCCCCCAATCTGCTCGGCCAGCTGGCCGAGCCGCGGGTCGGGCCGACCTAGCTGGGCTGGGACGTGCCAGTCGCGGGCCAGGTCGCGCCCCACCGTGTGCGGTTGCGCCCCACCGGGCCGGGTCACACCCCACCAGGTCGGACCCGCCAAGCCAGGACATGCCAACCTTCCATCCCACCGGGCTCGACGGGTTAGGCCCATTTTTCTTAAATGCGGATAACTTCTTGAACGTGCATCCGATCGACACGCCGTCTTTGGCACTGGGACCCTTATGAAGAGGAGGTACTTTTCGATACTCTACATTGTGTTTTATACAGAAACCAGACATCACTGATCAAGGTGGAGACTTGTGGAGATGGACGGTACCCATAGGTGGACCACTTGGCGAGACTTTCATGGAGTAAACAGACAGACTTATGGTGTTGTGGAGGTCATCTGTACACACCCTTCAGGTGGGATTTCCAGAGGGCGACTCAGTGGTTGTTGTTTTACTTTACTGCAGTTGTACTAGCTTTTCAGCAGTACTATACTTACTTTTGGGCATGTATTTTTGGCCCCTTTCCTTTCAGCACTTACTTTTGTATTCAGTATTACTTAGTGCTTACTTCTGTTGTGAACTCTATTGTGTTTGTTTACTTTTATAAAGGAAATTCCTTCCCTTTTATCGAGATTTACGCCTTTGGTGCTAGTATCTAGCCCCTGGCCTATGGAAGGCGGGCTTGGGGTTATCACGGCACGGTCCCCGAGGATGGGTCATGACATACCCTTATCTTTTAATTTATTCACCTTGGAAAATCCATTTAACCTTTTTCGTGGTAAAATTTTTTTACTGTTTCTACTATTAATTACGACCACAAATTAAATTAATATTATTAAATTATATTAATTATGATTATTAAAAATATTTAATCAATTTTAAACTATTAAATTTCTCTATATGGTATAAATTAGTTTTAAAAAATTTGTAAGACGTAAAGGAAACACATTTTTTAGAAAAATGCATTTTTAAGATAAAAACTAAATTTAATTCCATTAATCTCCTTATAAAAACCATAAAATGAAAGTTAAATATTTTATTGATTATATAATATATAAATTTGAATACAAATTTTAATCATTGTATATTAAAATAGTCTATTTGGATAAAAACACATTTTCTGTATAAAAATAGGTTTTAGAAAAAAGAGTATTTATGCCAAAAAATGAACTTATACCACAAAAGTATAAATTTAATTTCTATGTAATTAATAAGAATATTTACAATTGAATGAAATTTATTTTTATTTTTATTTAAAATTAAAAACATAATAAAAACGTATAAATTACATGATTTAATGGAATGAAATGATAATTTTAGAAAAAATGATATTTTCACTATTTATTGAAAAATATATATTGCCACAAGAAATCTAAAAAAATTATCAAAATATAATATTGAAAATTAGATATAAAAAAATATATACATTTCCTCAAAAAAAATCAAAAAATAGTTAAATTAATTACAATTTCTATGTGAAGAATGCAAAAAAAATATTTGGAGAAAACATGATATTAAAGTATAAAATGACTGTATTAAAAATTTTGTACTTGTTTATGATGAATTAATCCATACATTTTCATTATTTAAATACATTATATACATTTTTAATATATTTTTTATTATTAATAATACATAAAAATTTGACATCTATATTATAAAGTATTACTATATCGTGGTTCATTTAGTCTAGGGGTTGCATGTAAAGAAAACTTTCAAATACCTTGAGTTTATTTAAAAGGAACTTCATATAAAATGTTGGGTTGTCACATTTAGAGTTCTTCAATCAGGTAATAGATCATGTTATCACTTTAGATCAATCATGTTCATGATAGAATACATGGTCAAATAAATTTAATGAGCTATGTTTGGGTCTTCAACATGTGGTTACTTCAGGGTACTGAATAATTTTCTATTAAAGCCAGTGTGTCAACAACATGGTGTGTTTTTTTATGTAGTTGATCATCATGAACATGTAGTAGGTTTAGATTCATGGAATTTATTTAGGATCCTATTTAAGAACGTGAAGTACTTTGATAAATAATCCAACCATAGTTGATTCGGAATGGCACATTCGGTCAGTTGCCTTCATTTTATTGATTGATCTACTATAGGACTTACTTATAGTATATTATCTACAAAAACTCCAAAAAACAAAAAATAAAAAAAATCACCAAAATTTATTCATAAAGGACTCTTTTTACTTGATGTACTCATCAAAACTCCATGTATTAAATTTTTCATTTATTTTAATATTCCACAAACATGAAATAAATAATTATGAACGATGTTTTAATCTATTTTCATACTCAATCCAAAAATACATCTACATTTAAGGCATGTGAAAAGTTCCTAGTAAATTTTAAAATAACAGGGTTATTACAATGAAAATTATCAATGAAATATATGATAGTATTGGATTTATCAAATCCCCCACCCTTAAATCATAGTCTCTAAAAAAGTCATTTTCAAAATGATTACCAAATAAGTTTTTAAATACCTATACAATGTTTATTCCTATTTTAACACCATATCCTTAAATTTATCATGAATTATAAATATTAATTTATTATTTTATATATTAATTATATTTAGTTAATTTCTACTTCATTCATCCCTTTATACATATATATGCCTACCTTCTCAGAATATTACACTCAACATCCAAGTATAATTTTCAAGAAAGGTTTTCCTCATTCCAAGTCCACACAATTTTCATCATGATTTTGATGAATTTATTCATATCAACCCAAATGTTCATGTATATTTGTATATAGTGAGGGATTAATTAGGGATATTATGTGGTAAAATGGTTTTTAGGATTTGAATGTAAAACTATTGAGGCCATATGAGGGGGCTTGGATCTAAAATGAATCCCAACACATGATTTTCAGTTTCCCCTAAGAATGGATTTTCCTTCAAATATATCTTCTAAAAATGATCTTCACATACTTAAATTTTTCATGGATATCCCATTCCTTGTAGTAAGCAATTTTTATAAAACATTCAACTCTTAGTTTCCTCTATTATATATATCAATCATTCATTTCATTCATTTCATTCTTTAAATTTTAGTTCTACTCTTGAAGGAAGAGAGGGACCTAAGACTTTCCTCTCAATGGTGTGATTTCTACATGATCCTAGAATAGGAATTTTTATAACTTCCCCATGATATATTTTTGGAAATCTTTTTTATATCTCTAACACTTAATCTTGAGAATCTTCTACTAGATAGCACATTTTTGCATAATATGAAGCAGATTTCAACATCCAATTAATAATATTTTTTTTCCAACTTCATTGTTAGTCCATGACCTTATAAGTTTAACATTAATGTTTATATTTATTTCATATTTCCCCACTTTTATGAATTTTTCAACTTGTATTCAGAACTATGTTTCTCTTTACAATCATTGTTTTGAGGAAAAGAGATAGACTTTTTCAGTTAAAAACAATTGGGGGCTTTCATGAACATCCATGGGTGATATCATGAACATTTCTATCTATTATTAATATTAGAATTTTTCGCCCAAAAAATAGTATGAATTTTATATAAAATTATTCTTTAAATTCACACATATTCTTCCAAACATATTTTACAATTTCTTTTTCTCATCCTCTAAACTTGAATTTAACATCAATCATGAAGAAACATCTAGGAAAACGTATATAGGGATATTCAGTGTGTCAAATGGATGCATAAAAAGTTTTTCTTGGTTTATAAATTCAATAGAGATTAATTTAGATGTTGTATTGAAAATATTTTTTTCGCAAAGTATTCTTAAAATTAAAATAACACCTCAATAATTTTTAAAGATAAATTCATTCAATGGTATAAGGTTTTGAATATATTACTCTGTATATTATTTTTATTTAATAATTATTTTAATACATTAGAAAATGGGGAATGATAAAGAAGACTTAAAAATTGGATCAGAATCCTCTCAGGTAAGTGATTACAAATTTATGAAATTTCCCACACGGTATGAGTTTCAAAAATTAGTGAGTTTTGTAAGAAATTATTTTACTTAGAATTTAAGAATAATTTCATTTCATGTTTTCACTATAGAGAATTCATAGGTCAAATTTGTTTCTAAATATTGATATTCATTTCAAGTTTATAATTTAATTCTAGTTAATTTCAAGGATTTTAGAAACACAGTGAAAATAAAAATGAAAAAACATGAAATTTGAAAAATAAACAATATTTTGAAAAATGAAAATTTGGAAATTCATAAAGTAAGATTCCCTCCCCCACACATAAATTATGAAATCTCATCAATGCATTAAAACTATTTTACCATATAATAATGCTTTATGAATAATCCAAAATACATATAAGTTTTAAGGAAAAGTAAAACCCAATAGTATTTAGTGACAAATTGGGTCGATGAGTGTGATCCCCTCCACTTACTCTTATGGAAATTCCCCAGAGATTCACTTAACTTTCTATCTATTAATAGCGAAGGTTTCCTAATATCCTTACTTTTAAATATAAATAGAACCCAAGGGAATTAAATAAGTAACAATTATAGGATCTTTCCGTATGTAATTAATTTTACATATTATGAGCTTGAGTCTTATGTTTTATAATAGAACTCTCTCCCCATGATTGAGGTCTTTTAGTTGGATCAAATTTTTATAAGACACCCTTGTACTTTATTTGTAAATTTTAGAATTTTTAAAATCCACTCATTAATTTCTATTTAATCTTGTGGTAACAATATACCAACTTTTACAGATCTATCTAGTTCTAATTTCATCTATCTCACAGCCTAATAGGCTTTGTATTCCAATTCCACAGACAGGTGTCATATTTTCCCATACATTTTTTTATATGGGATCATTCCAAATGGAATTTTATATTATATCCTATAATCTCATAAAGATTTTTCCATACTCTCTAGTACATCCTCTTTGTTTTGAAATTATTCTCCATAATTCCTTTGAATTTCCAATTAGACACTTTATGTTTTTCCATTAGATTATGGATGAAAGGGTGTATATATTTTATGATACACCCCATAACTTCATAGTAAATGATATAGTATATTAATGAAAAATGATCCCCTTGATAACTGATTAAGTATTTGATCAAGAAAAACCAATAAAATATGGTATTCCTAACAAAATCACACACAAAATGAGCATCATTGTTTTTGTTGGTCTTCTATTCCACCCATTTTGAAAAACAGTGTGTTACGAGGAGAATATAAGAATTTATTAATGAAATTGATAAAGCTCCCACAAAAACACTCCATAAATATTGAAAATTTCCCAAAATCTATTTGTTTTTTAGCCATTTCATTTGTTTTTTAAATATTTTTAAAAACTAAAATTTTCATATTTTTTACAGAATTTATGTGCTTCCTTAAAAAAAGTTGAACCATAAATTCCATATTTTAATTTTTTTTTTATGTTCATTAAGGTCAAAAATATAGTATTCAAGTTAAATTGTGACAAAAATTAAATTAAAATTAAATTTGACTTTTATAAAATCATCTTCTTATAACCTTGTTATTTTAAATTTTCCAAATAAATTGATCTTCCCAAATGTAAAATCTAGATCTAGACTTTATTTTTTGAATTAGGTGGGGATTAATGTATTTTGAGGTTTAATATGTTAAAAAATAGTATACCTTGTGATAATTTCATGGAAATTATCCTTTAACTTTGTAGAGTGGATCCCCCCTAGAATGAGGTTTGTTACTGTTCTGTGGGATAGAATATCCACTTTATCCATATGGGGAAATACACCCAAGTGATCAGCCACTTGTTTATTAGCTCCCTAGTTGTATTTTATATTCAATTAAAAATCATGAATTCTAATCATTTATATCACTAGACTAGTTTTATAATTATACTTCATCAAACATCTAAGGGATGCATGGTCAAAAAAATGAAAACATTAACTCAAAGTAGGTTTGATATGAATCTTTCCAAAATAAACATGACTACCGAAAATTATTTACTTGTGGTTGTGTATTTCAATAGGAAAACATATAATGTTCTTGAGGCATATGAAATTATTTTTGGAATGCCCAAAATTCTTGGATATAGGAAAAATTAAATTGTTACTTTGGAAACATCCCAATGTAGCTCAAATGGTTGTTTGAGTTTACTGTATGTATTACTAGTGGTGTCATCAATCTTCTCTTAAACCCATCAAAGGATTCACTACATTCATAATTAAAATAAAAATTAGAATATTTTAAAAGAATCTATTGATTTGGATATAAATATAAATAAAATTATTAAAAAACCTAATGTATAATCATACATGGCCTAAAAAAGATCCAATATATTTCACACAAGTTTGGTAAGGTAGGGAATTTATCACTTTAATTTTTTATTTATCCACTTAAATTATATTTATTTAAATGATATTACCAAGGAAATTCAACTTTATAATATGAAAAAAAAACTTTCAAAAATTACAAACAATATTTTTTTTAATGAATCTTTCCAAATTATTCCCATCATTCTCAACCAATGGTCAAAAGAACTTCCATAAATGTAACACCGTGTGTTTTTATGAATTATTTTTTCAAATAAATTAATATTCATTTATAAGTTGTATCTAACACAGCACTAATGTAATATTTTTCTACATATATCCCTTATGTTATCATTTGGTACACTCAACACTGTGTTTGGATTATTTATACACAATACTGAGTTCTTCGGATTGCTTACATTACACTCAATATCGAGTTTTACCAAACTAGGATATACTGTTAATATTATTATTTAATATGATAGTTATTAACTATACATTAGAATGGAATGTATAAAACTGAATAACAAAATTAGGAAAATATTGTTTACAAATGTTTACATAATTTATTTATGATCAATTAATTATAAATGATAATAAAACCATTTTTAAAATAAAAGGAAATCATTTTCTGAAAAAAAAAATATTTTACATGAAAAACTATGTTTTATATTAATAAATTAACCGAATCAAATTTTATTAATTATTTTAATGATATATTCATATTATATATTAAATCACATATTTCAAAGTCATCTTATATGTTTTCTATATAATAGATAATAATAAATTCAATTTTATGCTTAAAACTATAATTTTATAAAAAAATAGTTGTGTTTCCTTTTTATGGAAAACTTATTTTAAAACTAATTTCTTACAATTTTAAAAAAAAAATATTAATAAATAAATTTTTAAATTGGGATTTCAAAATTATCTTAGGGGGAATGTTTTCTATTTTTTAACGAAGATTAATTTTTTAATTAATAGTGAAAAATACTGAGTTTTATTTTTTATACTACCTTTTAGTTTAAATAGTTTATAATATTAAAATATATTTTAAATTGGTTATAAAGTCAAAATAGTTCAATTATACATATTTTAACCCAATTTTTTTTATTTTATTCAATTTTATATTGAAATTGAATATGAAAACTATGTAAGTCGTTGAAAACTTTTCTTTAAAAACCCAGTTTCTCAACATGTTTGTGAGATTAATCTTAAGTTTATTTCTACAACTTATGTGTATTTAATTTTCAAAAAATGATTTTATATTGGGAATAATGATAATTTATAATATCTAATATGGAAAACATAATTCTTTACCAATGTGATTGGTGATAGAAATTACAAATAATTACATCGATTAAGGTAAGAATAAGATTACTTAGTGGTTAAACTTCGAATATAAGGTGTACAAAACACCCACCACTTGTCCAAAACCCATTTTATTCTAATATTTATACTGTATACCTTCTATTCTCTAGATATTATCATTATTAAAGAAAATTAACCTGGAATAATCTTGGGTGTAATTCACTCTTTCAAAAGTCCCACTCACCACACTTATAAAAGGACACCTCATCTCCTCATCTCTTCAAACCTTTAAAACAAAATGTATGACCCAATCCCTACTCAAGTAACTTCTCTGTTTCCCTCATCTAATATTATAATCCTTACATTGGGTAGAAATCCAACCAAGGAAAGCCTTTGGATAAAACCAAAAGGAGATATCCGAATAAGAGGTAACATTCATCAACGCATGTTTTTGTTTTATTTAATCCTAAAACCCCTGAAATTATTTTTATAATTTGCTTATATAATAATATCAGAATCAGATATATATATATATATATAATTGTATTTTGTTATGTTAATGGTAATACCTAAAACCACATAGACTTCTATCAAATGGGTTATGAAATCATTGTTCGTGTGTCTTGTGAACTACCTCCTCACGAACCAATATAGTTCATTTTTCCATTACCACCTTTCAATGTTGGTAATAATGATGGACATACTATTTATATATGATATATAATATATTTAGGATGTCTTTATGATTCATTAATTAATATATAATACATACATTCATTATTTCTATTTTATATATGATATATATGTCATGATTATAATTCTGAAGATGATTAAATCATGATTAAAGTTCGATAATCAAAAATATGAAAAATCAAAACATTTATAAAAAAACAAAATTATAATTGCACGAAACATAACTATAACAATGAATTTTTAATAAACTAGTAATACAAAGTCTTAATAAAATTATTTAAGGTGTGATATATATTAATATGGTTATGTGATTGATGTATAATAAACTTATATTTGTTATACATGAAGTTTGAATGTGTATAACAAGATTGAAAACATAAGGTAAGGGGTTTCCAACTCAGTTATTACTTTTGTGAGACACATTCTATATTTACTGCCTCTTTATTCTATGAGGAATATGTATGTCCCATTAAAAATTTTTTCAACTAAAAATTATTTGGATTTACATATCCATTTTAGGATCTCTATTTAATGGGGTTTACAGTTAAAAATTTACCAGATTGGTAAAGGATTTTTGTCTTTGTTTCCCTTATTTGAGACATATGTTATGATATGCACTTATATTATTTCATGATATATATATACCCTTTGACATGTAATATCATGAATTTATATATCCTCGTGATATTTTAACTTCCATTTTATGTTATGCTTTCTTGTATCTTATGATTCAATGTTACCAAAGACATAAATATTTCTGTCAAAATATCATCATTTATTAGGATTGGTTATGATTAAGTCTAAAATGTTGAAATATCATGATCTAACTCCCAATATTTATAATTAAATTTATTATCCTATGGTTATTTAGGATATATTCAAGTAATGGTACCATTTTCCACTCTTTGGCAATGTTTTTATGGAAAGCCAATTTTTTTTACTAAAAATTAATTTCATATTAAAATAGACCCCCTTTTAAGGGCTTAGGGGGAACCCAACAAGACATCATTGACATAAAACAAAAACCATTTCCCACCAACCAAAGTACCATGTCTAAAAATAAACAAATTCAATTTTTCAAAAGAATCCCCTACCCAGTATAAAAACGTTAGATCAACTTCCACCTTCTCAATGTTGTTCATCTAGCTATCCCTTGCAATGGTGCATGAGCCTGGTATCGATGGAAATCACCATACCATCTCAAAAATACAATTCCACAAATCAAATATCTGATTTAAACATCATGATATGAACCTCTTCTAGGGAAATCTCGTGAAGGAGAACTATTTTCTTTAACCAAGAACCACATACCATAGGTCTATAAACCAAAATTCAGAACCATTCTGCAAAATGAAAATACAACACCAAAATAATGAAAAAACATAACCTTCTTCACCATAACACCATCACACCACCTTCAGAATCCACTTCACGAATTATTCACCACCGTAATAATAACTTGTTCACTAGACGAAGCAACTCTTCCACAATCCAATACCGAAAGGACCAACGAGGGGGTGTTGAGGTGCTCTGATGGCGGAAAAATTGAAAAATACCTTCAGACTGGAAAATATCAATGTATCAGAACTCACTAAGTGATGTAAATGCCATTGGACTCCAAGAAAAAATCTCCACAAGTTGGATCTGCAGATCTCTTCACAACCATCAGAACCACCCGCGAAGACCACAATTAAATCATTTTTCACTCTTGACCAAAAAAAATGAGACAGTGACTCTTCGGCCATAGAGGAAAGGTTTGAACTATTGGATCTACACCACACTGCCAAATGAAACCCTAACCAGAAAAGAGGAAGGGTGTGAGGAGGCCGGCAAACGATGTGATTTTTTGAGATCGATGATCCCGCTAGGTCATTGATGCCCCCACTTGAAAAGGAAACATACACCATGAGATCTCTAATAAGGATCGTAGAGAGGTGAATCTAAGCCAAGTTAAGGTAGAATAGGAATGGTGAGGATAGGGGAAAACCTAGCATGGAACAGCGCCCCACATGGGCTCATATGAGTTCTATCAATCAAGAAATACGACTTTATTTTCCTCTTTAGTCAGAAATCTATATCCTTTCAAACCCATATTTTCTTAAACAATTAAAAATCATGATTTATAATTATCCGATGATTCTTAAAATAAATTTATACACATGTTTACCTTTTTAAAACAGGTTTTAAGATAAATATTCTTTTTTTTCTTGATCAAGGATCTTTTTAGTTCTACTAAAAATGTGAAAGGAATATTTGTTTTTATGTATACATAATGTATGGAATTTTCCGCCTCTCTGACCAATCCATTTTTTAATGCCTCCATTGAATGTTTTAAATAACATTTTAAAAATAAATTTTTTTTCTTAAATATTTTGGAAATATTTTTATTTTAAATTTATTTTCAAAGATAGTAATTTTGAAAAAAAAAATTAAAGTGTTTCAAATGATTTTACAAGATTCCTTTATAATTTATCTTGGTTATTTTAAAAGGAAACAGTTTTCAAAATTTTTATCATTCTAAAAAGTGTTTCTTCAAGGTGAAAATAATATTATCTTAAAAAAATATTTCAAAAATAATTTTCAACTATTTATGTATAATTTTTCAAATTTATTTTCAAATAAATGGATTTTGAAAATGTTTTATGAATGTGATTTTCAAATAAAGGTTACTTTACTTAATAAATGTTCCAAGTGATCTTTAAAAATATTTATCTATATAAGATGAAATACTTTGATTTTTTTTATGCTTTATTAGGGATATGACCTTAGTACACCATTCTTATTATTTCTTTAAATGGTTAATGTTTAAGATGAATGGTTTTTTATGAAACTTGTATCTATTCTATGGGCTATTCCAGATTAAAATTATCATGAAACCAGTATATTTTCAAAAGTTATTATATTATGAGATGATTATGAAACCTATCAAATTACTATAGGTTATTATATATTAAAATTGTTATAATACCTATTTCATTTCATAGGTTATTATATGATGAATGTTTTAAGATCATATGGCACAAATATATATGATTTCATTATGTGATGGGTGGGACATATACATCCCTATAATTCATTGGGTAATGATGTATAAATCATGAGTTATATTATATACATGAACCTAATTAGATGTTTATAATTTTTTATGTGAACCTAATTATATGTTCAAAATGATATGCGTAAACCTGATTTCATGTTTGTAGTCTTATCTGTGAACCTGATTACATGTTCAAAATGTTAATCATGAACCCAATTAAAGTTTGCAATGTTATGTTTGAACATAATTACATGTTCACGAGGTTATTCATCAAAATTATTAAAGTTCACAATGTCATGAGTGAACCTGTTTCTACTTATACATGTTCACAATGTTTTAAGATATTGTGTATGCCAAAAATCTATGTATTATGATAATGTTATTCTATCACACGTCTTTTTAATTTATTATTATATGATTCATGTCTTCTGAACTAACAATATTTACTACATGACACTTTATTATGATCATTGATTTGATAAGTATGGTTTTTGGATGTCATGCTCAGGTTCTCATACACTTATTTCCATGTTATGATTATTTATCTAATTTTTACCCCTATTAAGAATATAATATCACCCTTTATTATATTTTATTTCCCTAGGTTATGAATAAAGTTTTAATGTAGGGTATTTCTTTGAGGAGTAAAAAATGGGAAGAACTTTTTGGGAAACAATGATGATAATTCACCATATTAGAAAATTGTGTTCCAAGTTTTCAAGGTCACTAAACTATTATGGTCGTTCGGCATGTGTTTGTATAATGTATGGAATATTAATTTAAAAAATTTTAATATCCATGTATGAGAAACTGTGGTTGACATATTTGGTATGAAAGTAAAGTTTTATTCAACCATTGGAAACTATGGTGAGAAATACTTTGTGACATGACTATGGATATTTATAAGTATATCTCTAGGTATTCATATAATGATAATTATAAGGATGAGTTAAAGTATATAAAATTGTCATGGAATCTTGGTAAGGTTATATCGAGTGGTTTCTTAGAAACAAATCCTTATCTAGATACTACAAGTGAATGTTTCTCTAGAACAGATATAAAAGGCGTAACAACATCGAAAACATTGTATTTATCTAGACTTGATTGGGAACTAGTTCATTAAAATAGGCCTTTTTATACACTTGGTTTGACACTCTCATGGGATATGATTTAGTAATGTATATACTCTTTATAAACCATAATGAATGATTTAAATAGACGATGACTATAAATGGCTTAGGATAAACATAAGGTGTCATAGATTAAATAGAGGTGTGATTATTTAGACCTCCTAAATGATTTTTCAAACTATGCGATTTTCTATTATGGTTAGAGTTACTAAAACTATGATTTATGGTCTCATACAATGGATGGAACCTAAGGCAAATGATAATGAGTAATGCATTGTACAATGAAATGACTACTCTCCTGAGAAACTGAGTGTTCTAGGAGATTGAATGAAACAATCCAAAAGATAAATAGATGGAAAAAAATTTCATGAATCCTCCATAAGGAAATATAAATCTTCTTTTAGGGGAATAACCAATCCACTAGTTTATGAGTAATGAATCTATTCCAATAAAAAGATATTTTCTATTTTCCATTATTCAGATATTGAAAATGTCGTTTTCACCTATTTCTTGGAATCTGAAGTGAATCAATAGTGGAATATTATCAGGAACACGAGGAAAAATAATAAAATTGAATCTATGGATTGGGATGAGTTCAAGAACATGTTTTTCAGTAAGTACCTTCCTATTATTATTTGTATAAAAAGGGAGATTAGATTTTCCCATAATCCTCATTGTTATGATAATAAAAGAAGGATATAATTTGAAGGAAACTCTAAAAACCATAGAGAAAAGAAAATGATTTTTCATTTATGTATAGAATATGGAAAGAAACATGGAGTGTATTTTCTTAAGGGGACTAATAATTGTTTTTTGTGTGGCAGGAATCATCATCAAGTCGATAAATACTGAAGTAATGGGAATAAAGTGAATGCTTCATAGAATTCACCTCTTTTAATTCATTTTTTCATAATTAAGGTGTTTGGTAATTATATAAATCAATGTCCTAGGAGGAAAATCATGAATATAATAATAAAATTGGTGTGATTAATGGTAATACTTCTAAAAATTTAGAGACTATGAATGACATATGATAGGAAAGTGGTCTTATGGAATAAGATAAGGAATCCTAACTAATGGGTTAATGATGAGGTGTAATATTAAAAGTGTTTATGTATTTGGATAAAAAATTATGTTATATAGATTGTAAAATATATAAGTATTTTTCAATATATGTTTTCTTTAAGTGTTTGAAATATTATTTTGAAAGACAATAATGACTTAGAAAAGTGATTTAATAGAAAGGTGATATTTTGATTAATGTAAGATAACCCTTACAATATTACTATGTTTAAAAAATGTTGTTTAATTTGGATAAATATATGATTAATACAGATAAATTAAATTTGATAGTTCTTATTACCTTATAATTAATTACTAATTTGTTGAAATAGTGGTTTATGATATCATTTATGGAGTTTATATAATTTTTGGATTTAAGGAAAATATCCTACAATATGTGTTTTGCATAAATAATGAGAAATCATTTCTCTTTCCAATAATATTTTATGGTAACTCTGGTTATAACCATGTACTGTATGAAGGTATTCATGTGTTTTTGTATCTAAAATTATATAAAAACATTATTATAGATGTGGGATTAATGTTAAGTTGATTCAAGTGACCTTTATTTTAAAGGTTGAATTTTAATATTTTAGAAATTTTATAAGGATAACCATTTATGGTATGGTTTAATTGGAATATTTGGATGATTTTTTAGAGATTAATTCACCATAATAATATTTGTACATATTGTATAACTATTATGAACTTTTTTTCTAGATATAGAAGGAATGACTAATCATTCTATTACATATCATATGATCTGTTTTTCTTCAAGCATAACAAATTCCATGTCATTTATTATAGCAACATATGAAGTTAAAATTGTTCAAGGAACAACCAAAGTGTGAGATTGTTCTTATGAGATCGAATTAAATAAATTAAGTGTATGAAAATTATCCAACATTAGGAAAAGGATATTGGAATAAAATAATGTTCTACTAACATGATTTTTTATGATATCAATGCCTTTTTTCAAAAATATATGGTTTATAGATTTTTAATAATTATGTTTTTCCTAGATATATTCCCCATCACTCTCCATTGGTATTTGGGTGTGAATTTTCCCTTTTATGTCCATGTTTTCAGTTCACGCCAATGTTCTCCAATACAGAAACCTATTTATGACTTACTTTAGGTAACTATTATATTTCCAACTTTCCCTTTTTTAAAGAAGTTTTGTTCTTAATTTTTATGATGTGGGTTTCTATGAACTGAACATTAAAGTATTAAAACATTGATTAACCAAACAAACTTCAAAGGAAAAATTCTTTTTAAAGGGTTGGAATGTGACACCCCGAGTTTTTATGAATTATCTTTTCCGAATAAATTAAAATTCATAGATTGATTATGTTTCACACTAAAACAAGTTAATATTTCACTAAATTAAACATTTATATTATCTTTTGGTATATTAAACACTAATTTTGGCTCATTTTACTCACAATATCGAGTTCCTTCGATATCTTGCATTACACGACAGATCAAGTTTTTTCAAACTACGATATACTATTAATATTATTATTTATTATGATAATTATCAAATAACCATTTGAATAGAGGCAATGAAAAGGATTAATAAAAATTAAAATATGTTTTTGAAAATTTTTATATAATTATTTAGTGACTAATTAATTATAAATGAAAATAAAACCCTTTTAAAATAAAAATAAATCTTTTTTGAAAAAACAAATTTTATGCGCACAAGTGTGTTTTATGTCAATAAATTAACAAAATCACAATTTTTAATTATTTAAATGAAATTAATATATTATATATTTAATAAAAAAATTTAAATTTAACTTATATGTTTTCTAGGTAATGGATAATAACAAATCCAATTTCATGCCTAAAAACTATATTTTTCTAAATAGTAGTTTTCCATCTTTTTATGGAACACTTATTTTAAAAATAAATTTTTAAAATTTTATAAAATTAATTTGATAAAATAAAAATAATTTTTAAAATCTAAAAATTAAATTCTCTTAGGGTTATATTTTGTTTTTTTCTAGGAAGTTTCATTTTTTGATAAATAGTAAAAAAAATACTGAATTTTAATTATAAACTATCATTTTATTTAAATAATGTATAACGGTAAACTCTATTTTTTATTTGATATAAAGTCACAATAGTTCAATTATACATATATTAATAATATTTACATCATTTTAATCCATTTAATATTGAACGTTAATATAAAAAATTGTAAACTTTTGATCTTCTTCACTTTAAAACCCCAGATTCTCCACACGTTAGTGGGATTAATTTCTAATTAATTTATACCACTTATGTGAACTGAATTTGGAAAAAAAGATTCAATATTATAATTAATAGTAATTTATATTTTATAATAATTCCAACTTAATTTTTTACCAAAGTGATTAATGAAAATAATTAAAATTAATTATAGCGATTACGGTAAAAACAAAAGTACTCAGGGATTAGACATAGAATATAAGGTTTAAAAATGAACCAAAACATTCCCAAACACTATAATATTCTAATATATAGACCTTATTCCTTCTATTATATTTATTTTTTCATTATATTATCCACTTTACATGGAAAATACGTTGGTGGAATTAAATCTTTTAACAAAAAAAAGGGCCACTCACCTCCCTTATAAAAGGCCACGCCATCTCCCCCCTCTTCACGCCTTCAAAACCGACTGGATCATATAATACCAACCAAAATTACTTATACTATTCTATAATATCTTCCTAAATTCCATAATTTGGGCATAAATCCCACCAAAGAAAAATTGTTTGTGAAAATTTAAATGAGAAACCCAACGAATAAGTAACGTTCATCAATGAACATTTTTGTTATATTTCTTCCTCAAACAAATTAAAATATTTTTATATCAAGATTAAAAAATTACCTCAGTATAATATATACACATATAGGTTTTTTTGGTAAGTTTATGTCCTAAAATTACACACTCTTCCATCAAATGGGTTATGAAATCATCGTCCGTGGGTATGGAGGACTACCGCCTCACGAACTAATGTCGCTCATTTTTCCTATATCACATATAAAAGTTTTGAATAATGATTTAAATACTAATTTTATATGATAAATAATAGGTTTATTAAGTCTTTATTCTTATGTAATTATTATCTTCCACATACCTTCACGCTTTCCATTTTGTGGGATTGTGATAAAGTCGTTCATGTGTACAATGGACTACCCCCTTGCAAATTGATGTCATTCATTCATGTTTTATATGGAATCTATTAAAGATGGGTTTAATAAAAATGTGTGATATATATGAAATAAATTGTACTATAATGATAATATATGTATATATATGTATATAATTTACATTTCTTCCATTCAACATGACATGCAAATTAAAACAGTGCTCATGTGTACGTATGGACAACTATATCCTTGAACGGTGTGTTTCATTTCCTATCACTAAATTTTATGGATTACTCTAAATAATTACTTATTGAATATATTATAAATATATATATATATATATATATATCATGGCTATAATTATTGAAATGATGAAATCCTGATTATTGTAAGATAATAAAAAATATTAAAAATCAAAACATTTATGAAAAAAATGGTTATTAGCCAAAACATAACATTAACATGGAATTGTTAATAAATGTGTAATATAAATACATAAAAAATAATATTTTTAATGATAAATATGTATATGTTAATATTATATACTTATAATAAACTTATATTTATTATACTGGAATTTTGAATGTGTACAATGAGAGTCAAGACTTATGGTAAGGGATTTTTATCTCATTTTTTGTGTCTGTCAAACACGTGCTATATTCACCACATATTTCTTATATAGGTTTTATATAATTCCCATGAATATATTTTTTTATAATTATACTAAAATTTATTTTATTTAGAAATCTATTTCAGGATCTCTCTTTTATGGGGTTTACATTTCAAAAGTTACCAAATCGATAAAGGAATTTTCTCTCAATCATATTTCTTTGAGACTTATGTTATAATATTCACCTATATTCATTAATGAGGTGTATATACAAACCATTTTTCATGTATAATATCAGGAATTTATTTATTCTCAAGAAATTTTAAGTTATATTTTATTTTATTTCTTCATGGTCCTTTTGGCTCAATGTTACCAAAGTTGTAATAATTTAGGTTAAAATATCATCATTTATCAACATTGGTTATGATTAAGTTTAAAGTGTTGAAATCTCATAATCTGCCTCTCAAGATTATTTATGAATTTTATTATCCTCCATTTATTTACAATATCATCATGTAATTCTATCATTTTCCCACTCTTTATTACTTAATATAAATACTAAAATATTTTTATAAAAATATGACTTCTTTTCTCTCTTCAGTTAGAAATTACTTTTCTTTAAAAACCATTTTATCTATAAATGTTTCAAAAACATATTCTAATATTATCTTATGATTTTTAAAGGAAATATTTTCCCATGTTTTACCTATTTAAAAATTGTTTTGAAAATGAATCTCTGTATCATTTTCTGATCATGTATCTTTTGACTTCTATTAAAAATGTGAAAGGAATCATTGTTTTTATGTATATTTCATGTATGGAATTCCCTGCCATCAAGACCACTCCATTCATTAAATATTCCTCAGTAATATTTTAAAAAAATATTAAATATTTATAACGTTTTTTATGTGAAATTTAGTTTCAAATAAATTAATTTTGAAAAAAAATATGTTTAAAAAATATTTTAAATGATTTTCAAAGATTAATTTATATGTTTACATGGTTATTAAAAAAGGAAAATGTCTTCAAATTTATTTATGTTTTAAAAAGATTTTGTTCAAATAAAATTTGATACTTTCATCATGAAATTTTTTAATTAAATTTTCAAAGCATTCTTTATAAGATTGAAATGTTATATTCAAATAAAAATATTTTGAAATTGTTTTATGAAAGTGATTTTCAAAGGATATTTTTCTTATGAAATAATCCAAGTGATCATTCAAAATACATCTTTATCTAATATGTTATAATTTTATATAGTTTATTATTTACTAGGGATATAATCCGCGGAATCAATTATTATTATTTATTTAATGGTTTATGTTTAATATGAAATTATGTTTATGAAACACATTCACTTCCATAGGTTATACCATGTTAAAATGATTATGAAACATGCTTCTGTTCATAGGCTATCCAATGAAGAAATTTTTATAAAGCCTATCTATTTTCTATAAGTTATGATATGATGAAACGTTTATGATACCCATTCCATTTCATGGGTTATGATATGATGAATTTTTATGATCTTGTGGAACACATATGTATGATTACATTATGTGAAGGGTGGGATCTATATACTTATATAGTGCATTGGGTAATGATGGATGACTCATGAGTATGTGTTTTATTCATGAATATGATTATGTGTTCACAATGTTATGGATGGATATGATTACATGTTTATAATGTTATGCTTTAACCAGATTACATGTTCATAATGTTATGTGTGAACGTGATTACATGTTCATAATGTTATGTGTAAATCTGATTACATGTTTATAATGTTATGTGTAAACCAAATTACATCTTTATAATGTTATGTGTTAACCTGATTACATATTCAAAATGTTTTTTTTTTGGACTTTTCTATCATGTCCATAATGATATTCATGGGCCTAGTTGAATTTCCATAAGTTTATTTAAGGGCCTGATTTCATGTATTTAACTTAATGAGTGGACCTATTTCTATTTATACATGTTCATAATGTTATATAATGATTTTTAGGATAAAAATATATATATTATTACAATGTTATTATCTCATGGATCATTGTTTTTTATATCAAATGATTCATGTCTTATGAACTACAAATATTTAATCAATGACTTAGGATTATTATCTATGATTTATAGGGTATGGTTTTCAAATTTTATTCTTATGTTCTCATACAAATATGTCCATGTTATGCTTACTTGTCTTCTTTTTACCCTTACTGATCATCTAACCCCCCCCCCCCACATTTTTTTTTCATTATCTAGGTTATGAGGAAAGGTTTTATATAGGGTGTGTCAATGAGGATTTCTAAATGGGAAGATCCTTGTGGGAAACATTGAAGGTCATTCACCAGATAAGAAAATTGGGTTCCATGTTTCCAAAGGAACTAAACTATTATGGTCCTCGAGTAGATTTTTGTTTAATATATTTAATATTCATTTAAACATATGTAATATCCATGTATGAGATTCTTGGGTCTCTATAAAAAACATGAAAATCATCCAAAAATACCAATAGGAAATCCCTAATGTGACCAGAAAATATACTAACCATGTGACAATGAAATCTACCTAGAGAATTACATAGTCCATATAGAATAATATTATATGAAAGGGTTCCCAAGGTATATTTAAATGTGGTATTTTATTGGTCTGCCTCAATAATGAGTGCCTTAAAATATCTTGTTAATCCATCCAAAAAAATATTGAGTTATCCCTACCTATCTCTCTATCATCTGGTAAATGAAGGGGATGGTAAAATGATATTTCTGAGTGACCTAATTCAACATCCTATAGTTTTTACACAATATCTGTTAGTTTTGAATTCTCATAGGGATTAATTTATTATTTTCATTCCTTTTAATTGTTGGGTTACTTTTCTTGGGAACTATATGAATGGGGATGGCCCATTTTTAATATGAAAATGGGTAGATGAACAATCTTTCTATGAAATTATCTATATTATTCCTCACTAATTACATCAAGGACAGATTCAACCTCCTATTTTAAGCCCAATACGTTTGTACTCTCCCTCAGGAAGAATTTTATGTGATTAAATTTTTGGACTTCTTCCTGGGATATCACATAATCTATGTAATTTATCTCGAACCATGAACAATAATTGATATTAAATTAGAGATCATTATATGGACTCAGGCATGCCTCGTTATATGCTAGAGGCTACTAATTAGTAACCCCACATGAAAACAAATCATACACTAATAGTTCCAACCTATTGGTATAGGTCCCCAAATTGTTGGTATATCTTATATCAATGGATTGGAGGTCCATTGGTTGATAATCAATTAAGATAATCATATCCCAACAGTTTTCCCAAAAACATTGGAATTTCTTTATTACAATGGCCTCTAAACCGTTGGTATAGGTAATGTAAAATAAAATAGGTAGTAGAGGTTTGAACCCAAGGCCTTCACCTTATATATTAAAGTTTGAACCACTATGCTACAATTATCTTTATGAATATATTAGGATATATATATATCATTGATGATTATTTATAGAAGCATTAAAAAAAATAAGTTTACATATCCCAATGGTTCTCAAAACTATTGGGACAGGTACCTAAATTTATGTATCCTATCCCACTGGTAATGAATATCCATTGGGATAGGGGCCCCTATCCCAACAGTTTTTTCAAACTGTTGGGATTTGAACCCAAATTTTTTGATCTACCCCAATAGTTTTTAAAAAAATATTGGGGTAATGTTATTTTTTTGATATATCCAAATAGTTTAACAAAATCATTGGTATAGCATTAATTTATTGGATCTATCCTAATTGTTTTACAAAACCAACTGGATATCCTTATATTCCATGTCATATCCCGATGGTTATGAAAAAACATTGGAATATGACCCCTATCCCAATGGTTTTTTAAAACCATTGGGATAGGGGCATTCTTATAGGTAGGATTTCTAGTAGTGTAAATAAGGTATAAGGTGGTACGGTGGGGAGAATATTCGTATTTATCAGTGTAAAAAATAATAGAAATAAATGAAATCATATAAACACCACAAAAATCAATAAAACTGCGTCCAATAAAGTTTCAGTATAAAATAAAAAATCTATGCTTTATCAAAATGAATTGTATTCATATCAAACAATCATACCATAGAAGAACATACCCATAAATATCCAAAAAATTGGATAAAATAAAAAGACATCTCAAAGTGATATTGGATCATATCTCAATCCCAATCAACCATGCCCCAACCTATAATCCCGAATCATGCATTAGTTGTAGGGTGTATTCCCTTGTGTGGTCTTATGTCTTCTCATAAACAAACTAGCGACCTAAACCGGTTGTGACTTTGAATTTGTAGGAAACAAAATACATAACCTTAAAATATATCTAGTATGAATAATACATGATGAAGTGATATAAGGACTCGGCCATAAACCTTACATAATATTGAATTAATTGAATAATTCACATTGAGGACCTTTTCAAGTTTTGAGTTTTAGAGAGTTAGGCCATGACTATTACATTTCAAAATATTACAAAGTAGACTCTTCTACTCAGTTTCCATTTTTTTACAAAAAATAAACTCTTGAAAAAAGAGTCAGGTCTAGTTCCATGTTTTAGATGGAATGATTTTTCCTTGATCCCATCCTTGACCATATTATACTTTATATCCTGTGAAAAAACATTTCAAAAACATGGGATGAGAATAAAAAATATCAGTAAGGGATACACAAAAAAGGAAACTCTTAGTTTTTCAAAACAACAATTAAATAATGAATACTTAATCATAGGTAATACTTTTAACCTTTATGAAGTATAAAATGATCTTCACTAAATAAAAGATCATTTCTTACCCTTTTGTAACCGAAAGATTACCATAAAACCCACGTAAATAACACATAACATATAAAGTTAACTTGATACATAAACATACTTAAGTGGAATAACCATACGGTCAACTTCCACACATATCACTAAATGGAATATCAATACGGACAACTTCCATACCCAATGCATTGGAGGATATAACGTAACGACCTATCCTGGTATTCACGGCACCACCCGTCATTTTGTTTATCACATAACCACCCGTCAAATGTCCAAGCACCATTATAAAATCATAACACATACAAAAAATATAAAGGAAACAAAACATTTACACATTTCAATCACAATATATTGACATATCAAATCCATTATCAAAACCATTTTCAATACCAAAATACATAAAAGATTATATGGTATTTATTTTCCTTTTAAAAACATTACGTCTTGTTAAGGAAGCCAAAGATCAAATAATACTCGTGGCGGCAGAAAGGTCATTGTCACCGCGTACGTTAAAAAGAAACATACTTTTTGTCCTTTAGTAAAACTCTTCATAGAGAAAATATTCCTTTTGAATAAAATTAAAATTCAAAGGGGTTTATACACTGTATAGAAGAAAGTTTTGTATAAAACAAAATATGACTCAATGAAAGGATATTGAGACGAAGTCCATTACCTCGTGTCCAACTTGACTCGATCATTATTTAATCTCTGGAATAATAAACTAAAGTTAATTTATACATTCTTAAGAACCTTTTTTATGTTTATTATTCCTTTTATATCACTTATTACAATGTTATAAACATTATGTAATCATTTAAGTTAATAATGTTCGTTTTGTCGATATTTGGTACTTGAGTCAAAAATAGACTTCTTATAATCACTTGTTGTTCATATTGTCAAAGTTTCATTATATCCAGAATCATATTCATGATTTGGATATCATATATATCATATATATCCAGAATATACACGTATTTATAATAGTACATAACATTTAGAGGTAAGAAATTAATTGCACCGTTCGTGGGGACGTTAAGTCGTACGTACGCATAAACGCTACTTCCATTTCTATTTCATATTTAATGGAATTAAAACATAATTATACACAGTAGTATTATAATTCCAGTATTTTATCATATATAATATCATTAAATCTATCCTTTATACGTACCACATATGGTATGTACGAGTCATATCACTTTGAGGGGGTGGTAGTCCGCACTTCCTCTAATGAGATTATCGCATTTACCCATAATGAAAACCATAAAGACATTCTATAAATGGAAATTATAGAAAAATAAAGAAAACATAAACATAATATATATCATATATAAATAAAGTTCCATAATAATGGCCACCATGAGAGGCAGTAGGAGATAATCGAACAATCATCATTTCGTGAGGCGTTAGTTTTCCATCCACAGAAACATTATGTTCTTCATCCATTAGATGGAGGTGTGTGTAATTTTATCTCTAATACTTATCATAAAAACATACTATTATATTTAGGATACTGGTGTTGTTACAAAATAATGGAATAAAAAGAGTTTAGGGGTTGAAGAAGTAAAATAAAAAAGAAAACAATTTAAGAGAAACGGTTACCTTTAATTTGGGTAACTCCCTTTGGTTTGAACCAAAGGAATTATTGAAGTGCCTTCCTCCTAAGGTAAGGCTTCTTGTAGGAGGAGAGGTATTTAGGGAGATTAATTGGGAAGAGTTTGGACAAGCCAAAAGTCTTGAGCGGTGTGAGGAATTGGTTAGAAGTGGTCCCCTTTTATAAGGGAGAGGAGGGGCTCTTTAGAAAAGTGTGAAAACGGTATTTTATTATAAACTCATATTCGGTTTAAAAAGGTCAAAACATCATTAAGTTCTAAGATAAGATGACTAAAATTAGAAATAAATTCATCCAATCATAATTGGACATGTTTTGGATAATATTTTAATCCTTATAATCTTATTTATTTAAATCATTTATTATTTAGGTAAATACTGCATCATTATTGTGTCACAAATAATTTAATTTATTTGATGTCTAAAAATTATAAAAAAAATACCATGATGTAGGAAATATTTTTATATTTGTAATGAATATTTATAGTAGAAAAGAAAATTTATATTACCCTTTGTAAAAATTAATTTACTAAAAGATATTTTCTTTTGTCATTTTTGCCTTTACTTTAAGTTAATTAATCTAAATTGTCATTATCACTCCCAAGTTGTTCAATGGGGTCCCAAAATATGAAAAAAGATTCCCAAGGTATTTAATGACTCAAACAATATAGTTTTGACAAGTTTTTAGGTAATTTGGAATTATTATAATATTCCTTTAACCTTGAATTACCATATTTACCTTTAACCACGGTAAATAAAAGTCAAAAGTTACAATTCACCAAAAAGTATTTTCATCTTATTTAACCAAATTTTACTTCTTGATGACAACCATGTATGTAGAATTTTTTAAATTCAATTCACAGAAGTGCTAAATTTTCATTTAAATGAAAAAGTCAGTTTTTTAACACCTACTAAGTGGTTTCACTATTCATCAAAAATTGATGTTTTTCAGAAAAATACCAAAAATTAAGCCTAAGTATTATTTGATATTACGAATTAAAAATTGATGTCTATTATTTCAAATACAAAACATAGAATTGGAATTAATTAGTTTTATAATTAATTCCCATTTTTAAAACAGATAGCGGGTTTTTAAGAGACAATAACTATCAAAAGATTGACACTTGTTTATGTCCAATTTCAAAGTGAAATTAATTCCAATGACCAAAATTGGATTAAATGGTAAAAACATATTCTAATTAAACTTTAAAACCAATTAAAAAGATAATATAACCATATAAAAAATAGAATAAAACATATTTTTGAATTAAAATACAATATTTTCACTATTCAATAAAAAATGAACTCTATCGGAAAAATTCCAAAAATTTACACAAAGTAAATTTTGATTTCCCAATTCTAAATAAGGATTTTATTTAGTCATATAGAATGTTTTAAAGTGTCCAAAACTATATTTAAAAAGGTTTCACCATTAAAATGTGATAAATCGGCCTTTTATTGTAAATTATGCTTAAAATTAGATTCATTCACATTTTAAGCCTATAACTTTTATTGATTTATGTAAATACATTTAACAAACATGTATAATCATATTGTGGTTAGTTTTGTTCATTCCCGCCAATACAACGGCTAGGAGTTAACTACCATATAAAATAATAATATTATATTATTAGTATGCAACATAAGATTTCAAATAAACTCGTTCTTGCGTATCAGGTACGCTATCGAACATAGAAACCATTTTAAAGTAAAATTAATATTTAATTCACAAATATTAATAAATATGAAATATGTCTTATTCTTTATTTACCTGGGAGGTTACATCCTTCCCCCCTTTTGGAAATTGTGTCCTTGCAATTTTATTCACTTATCAAATAAATGAGGGAATTTATCCCTCATAGAAGTTTTAGATTCTCACTTTTCCTCTTCAACCATATGGTTTTTCCATAAAACCTCTACCTGGTGAATTACCTTATTCCTCAAAACATACTCTCTACGATTAAGAATCTGGACTAGTTTTTCTTCATAAGAGAGATTCTCTTTCAACTGAACTACCTCTGGACTCAAAACATGAGATGGATCTGGAATATACTTTCTCAATATCGAAACATGAAAAACATTGTGTACCTGGGAGAAAATTTGGGTTAAAGCCACTCTGTACGCCACTGATCCAACTTTATCCCGAATTTCATAAGGTCCAATTAACCACGGACTCAACTTTCCCTTCTTACCAAAACGCATCACACTTTTCCATGGATAAAATTTGGGAAAGACATGATCACTTACCTCAAAATAAATATCCTTCCTCTGGTTATCTGCATAACTTTTCTGTCTGCTCTGAGTTGTTCTCAAGTGCTTCTGAATCAACTGAACTTTCTTTTCCATCTCTTCTACCAATTCTGGTCCCATTAGCTTCTTTTCACATACTTCATCCCAAAAAGTTGGTGTTCGAAAACTCTTTCCATATAATGCCTAAAATGGATCCATCTGTATACTGGAATGAAAACTGTTATTATATGAAAATTCAACCACAGAAAGATGTTGGTCCCAACTTCCATGGTAATCCAGTGAACACGCACATAGCATATCCTCCAAGGTCTGAATTTTTCGTTCTGACTGTCCATCTTATTGAGTATGAAAAGCTATACTAAAATTTAATTCATTACCCAATGACTTCTGAAGGCCTTTCCAAAAGTTAGAAGTAAACCTGGGATCACGATCAGATACAATGGAGAGGGGAACTCCATGCAACCTATCTATCTCTTTAACATACAGCCGAGCAAGTTGATCTAGAGACAAAGTATCTCGAATAGGAATAAAATGAGCATATTTAGTCAATCGATCAACAATAACCCAGATTGCATTATTACCTCGATATGTCTTCGGTAATCCCACAACAAAGTCCATGGATATATTTTCCCATTTCCACTCTAACACCGTTAAAGGCTGAAGAATCTCTTTCGGTAACTGCCGCTCTACTTTAACCTGCTGACAAGTTAAACACTTCCCAGTAAAATCAACAATATCTCTTTTCATTCTATATCACCAATAATACTCCCAAATATCTTTGTACATCTTAGTACTACTAGGATGAACTGAAAATGGAGAACTATGATATTCACATAACAACTCATTCTTCAACTGTGAATCACAAAGCACACATAATCTCTTTCCCAATCTCAAAACACAATCATTATCAACGTTAAAATCTAGAAACTTACCCTTTTGAACCAACTCCATGTTTTCTGCAACTCACTATCTTCTTTCTGCTCTTGATTTATTCTGTCTGATAGAGATGATTTCACTAACACCTGAAACAAAACAAAATAATTTCATGCACCGATAACTTTTATACTAAATTTCATCAAATCAAAAACCAAAGGATCTCATACCAAATGTAGCATGGATAATTAAGCATTAATTTTTCGACTCAAAGCATCATCCACTTTATTTTCTTTTCCCAGATGGTAATGGATTGTGCAATCATAATCCTTTATTAATTCCAACCATCTCCTCTGTCTCATGTTCAATTATTTTTGAGTGAATATATACTTTAAACTTTTGTGATCAGTATATATTTCACACTTCACTCCATAAAAATGATGCCTCCAAATTTTTAAAGCAAACACAACAGCAGCTAATTCCAAATCATGTGTAGGGTAATTTTACTCATGGGGTTTCAACTAACGTGAAGCATAAGAAATTACTTGATCATTCTGCATAAGGACACAACCAAGTCCTTTCAACGAAGCATCACTGTAGATAACAAACTCACCATTTCTGGATGGTAGTGCCAAAACTGGAGCATTCACCAATCTCCTCTTCAATTCCTGAAAACAATAATCACATTCTTTTTTCCAAATGAACTTAACACCTTTTCGAGTTAACTTAGTCATTGGACTAGATAACTGTGAAAAATTCTTAACAAACCTCCTGTAATAACTTTCCAAACCAAAAAAACTACGAATCTCGGTTATATTTGTGGGTCTTGGCCATTCTTCAACAACTTTTGTTTTTGTAGGATCTACAGTTATACAATTTTTTGAAAGAATGTGACCAAGGAAAGAAATTTGTTGTAACCAAAACTCACACATACTGAATTTCCCAAATTGTTTATTTTCTTTTACGGTTTTCAAGAAAACCCTTAAATGACTTTAATGTTCCTCCTTACTTTTTGAATAAACCAAAATATCATCAATGAACACAACCACAAACTTATCCAAGAACTCATGGAAAATTCTATTCATAAGATCCATGAATACAGTAGGTGCATTGGTTAACCCCAAATCCATAACTGCAAATTCATAATGTCCATATCTAGTACGAAATAAAGTATTTGGAACATCTGGTTCCTTTAATTTCAACTGATGGTACCCCAACCTCAAATCAATCTTCAAAAAATACTAAGCTCCCCAGATCTGATAAAACAAATCATCGATATGAGGAAAAGGATACTTTTTCTTAACAGTGATGTTATTCAATACTATATAATCAGTGCAAAGCCTCATAGAACCATCTTTATTTTTAACAAACAAAACGGGATCACCCCATGGTGATGTGCTAGGTCAAATGAAACCTTTATCTAACAACTCCTACAATTTATTCTTTTACTCTAAAAGTTCAATTTGAGCCATTCGATAAGGGGTTTTTTAATTGGATTAACATCAAAAACTAAGTCAACTGTAAATTCAACTTCCTGATCATGTATTATACTAGGCAACTCATCAGGAAAAACATCAAGGTACTCATTTACCACTGGCACATCATTAATCTGAATAGTTCATTTATTTTCAACAATATGTTCAAGGTAACATTCATTTCCATCTTTTACTAGTTTCTCAGCTTCCTGATATGTAATCAAAATAAAGGGTTCATTCTTGTACACAAACTGTAAATATTTCTGAAAATAAACCTCTTTAGCTCTACAATCAATTTTAGCATGATAAACAGAAATTAAATCCATGCCCAAAATAACATCAAGCTCTACTAGAGGAAAAACAATAAGGTTTGCAGGTAGGTTCTTCCCACACACAAGGATGGTAATTTTCTTATGTTTTCTTTTTGTCTCAACATTTCCTCTAGGTATTTTTACCATAAGTTCTGTATTCATATATTGTGATGGAATTCCCAATTTACTTGAAAACTTCTTAGAAATTAAAGAGTGTGTCGACCTTGAATCAAAAAACACATTGGCATAATCTGAACAAACAAACAGTGTACCTGATACTACATCGTTCGATGGCCCAACATCTATTGAAGTAGTTGGAAAGGATTTCATCACCCCTTTCTGCTTGTAGTCCGGCTACTTTCCCTCAGTTTATTTCTTCGTTGGACACTCATTTTCATAATGACCCATTTCATTACACTTAAAACATTTTACTGATGGCTTTTCATTGCCTGCTTGATCGCCCTGCTTACAGTTACGAGCAATATGACCAGACATACCACACCAAAAGAACTTTCCTGACTCCGATAAACATTCTCCAGGATGCTTTTTACCACACTTCTCACAAGTTATATATTTAATTTTCTTACCTCCAGGTTTCTTTGATGAATTCTTCCCCTTTTCCTGCCAACTGGACCACTTATTCTGTTGTTTGTCAAAGAACACTTGATCATCAGAAAATTCCATTTCCACATTCTCTTCACATCGAACTAGTTTTTCATAATTTTTAAACAAATGAGAAGCTAAAGACCTTCAATATCAAGGCTTCAGTCTTGAGTAAAATCGATTTATCTTACTATCAAGATCTCGGATGAAATTTGCTGCATACCTTGCCAGTCGAGTGAACCTTTCTTCATAAGTAGCCACTGGGTCATCCTCCTACCTCAATTATAAGAATTATTTTTCCATCCTAATATTAACCACCTTAGGAAAATATTTCTCAAGAAACATACCTTTTAATTCATCCCAATCAATAGATTCAATCTCCTCTCTATCATTGATAATTTTCACCATCGACCACCACTGATCAGCTTCACCTTCAAAACGGTAAATAGAAATACTAACCTTTTGATGTTCTGAACAACCCATGACATCGAAAATCTTTTCCAGTGCTTTAATCCACCCTTTAGATAGCACAGGTTTATATGATCCTCTGAATGATGGGGGATGTTGCCTCATGAAATACTCCACTACTGACATGTTCCTCTGCGGTTGATCTGGCTGATCTCGTGCATGGATACCACCACCATTTATATCTTGAGTCAATTGTGCCATCACTACAACAAACTATTTAGTTCTGATTTCGACAATCTCATGTTGCTGATTTGGAAGGTTGTCTTCCTCCTGATGTCTTCCCAACATAGTAGTCATGTTTCCTCTGCGGAAAACCATTCTAAACACAGAAATATCTTAGGCGAACCAACATGGTAATCCATAAATGCTATATCATTTCAATATTAACATAAATTACTTTATGGATATTAATTTAACAATATTGTAACTACTAAATTTTTCTAAACCGACCTTTGATACCAACTATAAGGACTCGTCCATAAACCTTACATAATATTGAATTAAATGAATGATTCACATTGAGGATCTTTTCATGTTTAGAGTTTTATAAAGTTAGGCCATGAATATTACATTTCAAAATATTACAAAGTAGACACCTCTACTCAGTTTCCATTTTTTACAAAACATAAACTCTTGAAAAAAAGATTCATGTCTAGTTCCATGTTTTATACGGCATGATTTTTCCTTCATCCCATCCTTGACCCAATTCCACATTATGTCCTATGAAAAAACATTTCAAAAACTTGGGATGAGCATAAAAAACCTTAGTAAGGTATACACAAAAAAGGAAACTGTTAGTTTTTCAAAACAATAATTAAACCATTAATACTTAATCATAGGTAATACTTTTAAACTTTATGAAGTAGTAAATACTCTTCACTGAATAAAATATCATTGCTTACCCTATTGTAACCGAAATATTCCATAAAACCCATATAAAGAACACATAACATATTAAGGTAACTTGGGACATAAACATACTTAAATGGAATAACCATACGGTCGACTTCCACACATATCACTAAATGAAATAGCCATATGGCCGACTTCCATACCCAATACATTGGAGGTTATAACATAACCACTTGTCCTGGTAATCACGGAACCACCCGTCAGTTGGTTTATTATGTAACCACCCGTTAAATGTCCAAATACCATTATAAATTCATGACACATAAAAAAATATAAAGGAAAGAAACCATTTCCACACTTAAATCATAATATATTGACATATCAAATCCATTATCAAAACCTTTTTCAATACCAAAATACATAAAAGATTATATGGTATTTATTTTCCTTTTCAAAACATTATGGATTGTTATGGAAGCCAAAGATCATATAATACTCATGGCGGCGGAAAGGTTGTTCTCACCACGTACATTAAAAAGAAACATACTTTTTTTCATTTAGTAAAACGCTTCATAGAGAAAATATTCCTTTTGAATAAAAGTAAAAGTCAATGGGGTTTATACACCGTATAAATAAAGTTGTGTATAAAACAAAATATGCCTCAATGAAAGGAGATTGAGACGAAGTCCCTTACCTCGTGTCCGACATGACTCAATAATTCTTTAATCTCTTGAATAATAAACTAAAGTTAATTTCTACTTTCTTAAGAACCTTATTTAAGTTTATTATTCCTTTTATATCACTTATTACCTTGTTATAAACATTATTTTTATCATATAAGTTAATAATGTTCGTTTTGTTGATATTTGGTACTTGAGTCAAAAATGGACTTCTTATAATCACATGTTGTTCATGTGGTCAATGGTAAATTATATCAAGAATTATATTAATGATTTATATATCATATATATCTTATATATCCAGCATATTCATGTATTTATAATAGTACATAACATTTAGAGGTAAGAAATTAAATACACCGTTCATAGAGACGGTAATCCGTACGTACGCATGAACGCTACTTCCATTTCTATTTCATATTTAATGGAATTAAAACATAATGATACATATTAGTATTATAATTCCAGTATTTTATCACATATATTATCATTAAATCTGTCCTTTATACATACCACATATGGTATGAATGAGTCATATCACTTTGAGGTGGCGGTAGTCCGCACTTCCTATAATGAGATTATCGCATTTACCCATAATGGAAACCATAAAGGCATGATATAAATGGAAATTAAAGAATCATAAAGAAAACATAAACATAATATATATCATATATAAATTCAGTTCCATCATAATGGCCACCATGAGAGGCGGTAGGATATAATCAAACAATCATCGTTTCGTGAGGCGTTAGTTTCCCATCCACATAAGCATTATGTTCTTCATATATTAGATGGAGGTGTGTGTAAGTTTATCTCGAATACTTCTCATAAAAACATCCTAGTATATTTGGGATACTATTATTGTTACAAAATAATGAAATAAAAAGAGTTTATGGGTTGGAGAAGTAAAATAAAATAAAACAATTTAAGAGAAACTGTTACCTTTAATTTGGGTAACTTCTTTGGTTTGAACCATAGGACTTCTTGAAGTGCCTTAAGCCTAAGGTAAGGCTTCTTGGAGGAGGATATAGATTTATGTAGATTAGTTGGTCAGAGTTTGGATGATCCAAAAGGTTTGAGAGGTGTGGGGACTTGGTTATAAGTGGTCTCCTTTTATAAGTGAGAGGAGGGGCTCTTTAGGAAAGTGTGAGAACATTATTTTATTATAAACTCATATTCAGTTTAAAAAGGTCCCAAAATAATTAAGGTCAAATAAAAGATGACTAATATTATAAATAAATTCATCCGATCAGAATTGGACATGTTTTGGATAAAACTGTAATCATTATAATCTTATTTATTTAAATACTTTATTATTAAAGTAAATACTGCATCATTATTGTGTCATAAATAATTTAATTTATTTGAAGTATAAAAATTATAAAACAACTACCATGATGTAGGAAATATTTTTATCTTTCCAATTAATATTTATAGTATAAATGTTAATTTATGTAACACTTTGTAAAAATTAATTTACTAAAAGATATTTGCTTTTGTCATTTTTTCTTTTACTTTAAGTTAATTAATCTAAATTATCATTATCACTCCCAAGTAGTTCAATGGTGTCCCAAAATCGACCCATAGATGCCCATGGTCGTTATTGAATCAAGAAATATGTTTTGGACAAATATTTAGTTAATTTTTAATTATAATAATATTTTTTTTTAACCTTGAATTAACCTATTTACCTTTAATCGCGGTAAATAAAATTCAAGGGTTACTATTCACCAAAAATTATTTTCATCTTATTGAACCAAATTTTACATCATGATGACAACCATGTATGTTTAATTTTTTAAATTCAATTCACAGAAGTGGAAAAATTTCATTTAAATGAAAAAGTCGGTTTTTTAACTACTACTAAGTGGTTTCACTATTCATTAAAATTTGATGTTTTTCAGAAAAATACCAAAAATTAAGCCTAAGAATTATTTGATATTACGAATTCAAAATTAATTTCTATTTTCCCAAATTCAAAACATATAAGTGGAATTAATTAATTTTATAATTAATTCCCATTGTTAAAACAAATAGCGTGTTTTTAAGAAACAATAACTATCAAAAGATTGACACTTGTTTATGTCCAATTTCAAAGTGATATTAATTCCAATGACCAAAATTGGATTAAATGGTAAAAATATATTCTAATTAAACTTTAAAACTTATTAAAAATATAATCTAACCATATAAATAAATTAGATTAAAACATAGTTTTGAATTAAAATACAATATTTTTATTATTCAATAAAAATGAACTTTATCAGAAAAATTTCAAAAAATTACAAAAAGTAAATTTTTGTGTCCCCATTCTAAAGAAGTATTTTATTTGGTCATATAAAATGTATTAAAGTGTCAAAAACTAGATTTAAAAAAGGTTCGCCATTAAAAGGCGATAAATCGGCCTTTTAATGTAAATTATGCTTAAAATTATATTCATTCACATTTTAAGCCTCTAAATTTTATTGGATTAAGGTAAATAAATTTAAAAAACATGTATAATAATATTGAAGTTAGTTTTGTTCATTCCCTCTAATATAACAGCAAAGAGTTAACTACCATATAAAATAATAATATTACATTATTAGTCTGCAACATAAGATTTCAAAGAAACTCGTTGTTGTGTATCGAGTACGCTATCGAACATAGAAACCCTTTTAAAGTAAAATTAATATTTAATTCACAAATATTAATAAATATGAAATATTCCTTATTATTTATGTACCTGGGATGTTACACGTGATGTATATATAAATGTACAACTATAGAAGAAAGTAAATAAATAGATATAGTGGATCAATAGGTTCAATGATAACACGAGAGACCAATAATACATGCCTAATCCAATTTCATATGCCTCTGGAAAAATAGTCATCCATATAAAGAAAATATATTCATCCCTATTATTAGATACCCTTTACTAAAATATACCCATCCCAGAACTAAATAACACACCCATGGAACTATTTTTATCCCATACCAATAGCACATAAGGGGAAATAAACCATTCCTTGGATAACAATATCACACCCAAAATGAAATCCAACCTCAGAACCAAGGAAGAAATAACCAAGTAAAACAACAACCTTGGAGTCATTCCCTAAGGTGAAAAAAATTAAATCCATCAGCATCCTATCACTACCTTAATGTTTTGTCAGAACCCCTTTATCTATTTAAACTAAAAATATTCTAATCATTGATCTGGAACCATCCTTTAAAATTTATAATAACCACAATTATCTATTTTATAAATCAATATTTTCTATTTATAATTTAAGATAAACAATTCGAGTTTTTTCACTTTATCAAACACATTCTTTATAAGAAAATCCATGTCAAGGTATCCCCTTACGTTTCCTTATGATTAGGGTTTATATAAGAATCAATGGTTTATCTCTTAAAAAAAATCATGATTAAAAATAATATATTTTTTTTTTTGAATGCTTGGTAGTATATAATGACCTCCCTACATACACACTAACAAACTGAGTAATACTTGTAGGAAAATTAATATACCACCTACCTTGAGTGTAATAAAGCTTAATCATCAAGAATCACCACCAGCACAAGTTTGACGGATACCTCCTGGTGAAATATACCCATCCTAGAACAAAATATCACACCCATGGAACTATTTTTACCTATAACAATAGAACAATAGGGGAAATAAACCTATCATTGAACAAAATATCATATAAAAAAGGAAATCCATCTTCTGACCAATGGTTCGATTATTCCTAGTGTGACAATATCTATCACATTGTGAATCATTCCTATAACCTCTTAACAGCTTCATATCTATGCCTAGTCCAAAAGAAAATTCTCTTAAACTTCATTGAATTCCTTATCATCAAAAAATTATATTATTAATGTAACACCCCGAAATTTTATGAAAAATATTCTTTTTAATTTCACTAATGTCTTGTGTTGTACGCTAAACCAAAAGGAGCTTGCACAACACGCATCCTTGACTTGTCTTGCATTATACGCAATCGCGACCTTCCTCAATAGCGTGTGTAGTACGCAATACTGAGTTTCACGAAACAACGATATGCTATTAAAATATTATTAAAACTAGCCGTTATGAATAGTAATAACCACTTTTTAAATTTTAGAAATTTTAGCTCTCAAAATGGACTTCATTTTTGGATTCGGAGTATCGAATTTAGCCTAAGGTGAAATTTTGGTGCATTTCGGATAACTTTCATATTCTGATGAATAGTGAAAATTACTAAATTTTAATTAAAAACAACTTTTTTAATCGAAATAATTAATAGTGATAAATTATTAATTTGAGTGGTTTTAAAGTATATTTAGAATATATTTTTACAATTTAATACAATGTTGGTCATTGGTTGTAATTTCACATTTAAACCAGACATAATCAAGTGTCAATCTTTTGGTATATATTGTTTCCTAAAAACACGCTATTTATTTTAACAGCGGGATTTAATTATAAAATTAATTAATGAATCTTCTATGTTATGAATTTGGTAAAATAGACTTCATTTTTGAATTCGGAATATGAAATATAGCTTAGGATGAAATTTTGGCATTAATCTGAAAAACATCAATTTTTGATGAATAGTGAAACTACTAAGTGGTAGGTTAAAAACTGAATTTTGCATAAAAATTAATTTTACCGCTTCTGTGAATGGAATTTCGAAAATCCGAGAGACACGGTTAATATCAAGGACTAAAATGTGGTTCAATAAGATGAAAATAATTTTTTGGTGAATAGTAACTTTTTATTTTTTTTACCACGGTTAATAGTAAATAGGGTAACTAAGGGTAAATATGATATTAATATTACCCTAACACATGTCCTAATTCTATTGGACAAGTGTAATTCGACCAAAAACAAACTTAGGAATAAAATATTACCATTTAGGCCCACTTGGATTAGATTAGGACATTTATTATTAATTTATTTAAAGAAGGGTTAAAATAGTTAAAATCAAAGTTTAATAAGTAAATCATTTTTAATATGGGGTTATACATAAGATAAATTCGACTATAAATATTCATTAGAAATCTAAAAAGATTTCCTACATGATGGTATTTTATTTATAATTTTTAGACATTAAATAATTTAATTTATTTATGACACAATGATGATGCAGTAATTATCTTATTAATGAAATATTGACATAATTGATGTTATAAACACCAAAATAAATGTAATTTGAGACTTTTTATGAATTACACTAATTTTCTAGGTTACTATGATATATTAGTTTTGATTTAATCAATTTGGATCGAACATATAATTCTGTTATGACTTTCACAAAAATCATATATCAAATAGTGTCAAAATTGACACAAAATAGTTTTTAAATCAAATATTATATTACTAATTGTTATTTTATTTCTTAAAAATCTAAGGTTCGGCCAAATGACTTAGATAAGGATATATGTATTAATAATATACAATTTGGGGTTCGTTTGGCATGTTATAGTAAGTTTATTAACCATATAGTGAAAGAAAACAAAAAGACACGGTAAAAGTTAAATTATTTAACTTAGAGTTAAATCTAATTGATAAGGTTAAAATAATACCCTAAACTTGTCTAAATCCTATTGGTTGATAGGATTTCGACCCATCCCCACTTTAGATTCGAAATAAGACCCTTTGGAACCATTATAAACCGATTTTGACTTTAATATAAAATAATATTTTGAGATATTCCTAAGGTGCCCCTCTCCTCCCCTATAAAAGGACACCTCCTCCCCCTCCTCCTCACACCAATTTGAGCACTCAAGATCGGCCAACCCCTGCCAATTTCTCCTCTCCACTTCCCTAGCAACATCCTAGAGGTTCTGGTCTTCCTCAAAGACCAATTTTAGTTCCCTAAGAGGAGGTCTCAAAGAGGCACTTCAAAGAAGAGGTAATTACCGTTACCAATTCTTTCATCTTTATTTCTTCTTCCACTTCTTCTTCTTAGGTTGTTTCATTATGAAGTAATAAAATCAGTATCACTCATATACTGATATGTTATTATAAGTATGAAACAACCCTATTTCACCATCTATCCATCCTACGGAAAAAGAAATCACCGCGCGTGCGTACGTACGGAATACCGTCTCCACGTCGTGGTGTAATCTATTTTCCACCACCACCTTACATGGATGGGTATAATGGTGTAAATAATAACTATACATAGTTATTACAACATCATATTGATTCTTATATATTGTATAATCCACTCCAATTCAATTCAATATTTATAGAAATGATATCATCGCTCGTGCGTACGTACGGAATACCGTCTCCACGACGCGATGATATTCATTCTCCATGTTAACCATTTAAGAATGATTATAATGTATATATAAGAAATAATAATGAAATATATGAAATTATAAAGCTACTGGATTTATGTATATATATACATATGTATGTCATCTACTTACTTCCATTTCAAGACAATAAGGAAAGGAAAACAACGTTCATGCGTACGTACGGACTACCGTCTCCATGAACGGTGTTTTTCATTTTATTTATCTACCTATTATATAAATATATATACTGAATATATATGGTATATAAATAATATTTTATATTCTGGAAGTAAGTAAATCATGATATAAGTAATAATGATGTCAAGAACAACAAGTCAAAACACCTACGATAAATGAAACGATTTTACCCAAAACGCTTCTTTAACATGGAATTTACAAAAGAACGGGTAATATAATGTCATAAGTGAACCATATATGATATCATAACAATGAATATGATTCTGTAATAAGTCAATAACATGATTTAAATCATTATACAGGAGGTTCGGACACTTACAAAGCAAGTCGGACCTAAGGTAAGGGAAATATCACAATCTCATTTTTATCCGAGATTGTTTATACTTTGAAATTTACTGGGGTGTATTTTATTATCCACATCCATGTTTCCTCAATATGTAATATTATTTCCATCCACCTACAATTGTTTAAATCCAATTTTACCCTTCTATGAGTTTTTAGTAAAGGATATGAAAGGAATCTTTTTTTCGTTTTTCGTAGGAGGTACTTTTTGACTTTTCCGACAAAAGTACGAAGAATGTTTTTTTAACTTAAACGGAACGAACGGATTTTTATGGTTTTATAAAGCCTTATTTTCATGAAGCTTACTCCAAAAGATTTCATGACTATTTTTAATAAAATCTCTTTCTTTTAAAATTGCATGATGTTTTGTGAAAAGAAATTGATTTTGAAGAAGAAAGGATATTTTCCTCAAGAATTCATTTCAAGTGTTTTATCAAAATTATTTTCCATCTAAGATAATAAAGGGTTCTGTTTCTATCCATATTTTTACATTGATTTGACTATGTTGTGATGGAATTATGTTTATGAATTCCTTTATCTTATATGAATGGTTTTATGATGTCATGTTGTTTAAGAATCCCATTTTTATTACATGGGTTATGAAATGATGTATGATTTATGATTTTGTGGCACACATAAGAATGGTATCATTATGAGATGGGTGGGACCTATATCTCCCTCCAATGCATTGGGTAAAGATTTTATATCTCATGAGATAGACATGGCTGGAATGGTAGGTTATACCGGTTCAGTGAAATAGGACTGAAACGAGGGTTACTCGATTCAGAAAGGGACTTTGTCCACTAAGATAGTCTTGGCAATGAGTCTTGACTAACAAGAAATGATTCTCTATGATTATGTGTGAATGCCACAAAGTTTCACGTTTTATGTTATGATTATGGGGATCTCATTTTCACTTCTATGATTTGTTCCATGTTAAGATATTATGATCTCTTTTGCAGGTTATGATTTTCAAAAAGATATGATATGATTTTTATTTCTTTTGTATATCCTTACTGAGCATTTGAGCTCACCCTTTTTTTGTTTTTCTTTCCCCAGGATATAAAGAAAGTTTTTAGGTAAAAAAAAGGGGAAGATCTTTATGGGAGATATTGAAGATCTTTCACCACGTTTAGAAGATTACGTTCCGAGTTTCCAAAGACACTAAACTATTACGATCCTTGTGTGTGTGTTTTTGTTATGTACTAAGTATTCCGCAAAAGTAATGTAATGTCCATGTATGATAAGCTTCGGGTCTCTACAGTTGGTATCAGAGGAAAGGTTTAGTCAACCTTTGGAAACTAGGATGCGAGAACTTTAGTGAGATCCCTAGAGATATTTCTAAGGTATGTCTAGGGATGTCTCTAAGGTTAAGTATGCGTATAGGTTATAGTACTATAATTACGCTAACGATCATAGAATTAAACCTAAGATGTTAGATATTGAAGTTAATCCCCCTTTATTATGATTTTTGCCTCTCACACTATTCTTTTGGGTTTTAGAAAATGGATGGAAACAAGATGATTCACGATAATGGAGGATATGATGGACAATGGAATGATATTCTTCATAATGAAATGGGATTTGGAAGTCCAAACATCATTATTATGCCGAATCAGCAATCTCATAATATGATCAATAAAGTAAAATTTGGTAAGTTTCCTGACTCGGCTAATAAGAGAAAGATGGAGTTTCATGATGATCATAGAGGAAAGAAAGTTCAATTTCCCCTATGTAAATCATGTGGGAAGAGGCATCAAGGAGAATGTTTCAAAGGAACTGGAAGATGCTTTGGGTGTGGAAAAGAAGGACACAAAGCAAGTAAATGCAAAGGAAAAGGTTCAGTTAACAACATGGATGAGGATAATGGTATTTCTACGACATCAACAATGGTTAAATGTTTTAAATGTGGAATGTACGGGCATTATGAAAACCAATGCCCTAAGGGAAAGTCTCATGAAGATAATCAGTATGGTCGTATGGGAAGTATTTATGTGGATGATGATGAAGAGACTACAAATGATATGTGAGATGAAAGAATTGTTGAAGCTCGGTCAATGGTTTAAGAATGTAGTGGAATGATTACATGTTTATCATGTGTAACGTTGTATAAGTAATCTCATGGCACTATGGAATAAAGAGACATGTAAGGATTGTTACATTGTTTTCTGATTAATGTTACCAGTATCCATGAAAGGTTATTCAGATATTTTTGGAATGTAGATGATATGCGCATAATGAAGGGATAAGGAGAAAATAAAATGTTTGATAGTATTCATGAGCTCATGACTGATATAAGGAGAAGGTTATATCATGGTTTGAGTATATAGAATTTTGAGGATTTTGGTATGTGGAAAGTGTTAACTTTTAACTGCACTCATGTTTTCACTAAGGTATTCAAGAGAATACACGATTAAGGACTTTGAATGTTTGGAATGTGACCAACAAGACATATCTTATGATATGTGGGGATCAACGACAGTATTAAATCTCTGGTAATCGATGTCACTATATTATGAGAGTGGACTGCAGTATTATGTATAAGCCTAAAGATTAGACTGGATTATGTTGGACATAAGTTAGTATTGTTTAAGGATAGAAGATTTTCGATATTATTGATGGGATGTTATAGTAACGTAGTTTTAGAAAAAGGGACAACCTGCAGGACGGGCGACAGCCCATCGCTTCGGACAAGGCTGTAGGAATCGAACCCACAACCGAAGTGCGACTGGCCTTTATCGCCTACCACTGACCTACAGGAAGTCCCTGTTTAGTAGAAACTAGTTTTATTATATTATGCAGTATGATATATGAAGTATAAGTCCATTTTAGAAACCATATGTGATTAATCTCACTATAGATCGACTTATGTATATAAATTTTGCTAACCTTTTGAGACAGATGGAATGACCTGTCATTCTATCACATGATCTGCTAACACTTCATGAATAACAAATTCAACTTCATTTATTTAAGAGATGAAGTGGAAATTGTTCAAGGCACGAACAACAGTGAGATTGTACCAAAATAAAGTAAGAATTTATTCTAATTCAAATTCTTTAACTTTAGGGAAATGATCTTGAAAACCAAAAATGTTGTCCTAGTTCTCTTATACCTGATGAATCAGATGGTACCTTAGATCATCACAAATTTATGGATTTGTGATTACTGGCTTTTCCATAGCCATGTTCTCTACCACTCGCCATCAGAACATGATGGTTAGATTTCTCTTCCATATCCATATTTTCACCTATGTGGAAACCCAGTGATTAGTTTATTTGGGTAATTGTTACATTTCATAATTTAGTTTTTAAAGCCAAGTTTTGGTATTCCCTTTTACGATGTGGGTTTCTATTAAAGAAACTTTCGAATAGTAAACCATTTATAACCCCGACGAATTTCGAGGGCGAAATTCATTTTAAGGGGGGTAGAATGTAACACCCCGAAATTTTATGAAAAATATTCTTTTTAATTTCACTAATGTCTTCTGTTGTACGCTAAACCAAAAGGAGCTTGCACAACACGCATCCTTGACTTGCCTTGCATTATACGCAATCGCAACCTTCCTCAATAGCGTGTGTAGTACGCAATACTGAGTTTCACGAAACAACGAAATGCTATTAAAATATTATTAAAACTAGCCGTTATGAATAGTAATAACCACTTTTTAAATTTTAGAAATTTTAGCTCTCAAAATGGACTTCATTTTTGGATTCGGAGTATCGAATTTAGCCTAAGGTGAAATTTTGGTACATTTTGGATAACTTTCATATTCTGATGAATAGTGAAAATTACTAAATTTTAATTAAAAACAACTTTTTTAATCGAAATAATTAATAGTGATAAATTATTAATTTGAGTGGTTTTAAAGTATATTTAGATTATATTTTTACAATTTAATACAATGTTGGTCATTGGTTGTAATTTCACATTTAAACCAGACATAATCAAGTGTCAATCTTTTGGTATATATTGTTTCCTAAAAACACGCTATTTATTTTAACAGCGGGATTTAATTATAAAATTAATTAATGAATCTTCTATGTTATGAATTTGGTAAAATAGACTTCATTTTTGAATTCGGAATATGAAATATATCTTAGGATGATATTTTGGCATTAATCTGAAAAACATCAATTTTTGATGAATAGTGAAACTACTAAGTGGTAGGTTAAAAACTGAATTTTGCATAAAACTTAATTTTACCGCTTCTGTGAATGGAATTTCGAAAATCCGAGACACACGGTTAATATCAAAGACTAAAATGTGGTTCAATGAGATGAAAATAATTTTTTGGTGAATAGTAACTTTTTATTTTTTTTACCACGGTTAATAGTAAATAGGGTAACTAAGGGTAAATATGATATTAATATTACCCTAACACATGTCCTAATTCTATTGGACAAGTGTAATTCGACCAAAAACAAACTTAGGAATAAAATATGACCATTTAGGCCCACTTGGATTAGATTAGGACATTTATTATTAATTTATTTAAAGAAGGGTTAAAATAGTTAAAATCAAAGTTTAATAAGTAAATCATTTTTAATATGGGGTTATACATAAGATAAATTCGACTATAAATATTCATTAGAAAGATAAAAAGATTTCCTACATGATGGTATTTTATTTATAATTTTTAGACATTAAATAATTTAATTTATTTATGACACAATGATGATGCAGTAATTATCTTATTAATGAAATATTGACATAATTGATGTTATAAACACCAAAATAAATGTAATTTGAGACTTTTTATGAATTCCACTAATTTTCTAGGTTACTATGATATATTAGTGTTGATTTAATCAATTTGGATCGAACATATAATTCTGTTATGACTTTCACAAAAATCATATATCAAATAGTGTCAAAATTGACACAAAATAGTTTTTAAATCAAATATTATATTACTAATTGTTATTTTATTCCTAAAAATCTAAGGTTCGGCCAAATGACTTATATAAGGATATATGTATTAATAATATACAATTTGGGGTTCTTTTGGCATGTTATAGTAAGTTTATTAACCATATAGTGAAAGAAAACAAAAAGACACGGTAAAAGTTAAATTATTTAACTTAGAGTTAAATCTAATTGATAAGGTTAAAATAATACCCTAAACTTGTCTAAATCCTATTGGTTGATAGGATTTCGACCCATCCCCACTTTAGCTTCGAAATAATACCCTTTGGAACCATTATAAACCGATTTTGACTTTAATACAAAATAATATTTTGAGATATTCCTAAGGTGTCCCTCTCCTCCCCTATAAAAGGACACCTCCTCCCCCTCCTCCTCACACCAATTTGAGCACTCAAGATCGGCCAACCCCTGACAATTTCTCCTCTCCACTTCCCTAGCAACATCCTAGAGGTTCTGGTCTTCCTCAAAGACCAATTTTAGTTCCCTAAGAGGAGGTCTCAAAGAGGCACTTCAAAGAAGAGGTGATTACCGTTACCAATTCTTTCATCTTTATTTCTTCTTCCACTTCTTCTTCTTAGGTTGTTTCATTATGAAGTAATAAAATCAGTATCACTCATATACTGATATGTTATTATAAGTATGAAACAACCCTATTTTACCATCTATCCATCCTACGGAAAAAGAAATCACCGCGCGTGCGTACGTACGGAATACCGTCTCCACGCCGTGGTGTAATCTATTTTCCACCACCACCTTACATGGATGGGTATAATGGTGTAAATAATAACTATACATAGTTATTACAACATCATATTGATTCTTATATATTGTATAATCCACTCCAATTCAATTCAATATTTATAGAAATGATATCATCGCTCGTGCGTACGTACGGAATACCGTCTCCACGACGCGATGAGATTCATTCTCCATGTTAACCATTTAAGAATGATTATAATGTATATATAAGAAATAATAATGAAATATATGAAATTATAAAGCTACTGGATTTATGTATATATATACATATGTATGTCATCTACTTACTTCCATTTCAAGACAATAAGGAAAGGAAAACAACGTTCATGCGTACGTACGGACTACCGTCTCCATGAACGGTGTTTTTCATTTTATTTATCTACCTATTATATAAATATATATACTGAATATATATGGTATATAAATAATATTTTATATTCTGGAAGTAAGTAAATCATGATATAAGTAATAATGATGTCAAGAACAACAAGTCAAAACACCTACGATAAATGAAACGATTTTACCCAAAACGCTTCTTTAACATGGAATTTACAAAAGAACGGGTAATATAATGTCATAAGTGAACCATATATGATATCATAACAATGAATATGATTCTGTAATAAGTCAATAACATGATTTAAATCATTATACAGGAGGTTCGGACACTTACAAAGCAAGTCGGACCTAAGGTAAGGGAAATATCACAATCTCATTTTTATCCGAGATTGTTTATACTTTGAAATTTACTGGGGTGTATTTTATTATCCACATCCATGTTTCCTCAATATGTAATACTATTTCCATCCACCTACAATTGTTTAAATCCAATTTTACCCTTCTGTGAGTTTTTAGTAAAGGATATGAAAGGAATCTTTTTTTCGTTTTTCGTAGGAGGTACTTTTTGACTTTTCCGACAAAAGTACGAAGAATGTTTTTTTTAACATAAACGGAACGAACGGATTTTTATGGTTTTATAAAGCCTTATTTTCATGAAGCTTCCTCCAAAAGATTTCATGACTATTTTTATTAAAATCTCTTTCTTTTAAAATTGCATGATGTTTTGTGAAAAGAAATTGATTTTGAAGAAGAAAGGATATTTTCCTCAAGAATTCATTTCAAGTGTTTTATCAAAATTATTTTCCATCTAAGATAATAAAGGGTTCTGTTTCTATCCATATTTTTACATTGATTTGACTATGTTGTGATGGAATTATGTTTATGAATTCCTTTATCTTATATGAATGGTTTTATGATTTCATGTTGTTTAAGAATCCCATTTTTATTACATGGGTTATGAAATGATGTATGATTTATGATTTTGTGGCACACATAAGAATGGTATCATTATGAGATGGGTGGGACCTATATATCCCTCCAATGCATTGGGTAAAGATTTTATATCTCATGAGATAGACATGGCTGGAATGGTAGGTTATACCGGTTCAGTGAAACAGGACTGAAACGAGGGTTACTCGATTCAGAAAGGGACTTTGTCCACTAAGATAGTCTTGGCAATGAGTCTTGACTAACAAGAAATGATTCTCTATGATTATGTGTGAATGCCACAAAGTTTCACGTTTTATGTTATGATTATGGGGATCTCATTTTCACTTCTATGATTTGTTCCATGTTAAGATATTATGATCTCTTTTGCAGGTTATGATTTTCAAAAAGATATGATATGATTTTTATTTCTTTTGTATATCCTTACTGAGCATTTGAGCTCACCCTTTTTTTGTTTTTCTTTCCCCAGGATATAAAGAAAGGTTTTAGGTAAAAAAAAGGGGAAGATCTTTATGGGAGATATTGAAGATCTTTCACCACGTTTAGAAGATTGCGTTCCGAGTTTCCAAAGACACTAAACTATTACGATCCTTGTGTGTGTGTTTTTGTTATGTACTAAGTATTCCGCAAAAGTAATGTAATATCCATGTACGATAAGCTTCGGGTCTCTACAATTAATCATATATATACCCAAATACCAATTCATATCACACATTGAAAATCCAAGGAGCATTAGAGACTCCCCATTTAAGGACCTATCATTCTATAGATGTGTCTCGAGGGGTATCATTTGAAGATCACGTCCTCTAGTCCCAAAATTCCATCTCCCTCTCTCATGAAATTTCATAGATATATCCACGTAACTAACATAGTTTAGCGAGAGTTCATACCAAGATTCTCCACATTATTAACCCCCTGAATCACAACATGAATCATCATGTCCCCACTAAATCATGCCACAAACAACTCCCAAACATGTAAATCATTATAAATAATAAACATATGTTCATTTTAGTATAATTTAAATAGGTTCATACCTTGTAATAAACCAGGTATTTTATAACCTCCCCATTGTGTAGCAGTTTGTTATTGAGCTGGATTCCATAATTTCATTAGGCCCCATCAGAAAACAACTCTTGACATTGAACCCTTATGGATGATTACATATATCATTTATCCACTTTTTACAGTCATTTTTACACTAAATCCATACCAATGGAACTCTTTTTCTATATATATCCTTTTCACTTCAGTACACTATGCAAACTAGACACTCCTCAAAGGATGTGTCAGCCTCAAGCTCAATATCATTAGTGTCAAACTTGTGTGATTGATCTTGATGGTATCATATCAACTTTGATATGTGGAAAACATCATGTTTTAAAACACCCTGAGTTTTTATGAAGTATTTATTTTCAAATAATTTAATTTCTCTAATAGATTTTGTTACATGAAACACAAAGTTTTAATGAACCACATTATACTATTTATATTAAACTTGACTCTAATGACATATCCATTAAACGAGGAGGTATGAATATGAATACTCTCCTTTTAAATATTAAGTACAATAATTTTATATAGATAAAACATATTGATAAAAATGTTCTTAATTTTTAGTAAAGTCTTTATATATTTCGAAAATACTATTTCTCCAAAAAAAGTGTTTTGTAGCTCTCTATGAAAAAAAAATAACAGTAAAATTTTATAATTTTAGAAATTTTATTTTGAAAAATATACTGATTTTTTTAAATGAAAATTTTTAAATTATCATTGAGTGATTTTTTGATAATATTCTTAAAAGATTAATTTCTTAATGAATAGTAAAAAAATATTGATTTTTCTTAAAAACATCATTTTGGTTAAAAGAATGTACAACATATATTTTATTTTAATACGGTTTAAAAAGTAAAAATAGTTCAATTATATATTTATTAATCCAATTTAGGTAATTGGAATATTTTTCATTTTCATGTTTTATATTAAAACATTCTATAATTATAAAACATTTCTATTTTGAAAACAACTTATTCATCGCGTCTACGGGATTAATTTTAAAATAAAATTTTCTAACTCTGTGAATAGAAGTTGGAAAATTAAATTTTGTTTTTAGAATCATCATAATTAATATTATATAATAATTAAACTTAATTTTTTGTTAAAATGAATAGTAAAAATAATAATACTTAATTACTGTATTTAAGGTTAAAATGGGTTTATCGGGGGTTAAACTATAAAATAATGGTTAAATAACCTAGAAACTTGTAAAAATATAATTTTTTGTATATATTTCACCTTTATCACATATAATTTTGGATTATTAACCTTTTTATTCCATTTGGTATGTGAATAATGTAGATACACTTTATTCTTTTCAATAACTTGATGTGTGTCCTTTCCCCCACTTATAAAACGTCGCCCCCTCTCCTCTATTATCCACATAACCAAAACCCATTTTTTCAGCCAATAAAAACCAAATAACTTCCTTAATTCTATTCCCCCCTCATATTGTACTTATTTGTATTGTTAAACTCCCCTATTAAGGCTTTAGGAATAAACCTAAATAGGTTCTCGAAATAGGTGGGTAAAATTCTTAACCTTGAGTTCTGTTTAATATTTTTTTACACCTCTTTAAAATATCCTTCAAATATTATGATATGATAACACTGGTATATATCATATAATTAGATGTTATTATGTAATTTTAATAACCTATATCCATTTCCTCTTCTATAAAATGTGAAAAATTTATCCATCATGTGTACGGAGGACTACCCCCTAGTGAATCGATGTTATTCGTTTTCCATCACTGCCTTTCACATCTTGATATAATTGTAAATTTAATGTTTATATGTTATATTTATTATATTATTATACTTTTTAAATTATAATATCACATATACCTTCTTAATTTTAATTCTTTGAGAATATGATAATGTCACGCATGTGTAGAGTGCACTACCACATCACAAAGTAATGTGATTCGTTTATCACTTACGCTTTACATAGAAGGTAAAAATGATATATTTCATAAATATATGTTATATATATGAAATTATAATTACTCTATAAAAGTTTTATATTATTTAACTTTCTATTTTTATATCCTTTGAGAAAATGGAAATATCATTCATTCGTACGTATAGTCTAGCATCTCCATGAATGGTGTATTTAATTTTCTATCTATAAATTTTATGGGTTACTATAAAAACTTATAAAATGAATATATATGATATTAATGTCATGGTTAAAATTATATAGATTATGTAACCTTGATCAAAACGAATGGAATGAAGATACAAAACAAAAACATACATGAAAAACGAAGTAGTTATTACCAGAAACATGATTTTAACAAGGAATTATTAACAAACAAGTAATAAAATGTTATAACTAAATCATATATAGTATGATATATATATATATATGATTATTTTTCTATAATATAAGTATAATAAATATATAATAATTTTACAGTAGGTTTTAACATGTATGAACGAATTCGAAATTTAAGGTAAGGGATTTTAGTCTCAATTTTCCTTCTTTGAGACATAAGTTATGTTTCGAACCTATCTTAACTTATGAGGTGTATATAAATCCCATTTCACAAGTTATATCATGAATATCCTATTATTCATGATTTTTAATGTTTCATTTTATTTTATTCTTTAAAGGTTCTTATTATTCAAAAGTAACCAATGTAGTAAGAGTTTGATGTTAAAATCTCATTATTTATCGAGATTGTTTATGAAAATACATTCAATGATGAAATCACAGGATTTATTTCACCAAAAATCCTTAATTTTTTATCCTTTGGTTATTTTTTGATGATACTTGTTTTCCATTCATTTTACACTCTTTATGCACTCAAGATTCAAAAATAATGCTTTTAGATAAAATTGTATTTATTTCTCTCTTCTTTTGAAACCCCATTTTTATTCCACGAACATTTTTCTAAAAATGATTTCAAAAATGTTTTATTATTCAAAAAATATTTTTTATATTCAATTTTATCCATTTTTTGAATTTTTAATATATTCTTTAAAAGAAATCTTTATGCCTTTTTCCAAACAAGGCTCGTTTAAAATTCACTGAAAATGTAGAAGGAATGTTTGGTTTAAAATTTATGGGATGAAAGTAATTTAATGTCATAATGAGAACTCAATTTTTTAAATATTACTTCATAAGTTTCAAATTTTATTTTCAACACAAAGTATTTCCAAAATATATTATGAATGTTTTCTTTTAAAAATTGATTTTTGAAGAAATTGTATTTTCCACAAGAAATATTTCAAGTGATATTTTAAAATAATTTTCCTTCTAAGATGAAATAATTTGATGATACAAAATTTTTACTATGGATATTATCCAATTATTAAATATTTATTCTTAATCAAGATGTTTTATTATTATGATGACATGATGTTTATGAATCCTATTCCTTTTACACGGTTTAAATTATGATGAAATGTTTATGTGACCTATTCATCTTCATAGTATTTTATATGATGAATACGTTATAATTTTATAGCCCACATATGAAAAATTTTTATCATGTGATAGTGGTTAAATTATAACAAAAGATAGTGGTCACATTATAACCAAGGATTATGGTAATGTTATAAAAAAGGAAGGGAGGGACCTATATCTCCCTCCAATGCATTGGTTAATGACATGTTTTGTGTAAACCAAATTTTATGTCCTAAAGATTATGCATGGAGATGATTTCAAGTCCAAATGATTATAAGAGGGCCTGATTTTATTCCCTTAACAAAATGAGTGAACCTTATTATATTTATAAATTTTCATAATGTTATAAGCTTATGTATATTCCAAAAATCTATGTCTTATTCCAGGTTATGAAATAATGGCTTATGTACTTTTATTCCTTCATGATTAATGTATTATGAATGTAAAGACCCGAAAATTTCAAGGAAAATTTATTCTTAAATACTTTTGAATTTTACCAGTCTGTGGCTTCATACAACACTTGATTTTGAGGCCCGGCGTGCCCGGAATCAATTTCCGAATTTTATCTCGGGTTCGTTTAGTAAATGAATGGGCGAGTTTTTCTATCTTTTGAACTGGTGCTCAAAATTGAAATCTGAGGGCACCGATGAACTCGAAACGCCGGTTATTTTTTAAGGGGACCATTACCATATATGCGTTTGCACGGGAGGAGAAGTTAAAAATTTGTGGATTAAATAAGAAGTGAATAAAATTGTGGAAAAATTTTATTTTATATATAATGTGGTTATATCCTACATGGGGGAGTTGGGGTGGGACCCATAAGCATCTAACTACCCATGTGGGGATATTTGTGAGGTGGGTCCCACATGAGCCCCAACCTTTCACATTCCCTAAACTCCTTTTAAACCCCCTTCTTAATTGTTAACTCCCCTTTAATTGAGTAACTCTTCATATCCCATCTCTCCCTATTTAATTCTTGACAACACACACCTTAATTAATTGATTGAACCTCTTTAATTAAATTAATTAAGTGTTTGAATTTTAAATTTTGGAATGCATGGAAAGATTAAATAAAATAATGATAATTCGTATTTTATTGGTGTTGGCAATTGTTGTTTGAGGAGGAATTGGGAGAACTCTAGAGTTTTTTAAGACCTTCATCCTCAACAAAGGATGGTTCTTCTTCGACGAATAACATCGACCCTTCAACGTAGAACGACTCGGCAACCATAGTTCTCCATCCTCTTATTTCTTCGCGACAATGAAGGAGACACCAACATGGGGAATTCTCCAATGACGATGCGCATTATATTCTCTTCTCCGCGAGAAGAGAGGGAACACAATTTCTTCCTCGGGTGCACTCCGACGACGTCCATGAATTCTCACCTCGCAACGTCGTCTTTCACGACGTCGACGTTCGTCATAAACTGTTGAGTTAGGGTGAATTGTTCCTATTTTATTTGAATGAAGTTGTTCTTTGTGCTTTGTGAAACCTTGTTCATCTTCATCCGATTGTTACCACCCAACACGGAGGGTGTGGGCCAAATAAAAACGGCCCGACCCTCTTTCATTTCTTGATCTTTTTAGAATTGGCGACTGGAGGTGGCAGAAGCACGGCGCCGTCGCGCCCTGCTGGGAATGCGGAGGAGGAAGTCGGCGCCGACACACCGACAGTGCAGAAGGAACCATGGCCTACTTTGCCGGCCACGTCGGCGGAAGAACCGGCAGGCCCGTCGTCCAGCCGGGCGGAAGTGAGCCACGATTCCAGGAGGGCACCGCGCTAGAGAACTGGTCGGCCCGTCGGCCGGTCGGACGGAGCCGGACCACGGTGCCAGGAGGGCGCCGCGCTGTAGAAGCTGCATCCCATCATGCGGGCCGCGTGTGTGAGAAGGCCAGCTAGCTTAGCTTGCCAGTTTGGGAAGGGTGGTGCCGCTTGGCACTGTCGGTGCGGAAAGATGGGGGGGCTGCACCCCCACCCCCCTCGGAACCGCTCGGCCTTAGGTCGAGCCGCTCGGCCGGCCGGCCGAGCCGCTGGGCCAGGCCGCCCCACTTTGGGCTCAGTTGCATTTTCCTTCGAACCAGTCCAACACCCCTGCCGGGTCAGACCCATCAAACTGGATTAACATGACCCATCGGCTACTAGGTTAAACCGGTCTTTCCAGTTATTCACTTAAACGTGAATAACTTAAAGACCGCGCGTCCGATCGACGCGCTGTCTGCAGCACTGGGAATTTTTCGACGAGACGGTCCTTTTTTGATACTCTAAGTGAGTTTTGGACAAATTTGGTAAATGGTCGGGTTTGGAACGCGCATATTTCCAACCGGGCCCATGGAACGGAAAAGCCAATATCTCTCAGACCGGGCATCTGTTTGACGCGTCGTCTGTCACGTTGAGATCCTTTTGATGAGATGGAAATTCGGGATACATCAACTCTGGATTTCGTCATAGTTTATTTATCGACCCCTTTTACTCAAGGAGCGGACCCTCCCGGAATCAAGTACGCCGTTTAAGGGAAACCTAGAGCTGGCTGCGACTGTGACGACGATGACGACTATAATTGTATCCTGCGTGGGTTCAGTAGCGCGGACGAATGTACTTGGATCCTCCATGAGTTCGGCAGCGATGAAGACTGTACTTGGATCCTACGTGGGTCCAGCAGTGATGGTTACTGTACTTGGATCCTATGTGGGTTCGGCAGCGGTGACTTATGTACTTGGATCCTACGTGGGTTCGGCAGAGGAGATGTTTCTAAGGCTACATCTAATCATCTCCACCCCTCTTCGAAATTATTATACATGTGTGAGTTGAGTCTTGACTTCCAATCATTATCTTTGGTATCATTGACTTCTATCCTATGTGGACTGGTTATGCTTGGGCTCGGAAGTTGGAGTCGTACTGAGATTGATGACTTAGGAATATGTATGGGCATATACCTAAGTAGATTTGTATGATACATCATGTTTGTATCTTTCCTTTTGGACTATCCTTTGTGGATTCTGGGAGACCTTCGGGGGTCTCAGGGTCCCTACTGAGTATCGTATACTCACCCCTATATGGGCATCGCCCGCACTACGTTGTGTTGGTTGCAGATGACGGACAGCACTGATCATGGTCGAGGCTTGTGGATCTGGACGGTATCCAGAGGTGGACCACCTGGCGGGACGTACACGGAGCAGACGAACAGACCCGAGGTACCGACGAGACTATATGTACCCACCCTTCAGGTGGGATTTCTATAGGATGACCTGGTGGTTGCTATTTTACTTTTCAGCTATTGTACTTTCTTTCTCAGTTATACTATACTTTCAGTTGGGTTTGTATACCGTCCCATTTACTGTCCAGCACTTACTTTTTTACTCGGTTTACTTTTTGTTTACTCTAGCTTTCTTACTCTATTGTGTTTGTTTACTTATATAAAAGAAATTCCTTCCCTTGTTTCGGGAATTATGCCTTTGGTGCTAGTCTCCTTCCCCTGGCCTATGGAAGGCAGGCTTGGGGTAGTCATAGCACAGGCCCCGAGGATGGGTCGTGACAATGAACATACAAGATCTATACCCTGACTAAATTTTAAGATCGATTATATTCTTATTGTGGTTTTAAAATGTAAATATTATGTTCCCATACCCTTATGCTTATGTATTCTTATGTTATCATTGATATATTCCTTATTTAACCTTATTGAGCATCTGATATTTCCATTTATTATGTTTTATTCCCCAAGTTGTGAAAAAAGGTTTTATGTTTGATAAGTCTAAGAAGGGTTCTATATTTTTTGAACTTAGTCGGAAAATATGTATTTAACTTATGAACCAGTAGTTTATGTTTCCATGTTTCCAAGGGTACTATAACTACATGATTTTATTGTGAATTAATATGTTATGTAATGAATATTAATCTATTACTATGTGATGTATTTTCATGAAAAGTGTGATTTATTATAGTTTTTGATAGATCATGGTTTAGATAACATTTGGAAACTATGATTGGAAAACTTTAGTTAGAACCCTTAGGATAATCCTAAGTATAAGGTTACAACCTAATGTTTTGGTAAGGAAAAGATCATGTAGATTACATTACAAAAAATGTCAATCTTATTAATTAAAGTGGATGTGATTTGGTCATAGATGTACCAAGGGGTAAATACACATCTTTCTTCATATAAGTGTTACACCGTACATGAAAATAGGCCTTACTACATACATAATTCTACACTCCTAGGGGATATATATTGACCCTCTCTTTTAAAACGTTACTTTTACATAAATTTTGAAGAATGCACAAAACCATACACAAATAGACATAAGAAGATCGTACTAGTCTAGTGCCTTTGGAAACATGGAAATATAATAACCGGTACATAAATGAGCTACATTATATCCCACTAGGTTCGTCTTGACGAACACCATTCTTAGACACATAAAAACATAATACATATCTTCATAACTGGGGAGGGAAACATGAAAAGGAGTGAGCTCAAATGATCAATAATAGTAAATAGGGGAAACAAGAAAGCATATTCATGAGCATAAGGGTATGAGAACATGATCATGATGATAGAAGATCATTCCCTACATATCAAAGATCATAACTGAGATCATTTTATAAATATTGTAAGTTCATATGATATGAATCAAAATGAAATAAAGAGTATAATCCATGAAATCATTCCATTTTAATAATACATGGAATTAGGACAAAAACATAAGAATAAAATATTATTTCCATAGCAGCTAAAAAATCACTACCAAGACAATCTTAGTGGAAAAAGTCATTTACTGAACTGGGTGATCCCCATTCCAACCCTGTATTACTGAACTGATTGAAACCTCAATCTAGCCATGTATTACTGAACCAAGTAACTCTCCTTCCAACCCTAATTATCTCATTAGATATAAATCATTACCCAATTAATTGGATGGAGATATAGGTCACCCCATCATAAAATGAATTCATACATTCATGTTGCACAACATCATAAATAAACATATCATAACCCATTAAATGAAATTAGTATCATATACCAGTAAACATATCAAAACATGTGTAAAGAGACAGGTTTCATAATCATTTCATCATAAACATAATCTGTGAAAAGATGTTGGTTTCAAAATTATATAAACCGTCAAAGTGAAATGGGTTTTATAACACCATTCCATAAAAATATGACACATTTAGAGAATAAATATGAATGGAAACATTGAATAATTTCCCCATAAATGCATTAGTAACACCAATGGATGTTATCTTAGTTGGCAAATAATTTTTAAATATCTTTTAAAATATTTCTTGAGGAAAATATCCATTCTTATTTGAAATTTTTTTTATAACATTACAACTATTGAAGACATTTTTATTGAAAAAATCCTTGAAAACTAATAAAGAATCATTGGAAACAATAAAAAAAAATCCTTTTTCCATTAATATTTTCTTCAATTATCTTTTCAAAAAAAATTTGAAATCATGGTTTTTTTAATATAAAAGATTTTTGACCGAAGAGGGATACAATCATATTTTTATTAAAATAATATCAAAGTACCAAAGAGTGGTAAAATGGTAATAAAAAATAAAGATAACTTGAATAAACATAGTATAATAAAACACATTAATATTCATGAGATACATATTGTAATATTTCATCAATGGAAGCATAAACATAAACAATCTCCAAAAGTGATGAGATTGTCTCAAAAATATCTCATAACTTGGTAACTTGGGATCATATTCTTCTTGTAAAAATTTAAATTAAATGGATCTTAAGATATAATTAAAATAAGGAGATTAATGATAAAACATTTAGAATATAATTATATACACTTAAAAATGATTTTAGGTGTATAGAAAAACATGAGTCGCAAAGAAGGTAAATTGAGACAAAACTATTTTGAAAATTTGGTAACTTTTCAAAGTTAAACACCATGGAAGAATGATAAAAAAAGTGAAATGTGAATTCCCAAAAATTTATGTGTTGGATTATTAGAATAAAATAATGGATAGTACATAAACCACACAAAAGGAAAGAGTAGTGAACATAAAATGTATCTTATGGAAGTTAAAAGTGAGATGAAATTCCCCTTACCTCGTGTCTTGACTCTCTCCGTACTCATACAAGATTACCATATAATAAATATATTTTTTTATAAATTTTTTAAATAATAATATTATTATATATATTACTATATGTGGTTTTTTTATGACCATATATTACCCTCTTGTTAATGATCCTACTTTAAGGTTTCACTTCAGGTGATATCTACTTTGTTCCTCGCATGTGTCTTAATTTTTTATATCATTGGTCCTTATAATTATATCATGATTCTAAAGTGTAGAACATTATATAAATATCAGTTATATATATTATATGTTTATTATAATAATTTATAGCCTAAAGAAGTAAAAAAATTGAATACATCATTCATGGAGATGGTAAGTTGTACGTACGCATGAACGTTATTTCGGTCTTTATTATCATATTGAAAGAAAGTATGTAAATGAAATATGTATATATATTTATATATATATAAATCATCATTAAAGTAGAATTAATATATAATATATATCATATAAGTTCATTAAACTCATCTTTAATACATTCCATGTGGGGTGTTAACGAATCACTTTACTTTGATGGGGCGGTAGTCCACACTTCGTTAAACGATATTGTCATATTAACACCAAATGGAATGTAAATAAATGTGTTTGGAAAAAGTAATTAATAATCCTAAAGAAAAAATAAATATAACATATGACAAATAGGAATATATTTTCCATCATAATGGCCACCATTATTGGTGGCAAATGAGCATTGAACAATCATCATTTCGTGAGGCAGTAGTTCTCCATACATAGAAACAGTATCTTTGATATGCATTAGATGGAGGTGTTTTTCAATGTAGATCAAACCATTATCATAAAAATATACTATTATATTGAGGATACTGGATTTTTCACATAATAGATTACTAAAATTCATGGAGGTGGTGGAGAAAGAAAATATAAGGAAAGAGCTTGAGAGAAGACTTTACCTCTAAATCGGGTAACTCATTTTCGTTTATGATAAAAGACTTACTTGAGAGTATTTATACCATAATTTAGGATTCAAGGTCTAAGATATGATTTTTGGGAAGTGTATTGGTCAGTTATTCTCTGAAATTAAGAGGTTTGAGAGGTGTGAGGAATGGGTAGATGTGGTGGCCTTTTAGAGGGAAGGAAAATGACTCACATGGAATTTTTGGAAAAAAGTTATGAGTGAACATTCTATAACCTAACAAAACTAATACCAAACCAGAAAAACTCAAGAATATATGGTTTATGGACGAAATATCGACATAAAATGTGTGTTTTAAAAGTTTATAGATTGTTTTGGGACTTAACTTTAAGGTTTGGTACATTATTTGCCAAATGTTTCTCTTAACCAATGTAATTAATTTTAATCACTTTCACTAATATTTTTAGTCAAAAACAAATTTGAACATATTAGACATTATAAATTATTCTCATTTCAAATATGGAATCCATTTTTTCAAAATTCTAATTACAAAATTGGCAGAAATTAATTTAAAATTAATCTCATTGTCGATACGACGCTACGGGTTTATAAAGTAAAAAATGATCAAAAGTTTGCTTAGTCTTTAAATCCAATTTCAATGTGGAAATAGTACCAATGAAAAAACTTGGATTAATTTTTAAAAATATTATATAATTAAAATTTTATATAAAATTAAAATATATTTTATCTTTATAAATAAATTAAATTAAAAATCAGTTTTTAATTAAAATCTACTATTTTTAATTATTCTTTCGAAAACGAAGTTTGTCAGGAAAATAACAAAAAATAACCCTAGACTAATTTAAAAATTCTTAATTCAAAAATGAATTTTATCTTATGAAATTGAATTTCTAAATGTGTATAAAATTACTTTCATTATTAGAATTGGTTCATTAGAGAAAATGGTGCTTTTAAACCTAAAAAGGACTTTACCAAAAATCATATCATTCATTATCAATATGTTCTATTTATATAAAACAAATTATAGAAAATATTTGAAAATTATTTATTACTATTAATATAACTATTTTTAATGGATAGGTTATAATGATCTCTTTTAAATTATAGAAATAAAAATTTGTGTTTCATAGAAACTCAGTATTGCATGTATCGTACACCAAGTCAGTGTTCTGTGTAAGTACGCAAAGTTGATGTGGAGTGTAAAGTACTCCAAGTTGGTGTTGCCTGTAAAAGTAATATTTGACTTAGTGTATTGTAATATATAAAATATAATTTATATTTATTTGAAAACAATTAGTCTATAAAAACTCAAGTTGTTAGATTCTACCCCCCTTAAAATGAATTTCACCCTTTAAATTCATCAATTAGGTAAAAAAATGAGGATACATATATTCATCATATCCTAAAGTTCTTACATTGCATCCTCTAACTGGTGACTTCTCTACAAAACTTTGACCATGTTATTATTCTTGTTTCATAAAAAAATTATTATTGGTCCAAAATTTCAACAGGTTGTTCCTCGTAAGAAATATCATGCTCCAGAAGTATGGCATCTGAGTTTGGTACATATGAATGGTTTAGTATATACTTACTTAGGAGAGATACATGGAACACATCATAGACTTGATAGATATTTAAAGTAAGTGAAAATATTTACGCTACTATCCTGATACAATCAAGAATTTACAAGGGGCTGACATACCTAGAGCATAGATTCCCTTTCTTCCTGAATCTCATAACTGTTTTCCATGTTGATATTCATAGAAATGCATTTTCACCAACTTCAAATTCAATATCACGTCGATGGTTATCATCATAACATTTCTATTGACTTTGATCTATCTTGATATTTTTTCTGAATGATTCTAACCTTCTTGACCATTTCTTTAGCGATCTTAGGTTCTAATAGCATTATTTCTCCAACCTCATCCTAGAATTTTGGAGCTCTACATTTCTTCCCATAGAGGGATTCATACGGTTCCATCTAAATTATTTAGTGAAAGATATTATTTTAAGAAAACTCAAATAGATTAATGTGTTTATCCCAGCCACCGTTGAAATCTAAAGAACAAGATCTCAACATATCCTATATGGTTTGAATTGTTATTTTTGAATGACCATCTATATGAGATGATAAGCAGTGCTGAAATGCAATTTTGTATCAAGTTATTGCTAAATACTTTGCCATAAATTTGAGTTAAACCTCAGATCCCAATCTAAAACAATGGATCATGGTACTCCCTACAGCCTTACCACTTCCTTACTGTATATTCTAGAATGCTGATCAAGATAGAAATCTTCCCTGATAGCAATGAAGTGTGTTGACTTAGTAATTCGCTCAACTGCCACACATATAGTGTTAAACCCGTTAAGAAGTTTTGGGTAGTGAAAAAACGAAATATATATTGATGTTATCCCATTTACGTTCTTGTAGGGGTAATGCATGAAACATCCAATAAACATTTGTCTTTTAGCCTTAACTTGTTGGCATACCAAACACTGAGATACCAACATTGCAATTTCTCTCTTCATTACATCCCACAAGAATCATTCTTTTAAGTCACTATACATCTTTTTATTTCTAGGAAGAATATAAAATGATGAAATATGAGCTTCCTCTAATAGAGCCTTCTTCAAATATATCATGGAAGAAACACATACATGGTTCCTTTTCCTTATCATTCCATCCTGATCAAGGTTAAACTCAAGATCATTTCTTACCTTCTTTTGTAGCTCTTCATCTTCCTTCTACACCTCCTTAATCCTCACTTTCATAGATGGTTAAAAAATCATTTTAGAGAGATAGAATTTTCCCCCTTCAGTCATGATTTCTAGATCCATCCTTTTCAAATCTATAAATATTGGATCTTTTGTGATCGTCATAATGGATAAGTTATCAAGATCTTTTTGACTCAATGAATCTGCCACCTTGTTCACTTTCCCATGGTGGTAATGTATTGAGAAGTCATAAACCTTTATTAACTCTAACCATATATTATAGTTCATGTTCAACTACTTATATGAGAATATATAATTTATAATTTTATGATCGGTATATATATCACACTTTTCCCCATAAATATAATGCCTTGATAACTTTAATGTAAAAAATTACCGTTGCTAACTCCAAATCATGGGTTGGGTAATTTTGCTCATGAATATTCAATTTTCAAGAGGCATAGGCTATAACAATGTTATTTTTAATAAGGACCCATCCCAATAACATATTGCATGCATATCTATATATTTCAAAACCTTCTCTACTATAGGGTAATGTAAGAACAGGTTCACTAACCAACCTTCTCTTTTGTTCCTTGAAATTTTCCTCACATTCATATGTCCAAAGGAACATAACACCATTCTGAGTTAACTTTGTTAGAGGATTATATAGTTTTGAAAATTTATCCACAAACCATCAATAATATACATATAAACTAATAAAAATACGGATCTCAGTCATCGTGGTTGGTCTAGGCCATCTTTTGATAGCATTAATCTTTAATAGATCTACTGTTATAACATCTCTAGAGATTATGTGACCCAAAAATGAAACCTTTTTCATCCAAAAAACACACTATTTAAATATTTCATATAACGTATCCTTCTTTAGGGTCTTCAGTACAATTATCCAGTGATCTTCATGCTCTTTATTTCCCTTTGAATAAATAAGAATATCATTTAAAAAGACTACCACAAACTGGTCAAGGTAATCTTTTAACACTATATCCATTAAATCTATTATTAGAGCAAGGGAATTTGTAAGAACAAAAGGCATCATAATATATTCCTAGTGACCATACCTTTTACAGAATACCATCTTGGGTATATCATCCTTCTTGCCCCTCAATTGATGCTATTCAAAATGAAGGTCAATCTTGGAAATGTATTGAGCTCTACATCGTTAAACAAACAAGACATCAATATGGGGAAGTGGATACTTGTTCTTGATTGTGAACTTGTTCAACTCTTGATAATCAATGCAGAGTCTCATTGATTCTTATTTCTATTTCCCAAAAACAACTGGTGCACCCCACGGTGACACACTTGGCCAAATGAATCCCTTATCAAGGTTTTCTTGGATTTTCTTCCATAATTCATGAAACTCAATCAGATTAATTCTATAAGGAGTCATTGAAATTAATGTGGAACCAGGTATAAGTTCTATTGATAACTCCACATCACTTTTTGGGGGAATACTAGAAAACTCTTCTGAAAATACATCCACGAAATCCCGAACAATAAGAATATCATCGATGTTGATCTTCACCCCATCCATTTGAGATAAAAACACCATTTTAATGGGAATTGGGACCCATCCAATGGATTTAGTCTTGATTGGAATTTCATACATATCTCTGCATCGATGGATGTTCACAGGAGGGTTTGAAATATTGAACATAACTTCCCTTCCTTGAAAATTTTTGTGTCCTTTATGCAGAGAAAGCCAATCCATGCCAAAGATGACATAAAATTTGACCAAAGGAGAAATGAAAATATTTTTAGGAAGTACATTCCCACAAACTTCAACCAGATAGAAATCATAGACTTGAGATGTAATCATCTTACCATCAGGGGTTTTGACTTATAATTCGACCTCTAATTATTTGGAAGGAATCTTAACACCCCTCTCAAATTCTTTAGATATCAGAGAATGGGTAGATCCTAAATCAAATATGATATTATAAATTCTATATTGGATGTTTATTTTACCTCTCATCACTTTTTTATCCAACCCCACATCAGAAATATCAATTGCATGAGATTTCCCCTTGTACCTCGGCATAAGAGAATGTTGTCTTTTTTCCTCATCCCTAAACATTGGGATTGGATAGTATTTAGAATAATTACCAATCTCCTTACACAGGAATCACTGAACTGTGGGAGGTGTATTATGTATAACTTTTTATTGATTAGCATTTTTATCCGACTTATTCCCTTCACCTCAGTAATAAATTGCCTGATGGCCTTCAATTCCTCACTTAAAACATTAATTAGACCCATCAAGGAAATTTCCTCAATGCCTATCCCCACACTTAAAGCATAAGGAAAATTTTATATTATTTTATTCATGGTTTTTAGAGATTCCCTTGAACTTAATCTTCCTCTTCTTGTAAAAACCGTGAGATTTATATAGGAATCCTACTTTCATTTTAACCATGATTGCACAACACATAATCTCTTCGAATATAATAAAGTCTATTATATCCAATGCCCTTATGAGACTTTCCTTTAATTCACTGAAGAACCTATCAACTCTAATTTTGGGTTAGATAATAATTAATGAAGTATACCTCGCAAGTCCAGTGAAATTAGCCTCGTATGTACCAATAGATTTATCACCCCTTTGCTTCAACTCGAGGAACTATTTCTCCAACTTGGTAAGAAGAATTAGTGTAAAGTACTTAATGAAAAATAACTTCTTGAACTCATCCTAATCCATGGATTCAAGATTATCATGTTTCCTTGTATTCTTTATTACAATCCACCATTGATATTTTTCTCCTTCTAACCTATAAACAGTAAAAATGAATTTCTCATGCTCCGTACACTCAAGAACAGTGAATATTTTTTAGTGTTACTAATCCATTTCTCAGCAACAAGTGGATTAGAATACCCTCTAAAATAAGGTGGATGTTGCCTCATGAAATACTTAAAAGAATGTTTCACTCAATTTATCATTAGGATATCCACCATGATTTATATCTTGAGAAATCAATGTGAGAATAGTAACAATATTTTGATTTCCATCTCCCATAGCATTTGGTTTCTTAGGTGTAAAATTGGTTTATTTTCCACTACAATAACAATTAACTCAGTTCCTTTAGGTTCCATCCATAGACTATAACCAAAATCATAATGTAAGAAATAGTTATCATAATGAGGAATGACATAATCAAGACAAATAACTTTTAGGATTTTCAACATATGAAACTTTCTTTAAATTATGAAACCTCAGTTTTATCCTAGGTTATTCAAAGCTAACTTATATTTAAATCCTTCATAATGTTTGTAAAGAGTTTTTGAATTACGAACAAGTATCCCCTGGGAGTATCAAACTAGGTGTGCAGTAAGGCCCGTTATTGTGTACCAGATTACCCCATGTCAAGCTTGGAATAAATTTTCAGAGTTCTTATGCCTAGGTACATCTGTTATAGATCCACATTCACTTGTAGTATCTGGACAAAGATATATTTCTAGGAAATCACTCACTCTATCCTTCACCAAAATTCCAGGACATTTTCCTATACTTTGACTCATCCCTATACTAATTCATAGACATGTTTTTAGGTTCTCACCAAGAATTTCTCATCCTAGCTTCCAAAGGTAGACTAAAATTTTCCTCAGATACCAAATATAGTGAACTTCTATTTTCAAACATTATCTTTACATAACATTTGGTTAAATAAAAAAACATTACACAAACATACACAATAAGACCATACTAGTCTATTTCCTTTGGAAATATGGAAACTTAAGCACTGGTACAGAAATGAGCTACATTATCTCCCACTAGGATCTTCTTCAGTCGCACCCTTCTTTGACCCATAAAACATAATACATATAATTATATCATTGGGAAGGAAACATAAAAAGGGTGATCTCAAATGCTGAATAAGGGTAAATAAGGCAGACATATAAGCATATCCATGAGAGAAATGGTATGAGAACATGATCATGAAGATAGAAGATCATACCCTGTATATAAAAGATCATAATAGAGATCATGGAATAATGATTAGAAGTTCATAACACATGAATCATAATAAAATAAAGTGATTAATCTATGAAATTGTAATATAGGAATAATACATGGAATTATGTCAAACACATAAGCCTATAATATTATTTCTATAGTAGCCAAGCCATCACTGCACAGAACATCTTAGTGGAAAATGTTCTTTACTGAACTTGGTGAACCCCCATTTCTAGCCCTATATTACTGAACCGAGTGAACCCTCATTCTATTTCTATATTACTGAACTAATTAAAAATCATTCCATTCCTATTTATCACTTGATATATAAATCTTTACCCGAATCAATGGACAGAGATATAGGTCTCACCCTCCACATAATGAAATCATACTGACATGTGCCATAAGATCATAAATAAACATATTATAACCCACGAAATGAAATGGTTATCACAAACCTATAAACATATCATAACTTGTGAAAAGATATATGTTTCATAATCATTTCATTATAAACATATCCTATGAAAATAAGTGGGTTTTAAAAGCATATAACATGTGGAAGAGAAACAGGTTTTATAATATCATTCCATAAAATCATAATCCATACAGAGAGATAATATGAATGGATAAATAGAATAATTTCACCATAAAGTCATCAGTGACACCAATAGATGTTATCTTAGTTGGGAAATAATTTTTTAAGATCTTTTAAAAATATTTCTTGGGTAAAATATCATTTTTTCTTTAAAAATGTTTTTTATAACAAAAACCATTCGAAAACCATTTTATTGAAAATATCATTGAAAATTATAATGGAAGATTTGAAATAAATCAAAATTTTCTTTAAAATACTTTTTCATTGAAAATTATCTTCAAGGATCTTTTGAAAACATTTTTTAAAACATGGTTTTTTTAATACAATAGATTTTTGACAGAAGAGAGATACGGTCATATTTTTCTTAAAACATTATCGTATTTACCAAAGAGTGTAAAATTGTAATAAAACATTAGTATATCTTGAATAAATATAGGATAAGGAAACACATGTATATTATTGAGATATGGACCATAATATTTCATCAGAGTAATCATAAACAAAAATAATCTCGAAAAGTGATGAGATTTTCTCAATAAGCTATCATAACTTGGTAACTTGGGATCATAATATTTATGTAAGAAAATGAAATTAAATTAAGATTAAGTTATCATTAAAAGAATTATTTTCATGATATAACATGTATAATTGAAGTATAAACACCTAAAAATGATTTTAGGTTCATAACAAAACATGTGTCTCAAGAAAGGCAAATTGACACAAAACTATTTTTTACAGATTTGGTAACTTTTGAATGTTATACCCCATGAAAGAAGTATAATAAATAAGAAATGTGAGTACCCATAAATTTAAGTTTGATATTATTTTAATACAATCATGTGTATTACAAAAACCACAAAAAAGGAAATAGTGGTGAACATAACATGTATCTCATGGAAATTAAAAGTGAGACGAAATTCCCCTTAACTTGTGTCTTGACTCTCTCTATACTCGTACAATATTCTTGTATAATAAATATAATTTTATTATAAATTCCTTAAATAAGAATATTATTATATATATTACCATATATGTTTGGATTATGACCTTATATTACCCTCTATTTAATGATCCTATTTTAAGGTTTCACTTCAGGTGACATTCGCTTTGTTCTTCGCATGTGTCTTAATTTGTTATATCATTAGTACTTATAATTATATAATGATTCCGTAATGTATAAAATGATATAAATATATTTTATATATATTATATTTAAATTATTATAATTTATAGCATAAATAATTATGAAATAGAATACACCGCTCATGGAGATGGTAAGTCGTACGTACACATGAACAGTGTTTCCGTCTTTATTGTCGTATTGAAAAGAAAGTATGCAAATGAAATATGTATATATATATATAATTATAGTATCATTACTATATCATATATATCATATAATTTCATTAAAGTCATCCTTAATTCCTTCTATGTGGTATTTGAATGAATCACATCGCTTTGAGGGGTAGTAGTCCACACCTCCACAAACGATATTATCGTATAAACACCAATAGTAAAGTAAATAGATGTGTGTTGAAAAATGAATAAGTAGTCCTAAATAATTAATAAATATAATATATGACATATATATATATATTCCATAATAATGGTCACCGTTATTGGTGGTAAAGGAGAAATGAACAATCATCGCTTCGTGAGGTAGTAGTTCGTCACACACAGAAATAGTATGTTTGATATCCATTAGATAGAGGTGTGTGTAATTATAAGTCGAAACCCTAAAATAAAAACATTATATTATATTTTTTATATTTTTTTTTCAAAAAATAATAGAATAAAATGAGTGGAGGGTGTGGAATTGGAAAATAAAGTAAAAGAGATTGAGAGAAGAAGTCACCTCTAAATCGGATAACTCCTTTTAGTTTGTGCCAAAAGGCTTCCTTGCAAGCATTTATACCATGATATAGGATTAGAGTTAAAAGGTAGTGTTGTTGGGAAGTGGATTGGGTAGTTATTATATTAACTTAATAGGTTTGAGAGGTGTGAAAAATGGGTAGAGGTGGTGTCCTTTTATAGTGAAGGAAAAGGACTCACATGGAATATTTGGAAACAAATTGGGTGTGCAAATGATGTTACCTAAAAAATTCATAAAAAACAAAAACACACAATAATGGAAGTTTTATAGACGAAATATTTACATCCAATTGGTTTTGGATAATTTTCTAGTTTTTTTTTTGTCTTAAATTTAAGGTTTAATACTTTATTATCTGAATTTTTCCCTTAACCGATGTTATTAATTTTAATAACATTCACTAATATATTTGGTCAATATAAAATTTGAAATTATTAGAAAATATATATTATTATGATTCCAAATATTTAATAAATTTTTAAAAATTCTAATCAAAGAAGTGGAATATATTAATTTAAAATTATTCCAGCACTCGAAACGACGTTACGGAATTTTAAAGTAAAAAAATGATCAAAAGATTTCTTAGTCATTATATCTAATTTCAATGTGGAAATGGTTCCAATGACCAAATTTTTATTAATTGATAAAAATATAATATAATTAAAATTTTATATAAAATTAAAATATATTTTAACCTTATAAATAAATTAAATTAAAAAGTATTTTTGAATTAAAATCTGGTATTTTTTACTATTCATCTAGAAATGAAGTTTGTCAAAAAAATCCCAAAAATTAACCCTACTCTAATTTTGAGGTTATGAATTTAAAAATGAAGTTTATTTTATAAAATTAAATTTCTAAGTGTGTCTAAAATTAATTTCATTATTAGAAGTGGTTCATTGGAAAAAAGTGGTCTTTTTTAACATAAAAATGACTTTACCAAAAACCATATTTTTCATTTTCAATATATTATATTTATATGATACAAATTAGAGAAAATATTTGAAAAGTATTTATTACAATTAATATAACTATTTTTAATGGATAGGTTATAATTATATCCATTAAATTATAAAAATAAAAAAAGGGATTTTTTGTAGAAACACAGTGTTGTGTATATTGTACGTCAGGAATGTGTTCTTTGTAACATATTCCAAGTCTAATTTGTGTGTAAAATATTCCAAGTAGGTGTTTCATATAAAAATAATGTTTGACTTAGTGTATTTAAAGATATAAATTTAAATTTAAATTTATTCAAAAAAACATGTTCATAAAAACTCGGGGTGTTATAGGATATGCTTTGGTTAATTCACATTTTCTTTACAAACAACCATGATAATTTGAATATACAATGACCATTAATGACCTTAGTTATACCTAAGGTTTTATATATTAAAATTACCAACCATGATCAAGGAAATCACTAACACGATGAGGGGTGAATTAGTTATATCTTTATATTTAATGTAATATTTCTTATATAGAGACCTTCACCTCCTATTAAAAATTTATCACTTTTCTGAGAACCAAAAATTCAAACATCGATAAGAACACAAGTAATTACAAGGGTCATGAATCAATAAGATTTTATATTCTTTGTAATGGTTTATAAATAATCCAATTCCACATAATCCACTAGAAAACAATTATTTTTTGTGGATACAATAAGTAGGAAATACCGTGACACTTTTGTATCACTATAAACAATTAAATAGTGCATGTTCTTATTTTAGCACAGAATTTGTAAATAAGATGTTGTAACAAGTTTAGAAACCATCATTAATAGGTCTTGGAAATTTCATTATACTACATCAACAACTTCAAATCTTTTACTTTCTCTTTAAAAAAATCTTAATTTTCTTTCCCAATAGTTGGTAAGAAAAAATTCTCTGGATTTCATATAAAAACTTAGTTTGATAACATGCTAAAATTCATTTATCTTATTCCCATGTACAGAAACAATTCTTACTCATTCTCCTAAAAACATGTCTGATTTATCAATCTAGAAACCATTCTAATTCATCAATATGATAGTTTAGTTCAATCTAATGAATCCTAACTACAATGCTTCTGATCACAACTTCTCTACCCATAATATCCTTAACCATATCTTCAATCTAGAAATATTACTCATCTATTTCTATTAAGAAACAAAACTCAATAACTCCACCTTTTATACACATTAATAGTATTAGAGTATATTATACTTTGAAACCTTTATATAATTTCCCCAAAAGAGAAAAGGGTGAGAACATGAATTTGTTTTCCCACACAATAAAAATTACAATTTGAATTAAATTAAAATTAAAATTTATTTGACCATTTCTCAAGGATTTTAAAATATTTTAGATTCATCTTGAATCTTTTTTATGCTTCTAAAAACATAATAATTTTTTTTATTTTAAAAAATAATCTCCAGTGTGGTCATTTGAGTCTAATCTTTCATTATTTGGTGACCCTGATTGTTATTTCAACCTTAGATTCAATCTGTAATGCACTGACCCTAGTTACCCAGAGTCTTTGCATTATTACATAGCATTGGAATGATCACAATAGATCAAGTCCCGAAAGTCCGATCAGTTTAGTTTCCTTGGAAGTATTAGATACAAACATATGTTTTACACTAAATCATGATATTAAAACAACAACAACATTTTTCCCTTTTAACACACTTATATCCATCATACTATACCTAAAGGTCAACCATAAAATACTTCTTCACATCCGGGGAAAATTAAAACATAGAAATGGGTGAGCTCATATGCTCATTAAGGATAACAATATGGCGGAAACTTTCATAAATAAGAATAGACATTTAAGGAAATGTATAAGACTAAAACATAAGCCTTTTAAACTTAAAATTTCATATAATATGGAAAAGATAAATCAAAAAATTCCATTTACTTATTCACATGGATATTCTACTAGTCGTGTAATCACATGTAATATGAATAGCCAATTTCATAATGATGGAATGTATAATGCCAAACTTTATAACCACATAGTCAAGGACTCGTTATAAGGCTACAAATATGATTTTGTTAAAGCCTAGTTCGAAGACACTAGTTTGTCTCATGAGACCTACCGATGCATCGAGGAGCTATAGCCGGATCCACATGTCACTTACTAAGTCCAATTCATTCCTTATATGAAAAGATTGAAACATAACATAAACTTTCGTATTAAAACTAGCATACAAAATGTTAATAGTTTAAACATAAACCATGAATGGAATAAAAATAACACATCCATGGTAAAACATATCAAAAAACATTTAATATAATATTGAAGATTTTATCATAATAAATCAACTTCAAAGAAGGGTACAATCTATCAAAGGATGTTGACATAGATGAAATCAAAACTATTTAAGAGAAATATCTCTTTCTGTTTTGGAATCATTTAAAAGTAACATAACTATAAAAGAAAAAAATTATTTTGAAAATATTATAGTAAAATTGTAAGGGAAGATTTGAAGGTGTTATAATGGTGGAAAATAGCCACACCCTCCGTATAAGTTAAAAAAACATTCTTTCCTTAATTTTTTCAAAAAGGTCATAAAGTACCTTGTTTGGATAACAACGGAATGATTCCTTTATAAACCTTTAATAAAAAGTAAAACAAGGGTATAAATTACTTTAATCCATAGTCTAGAAATTGTAAAAATGTTTTGAAATACATTTTTAAGATACACGAATGTGGATGATAAATCAGTCCCAGTAGATACTCACGTACAAGCAACCTCAGATAATGTAGAGATTGTGGAATTAAACCTTACCTTGTAATTTTACTTGATAGAAGGTACTTTAACCTCTGGTATAATTTTGAAATCATTTTTAATAAATTATACAAGAACCAAATACATAAATAGGATATCATATATGATCTTCTAATATTTCTTTGTTAATAATATTTCAGTAGTATCATTGTTTCGGTTGTTAACTGATTTGTTTTCCTTTATATGTTTTGTTATGTAAGTCATGTTTTTTATGGATAATATGTATTTTATTGATATCCATAATTATATAATGTTCTTAAAAATTATTTTTTTAATCATAAAATGAAATTTATTCTTGAATAATTACGATGGGGAACGAATCTCATTGCGTTCGTGGAGACAGTAATCCATACGTACGCACGAGCAACAATATCATTCTATTGATGGTGAAATTGTATGTAATTGGATGGTATATCATATATACAGAATATTTAAAATGTTATATTTATTATTTACATCAGTTATACTAATTATTATACCCATCCAAATTATGAAGTGCTTGAATAAGAAACTACACCCCGACATGGAGACGGTAAGCCGTAAGTACACACGTATGGTGACTTTTTCATTCATAAGATTGATAGAATAATGAATATGGTTGTAAAATTTTTAAAATAACATAATAGTATGAATAAGGTACTGGAGTTATTATTTTGGTATTGAAATAACAAATAAAGATGAAGTGGAATAAGAAAATAACATTGAAAGAGGTTGTGAAATTATTACCTCTTCTTCAGGTGTTTTCTTTTGAGTTGATCAAAAGGGATCCTTAGGATGGATTTATGATCAAATTACGGCCTCTATATCAATGTGATGGTAGTTGGGAGCAAATTTTAGCAGGTTTTGGCCAAGCCAAATGTCTTTGGAGGTGTGAAATTAAGAGAAGGGGAAGTACCCTTTTATAAGAGATGTGAAGGTCAATTCAGAAAAAAATTAAAATATTATTTTATTATAAAATTATATTCGGTTTATAATGGATTAAAAAGGATTTATTTAAAGGATAAGTTGTGTATGGGTTGAATACCTCCCAACTAATAGGTTTTAGATAGGTTTAGTTCACCATATTAACCTTATATTTTAGATCTATCTCTTGATTAAATAGTTTAACATTTACCATGTCTCGTTCTATTTTTATATTATATGGTTAATAAACTTACTATAAAATGCCAAGAGAACCCCAAGTGGTTCATTATTAACACATATATTTTTATATACGTCTTTTTTCCAAACCTTAGATTTTTAAGATTATCATATATTTTAATAATATATTATTTTTTTAAAAACTCATTTATGTCAATTTTGACACTATTTAATGTCTGATTTTTGTTAAAGTTCAAACAACTTGATTAATTAGAAAACAATTCATTGAATCAACCCTAACATGTTATATTAACCAACAAAATTCTTGTAATTCATCAAAAGTCTCAATTTACATTTATTTAGATATTTATAATATCAATTATTTTAATCTTTCATTAATAAGTTAATTACTACATCATCATTGTGTCAAAAATAAATTTAATTATTTAAGGTCTAAAAATTATAAATAAAATACCATTATGTAGGAATTATTTTTATATTTTTAATTAATATTTATAGTCTAATATATCTTATGTGTAACCCGGTATTTAAAATGTTTTCGTTCTGGAAATTTGAATTTTAACACTTTTAACTCTTCTATAAATAAAATAATAATAAATGTCCTAATCTAATCCATATGGACCAAAAGGATAATATTTTAGTCCTAAGGTTGTTTTTGGTCGAAAACAAATTATCCCATAAAATTAGGACATGTGTTAGGGTAATAATAAAATAACTTTTACCTTCGATTACCCTGTTTACTTTTAAAAGTGGTAAATAAAATTCAAAAATTACTATTCACCAAAAATTATTTTCATTTTATTGAACCAAATTTTACTTAAAAATATCAAATGTGTTTCTAGTATTTTTAAAATTGAATTAACAAAAGTGCTAAAATTACGTTTTATGCAAATTTCTTGACGTGCCTAGAAGGTTGGTAAAAGACGGTAAATAGTTCAGTGAAATTATATATATCTAATTTTATTATAAAATCACTTCGATTAATTAAATTGAACTAACAAAGGTATTATTCATATATTTTGACTTAAAATATATTTAAATAAAATAAAAAATTATTTAAATAGAATGAGGGTTTAAAACAATAATGCGAGTTTTTTCACTATTCATCTAAAATTGAAAGCTTTCAGAAAAATACCAAAAAATCACCCTAAGCTAATTTTGATATTCCAAATTCAAAAATGAAGTCCATTTTGAAAAATAAAATTTATAAAATTTCAAAAATTGGGTATTACTATTCATAATAGCTAGTTTGATCGGTCGTGGTATGCTAAAACTCAAAGTTGCATACAGCGCAAGCTATTGTATTATTCAAAGGTAAACGTACTATAAAAGATTGGGATGTTACATTCTCCCCTACTTCAAATAATTTCTTCCTCAAAATTTCTAGAATACTACTGCATGAAAATATTTAGGTGGTACTTCATCATAGGTTCCTCCAGTTCCCACATTGCCTCTTCCATCTTACGATTTATCCACAGAACTTTTACCAGAAGAGTTTTCTAGGTTCTCATCACTAGTTCTCTTATATCAAGAATCTTGATAGGATCTTCACAATAATATAGATTAGGTTCCAGTTCCATTTCCTCATATGTGAGTACATGCATTGGTTCAGTCATGTATTTTCACAAAAGTAATATGTGGAACACATCATGAACTTTCAAGAGACTTGGCGGCATTTCCAAACGATACGCTACAACTCTATTTCGTTCTAGAGTTTCGAAAGGTCTAATGTTACTGGGACATAATTTACCCTTCTTATAGAATCATATAAAATAATTCCACAGAGATACCTTCAAGAAAACATGATCACCTACTTGAAATTCCAAATTCTTCCTTCAGTTATCGGTATAGCTCTTTTGCCTACATTGAGTTGCTTTGATGTGGGTTTGGATAACCTTCACCTTTTTCCATTGTTTCCTCAACAAGTTCTGGGCCTATGAGTTTTCTTTCACCAATATCATCCCAACAAGTTAGTGTGTGACATCTCTTTCTATACAACGCTTCATATGGTTCCATCCGAATACTTTAATAGAATCTATTATTATTGGAAAATTCTACCATAGTAAAATATTGATCTCACCTACCTTGAAAGTCATGTGAGAAATATCTCAACATGTCTTCTAAGGTTTAAATAGTTTTCTCTGATTTTCCATCAGTTTGAGAGTGGTAGGTAGTTCTCAAATGAAGTTCAGTATCTAGGGCCTTCTTAATACTTTTCTAGAATCATGATGTAAAATGGGGATCACGATCAGAAACAATCGATTGGTGTACTCCATGAAGTCTTACAACATCATTAATATATAGTCTAGCTAAATGTAAAAGTGGTAAATCTCTTATTATATCAAGAAAATGTGTTGACTTGGTAAGACGATCTATAATGACCCATATTTCATCATTCCTTCTAGGAGTATTTGGAATCCCCATGACAAATTCTATCATAATATCATCACATTTCCACTCAGGTATGGGAAGAGGTTGCATGACTCCTCCAGGATGTTGTCTTCTAGACTTAACTTGTTTACAAACCATATATCTTGACACATAATTAGTAATATCTCATTTCATGTTATCCAACCAAAAATTTCCCTTCAAACCTTTATATATATTAGTTCTATCATGGTGTATAGAGAAATTGGAGCTATGAGCATCGTCCAACAATTACCATTTTAGATCAGGTATGTCAGGAAGACAAAGTATCTTCCCAAATTTAAAAATTCCATCTTTATATATGAAGTTGATCAATCTCCCATCATTCGAAACTTTAATTTTATTTTGAAACTCCTCACAATATGTTTGAGAACTTTTTATCCTTTATAGTAAATATGGTTTGGCAACCATTTGAAAAAGTATTGATGTTTCACCGTCTATGATTATTCCCATATCTATCTTTACTAGATCCATGAAAATAGGATCTATTTCAAATCTCTTCTTGTTCAAAACTCCATGATCCTTTCTGAAAAAAGAATCTTCCACCTTATTTTCCTTCCTCGGGTGGTAGTGAATAGTGGAATCATAACCCTTTAGTAGCTCGACCCATCGCCTTCACCTCATGTTGGGTTCTTGTAGTGAGAAAATATAATTCAAGTGCTTGTGATTGGTATATATCTCACATTTTCTACCATAGAGATAGTGTCTCCAAATCATCAAAGAAAATATTATAGCTACTAACTCAAGATCATGAGTGGGAAGTTTTTTTCATTAATTTTTAGTTTTTGTGATGCATGTGTAATAACTATATCATTCTGCATAAGAACACAATCAAGTCCTTTCTTTGAACCATCGCTATAAATAACTAAGCCATCATTCTGCGACGGTAGATTCAATATAAGATCATTGACTAATATTCTCCTAAATTATTCAAAACATTATTCACACTCTTTTTTCCAAATAAATTTAACCCCTTTATGTGTGAGCTTGTTTAATGGGTTAACAAATCAGGAACAATTATGGACGAAGTGCCAATAATAACCTGTTAAACCAATAAAACTGTGTACCTTAGTTATACATGTCAGTAATGGCCATTCTTGGGTTTCCTTGGTCTTTGAAAGATCAATAGATATTTCATCTTTATAGACAATATGGCCAAGAAAAGAAATCTCCTGAATCCAGAATTCACACTTGCGAAACTTCCCATATAATTCATTTCTTTTTAGGGTTTTGAGAATAGTGGGAAAGTGATTCTCATGATCTTCGTAGATTTTTGAGTAAACCAAGATATCATTAATAACTACCACTAAAAATTCATCAATATATTCCTTGAAAATTTTATTCATTAGATCTATGAAAACATATGGTACATTAGTCAGTCCAAAAGGCATTACTGTAAATTCATAATGCATGTTCCTGGTTCGAAAAGCTATTTTAGAAATGTCTTATTTCTTCACATGCAACTGATGATATACAGATCAAAGTTTAATCTTTGAAAAATATTGTGCTCCATGAATTTGGTCAAATAAATCATTAATGTGAGGTAGGGGATACTTGTTCTTTATTTTTATAGCATTGATCTCCTAGTAGTCAATACACAACCTCATAGATCCATCTTTATTCTCAACAAAAAGAATAGGGGCTCCCCATAAAGAAACACTTTGGTGAATAAATCCCTTATTACCCAATTCCTCTAGTTGTTTCTTTAGTTCCACTAATTCCACAGTGGCCATTTTATATGGGGTCTTCAATATGGGATTTGAACTAGTAATTAAATCAACGGAAAACTAAATTTATCATTCAAGAGGATTTCCAGGTAAATCCTCTGGAAACACATCAGCGTATTCTCACACAATAGGTACATCCTCTATTTGAACATTCCTTTCCTCACCCAAAGTTATTTCATTCTCTTCCTCCCCAATAATTGAATATTTTAGAGCTACTGGGGGTAGATCTAGATAAGAATCAGGTGGTGACGTTTCTACTCTAAAGATAAGGTACTCTTTATCATCATTGAAAATTGTAACCTCCTTCTTCTTATAATAAATTTTCTCATAATGGTCCGAAATCCAATCCATTCTAAGGATTATACCAAATTTAATCATGGGTATGATGATGATATCAGCAAATAAATAAAATTTATATGCCATAATGGGTACTAATTCACAAAACAATATTGCAACGATACTTCCCTTAGGAGTTTTGACTGGAAACTCCCATGTTAAATCAAATTGGAAGTATCTAATTTCTTAGAAAACTAGGAAGATATTAAACAATGTGATGATCCATAATCAATTAAATCATTGTCTAAACTTGAGGAAACCATTAAATTACATACCAACACATCTTTCAGAGCTTCAAACTCAGCAGTAGTGATCTCATAAGCTTTGACTTCCTCCCATATCCTTTTATGACGTAAGTTTCCATGGTGCTTAGGACATTCATTTTCATATTTACCCTTTTGTCTATAATTATAGCATTAAACATTGAAAGCCTCTTTCTTTCCCTTGCAATCACGATCTTTGTGGAATTTTGCACCATACTTGTAACATACTCTCATTCCCTTCAAGAAAGTATCAGGGTGTTTCTTCCCACATTTACTATAGGATGGATATTCAAATTTTCCCTTCTTCCCATTATTTCTATTTCTAGAGTCTTCTGCAGATCTCTTCCTCTCTTTATTTTCTTTAATGTCATAAGACTTATATAATTCATCTTCTTCCTTGATAGAACATAATACAATATATTTGTATGATGAGAAGTATTATGAGACTAATGATCGACAGAAAAATTGTTTTAACCCATCAATGAATCGATCAATATTACTCCTTGGGTTAAGTATATAATTGGTTGCATGCCTTGATAACCTTGTAAAGATAGCCTCATACTTTGAAACATTCACATCCTCCGTTTTCTTTAGACTCAAAAATTTTCTTTCCACATACGCTCAATGGTCATGAGAATGTATTTTTATAATAAAACCTCTTTAAACTCCCTCCATTACATATTTTATACTTATTCATACTTCTTTGTGTTTTCAACTAATGACCACCATTGATCTGCATCTCCCGTGAGGCGATAAACTACCATGAAAACTTTTTCCCTTTCGTTACTCCCCAAATTATGAAATATTTTCTCTAAGGAACATATCCATTTCTCACCTGCAAATGGATTTGTAGTCCCAATGAATGTTGGTGGTCGTTGCCTCATGAATTGGTCTAACATTGATCCTCTTCATTGTGGATCAGGGTGCTCCATTAAGGTAAGGTTATTATTCATGACATGAGTGAGTTTTCTGAGTATGGGGATAAGCTGATCAGCACCTGTTGCATCACCAGCTCCACTATAATTATCTTGAGTAGGAGGAAATACTTATGTAGATTATTTGCGTTGATACAGCTTACATTCCTTCCACTATGCGACATTTAAAAATAATGGCATACACTGGATTAGTTTATGAATAGCAATACATAATTCCAAACTTGTAAAACACTTAACATAAATTGAACAGTATATGGATATAATCAATAATAATATAAATGTTTTATTTGAGGAGGTATATAATCATAAATCCTTCATAATGGTTTCTAAAGAAAATTTGAATTATCCTAAGCATATCCCCTTGGAGTGTCATAACCAAGAGTGCAGCAAGGCCTATTGTCGTGTACCAGGATACCCTGGGTCAAACCCAAAACATCTTGTTGGAGTTTTCACCCCTAGGTATATTTGTGCCAGAGCCACCTCTTCCTTCTCATATAAAAACAAGGATGTATTTCATGGAAAACACACAAAATCTCTACATTACCAAAATTCTAGAAAGTTCTTCTATACTAATCCTCAAAGTCTATCTTAGGGTAATGTTCTCTAATCATAGTTTTTCTAAATATAGATTCCATGGTTTGTACTAAAATTCCTCTGATACCAACTGTAACGTCCCGACCCTAGTTACCTAGAGTCTATGCATTATTACATAACATTGGAATGATCACAAGGGATCAAGTCCCGAAAGTCCGATCCGTTTAGTATCCTTGGAAGTACTAGATACAAACATAATTTTAACATTACATCATGGGATAAAAACAAAAACAAAATTTTCCCCCTTTGAACACACTTATAGCCCTTAGCCTATCCATAAAGGTAAACAATAAAATACTTCTTCAAATCTAGGGAAACGTAAAACATAGAAATGGGTGATCTCATATGCTCATTAAGGATAACAATATAGCGAAAACTTTTATAAATAAGCATAAACATTTAAGGAAATGTATAAGACTAAAACATAAGCCTTTTAAACTTAAACTTCCATAAAATATGGAAAAGATAAATCAAATAATTTCATTTACTTATTCACATGGATATTCAACTAGTCAAATAATCACATGTAATATCAATAGCCAATTTCATAATGATGGAATGATTAATTCCAGACTTTATAACAACATAGTAAAGGCCATGTGACAAGACTACAAATATGATTTTGTTAAGGCCTTGTTCCAAGACGCTAGTTTGTCTCATTAGACCTACCGATGCATCGAGGAACTATAGAGGTCTCCACACATCACTTACTAAGTCTAATTCATTCCCCATATGAAAATATTAAAACATAACATAAACATTCGTATTAAAACTAGCATAAAAATGATAATACATTAATAATAAACCGTGTATGGTATAAAAATAACACATCCATGGTAAAAAATATAAAAAAAACCTTTAATATAATATGGAAGATTTTATCATAATAAATCAACTTCAAACAAGTGTAAAATCCATCAAAGGATGTAGACATAGATGAAATCAAAACTGTTTGAGAGAAATATCTCTCTCTATTTTGAAATAATTTAAAAGTCAAATAATTATAAAAGGAGATTTTTATTTTAAAAATATTCTTATAATATTATAAGTGAATCTTCTAAGGCTTTATAATTATAGAAAAAAGTTGCACCCGCCGTATAAGTTAAAAACATTTTTTTTCTTAATTTTGTCGAAAAGGTCGTAAAGTACCTTGTTTGGAAAAAAACAGAAAGATTATTTTATAATTATTTTATAAAAATTAAAACAAGGATGTAAATGAATCTAAACCATAGTCTAAGAAATAGTATTAATGTTCTGAAATACATTTTTCAGAAACATGGATGTGGATGCTGAAGAGGTCGCAGTAGATACTCATTTATAAACAACCTCAGATAATGAAGAGATTGTGGAATTAAACCTTACCTTGTACTTTTTCTTGATATAGGGTATGTTAAACTACTATATAATAGTTAAATAATTGTTATTAAATTACACAATAACCATATACATAAACATGATATCATATATGATCTTTTAATATTGCTTTGTTAATAATATTTCAGTAGTATCATTGTTTCGGGGGTTAACTAACTCCATTTCTTTTATATGTTCTGTTATGTAAGTCATGTTTTGTTATGGATAATATTTATTTGATTAAAATCCCTAAAGATACTAAGTTCTTAAAAATTATATTTTTTAATCATAAAATTAAATGTATTCTTGAATGATTATGATGGGGAATGAATCTAATTGCATTCGTGGAGACAGTAATCCGTACGTACGCATGAGCAACAATATTATTTTATTGATGGTGAAATAAAATCTAATTGGATGGTATATCATATATAAATAATAATTAATGTGTTATATTTAGTATTTACATTCTTTATACTCATTATTATACCCATCCAAATAATGAAGTGTTTGAATAAGAAACTACAAAACGACGTGGAGACGGTAATCCGCACGTACGCATGTATGGTGACTTTTTCATTAAAAGGATGGATAGAATAATGAATTTGGTTGTATCATTTTTATAATAACATCACATTATGAATTAGGTACTGGAGTTAATATTTTGGTATGGGAATAACAAAGAAAGTGGAAGTGGAAGAAGAAAATAACTTTGAAAGAGGTGGTGAAATTATTACCTCTTCTTTGGGTGTTTCCTTTTGAGTTGACCAAAAGGCCTATTTAGGCTGGCTTTCTGATCAAAGTAACACCTTTAGGTCGAATTTAGGGTAGTTGGTAGGATATTTGAACTGGTTTCGGCCGAGCCAAATGGATTTGGAGCTGTGAAATTAAGATAAGGAGAAGTACCATTTTATAAGAGATGTGACAGTCAATTTAGGAAAACCATAAAATATTATTTTATTATACAATCATATTCGGTTTATAATGGATATAAAAGGATTTATTTCAAGGATAATGGGGGGATGGCTCGAAAACATCCCAACCAATAGGTTTTATAAAGGTTTATGTCACCATATTAATCTTATCTTTTATATTTAACTCTTGGTTAAATAGTTTAACATTTACCATGTCTTCTTGTATTTTTATACTATATGGTTAATAAACATACTATAAAATGCCAAGAAAACCCCAAGTGGTTAATTATTGACATATATATTATTATATAAGTCCTTTGGATGAACCTTATATTTTTAGGATTATTATATCATTTAATAATATAGTATTTTTTTTAAAAACTTATTTATTTCAATTTTGACACTATTTAGTATCATATTTTTTTTAAAGTCCAAAAAAGATGATTACATCGAAACAAACTAATTTAATCAACCCTAATATGTCATATGAACATATAAAATTATTTTAATTCATCAAAAGTCTCAATTTAAATTTATTTTGAAATTTATAATATCAATTATTTTAATATTTCATAAATAAGGTAATTACTGGATCATCATTGTGTCATAAATAAATTTAATTACTTAATGTATAAAAATTATAAATAAAATACAATTATATAAGAAATATTTTTATATTTCTAATGAATATTTATAGTCGAATTTATCTTATGTTTATCCACATATTAAAAAAAATTAGTTATTAAAATTTGAATTATAACACTTTCAACTCTTCATTAAATAAAATAATAATAAATTTCATAATCTCATCCAAGTGGAACTAAAGGGTCATATTTTATTCCTAAGGTTTTTTTGGTCTAAATAAAATTATCCAATATAATTAGGGCATGTTTTAGGCTAATAATATTATTATTGTAACCTTTAATTTCCCTATTTACTTTTAACCGTGGTAAATAAAAGTCAAAAGTTACTCTTTAGAAATAATTATTTTCATCTTATTGAACCAAATTTTACTTACTAATATCAACCATGTCTTTCATATTTGTTAAATCAATTCAAAAAAGCGGTAAAATTATGTTTTATGTAAATTTGTTAACGTGCCTAGAAGATGGGTAAAAGACGGTAAAAAGTTCAATGAAATTTTATATATCTATTTTTCTTATAAAATGACTCCAATGAATTACATTGAACTAATATAGGTATTATGTATCTATATTGACTTAAAATAAATTTAAATAAATCAAATAATTATTTAAATAAAAAGTCAGTTTTAAACAATAATGCTGGGTTTTCCACTATTCATCAGAAATTGAATGTTTTCTGAAAAATACCAAAAATTCACCCTAAGATAATTTTGATATTCTAAATCCGAAAATTATGTCCATTTTAAAAAATAAAATATAAATAGTTTCAAAAAAGTGGGTATTAATATTCATAACGGCTAGTTTGATTGGTCGTGGTGTGCTAGAACTCGAAGTTGCGTACAGTGCAAGCTATTTTATTATTCAAAGGGAAACGTATCGTGGAAGCATGGGGTGTTACAAAATCCAATGGAATTTATTATGAAAGCCTCATTTGATGGATCAATATATCATAACTTCGAAGCTTAAAATTTTTCATCCTTTTCTCTCAACCCATTTCTAATAAAACAAAAAAGTGATTGATCTTTCCAATTATCTATGAAAAATGAAAATGTTTGACTAAATTGTTGAATACTCATTAGACATTAATTTCCTACTGTGACTACTCTCTTTAGTCCATCTTTCTTACTCTGATACCTCTACACAATCACTTGGATGTTCGATCATATATGTCCAATTGTATTCCTTATGTCAATAAAATTTTTCAAATTTTTTTTCATAAATATTATTTCAAATTCTGAAGACATTAGAACCCTTTTCACCCACATTCTTAATTTGATCGCCAACTCCTAAAACATATGAAACTGTGAATCCAATGAAATAATGAATATGATAACTTATATATTTCAAGAATATCTTCATATGAAACTTCTCAACATCGCACTTGATGAATCATCTTCCAAAACTCTTCTCACTAACAATCTACAATTTGGGTCCATCTGATACAATTTGATCAGTTTGATGTTATACCTCAGATAGAACACTGATTTCGATGCTCTAACAATTGCAATAATTTATCTAATGGATCAGCCTCAAATACACTTATGAAAACATTATAATATTAGAAAATTCAATCAAATATTGAAAAAACATTTATATCTATTACATCTCATACTGATGATCTACGTCTATAAACCTCAACTTCATATAAACACTAGAGAGTCATATTTCTTTTCTTTTTTTTTCAAACTCATGTTTCTCACTCTTTCATTCAAATATGTTGTATAACAATTTTTTAGTCAACTAATGATGATGAGAAATTTTATCACAAAAAATCCTTATGTAGAACATCTCAAATGATATTAGAAATTTGATACATCTTCTCAATCCATTATGAAAAAAAACTTCATTCCATAAATGTATGTCTGAAAACAAGTTTATACAGAAAACATCATCAAAAAATTATAGTTTGAAAAACTTTATTAAGAAATATGTGTATGATAATCTATGATTTAAGCTCCCTTTTCATGATCACAAAAAATTACAATGTAATGTGATTTCTTATAATGAAAACCAAATAAAAATCAGTAGTCTAAAAAAACCATTACCCAACTTCCAGCAAACTTCTCTAAATAACTCTTCCATCCAACGTGGCACCACAAATCACCCCCATTGGATTTTTTTTCAACCAAGATACACAAATCACTGAAACATTATAATAGAAGATATTTATCACTAATCAAAACTTCTAAGACTATGTGAGTGAACTCATTATAGGAAACAAGAATCAATAACTTCAAAACCATGTTGTCCATAAGAAGTGACATAAGAAATTATCTTGAATAGAAATACATCAAAATTTTCACCTCTTCACAACTTCATTAACATTTTTCCTACAAGAACTTCATAAAACTATCAGAACAGTTCACACATTTCCACATTGAGTTTGCATCTTAACCCTTCTAACAACTCCCCCAAATAAATGTTTCTTTAAATGGTTCAGCACATACCAATGGATCGATTTATGAAACATAATTTTATCCCCCTTGAAAACACTATCCAAATACTAAATTAAATACTATAAGGAGAAAAATACCTCAGACCCAAAGAGAAAGAGGATATATTCACATTTTCAACCACATCTTGAAAAATTATTCCTTCAGTAAAGGTTTTATGTGTATGATAGTAACTTGTTCCATTATTGGTATGTATTCTAATTTGTGTGAATTATTATCCAAATTATATTTTATGAAGTGATATTTTATATCAACATTCATTTAATGAGAATTTTTCACTAGATTTATAGTGATATTTATAGAACTTGGATTTTCACACACCAAGAAAAGGGGTAACTTCACATCAACTAAAAAATATTCAAATTAAGTCTGCACCCACATAAGTTGTGTTCTAGAATGAGTAGTGGAAACATATTTTTCTTAAATAATGGTAAGAGTTATATAATATTGTTTTTTATCATGCCAACTCACACAACATTCCCCTAGAAATAAAACTCCACCAGATGTAAATCTTTTATCATCCACACTTCTTTCCCAATTAGAATGTGTATACAAAAAACAAATAAAGTATTCATAGCCTATTATATTTAACACAAAAAACTATTGTTCCTTTTATATATTTAATATTTATTTTTCCTACTTGGATATTAGATTGTTTTGGAGAAATTTTACATCTTGAACATAACGTAACAACGTATAAATTATTTTGTATTAATATATATATATATATATAACTTCTAATATTATTTTTTAATTCCTTATAATAAAATTTATTTCCTTTTCCATATTTAGAAAACTTTAGTCCAAAAATATTATTGTGGAAACTCGTTCATAATTTTCCATTACAAACATATTAAGAAGTACCTTATCATACTTTTCATGTGATATAAAAAAATATTTCTTATTCTGTGTGATTTTTAGGAAAAGAAACTATTTCATTTCACTGAGCATGTAAATTTCAAAAAACTTCTTCATCTCTTCAGAAAACCTTTGATAATTTTATAAACCATTCCAAGTAAATATGATATCATAAACATGAAAAACTAAAATGAGAAATATCTTCGGACATCCATTTATTAATATATTAATGTCAACTATTCCTTTTAAAATTTAAACTTCCTTTAGTAGGTATCCAATTTGGAATACCAAGATCAAGGAGTGTGCTTTATTCCATAAAAATATTTCTCCAAATTTCACAAATTACATTCATCATTTCCAATTATGAAGACACATTTTGGTTTAGTATAAACTTATTCATTAATCTCTTTATTTTGAAATGTATACTTAACATCCAAATGAAAAATATTGTAGCATCTTTGTACAAAAATTGAAATAAATATTTTGATTTTTTATAACCAAAAAATATAATCATATGAATCATAAAAATCAGTAGCTTCAATTTTTTAGTAATATTTTCAAACCACTCATGCTTTTTTTTCTTATCAATTCACCATATTCATTTAACTTGTTTTAGAACACCCAATTTGTACAAATAAAATTTGTATTATTATTTTTGGGTAAAAGTTCCCAAGTATAGATATTAATGATGTGGTATAATTATTAAATCATATAATAAATCGATTTCTAATTTTCATAATATTCTTTAACACTTTTATCTAAAATTTTGAATATAAATAGGTATGTGCTACAATCCTTAATGTTTTTCTTGTTGGAAATTCTTTTTTTGATCACAAATGATGTTTTATATTGCCACCTAATTCCTAATCCTAGGGTGATATGTAAAAATATATTCCTCATAGATAGAAATATCTATGTCTAATTCTTCTACTTTCATTTCATAACCATTTTTTGACTTCCTTTCATGTTTCTCAACAATTACTCATTCATATTCTCCATATTCCTACAGGTGTTTTTGAAACATCTTTATCATCTATTTCAAAAACATTTACATCAAAAAAATAAAGTATATTTTATATTTATTTGTTGAAACATATATACCTTCTACCATTTTTAGAATATTAAAGAAATATTCCATCTTCACCTCTTTAATAAAATTTTACCATATCTACCCCTTTGTTCTTTATGAAGCAAGGACTTCTGAAAACCCTTAAGTGTTTCAAACATGTATTTTGATTATAGAACATTTCCTAAGGATATATATCATAAATTGGAATATGGAAACACTAATTATGAATATAAAATTTTGTACTCATTGGCTTCTTCTAGAATTTGTGGGAGATACCATGTTCAATCAACACAGCACGTCCCATCTCTATAAAAAATTTATTCTTCCTTCCAGAAAAACCATTCTGTTACGGTGTGTATGGAGTACTAAATTCATGAAAAATACCATTTTCTAATTATAAATTCTGAATTATTCATTTTTTAACTCACCACCATTATCAATTGGAAACTTCTTCAAAGAGTATTTACATTTTTTTCTTCTCTTCTCCTAAAACACCTAAACATTTTTATAACTTCCGATATATGTTTCAAATAAATAATACATGTAACGTGAAAAAAATAATCAATTAATGATGTGAATTACTTATCTATTAGTGTATATAATATACTCATTAGCTCACAAATATTAGAATGCATTAGTTTTACGGGATTAGTTTAATGATTTCCAACTTTCTCATGTACTGAGTTTGTAATATTCCATTTCAGACAAATAGAACATTTCCAATCTATTTTTTTTTTATATCAGGAGTGTCCTGAATAATGTGTAGCTTTTTTAACATCCCCTTATTCCTCTAAAACATATTCCCCAACCTTTTATGCCATATTTGGTCTTCTTCTATCATTCTTATATAACACGAATTTTAGACAACACCAACATTAAAGAAGTTTCCCTTCATACGTTGGCCTATTATAATTACTTTTCTTTCACTAACACTTTTTACAAAAAACAATATTTTCAAAAAGAAAATAAATATTACGTTTATCAAAGAGTTTTTAAACACTTAAAAGGTTCTGCTTCATCAGATAAACAAATAAAGCCTTTTTGGTTTTTTGTTTTTCTCCCCCAATAATATAATATACAACACCTTTGATTCTGAGTGATTCATCATTTCCAAACATTACTATTACTTAGTTAAATTATTTCACATTCTTCAAAAATTTCAAATAGTTTTTCATATGTGAATAGCAGACAAAATCCAATATCGAAGGTCATTCTCCTCTTGTATCTTTGAAAGAATATTCTACAACAACAAAAATTTCTTTCCCACTATATTCTTTAACTTTTATCTTTCGAGGGGTTTTACAATAATATTTTTACTCCAATAAAAAAGGAATCATTTATCAAGATTTCCATGTTGTTCACATCTTCCAAAAATAATTTCTAAAAGTTGGAATCAGTTTTCAGTCTTCAAAAACATAATCAAGTTTCCTTCTTTGAGTGGGTTGACTCGCCCTCAAACTTTTCTTATACTTACTCATAGAATAATTTTGGTTTCTTTCATTGAACTGACACATATTTTCTATATGGAAAAATTCACCACAATACCATTAGTAGCCATAAAAAAAATATTTTCCTATGTAACATCCAAACTACCTAGAGTTTAAAACATTATTCTCTACAACCCTCTTACTATCCACATTGGAACTTTTTTGAGCCTGAGATGTTTTTCTATCTTTAGAAATATTTTTCTTTAACTTGGGATTCTTCCCATATTCAACATACTCACTAGTAGTTTTAATATTTGATTCATAATTTGATATCTTTGCAACTTATGAATTTTAAACATTGTTGGTTTTGTTTAAATACTTGATTTTTTCAACTTTATTAATCTTAGGAACAACTTAATTTTCTTATCGGCCATTAAATAAATTTGTTTTATCTTTATCAAGTTCACACTTCTCATAAATTTCACTAATTTTAGAAATATATTTTATGAAACTCATAACATCATGTAAAATTTTAGATAAAATTTGTTGAACAGGTTATAATTCATCATCCTTCACCATTACATATACTTCATTCTATTCATTCTGTTTTATTTCATTTTAAAGATATTTATTCAATTGATCAATCTCTTCCATTAACTTAGGTTTTCTTCAAAAAAATATTATCGATTAATTTTTTAAGAACTTTCCTTTTTACCATCATGATTTATCTTTCATGTATTAAAATCTTTCTAAGACATTATTTCAACTATATTTTCAGAGAAAATTCTAATTGGGTCTCTTCTTCTTTAGAACTAATTCTATCAAACTCTTCATTATTTACTTTCGTAGTAAATTTATTTCTGCAGCAACAATATTGAATTTTTTATATTCAAATTCACTATCATCATCTTCATCATCTTTATAAAAAAATATCTCCTTTTGGATTTGGAGAATGTTTTGTCTTTTCCCTCAGAAAATAATTTTGATTTTTCAACATGTTTATTCCAATATCTTCTTTACTTTCTATCATCTTCATCAATTTATTATTCATCTTTTATTTAGGGGAAATTTTCAGAATAATTCCCAGTTCTTCAACACCCAAATCATTTAAGTTGTAACTTCCATTTATTATTACCAATTTCTCTTTTCATATTATTAGAAAAAAATAACAACAATTCATCACAATTGTTACTAATGTTATCTTTAATTTCAATGTCACCAACTTATTCATCTATGAGAATACTATAATATTTTATTTTCTTGGAAGATTTTAAGGATATTTCTCATTCAATATTTTATTTTACCTTCATAAATTTTTCTCTTCTCACTTCATATGTAATAAGTGTTTTGTGTAAGTCATCCAAAGATAGCATTTTAGGATCTCTATTTTACAACGATGAAACTCTAGAATCAAACTGGTTAGGGAGAATTTATAATATCTTTTCAACAATAATTTAATCTTTTATATTCTCAATAATACATATTATGGTGCTTATAGTATCATTCACCTTTTTAAATAAGTCACCAAAAGAATCATACTCACCCATTTAGAAATATTTTTACTTCAGACTCGAAATTTGTAACTTTTCCTTCTTCACCTTTTTATTTCCTTCATATATATTTTCACACTTTTCCCAGATACATTTACTAGTTCCAAATCCTTTCACTCTAAAAAACTCACTTTAAGAGAGTGATGAAGGTAAATAATTTCTAGCACTTCTCTCATTCTCTTGATTTTTATTATCAACAGTTGTTAGGGAAACAATTTCAACCTAAAGAGTAAATCCATATGTGGACTCTTCTAAAACGTCATAACTTGGATACATAAGATATTATATCATTTTATATTTCAATATATAAATTTAATTTCCATAAAAATAAGAATCCTCTTAATGTTCACACAATTAAAGTTCTTCAATAAAACATTTCTCCAAAAACTTCAATAAAGTAGTAAATAAAGGGATACTTATCTTTGGTACCAATTTAAAATCCACTATCAAGATCAATGAAATGACTAAGAGAGGGAGGGGTAAATTAGTGATGTTTTTTTAATTTATCATTCTTGTATAAAATCTTTCATATAATGTTAAAGATTTTTCACTTTTCTAAAAACCAAAAATTCACAAATCTATAGGAACACAAGTATATATAGGGTTCTCTACTCAATAAGAGTATCAAGTCCTTGGGATGGTTTCAAAATAATCCAATACCACATAATTTACTTTAAAAAATCCATTTTTGTGGATACGGAAACTAGGAAATACCCTTACACTTGTATAGTATTATAAACAAAGCAATATTTCATGTGCTTCTTCTAACATCAATTATGTAAAAAATATTTTTTAACAAGTTTATAGAAAATAACCAACATGTTCAAAATATTTCATTACACAGCTTCAAAAAAAATCACATTTTTAATTCCTTAATAAACAATTATTCACTTTATTACTCTATAATTGGTGGGAATAACTTATATGTAATTCATAAAAAAACTTAGTCTGATCACTCACTATGATTACCATGTTGGATTCTTGTTTCTGGAAACAAGTCTAAATCATCAGTCTAAAAAATCAGATTTTTTTGTTTGGAAAATAGTCTAATTCATCAATCTGATAGTTCAGTTTGATCCGATGAATCCAGACTACAAGTCATCTAATCACAACTTCTATGAAAATAAATTATCTGACCACTTCTTCAGTCCAAAATGATTCTTCTACCAATTCAATTTCAAAACAAAACATGAGTGCTCTGTCTTATGCACATGTGAATAGTATCAGAGTACATTGTACATTGACCCCTTTATATTGGTTCACCCAAAACATTAAAGGGTGAAACACAAAATTATTTTCCCACTCAAATAAATTCACACATTTTAATTAGTTAAGAAACTCAATGTTCACTTGATCTTTTATCATGGTTTCTCAAATCTTATGGATTATTCTCAAATCTATTTTAATATTACTAAAACATAAACCTTCTAAAAATTAACAAACTATTCTCCAATATAATCATTTGAGTCTGGTCATTCTTTTTTTAGTGACTCTTAGAGTTCTTTGTTTCATAGAATCAGTCTGATGGACTTTTTTTATAAAAACCTCATCTGATGGATTAGTATATCAACATATCAAAACTTCAAACTCTACATCATTTTTTTTAACTTATTTTAGATAAAAAAATTATTTATTGATCGTTCTAATGCTCTAAACCAACTAAAAATGATTTACAACATTGTACAAACATCTTTAGACATTAGTTTCCTATAACGATTGTTCTCTTTAGTCTGAATTTCTTACTCAGAAATCTCTACTCAATTTCTTGGTAGTATGATTATATAGGTTTGATTTTCTTCCTTGGGCCAATCAATTTTTTAAATGATTTTCTCATAAACATTGTTGAAAATTCTAAAGACATCAAAACCCTTTTCATCTAGTTTCTTCATTTGTTCAATAGCTCCTTAGACTGAAGAAACTGTTCATCTGATTAAACACTACATATGATGATTTATCGATGTCTAGAATATCATACAATAAAATAGATAAACTTCTTGCTCAATAATTAAGTCTCTAAAACTCTTCTCATTATAATCCAACAATTATGGTCCATCTGATATAGTTCAATCAGTTCAATGTTCTGCCTCCGATGAAACATAGATTCTAGTTCTCTATTAATGCCAACAATTTTCCTGATGTATTGTTCATAACAACACTTTTTAAACCCTAATTACCTCAATAAATTCAAACACGTCTTCAAATAACATCTATTTTGATTAAACCTTAAAGCAATGATAAATGTTCTAAAAACTTTGACATTATTGAAAAACTAGAGAATTGTATTTCATTTCTTCATTACCCAAACATGTTTTTCTCACTCCGCCCTCCCCATCCTAGGTCTGCTCTCCTTCTTCTCCTGGATTCTTCTATTCTGAGGTGGTGCTCTCTACTGCTGTGGACCTATGATGGCTCTCATTGCACGCACTGGTGTTTCTTCTTAGCACGGTGTTGATTCTGCACCTGACCGCCTGGTCGTTGGTTCGAGTTTGTCACTTCGTCCATAGATCTGGGTGTTTGGAGGCCGAGTGCTGTCTTTCTAGATGTTGCGGTTGGTGGCGCCGGGATCCTGATTTGGTTCGAGTTGATAATCCCTTATTTGCGTAGGATTTGGAGGGTGGGGGTTTGAAAGTGGAGGTGCTTCGGTGCTGTATGGTTTGTTTTTTATGAAACCCCCTTTGATTTTGTGGATTTGTATTTATTTCTTTGGTGAGGCGGTGAATTTGTTTGCGGTGATGTCTTGGATGGACTGGATGGAGTTTTTACTGAGACAACGGAGGTTGGTGAATCTTTTCCGTGTTCTGTTTGACGCGGATGAACTTCTTGGATTGTTTGTTCAAGGTAGACCATGGATTGTGATTTTTGGTTATTTCTATGGTGGTCGAACTGATGATGGTGGCTTAAGTGTGTTTCACCATCATCGAAGGCCGATGGTCCCACCGTCGTCCCACCGGGAGTGGTGGCGAGTGGGGATCCTAGATCGAGGCGTGATTCGATGGTTGATATGCAGACAGGTGAGTGGACAGGTGGGCGGTTCGATGTAGGAGCGTGGCTTGAGGACCTGTCCCACTGATTGTGACTTTGGAATTTTGAATTTTGAATTTTGAACTGTAGTGGTTGTTTGGATGTGGTGAAATGGATGTGTTGATATTCTGTAATGGGTACCGGTAACCCTTAAACTGGCTTTTTTGAAAATATAAAAAAATGATTTGCAGAGTCAAGAGGGAGAAATTGAATCCTTAAGATGGTACAAGTTTAAGATAATATTTTTATGTAAGTAATTCCCCTGTATTATACGTACAAGGATGGATAAAAAAAATCAACTCAAGTAGAAGAGTGATGAATCTATTGGTACCTATGAAGCTAATTTTAAAAAACCAACAACGTATGCTTCTTGTTCATTCATCAACCCTGAAATTGGAATCAATCAATACATTGGTTGCTTAAAACCAAGTCTCTAAAAGGAGTTATATATAAAATAATTTAGTAGCTATGAATAAATAATTCTATGTTCAATCCAAGTATAAACAGAAATTTGAGACTCCCACTATTCTCATGGTTTTGATAAGAAAAAGAAGATCTAGTCTCATGAGAAATTGAATAAATCTCGTGGTGGAAAGAAATTATAGTCCCTTTAATGTAATAATTGTGGGAAGAAAAATCATGACAATTTATTTAGTGGAACTAGGAAGTGTTTTAAATGTGGGAAGGTTGGTCATAGAGCCTATAAATTTCCAAATGAAATTAATTATATGGTTAACATAGTGGAAGAGAATAAGATTCCCACTAAAGCATTACCCTTGATCAAATTATTTAAATGTATGGTGTATGATAGTTATGATTAAATGTGCTCAAATATAAGGATTAATGATGACCAACAATGTCATCAACCTATTAAGATGAGGAATAAATGGAAATCTCATGTGATAACTATTTATGATCAGGTATGCGATAATGATGTTGTGAAATGTGCACTTACCATTCACTGTATAACTTTTAGTATCATTTTTTATTCTACATATACCCACTCATTTATATATGAAAAATATTATAAGGGAATCATAGTACCACCTCAATGTTTATATTTTGAAATAGTAGTGAACACCCTTAATGCTACGATGATCACTTCTTGATTCTATGATTATTATCCGGTTGAATTTTGTGGGAATGTGATTCCTAGAAAAAATTTTATTCACCCTTTAGTTTAATTTGAGGTTATAATAGGCATGTATTGGGTTTATCTACACAAATTCCACATCAATATCCCAGGATAGAAGGTCACATTTGATATTCCAAACTAACTTATGTTTTATTATTAGTTAGATGAATGATATAAACTTCTGATGGATATCACATCCATTGTATGGGTCTTAATTCCAATTCAAAAGGGGTTTTTATCTTAGATGGTTGGGTATAAACTAGATATCAATGATATTCCAATTTTATGGATGTTTATTGATGTATTTTTGGAATAGTTTCCTAACCATCCATGAAATTATGAATTTTATTTCTTTTAATAGAATTCATACATATGGCCACACCTATTTCAAATAATTCCTATAGAATGGACCTAATTTAGTTATAAGAATTGAAGAATAAACTCTCAGAGAACCTTGAAAAGGGATTCATTCGGCTAATTGTGTCACTGTGTAGTGCACTATTTATTTTTGTTAATAACTAAGATGGGTCGATTTTACTCTTCATTGATTATAGGGAACTGAACAAGATCATAATCAAGAACAAGTATCCTCAAACCCGTATTGATTCCTTTTTTTCATTAAGTCAATGATCAGTACTTTTCCAAGATTGACCATCATTTTGGATATCATTATTTGAGGTTTAAAAATGATGATATACCCAAGATATCATTCTATACAGGGTATGGACACTATGAGTATATAGTGATTCCATTTGGTCTTACTAATACCCCCGTTATTCTCGTAGATTTAATAAATAGTCTTTAGATATGACCTTGATTATTTTTTGATAATATTCTTAAATGATATTATTATATATCCAAAGAGTATGAAAGAGCCTGAAGATAATATTAGGATTGTACTAAAGACCCTAACAAAGTAGAAATGATATGAATAATTTACAAAGTGTGAATTTTGGAAACAAAAGGTTTCATTTTTTGGGTCATATAATCTCATGTGAGGGAATATTAGTGGATCCATCAAAGATGGAATTTGTTAAAAGTTTACCCAGACTAACCATTGTGACTGAGATATGAATTTTTCTTGTCATGTCTAGATAGTATCAATGGTTTTTGGATAATTTCTCTTGACTATTTAATCCACTCACCAAGATAACATATAATGGAATTAGGTTTTTCTCTATGGATGGATGAAAGTAAAATTTCAAGGAACTTGGGAGGACATTAGTCAATACTCCTATTCTAACATTACCCTACAATTGATAAGGGTTCATAATATTTAGGGATTCATCCAAGAAGGTATCGGGATTTTTTCTCATGAATAATGACATGGTTATTTCATATTCCTTGTGATAATTGAAGGCTCATGAGAAAAATTTATAAAACTCATGAATTGGAGTTAGATGAAGTAATTTTTTTCATTAATGATATGGAGGCATTATATTTGTAGAGAAATGTATGGTATATATATTGATCATAAAATATTAAATTATATATTCATATAAATGAATTTCAATATGTGCTAGAGAAGATGGTTGGATCTAATTACTGATTATGAATTATCAATAAATTATTAACCTCAAAAAGAGAACAACGTGGTTGATGCATTGAGTGAAAAGGATCATGCTATATTATGTATGATGAGGAACAAAAGAGATACTATTTTTCTATATTTACAATGAATGGATCTAGAAATCCTGAAGAAAGGGGATAAATCTTATCTTTCTTAAATGAGTGTTCAATAATCCATATAAGTGAATATTAAAGAGGCATAAAATTAATATATAGAGTTCCATAAGAAAGTAAGAAATGTTCCTGAATTTAACATTGATTGTGATGGAATTTTAAGATTTTGAAACTGTGTATGTTTTTCATCTATACCATATTTGAGGAAGGGTCTGTTAGAGTAGGCTCATAGTTCTTTGTTCACTATTAATATTGGAAGTACAAATATGTATAAATATTTGAAAGTGTGTTTATAGTGGGGATACATGATGAGATATATTTCTTTGATTAATCTTTGAAGGACTCTATAACACCCTAAGAGGGGAGGTGTGAATCAGGGTGTCAACTTTTTCTCCTAAAGTTTTGGATATTTTTCCCATGTTTGAAGGAACCTATTAAACCTACCAGAAGTGAATGTGTATAAATCAAACAATGACATGCAAAGAGGACACACAACTATTTCACTTGGTTCACCACTAAGGGATAGTCCAAGGAGCATATGCCAATAGTGTGTCGGTCGTACCTAAATCCACTAATCTTCAATAGTTTTGGGAAACAGAAGTTAGAACTTAGTTATTTCATGCTCAGTACACTACCTTTACAATATTTTTGGGATAGTGCACTATGTTCCATAGAGAACTTCTATCGAATGCCCCTTTAACACTGCTTTGGGAGGAGACTAACTCAGTTTATTATCATAAAGGATGCTTCAATGGATTGTCATTAAAGTGTTTATCCCTGACTTAGAAAAATTCTTTGATTTCACTGTAGACCAAAGTTTATGCACTCTAAAATCATTTTTCACTTAATCCCAACTTTTAAAAACTACCTTTCATGAATCTTCCTTCGCAAATCCCCCTTACATTTTCAAAAAAAACTGTCTTCATGAATCTTATTGAGATAACATGGAATACCCCATCCTCAAGATGTAACCTTTATAATCAAAATAATTGGCATCAATCAAGACTTACAGCCTTTCGGCGATACTCAAGATCACATAGAATGTCAAATTCATGAATCTCTCCTTTCTTCATGAAATCAGAATGATTACAGATTTTTCTTAGAAAATTTTTCATCAAGTGAAGAAGGGTATCCTCATATTTATAGGCTTGGATGTTCCTGATTCTCCACTTCCACATTGCAGATTTTCCGTATATTTAAAAAATAACTTCTCATACCCCCTTCTTTTGTGAAGTACTATGGAAATTCAATGTCTGTGATGCTCATCGTAACCATAGATCCTTTCTTCAAAACCCTATGTGGAACTCATTGTAATTTTTGAGCTTTCCATCAAAACCATCCATGGCACTCATCCTAATTTTGGAGATTTCTATCATTGACCGTGACACTCTAATTCTTCGTCATTTGTGATTCTCATCACTTTCGCATAGATCACCATAAACAATAATTGATCCTTCATGAAACACCACTCATGATTCCTATCTTAATGAAACGAATTCCTTTTCCATATTCTCATAAACTCTTCAATGAAATCTACTTCTCAAAATGAAATCTATCCTCCAAATTTTGGACCCCAAAAATATGGCAAACACTAGGAGCATGTATTGAGTTACCGTGTCTTGGAATGCTTAAATATGACCAAGACAATCTATTATCATGTCACATAATAATTGCATGGTTTTTTAAATAACTTAAAACTAATTTCCTTGTTCTCCATTCTCCTACATCTAGATAACCAAAAAAAATCAATTCTCATTTTTTCAATCTCCAACTTTCATTCCCCAACTTTTTTCCATTTTACAATTTAATTTATCCATTCTCCCCCATTGTAAATAAACCCAAGGAGCTATTATTGATCTTATACAACAAACTCCCCTTGAATTATATCTCCCCTATAAACCGGCATCACTTCAACAAAAATGTTAAAATAGTTAATACAAATGTGGAGAGGGGGCATATATTGACCTCCTCATGCACTGGGAGGTGTTTGAACACCAAGGTTCAACCAATTTTTTTTTTGAAAACATGTGGTTCCAATGGATTAGTCAGAATGTCAGCCACTTGGTCATCAATTTCAACATGATCCATTTAAATCATTCCTTGTTCAAATTTTTCATTAATGAAGTGATATCTAAATTCAATACGTTTCGTATGAGAATGATAGACAAGATTATTCATATGATCGATCATACTCTTATTGTCCCAATAAATCACCCTTGGCTATTTCACCACCTCTCCAATATTATTATATTGTTTCTTCATCCACAATAGCTGAGTTGAAACCTTTTTAGTAGACATACATTATGCTTCATTAGTACTAAGATAAGTAATTTCTTATTTAATAAGCAACAAGACCGCAAATGTCTTACCAATAAAGAATGCACCACCACTTGTGGACATTCTATCAACCACATCTACAGCCCAGTAATCATCATAAAATTATGATATTTTATTATCTTTTCCTACATTAAAGTATAATATAGAATTGTGTGTTCCATGAATATACCTCATGATTCATTTAACTATCGTCATATGTTCTTAATTTGGATCACTTTGAAAGTGAGCCGCTAAGCATGTTGAAAATATAATATTCGGTCATGTTGCAGTTAAGTATAGTAACCTTATAATGATTCTCCTATACATGGTGGGATCCACATAAGTCACATCCTAATGATTTCCAAGCTTATTTTTAACCAAAATTAGAGTCAACATTGGTTTGGAGTCATGCATATTGAATTAATTCAGAAACTCCCTTGCATACTTTTCCTCTAAAATAAAATTGTAGTATTTCCTCTGAATCACTTTTATACCTAAAAAATACAAGATTTCACCAATCATATACATTTCAACTTCTGAATTCATGTGATTAGAAAATTCATCCATTTATCTGTGCTTGCTGCCACAAAATATAATATCATCTATGTACAAAATCATCATGAAATGATCTTTCTGAGAATTCCTCACATTGAGATTGTGATCCACTCCTCCTCTTTCAAATTCGATCACTTTTAGATAAGAATACATTTGTTAGTACCATGATTATGGTGACAACTTCAAACTATAGATAGCCATCATTAATATGCAAACTGTCATTTCATCATTACTAAGGAGAAAACCTACTAGTTGTTCTATATAGACTTATTCTTAAAGAACATTAATTAAGAAATATTTTTTGATATCCATTTGATATACTTTGTATCCTATTTGAATTTGCATGGCAATAAAATGTCTGATTGACTCTAGTCTAGCCCCCAGAGTGAATGTTTCTTCTACATTAACACCTTTAATCTATGAATATCCATTTCACACCAATCATGCCTTATTTTTTATAAAAATTTCATGCTCATCAAATTTATTATTAAAGATCTACTTTGTAATGATCACATTATGATTCTCAATTCTATAAACTAGATCTCATGTTTGGTTCTTGCTGAATTGATCTAATTATTCATTCATGACTTTAACCCATAATTCATGTTTTGCAGCTTCATGAAATGAGGATGGTCCCATAACTAATATGAGGTAAGATTGTGCATTATTCCTCATTCTTTTTATTTGTATGGGTTTTGTCTAATGCCCAATGATGTTTGATTGTTAAATTTATACTCTTCAATTTCTCCTAAGAGGTTCATCATAATTTTCTTCATCCTTGCTTTCCACTATTGATTCTTCTTCTAAATCAATATCGTGTTGTGACCTCTGAATTTTTTTACTCCTTCCTCTATATTGGAATTTGAATCTGTTCCATGTCCATTGTCTTTTACATCTTCAATAACATCAATATAAGATCTCCTCAATGTATTTGTGGTCTTATCATCAATGAAATTAACATCATTGCTTTCAACAATTCGTCCAAGATGATTATTGATACATTTTTAGTCTTTTATATCCATTAAATATTCAAGGAATATTCCTTAATTAGTCGCACCACCATACTTTCCTTGATTTCCTTCTTTGTTTTTGATAAAAAAAACTTCCAAAAACACGCAAATACTTCAAAGAGGGATTCCTTCCATGCCAAAACTCATACGGTGTCTTAGTTTCACCTATATAAATCCCTATTAGATTTTTAATATACACCCTAGATTGAATAGAATATTTCCATAAAATTTGGGTGATACAACTCTCAATCAACATATTTCAAGCCATATTGTTCACGTGTCGATTCTTATGCTCAAAAACTCCATTTTTCAATGGGGTTATCACATCATCCACTTGATGTTGTATTCCATGCTTCCCCAGGTAATTTTCAAACTCAAGGAATGTTTATTTACATCTATTGTAAGACAACAAAAATTTGATTGTCCTTTTAGTATCATTCTCGATGATTTGGTGTTAAGTTTTCCTGAAATCAAGCACTTGTTGTTTCCTGTGTATAACCATCACACAATCCGTTGTACTATAATCATTAATAAAAAGAATTAAGTTCTTATATCTCTGAGTTCTGACAACATTTATTGGACCACATGTATCTATATGCATGAGATCAAGAAGATTCGATTCCCTTTTCTTCTTTGGTTGATATGAACTACAGACCAACTTCCCTCATATGCAAGTATCACATATCTTTTCCCATTCATGCTTCAGGTTGGGGATATCCCTAACTATATTTATCATTGATATATTTTCCATGTGTTTTTTATTAATGTTCCCCAATCTCTATTTCCACAAGTTGTTTACTTTTTCAATGATCATGTAAAAAATGGTCTCTTTACTATCAACTTAATAAAATTTCCCTTCTGTTCTACATCCTTTCATAAGATAATTCATAGTCTTTCCTCTTATAGAGAACCCCTTTTTATTAAATTCACTATAAGTCTTGATTCACATAGTTTACTTACACTATGGTGATTTTGAGGAAAATATTACACATAAACAAGTTCAGTTTTCTTCATCTCCCTATTAGCTATTTTAGTACTCCAACTACCTTTGATCATCAACAAACCATCATTACCAAACATTACTATTCTATAAACCCTATTATTAACATTTGTTAATAAATTTTCATGACCTGTCATTTGGGATGATCATCTGCTATCAAGAATCCATGTGATGTTTCTCTTTGTAGCTTTGAGGGGTACTTCTATAATATTGGATATTTTAATTTTCTTCTTTTCCTTCCATGAAATATTATATTGAGTGAAGGATAAATATGTCATTTCAAGTACATATTTCATGTGAGCAGGTTCTACATACCCATACTCTTCATCTAGAGGAGATAACCTATTTGTTAGAGAAACTCCATCTAGTTGGTATGTATTGACTTGTCTTTGACTTATGTATGTATGGTTTATGCCTTTCATCTACCTACAATGAACATCTTTATAGAAAAATTTAGACCAATGAAAAAAATATCCATATAAATTATTTCTTCTATAAGAAGAAAAATATGAATTTTTTTCCTTTGATGAATCCCTAGCTCTTCTCTATTCAAATATCTCCTTTCTTCTTCACAATATGACATGGTATGGCCTAGATTTCCATAGAATTGACATTCCATGGGAGGAAATGTCTTCTCATTTCAATTAATCATTTTTTCTCCTTCCATAAGAAAATATTTTGACTGCCTATCATTTATAGAAGAATGAGGATAGTTTTCCATTATCATTTTAGTTTAATTTGAGGGTTTACTTCTAGAACTTTATGTGAACTTTCAATATGTCTAACTTTCATCTTGCCTTTATTTTAGCTAATTTTTTTCCAGTATTTTATGTTTCATCATCCCATCCAATTCCACTATTTCCCATGCATGAGGGTATTTTATCATTCAAAATATTTTCAACTCCCTCAAAACCTTTCTTAGCTCTCTCCAATAGATCAGCATCTGAAAATCTTCTATATTGTAATTTCTTCTTTTTTTTCTTTGGAATTTAATTCACTTTATAGTTTACTCCTAATAGTAATAGCTTATTCTTCAAGACCCTTAATATTATTGGACTTATCCTCTAGTTTGTATGAAATTTCATTGATGAAATTTTCCTATTCTTCAATTTTGAGCTTCAGTTCCACCACATCTATTGTGATTTCCATGTTTGTTGAATGTTCTTTCACAACATCTTCAAGTCTTTCAATTTCATCTTCAATATGATCAACATATTTTGATAATTATTCCACAACTTCTCACAACCTTTTTAATATATGACTTTTATTCTTAGTAATACCAAGATCATTCTTAAGTTTCAACTTTAAATCAGCAATCATAAGATTATCTCTCGCTTTATCTTTCGACGGTTCTAACTTTTCAACGGTATCCATCATATACGCCAGGCTTCAAAATTTAAACAAAATTTCTTCTTTCTAAAATAATTAATTTTCATCATCTTCTTCTTCGCACACAAATCTCTTTCTCTGTAATTTCTTTCTAGATATAAATTTTCCCTTTTGGGAGAACATTTTCTTAGGATTCTATGAGTTTCCAGCTTCACTTTGTGCATCATCAAGATTCCTTGAGAAATGATAGGTAATGTGCCCAACCCCACCACAATGAAAGTAGGATAAGGGTAGATTTTCTTCAAATATACTTTTTCCTCTCTAGAATTTCTTGGAAAAGAGGGAAATAATTTCGTCTTCCTCATTGACTTTATTAACAATATATCTGGAAATATCATGTTTTTTCATGGATTTGAATTTAATTTCCTTTCTTATGTGAGTTGTAGCATCTTCTTGGATTGACTATAATTTTATATTCTACCAGAATCTTAGAAGATCATCCAGAAAAAATTTAGACATATCCCTTTCCTTAAGGGATGACACTTTTGGGTGGTAGAGATATGGAAGCCTTTTCAAAATTTTCTTTACAATGCCAATGCCTTTGATTTCTTCACCAAGTCTTCATATAGCTCAAAAAACATCAGTAATTTGATTAAAAAGGGTATCTTCATTTTTATTAGGATACATTTTCAAGTCATCAAACCTATAGTCTAGGACTTTTAGTTTCTCCTCCTTTACTTTTTTGTCGCCTTCATAAATATTCTATAGTCTTTCCCACATAGAATTTTCTATAGTACAACTCATCACCTTTAGATAGATCTGATCAAAAAGAGATGCAGTGAGGGAATTCTATGATTTAGCATCAACATAAAGAATTTTCATGTCTATATTAGTCATAGATAGCCTTGTTAGATTAGTGACATGTATTCATTGTGTGGTAGAAAAAATAACTTCCATTGCAAGAGATTATAGATGAGATATCATCCTATATTTTAAAATTTGGAAGTTTCTTACATCAAATAGGGGGACTCTGCTGACATTTAATGAGTTCTCCATGTCAGCAAAGAATGAAATATTTAACACCAGTATCCAATACACTTGGATACCACTTAAAGGACCCTATAACACCATAAGAAGGGAGGGGTGAATTTAGGGGTCAAATGTTTATCCTAAATTGATGGATCTTGTTCCTAAAATTTGAAGGAACATATTAAACCAATTTGAAGTGAATGTGAAAAAATCAAAGAACCACATGCAAAGAGAACACACGACAATTTTACTTGGTTCACCAAAATGGTCTAGTCCCAAGAGAATATGTTGAAAGTGTGTCATTTGTACCTAAATCCACTAATATTCACTAGTTATGGGAAACAAAAGTTCAAATACAGTTACTCTGGGACACGTACACTGCCTTTATGAGATTTTAGGGGTGTCACACTATGTCCTTCAGAAAACTTCCATCGACTCCCCCCTTGATTACTTATTTGAGAGAAGTATAACTCAGTTTATTGTCTTAAAGGTCACATTAATTGATTTGTATTAATGTCTTTGTCCCATACATAGCACGATACTATGCTTGCAACATATACCTTATTTGATGCACTTTGAAAGCACTGTTCACTTAAAGCCAAATGTTTAAAACTACCTTTCACGAAGCTCCTTCATGAATCTTCTTTCATGAAGATCGCTTTCCTTCACAAAACAAACTACCTTCGCAAAGCTCACAGAGTCAACATAGAATACCCCATCATCAAGAAGTACCCTTTAATAAAAAAACCATTAGCATTATTCAATAAATGTAGTCTTTTGTGATTCTCAGGATCGCATAGAATGTTAGACTCACAAATCTCTCCAAGCTTCATGAATTCTGAATGATTTTATATTTTCCTTGTAAACTTTCGTATTAAGTGAAGAGGGGTATGCTCATATTTATACGCTCAATTGTTCACGATGCTCCACCGCCACTCTGTGGATTTTCCATATCTTTCAAAAACATATTTGTGTATTCTCATATGTCACAAAACACCATGTAAATTTGATGTTCGTGATTCTCATCACAACCAAGGAGCATTCCATCTAAAACATTCATAGTTTTTGTCATAATCAGGATGATTTCTTTCAAAACCCTTTACAGCACTCATCATCATCACAGAGATTTCTGTGATTGATGCGATGCTCCAATTCATTGTCATTCTTGATGATATTCATTATCATGTTGATCACCGTCAAAAATATTTGATCCTTTTAGAAACACCAGTCATGAATCCCATTTTCTCAGAACTCATAACTTTTCCATATTTTCATAAGCCCTTCAAGTAAATCTACTTCTCACAATAAAATTAATCCTCAAAAATTTGGACCCCCAAAATTAGGAAAACAGTATGAAATGACGTTGCATTCAATGTTTTTTTCAACTTGAACTATAAAATTTCTTACTTTGAAAACGCATTGATCTTTCATGTGAGGATTGACAACAACAAAAAACCATACTCTATTTCCAGAAAAGAACAACCTTGGTTCCAATAATCTCATTGATTGGAATTTTATCAAGTTAAGGATAAGAGAAAATGTATAAGGGGATGTTGCTACTATTACCCATGACAGAATAAAAATATAAAAACATCACTATGGATTTTATCATTATACTCTATAAAACATCTAAAGGGAATAGTTCTATATCAGTTGTAGTCGATCATTTCCAAAGTCAGCACACATAATTTCTTTTAGAGAATATTTCTCTCTAAATCAACTTTTTGTAATAAACATTCAGCAACTATTAAGGTGGAATCTTGTATTACTTTTGATTTTTTCTAATCAGGATATGATGTTCGACTTAAAGTTTAAGATTATTCTTCAGCATGGTCTAGATATAGAGTTAAGTTTCAAAACTATGTATCATCCTTAGAAAAATTTTCAGTTTGAGAGAACAATTAAAACACTAGAGGATATATTTAGATCTTTTTATATTCATTTTAAAGGTGTTTGGGATCAACACCTTCTTCAGGTTGAGTTTTTATATAATAATATCATTCAATCAATAATTCAAATGGATACTAATGAATCTCTATATGGAAACAAGTAAAGAACTCCAATGTACTAGGGTGGAGTTGGAGAAAGAAGGATATTGGGACCTAAGCTAGTTGAAGAAATGGTAGATAATATTATATCCATTTAGTAAAAAATATGGGAAGTATAATGTTGGCAGTAAATTTATGCTGGTAATCGCCGGCATGATCTGGAATTTGATGTCGGTGACATGGTGTTTCTAAGAATTTATCCACGGAAGAATGTAATGAGATTTTGAAATATGTTCATCCTAATAAATAGTTATATCAAACCCTTTTAAATTATTTATTATATTAATATTGTAGCTTATGGATTAGTATTTCCACCGAACCTATCCCATGTCAATGATGAGTTCCATATATCTATCCAGAGAATGTATATACTTGATCTATCATATTTACTAAACTCAAAGCCCATACCATTGGATCATGATATTTTTTATGAGGAATAACCAGTGGAGATTCTAGAATGAATATATATATTTCTAAAAAACAATACCACTCATCTAGAAAATTTTTTGTGGAAAAACCACCAATTTAAAGAAGCTAAATGGGAATACGAGGATATAATGAGGTAGAAGTATCCCAATTTTATTTATAGGAATAAAAAATTTCAATGCTGAAATTAATTTTAAGGGGGGGAATAATTTACCATAGAAAATTTTTATGATATATTTTTTTGAATAATTTATTTTCATTAAAGGATTTCATTACAGACAAAACCTGTTTTAATAAACCAAAATATACTATTTATATTAAACTTGGTCATTATAACATAGTCAATAAACATGGTAGTATGAATCGGAATAACCACCTATTAAATATTATATATAATGGTTTTATTTAAACAATATATATTTATTATTAATGTAACTAATTTTTAGTAGACTTTATAGGTTTTAAAAATATTATTTACCTAAAAAGTGTTTTTATTTATTTTTGTGAGAAAATAATAAATGTAAAAACCTTCCATTTTCAAAAAAAAAATTTGTAAAAATAAACTTTATTTTTTAAATCTACATGTAAAATTTACCTTTGAGTGAATTTTGGATAATTTTCTAAACAATTAATTTTTTGATGAATAGTAAAATATACTGATTTTTCGTTAAATGTTCCATTAGTTTATAGAATTTAAACAATTATTTTATATTATAATTTCTTTAAAAGGAAAATTATTTAAATTTTATATTTATTAATCTAATTTAGGTAATTTTAATCTTTTTCATATTGAATTTTTTACATTAAAACATTCTACACCGATGAAAATTTTCTCTTTTAAAAACTGCTTTTTCATCTCATATAAGGGATTAGATAAAAATTGAATTTTGGAACTTATGTGAATTTAATTTGGAAGAAAAAATTTTATATTTTTAACTTGAATAATAAAAATTATTTAATATGGTCAATGTAATTTTTGGTCAAATGTAATAGTAAAAACGGCATAAATTAATTACCATGATTAAGGTTAAGCCGGTTAAATTAAATTGATAAGGGGTAAAATGACCAATAAACATATTAAAATCCCATATTATTGACATATTGAAACCTTATGACCTGTAATATTCAATAATGACCCACTTTGGATCCTTTTGGCATCTAAATAATATGGTTAAACTTTATTCTTTTCAAAAAATACCATGTGTGTCCTCTCCCCCACCTATAAAAGGCCACACCAACTCCTCTCATATACAAAAATAAAAAACCCTTAGGTTTGGAAAATAAATATAAAAATACATTCCTTAATTAAGTACCCAAATTCTATAGTCCTTATTTTGATTATGAAATTATTATTGGAATGATTTTGATATAAACCTAAAGAAGTTCTTTGAAGAAGAGTTAAAATTATTAACCTTGCATTTTGTTTTATTTATTTCCCCACCTCCATAAATTGTCTTTAAACTATTATTATATGATAACACTATTATATAAAGTATACTAAGAATTTATTATTTTAATTTAATAACATTTATTCATCCCCACGTCCATTAAAGGGGAAATAAAATCGTTGATCGTGTGTACGGTGGACTACCACCTCGTGAACCAAAGTTATTCATTTTCAAACACTACCATTCACGGATGAATATAAGGATGGATTTAATCTTTATATATGATTTTTATGATATTATTACAGTTATTTAATTATAATATCATATATATATAATCTTAATGCCCAGTCTGTGGGAATATGATAATGGCTCACATGTGATCAGTAGAATAATGTTACGTGAAGTGATGTGATTCGTTTTTCACTTATAATTTTATTAAAAGGTAATAATTTTAGATTTAATGAATATATGTGATATATATGACATCATAATTAATATTTAAAAGTTTTACATTATTTTTATTTCTTTAATTTTATCTGTCAAGAAAATGGAAATAGTGTTCATTTATACGTACAGCCTACCATCACAATGAACTGTGTATTTCATTTTCAATATATAACTTTTATGGATTTATATAGATAATTATATAATGAAAATATATGATATTTATATAATTTTTAAGAAAAATAGATGATAGAACTTGAAACAAAATTAAAGTACCAAAGATACTAAACCAAAACATACAATAAAAACGAAGCAGTTATTACCCAAAATGTGACTTTAGCAAATAATTGTTAATAAACATGTAATAAATGATCATAAGTAAATAATATATGTAATTATACGTATGAATATTGTTTTTTTTCAAATTTATAGTAAACCAAATATTTTTATATAGGTGTTTGAAACATTTTTGAATTGATTTGAGACTTAGGGTAAGGGATTTTTGTCTCAATTTTCCTTCTTTGAGACATATGTTATGTGATGCACCAATATTCTAATATAAGTTGTATATATTGACACTTTTAAAGGTTATATAATTAATCTAGTTATATTTATTATATTTAATGTATCATTTTATTTTATTCTTTAATTGTTCTTATGATTAAAAATTTACCAAAGTGGTAAGGGTTTAATGTTACAATATCATTATTTGTCAGGATTGTTAATGATAATGATTTTAATGAAGAAATATTATGATATATTTATATATAAATTCATTAATTTTATTATCATCTTGTTATTTTTTTATAATACTTATTTTCTATTCATTTTAATTTTTTTATGCACTCAATATTCAATAAGAATGTTTTCAAATAAAACTAATTTTATTCCTCTCTTCGGTTGAAAACCCTTTTTACTTCTATGTCCATGTTTTATAAAACTGATTTAAATAAAGTTATAATATTATCTAGATAAAGTTTAAGGTCATTTTTACCCATTTTTTACTTTTTATAAAAAAACGAATATTAATGTCTTCTTTGAGACAAGGCTCATTTGTATTTTACTAAAACATTGAAAGGAATCATTGTTTTAACTAGTGTGGTATAAATAGAATTTACCACTATCATTACCACTCAATGTTTTAAATATTCCATTATAATTTTAAAATTTTATTTTAAATTAAAAGGATTTCTAAAATATATTATGAATTTTTAGTTTAAAAATTTTATTTTCAAATAAAGGTTATTTTTCAAAAAAAAATGTTTCAAGTGATATTTCAAAATCATTTTCCATATAATATTACATCCATTAATGTTAATTACATTTTATTAGGGATATTATCCAAGGATAACATATTTATCCTTCCTCCATGTGGTTTATTTTTATGAGGAAACAATGTTTATGAAACTCATTCCTTTTATACAGGTTATACTGTGATGAAATTTTTATTATACCCACTTATTTACATGGTATTTGATATGATGAATGTTTCATGATCTTGTTTGATGAATATGTATGGTTATTAAAACAATTATAGTGGAAAAATTATAAACAAGTATGGGATTCATTTTATAATGAAGGATAGGTGGCACCTATATCTCCCTCCAATGCATTGGGTAATGATATGTTATGTGTAAACATGATTTCATATTCACAAGTTTGTGTGTGGAGCTAATTTCATGTCCATAAGATTATGTGAGGTCTTGACATTATTCCCTTAATGAAATGAAAGGACCCATTTCTATTTATACATGTTCAAAATGTTAAAATCTTTTGTGTATTCCACAAATCTATGTCTTATGGAAAGGTTATTGTCTCATGTAATATGTACTTTGATTCCTCTATGATCCATGTCTTATTAACTACAATGATTTATTCCATTACCCTTGTTTATGATCTATGATACATAGGGTATTGTTTTCAAATGTTATGTTCATGTTCACATATACTTATTCTAATTTTATTCTTATGTGATCATTAATATCTCCCTTGTTTTCTCTCAATGAGAATCTAATCTCACCCATTATAAATTTCTCTTCCCTATATTTGAAGAAAGGTTTTATTTATGATAAGAATAATAAGGGTACTAGATATGAATAACTTAGTTGGAGAATATATAGGTCTCTTTTGATCCATTTGTTTATTTTCTTCATGTTTCCAAAGGCACCAAACCATATCCATAAATATCCTAAAAACTAATATATAAAACAAGAAAAATCCTCAATGTAGTCTCTAGTCCTTGCCTAGTCTCGATTCCCCATACTCTGAACTAGTAGACAGAATCATACATCAGTCATAGGGATCTTTCCCTTGTCCTTTCTTGTAGTCATTCTACTTGGGTACTAACAGGTGGGAAATAAGGGTGTGAATATGAATTAGTAGGCTACCACCAATTAATTCTTAAAATATATCTAGTATTAGTAAGTTCAGGCTAAATTAACATGTATATAAATGTATAACTATAGCATAAATTAAATAAATTGACATTTTTGATCTATGAGTTCCATTTTAACACCCAAGACCAACTATACCTGTCCCCTCCAACATTAGATATCTTTGGAAAGTGATAATCAATTTGAGGGGTGATATACTCAAACATGTGATCGGATTCCTACCGGGGAAATATAATAATCCTTTAGAAAATGACACCCTTGAGGAAAAATACTCATCTTGGATAAATAGTCACACCAAGGGAAATATACCCAACCCATAAAAAAAGATCACACCTAGAGGGAAACCCAACTCTGGAATAATAGATTAAATACCAAAGTCAAACAAAAACCCTAGAATTTTTTCCTACAGCCAAACAAATTAAATCACTCATCCTTATATCATGCCCTTAGAATTTCATCATAATCACTTTCAACCATATATAGAAAAACATCATAAATCACTAATTTTAAATAATCCTCCTTTACCCTTTTTAATATTCACTATTCTCTATTTTTTAAATCAATATTTTCTATTTGTAACTTAATCTAAAGAATTTAGGTATCATCGCTTTATAAAATACATTCTTCTCAAGGAAATCCATGTCAAGGTATCCCTATTTGTTTCCTTCCGATTAGGGTTCATAGAGGAATCAAGGGGGTATCTATTAAAAAATATCCATGATTCAAAATTATATAATTTATTTCCATGTTAAAATCTACTTAAGTTTTCATGATTTAATAACTCATGCACTAATAAATGGATTAAAACATTTAGGGAAATTTATATACCACCTTACTGGAGTGTAAAGAGATTAATCATCAATAATCACCACTTCTTTGAGACCGAAGAACGAAAACCCTATAATCATTCCCAGAAAACAACATATTAGGGTTCCAAATAAGAGAGACAGAAAAGGGGGAAATGATATCAATTTATTAAAAAAGAGTATTATACATATAGAGAGGAATCAATCGCAATGTGAGACACTTCAATCCACCAAATAATAAAGGAAAATATCCCTTAGAAGCCAAAACTCATCAAAAATATAATGCACCTTCACCATAAAAAATGGGGTAGATTATACATATTTGGACCTAAAAGAACAATCCATAAAACACCTTGAAAATATAAGGATCATTGAAAACTATCCCTCTAAGGATTTATCATCCCAAAGAAGTTTCTCTAGGGGTATGCTCCATACAACCTGGTCTCTAGTCCAGAACATCCTTCTACCTCTCTTACACTATTTCCCAAAGATTTATATGAAGCCACAACACCTGAGAAATAGGTCGTTCCATGAATATCTAAATTATTAACTCCTTGTATCATGTCATGAATCGTCATTTCACCCTTTAAATAATATCCAAAGTTAATCATTAATTCAAAAACTTTTATAAATAATAAAAATATATGTATTTCAAAAAAACATAAAAAGGTTTTTACCTAGAAAAATCCAAAGGGTCTTAGAAGTTACATATTATTTATTGGATGTTCTTTATCAAAAGTTCAATTATATATTTTTCTCGTTGTAAAGACATATTATTAGTAATTATCACTAGTAATTTTTCTCTTTCCATGGTGTACTCATATTATAATTTAGTTGGAAGTAATTTTAATTATATATTTAGAGGTTATTAAAGAGATAAATTGAATTGAGGTTCTAATCTCTTAATTCTTTAAATTCATGCACATGAATAAATATATTGTCTTCTTCTTAATGAAATAAATCCTTAGATTTCACAAAAAATTAGAAGTTACCACTTCCTCTATTCTGAAAATAGAATTTATAGAATTATTTTAGCCTCATATTCCATGGAATTTTTCAATCAAAGAATTTTTTCCTATGTCTATAAATTCATGTAATATACCAGAATCTTTTAAGGGGTTCAACCTTTTCAGGGTGGGATAGTGTAAATAGTGAATGTTCATCTGAAAGGTTCCTTATAGAGGAAAAAATATTAAAGTGGATAGTTTTGTCTTCAAAAACCATTATGAGTGTTCCTTCATAGACATTGATGATGTTATTCATTGGATTCAAGAAATATCACACCAAAATGATGGGTGAGTGGCACAGTGTCTTATCCTCCTCTATGTTGAGTTCATAAAAGTTAAACAGAAACATAAATCTTAAAACTCTAACTAACATATCTTCTAAAACTCTAGTTTGAAAAATAATGGATCTATTTGTGATTAATACCACCACTATTGTGGGATTTAAATCTCCCATTAGGTTGTGATCAAGGGTTAGATACTTATTCCTAAGATGATCATGTCATTCCTATGAAGCATCCTCTTTTTCATGAAATGGTCGTTATTGAACATAACATATCAAAGAATTTTTTGGAGGGATTTAAGAAGGTGTATATTAATTAACACATTCTAAAAGGATTAAAGGATTTGTTTTCAAAGTTCTTCCATCTAAATATTATTTTATTATATCATTCTTGACAGAGATAGCATGGAAATTAGTGCTTCTATCTTTGTTTTCTTTGTAATGGTGTTTCTCATCTATTATTTCTCAGACTATCCTTCTCTTATTCCTTTTTATGTTTTGATTTTTGGATTAGTTTTTCAAAGATCTTCCCAAAATTTTCAGAACACCCATCCTCATACTCCTCTAGTTATGCTTTAATTATTTCAGGTTCAATTGTCGCTGGTGGTGTAAGATCTTTTCATTTTTTTTGTAATCATATTGACATTACCCTTGGGTTATGTCACTATTTGAATTGGTATTTTCTCTAGATTTCTAGATAATGCTTCTATCATTTTTATTATCTCTTTAATTTTAGTCACAAGATTATTGTAATAACCCATTATGTTAGTTTTCAAAAAAAAAACAGGATACATTTTTAAGAAGGAAAATTGGAACTTGAAGAAACTTATTAAATATTTGTGGTTTTTTTAATTAATAAAAAATATTACTTTTGAGTTTGAATATTTTAGGGGGGTCAATATAAATAATATGATTAGTATTTGTTTTATATAAATTCATGAGTATGTGGTTAGTGATTATTTAATTACTATATAAAATGGTATTAATTATGTTTAATAAAGGAGAGCATATTATTAATAATATCTTTTTATAACTATTGGAATGTTAATGGTAGAAATGATGTAAAATATTTAATAATAATAACAATATTTATTATTATTCTTATTATTATTATTATTAAAGTGGGAAAATTTTGTGTGAACATATGTATTCCATATATTTACATATGTGTGGATATATATTTATATATATATTTAGGATAAAATTAATATAAATAAATATAAACATTAGTGTTTCTGTATATATGTGCATGTATCGAAATCATAAAGGAGGGGAGCCCAACCATCACACCCCTCTCTCCTTCTTCAAACATCAATCATCGTTATTGTTTGAAATATTGATCATATTTATGTGTCTCTAGTTGAATTTTATTCATCTTAATAAAAGGATAGTGTGTATAAAATTTTACATCATAGTTCATAAGGTATTTGTTTCATATTTTTATTAAACAAAATTTCTTTATTTGTTTAATTTCTCATCTGATTGTCCTTAGAATTATGCTTCATTAGTGATGTGGGATTCTTATTGATTAGAGGATGATAATCCATGGGTTTATTGTCATAGGAAATGATTGATTTTATCCATATTTAATTATAATAAAATACCATTGTTAAATTTAAATGATTATGATTAATGGTGATGCTTTTCTGGTACCATATATTAATGGGGGATCAACACTTAGTTTGCAAGTTTATCATATTTGAGGTAGGTGGCCTATATTCAATTATCATAGTCTTGATCCCTATTGCATGTATGTGTTTTAGATTTGAATCGGAATGTCAGACAATTGAATCTTGAATTGAATAAAATAAATTGATTATGTAATTAATAAAAAAATAGGATTGAATGGGATATTTGGATTATGGAATTGAATTAATTAATTTTTGAATTAATTAATGGGAATTATTTTGATCATTAAATTGGTTCAATTTGATTAATTAATTGGGGAATTAATTAATGGATTATTGGGATTACATAATTGAATTAATTAACTGTTGAATTAATTAATGGGAATTGTTGTGATTATGTAATTGTTTGAATTTGATTGATTAATTAGTGATTTAATTAAGGTATTATTGGAACTGTGAAATTAGATTAGTTAATTATTCAATTAATTAATATATTATTGAGATTATGTAAATAGTGGAATTGAATTACTTGATTATTGAATTAATTAAAGGTAACTATTGTGATTATGAAATTGGTTGAATTGGATTAATTAATTATTGCACTAATATATTATAGTGACTGTGTAATTGGATTAATTAATGGTTGAATTAATTAAAGGATTGTTGTAATTATGTAATTGGATTAATTAAATGTTTAACTAAATAATATAGTTTTTTATTGTAGAAATGATTTGTTTGAATTAATTAATTATTGAATTAATTACTGAGATGTTATGATTATAGAATTGATTGATTTGAATTAATTTATTGTTAAATTAATTAATTAGATTTCATGATTTTTGGATTGATTGATTCAGATTAATTAATTATTTAATTAATTAATGAGATTTCATGATTCTGTAATTGGTCAATTTGGATTAATTAATTATTGAATTAATTAATCAGATGTCATGATTGTGGAATTAATTGATTTGGATTAATTAATTATTGAATTAATTAAAGGGTTTTCTTGATTCTGGGATTCATTGATTTGGATTAATTAATTATTGAATTAAATAATGAGATTCCATGCTTGTGTAACTGACATATTTTAATTAATTAATTTCTTAATTAATTAATAAGATTGTTAGGACCAAAAGGGGCCTAGATACCCTGAGAGGGGGGGTGAATCATGGTATATATATCCTATTTTAAAAATTATTCCTTCCCTGTTAGATATTGACCTCAGTATTATATGGGTCAATATGTTTTCACTTATGTATTAATGTTGATCTTTTTCTCTCCTTATTTATCTGATGATGATGCTTTTGGTGCAATGTAGGGAAACAAGTAGGCATACACAGATATTTTTACTTAGTTCACCCTCACTGGGAAACATCCAGGGAGAATACAACGGTGATTTGCCGCTGTACCAAATCCACTAAATCTCATTGCCAATAATGTTAAGGCTAGATCACTTATAAGACTGGGAACACTACCTTTACAATGTTTAGGGTCATATCACTACTTCCCCAAGGGTCACTCCCTATTTCTATCTCTTCGAATCATTGTCGGTAGAAAGGATAACCTTCTTCCTCTTATTTTACTCACTACAAATGGAAGAGATCCACTCACAGTTTATGGACCTATAGGTCTCTTCATTTTCATGAATACATGCATCCTCAACTATTGATAGATACTCTATTAATGTTTAACTTTAATCTATAAATGAATACCATTTTTCCTCTAAGACACTTGGAAAATCCTTTAGAAACTCTTTCTCTAAGCACTATGCATTCGCGTAGCTCCCACTTTTACAAATCTCAAACAAGCCTTGGAAATGATCCAACCCCTTCATGAAGCTCATTGGTACGCGGATCTCACAATTTCACAGAGCCCACTAGATCACAGATCTCTCTAGATCATAGAGCTCACTGCATCACAGATCTCACACTAGTCTTTGCGATTTCACAATGATAAATAAGCCTCCGCAATGCGCATGTCCTCTGCAAAGCCAAACTGGCCTTCGCAACAAACCTTCCTTTCTCAGAGCTCAAATAGCCTCTATAGATCCCATATCCATCATGAAGCACACTACCTTCGTGGAACAACTTACTTCACAAAGCTCACTAAGCCAATACTGAACACACCTCTTTCGCGGCGCTAGAATAGCCGTCACGAAGCTCCTATCTTTCGCGAGGCACACTGCCTCCAAAAACCTCCTTCACAACTCGAGAGATACAAATTTTCATGAAAAAACTCTCTACTTCTCTTGAGGGTGTCGAGGTCTTTTTATAGGCGATTCCATTGACCCTCAAACCTTCCACGCAAAGTCAGCGCCATGTCAACTCAAATCGCGAAGCTCCAAAATTTCGGCCAAAATTCTCTCTATATCACAAAGCACCACAAAAATTTTCGAATAATATAGCTCGTCGTAATCATAGATCATTATATAAATTCCTTCATGCCTTTTCTGCGAAGCTCCACTCGCAATTCCCTCCACCACAGCAATTTTATTCAATGCTTCTGTTCATGAAACTTGTCTTAATCGTGTAGAACACCATCAACATTCTTCATGTCTTCGCAGAATCCACATTAAAAAGCCCATCTTCACGAAACTCATGACTTTTCCATATTTGGATGAGATCTTTAATAAAATCCATACTTTGCGATGCTCACCAAACTCCAAATTGTGGACCCCAAAAATTTAGAAAACATTAGAACATAGTGCCACCTTGTTTCTGATATTTTGTACCACCTCTAGATCTTCTATTCCTTTTTCATGGTTCTTTTTCAACATGTATTGTCAACAAAATCTCAAAAACTTTAAAATTCACCATGGAAACATTCTTTGTCACCAAACACAATCAACCCAAAAATGCTGCAATGTTACCTTGAGGGATTTTTGCCCAACAATATCCCCCTTTGGGTTTGTTGACAACTCTTATCATAATGATTTTCTACACTTTGATACCTCACTGAGTCTCCTTCCATCATCTTACACCATTCACCTCTTGCGATTTAGATATAGACCAATGATTCACTCACCACATACTCTAAGCCCACATGAGAATTGTTCAACATGAGAAACAATAGTAGTATTAAAAGTTCATCAATGAATCACTTCATTTCAAATACCAACTATTAACACAAAACTGACACCAATTGCTAAACTGATACCAATTATTGATTTCTAGAAACCTTCTCACACCATTCTAAGGACACTTTTCTAATTTTATCATGATCCTCAGCTGTCATGATATCTATTCTTTGATCGATCACTTCTACCGTCGTCAGATTCCAAAAACTCTCCCCCTATTTCATTGCTCCTCCCTATCTTGCTGCTCCACCTATCAGCTTCCCCCTGTGTCTTTGACTAAGACATTTTCTCCCTTCTTTAGCCATTGTTTCTCCTCCTTGGGGTGTCACTATTTCTCCACCTTGTTCAACAAACCCAATGGTCACTCTTTTTTGGTCTGAAACATTGGAAAGAACATAGATTAACACATTAGAGAAAAACATACCATACCTCAGGGGGAGGTCCCACATCCACACTTTTTAAAGTGTGAGAGTCAACTGGGCTCTGAGAGCCAATCGATGTCTCTTAAAAGCTTCCATGGGTAAGGCCTTTGTCAGAATGTCTGCAACCTGTAGTTCTATAGGCACATACTCCAACTTCATGATTCCCTTCTCGACCTTATCCATGATAAAATGATACTTTATCTCAATGTGTATTATCCTTGACTGATTGGAGGTATTGTTTCTGAGATTTATAGCACTTGAGTAATCACACAAGATTTCGATTAGAAATTTCACTTCAACTCCCATATCATCAAGATGTTATTTAATCCATAATAACTATGTGCATGCTTGAGTGGCTGCAATATACTCAGCTTCTATAATGATTAATGTAATAAAATCTTGCTTCTTTCTTATCCAAGAAATAAATAGTCCACCAAGATAGAATTGAACTCCTAACATTGATTTCATGTCATCCACTGAACATTCCCAATTGACATCAGTATATCCCAATAATTCTGACTGAAATTTATCATTATATATCAAGATGAAATCCATCATGCCCTTGATATACCGTAGTATTCTTTTCACTACAATAATGTGTATTTACTTAGGATTACATTGATATTACGCAGCTTGGCATGTGGAAAATACAATATCAGGTCTCATCGCTGTCAGGTACAGTAAAATCCCAATAATCTGCATGTATTCTGTAATATTAACTGTCTTTACATATTTTGATAATTTCATCCATGTAGAAACTGGAGTCTCCATCTCCTTGAAATTTTTCATTCCAAATCTTCTTAGAACCTTCTTGGCATATTTTTATTGAGAAATAATGTGTCATTACTTCCTTGTGTCAGCTATAATCCAATGAAAAATGTCATCTCAACAATCATAAGCATTTTGAAATCATGTTTCATGAATTTAGACAGGTGTCTACACTATGATTCATCTAATCCACCAAAAATTATTTCATCCACATAAACCAACACCATTATCCTTTGATTAATGTTGTCATTGAAATAGATATTTTAATCAAAACCACCACGCAGGAAACCAAGATTCTTCAAATGAGGATCAAGCCTAGAGTACCATACTCTCTATGCTTGTTTCAGCCCATATAACATCTTTTTCATCCAAAAAAACTTTTTCTCATCCTCATAAATGACAAAATCATCAGGATTATTGATATACACTTCTTCCTCCAGAACACCATTCAATATTTTCAATTTTACATTTTTCTAGGACACTTTGAACTTCTGTTGCACTAAATGGATAAGAATAATCAGATTGTATCCATCCTTGAAATCGGTAAAAATGTCTCATAAACATCTATTCACTCTATCTGGGAGTCTCCTTTGCACACTAGTCAAGATTTTTTCTCAGTAATTATGCCATATTCAATCATATTGTTGCAATAGAACCATTTACTACTGATGACATTCTTATCTACTGGACTCAAAACAATCTCCCACATCTGATTCTTCTCAATCTGATCTAGCACTTCAATCATAGCCTGAATCCAGTTTTCATATTTAGCTACATTAACAAATAATTTCAGTTCTAATTGAGATATGTAGGATGTATGCTATAGTTATTTCATTCTTCTTGTCTGAACTAGATCTGACTGATCACCAAGGATAGTTTCCCTATAAATTTCTACTTGATTCCTTGGATTTTATGCAGATAAAGATTTTACTTCTTCATTCCCATCATCAATATCTTCTTTTAAAATAGAATTTTCCACTTTTACACCTTGTGAGTCTCTTTCATCTGATTAGAAGATACATATCTCCCCCTATAATATGAAAATCTTCATGTTGTTGGGACCAATGTTTTGACACACAGTCATTATCCTTATCCTTCATCATTTATTTTCATGTGGAAATTTGCAATGAGCCACCAACAAGACCAATCTCAGGTATCTATATAAAATTAACACCTTTCATGAGATTCTTTCAGATTTATTCTTTATCTCTGGTAACTGGTCGGAATTAGTTGACATCATGGATTACATCACATCACTACTTTTCATCTTTTAACGCCACTTCACCTTGGATTGTATCTCCCCAAAAACCTGAACCACCTAAACATGAGTTAGTATCATTTAAACTCATAGGGAGAGGAGAAATTCTAGAACCCTCAAGGTGAGGATTTTGGTTGATCCAGATGGGTCAACCCTTTGATTCTTTCTTTCAAATCATCGCACTCCTTCCTTGCTTCTTCTAGCTACCTAGACAACTTCAACTGCTCTGGTCATATGTCTAAGCATTCATTACCCATATGATGAGTATTTTTAGGATATGTAGATTCTACAAGAATGGCCTTTCCCATAATTTGGGGTTTAATCCCACTAGTACACATTTCCTTCTTTGATGTTACACCAATATGTCACTTCCCCTAATTTCTTATCTGAGTAGAAATATCTCTTCTTATCATCTTCCCTTTCTTCTTCCACCATTACAGGGATCTTCTACATTCCTCCACTTCTGGCTATGGCACACTACATACGAATTTTTCAATGAATTCTTTTTTCATCATTCTTTTATTGGATTTATGAGTCACCACACTGTTTTTTGTTGTTTCTATGTCTTCCACTGAACATTCATTCTTATTACTCATAGATGGATTATATCTCCCCTTAATCTTTCAGGTTTGTTCACATTCTCTCGACGAGAGTTGTTGTTAGTGTGAAAGAGGAGGTTACTGATAAATTTTTCTTTTATCTACTTCTAATTCCCCTGAGGTATAAAACCTATTCTTCAACCTACCACTTTGTCTTCCATTGTAGGATTTCTCATTATACATCACTGGAGTCAAGAATTTTTTTTTGATTTTCTTTTCCTTTCCAGCTTTAATCTTACTGTAATGTCTTTCAAAATGCCCATAATTAGAACATATAACACATTTTCCATCAAAGGCATACCTCATTTCATCATTTATTTTTTGAGATTTTGATGCATCTTGAGTTATTCCTCTAACATTGATCTCTTGAGCTTCTTGACGCATACTCATGGTGTGTCCTATTACTCCCCAGTAATAGCATCTAATGAATGCTTTCCTCTGAGAGACTCTTCTTTATGATTTCTCATAAAACATCTTCTTATTCTCAGATTCAGTAATATTTCTACTTTCAAATCATGAAATGTATTCTTGTGCCTCTGAAAAGAAGCTTGATGTATGACCATGAATCCCACAAAAATAGCAAATACTATCATTGTTTCCTGTAAATGCCTTTTTAGGTCTATCTCCAGCACCTATAAGGTTTTTCTTATCGCTGAAGATTTTAATTGTTCTTTTCCTATCACGTATAGAAGTAGGATCATTATATCCATTTCCATATTTTCCCAAAATGGATGGCCTTTGGGATGATACAATCCTTCCATGCTTCTCCTCTGATGTAGCATATTTGTCTTTCATTTCATCATCACTTACCGAAGGATAATCAAATAGTAATTGCAAGGAATCCATCAACTTGGGATTGTTTTTTAAATTTCATTTATCCATATCATTCATGACTGATTATATTTATTCTTCCAAATTTTGAATATTTATATCCCTTGATTCAAGTTGGGTATCAATCTCTCCCTTGAGAAGCTTCCCTCTACTCATATCATCTTCCAATTCACATGTCATATTATCCACTATGTTACTTTGCTAATTTACATTCAATTTTTCCTGAGCAAAAGAATTAGAACTACATTCATTCTCTTGTTTAGCCTTGGATTCTCTTAAATGAGTTTAGATAGTGGTGCAGTGAGATCGTCATTTCTGTATTTCAGATTCTGAATTTCATCTGACTTCTGATTCTCTACCTTTTCATCATCTTTGTGTTTTTCTCTGTTTGATGATATATTTTGCAGTTCTTCAGCTTGAGAATAATTCTTCTCCCTCAGATCAATGGCCACATCAATAATCCTTTGATTTAATCCTTTTAGCTTCTTAACCTCAATTTACATTTCTTGGATCCTTATTTCTTTAGATTTCATCTATTCATCCAATTTTTTGATCCAATTCCTTTTCCTTATGGACAAATTCCACTTTTTGACTCCTTGGAGTTTCTTCATCATCATATGTTCCAACATCACTTGGAATATAAGTTTCTTCACACATTCCTTCAGCATCATTGAATGAGTATGTATTTTCACTATATGATTCATCCATACCATTCTTCTATTCACTACATGACTCCTTCAACTGAATCACACTATTTCCATTGACACTTCCACACTGGGGAATTTCACAAGACTTCTGCTTCTTCTTTGAAGTTCTCCATATTGCCATGGCACACCAAGAAAAGGGAAGACTGAATCTTCAACCACACAAATCAACTAAAAAAATCAAAGAAAACAAATATGATAAAAGAAACCTTCCCCCTGATACCAATTATTAGGACCAAAAGGGTCCTACATACCCTAAGAGGGGGTGAATCAGGTTATAGATATTCTATTTCAAAAAAATTCCTGCCCCACTGGATCTTGACCTCAATATTATATGGGTCACTATGTTTGAAATTATGTGTTAATGTTGATCTTTTTCTCTCTTTATTTATCTGATGATGATGATGATGATTTGGACTGAATGAAGTGAAGCAAGTGGGAAGACACATAGATTTTTACCTATTTCACCATCACTAGACTACGTCCAAGGAGTATACAACAGTGATGTTCCGTTGTACCAAATCAAATAAATCTCACTGCCAATAATGTTCAGTCTATATAACTTCTAAGCCTAGGAACACAGCATTTACAATGTTTAGGATCATATCACTAATTTCCCAAGGTTCACTCCCCATTTCTCTCTCTCTCTCACTGCCGGTAGAAAGGATAACCTTATTCCACTTCTTTCTCTCACTGCACTTGGAAGGGATCCACTTATAGTTTATAAACCAAGAGGTCTCTTCATTTTCATGAATAATTTCATCCTCAACTATTGATAGATGATCTGTTAATGTTTAACTTTCATCCACAAATGAATACCAGTTTGCCTCTAAGACACTGGGAAATTCCTTTTGAAACTCTTTCGCTAAGCACTCCACCTTCGCGAAGCTACCACTTTTTCAAAGCTCAAACAAGACTTTGAAATGATCCAACCCCTTAGTGAAGCTCAGAGGTTCACAGAGCTCACAATTTTTCAAATCTCACTAGATCACAGAGCTCTATAGATTGCAGATCTCACACTTGTCTTTGTGATTTCACAAAGCAAAACAAGCTTTGGCGATGTGCACGTCCTTCGCAAAGCCAAACTGGCCTTCGTGGCATGCCTTCCTTTCACAGAGCTCAACAAGACTTTGTGGATCCCACTTCCATCACAAAGCACACTTCCTTCTTGAAACACCTTACTTCATGAATCTCACCAAGAAAAAGTGGGACACACCTCTTTCGCGGGGCTAGAATAGCCAATGTGAAGCTCCTACCTTTCGTGAGGCTCACTGCCTCTGTGAACCTCCTTCGCTATTCGAGAGAAACATATTTTTCATTAAAAACTCTCTACATATCTCTAGGGGTTCGATGACAACTTATAGGTGATTCCACCAACCCTCGATCCTTCTACATGATGTCAGCTCCACGTCAGCTCAAATTGCAAAGATCAAAAATTTCTGCCGAGATTCTCTCTATATCGCAATGCACCACATAACATTTTGCATCGCGGTGCTCATAGTAATCACAGAGCATTCCATAAATTCTTTCATTCCTTTTCCATGAAGCTCCACTCGCAATTCCCTTCACAATTGTAATTATCTTCAATGCTTCTATTTGTGAAGCTCTTCGTAATCGCGAAGAACACCGTCAACTTTCCTTATAACATCACGAAACCCACATCAAGAATCTCGTCTGCACAAAACTCATGCATTTTCCATATTTTGATGAGATCTTCATGGAAATCCATATTTCACTATGCTTTCCAAACTCTAAATTTTGGACCCCAAATATTTGGAAAGCACTGGAAAATTGTGCCACCTTGTATTTGATCTTTTATACCACCTCCAGATCGTCCATTCCATTCTCATGGTTCTTTATCAACATATATTGCTAACAACATCTCTAGAAATTGACAATTCACCAAGTCAACCTTCTCTGTCAACAAACACAATCAACCCAAAAATGTTGCAATGTCACCTTGAAGAATTTTTTCCCAACCAAGATTTTTTCACTTTACAATTGATTTATTTCATCTAATTAATTGTTGAATTAGTTAATGAGATGTTATGACTGTGGAATTGATTAATTTTGATTAATTAATTATTGAATTAAATAATGAGATGTCATGATTGTGGAATTGACTAATTTGGATTAATTATTTGTTGAATTAATTAATGATATGTCATGATTGTGGAATTGATTGATTAGATTAATTAATTTTTGTATTAATTAATGAGATTTCATGATTATGGAATTGATTGATTTGAATTAAATAATTTTTGGATTAATTAATGAGTTGTTATGATTTTTTAATTAGATGATTGAGATTAATTTATTTTTGAATTAATTATAGATATGTTATGATTGTGGAATTGATTGATTGGATTTATTAATTTTCAAATTAATTAATAGAAAATGTTGTGATAATGTAATTGAACAAATTGGATTAATTAATTAATGACATATTGGGATTGTTTAATTTTATTAATTAATTATTGAATTAATTAATGGGATATGGGGATTGTTCAATTGGGTTAATTAAATATTGAATTAAATAATAGAATGGGTGATTTTGAAATTTGTGCAACTGAATTAATTAATTGTTGAATTCCTTTACTGACTATTGAAAATGTGTAATTGAATTTATTAATTTCTTAATTTATTAATAGAGAGAGTTTTGTTCATGAAATTGATTAAATTGGAATAATTAATTGTTGAATTAATTGAGGGTATATTGGGAATGTTGGGTTTTATTAATTAGTTGTTGAATTAACTAATATATATTGTTGTGTTTATGAAATAAGTCGAATTAGAATAATTAATTATTGAATTAATTATGGTGATATTGGAAACATTGATTTTGATTAATTAGTTATTGAATTAATTAATAGTGATTTTTTTTGTTTAAGAGATCGTTGAATTGGAATAATTAATTGTTTAATTAGTTATTGGGATATTTAGTTTGTTGAATTAGATTAATTAATTATTCAATTAATTAATGGAATTTATTTGATTAATTAATTATTGAATTAATTAATGGAATGATGTGAATATGTTGTTGTTACATTGGATTAATTAATTAGGGAATTAATTAATGGGTTGTTCTGATATATGTGATATTGGGATATTTGTGATATATGTGATATATGTGATATTTGGATATTGTGATATATGTGATAATCATGTGACAGAAATTGTCTTCTATATCAAAATCCCATAGTGATTATTTGAGATGATGAATGGTAATAATGGAATTTAGATATTAATAGAGATGATGAATGGTGTCAATGGAATTCAAATATGAATTTTGATGATAAATGGTAACAATTTCATTCATATATGATTTGAGATAATGAATGTTAATAATGGAATTCATATATGAATTCAGATGATGAATGGTAACAATGTCATTCAGATATGAATTGTGATGATGAATGGTAACAATGGCACTCATATATTAATTTTGATGATGAATGGTAACAATGGAACTCATATATGAATTATGGTGGTGAATGGTAATAATGGTATTCATATATGAATTGATATGATGATTAGTAATAATGGAATTGAGATATATGATATCCCTTGGGGATAGTTTAGAATCTGGAATGGGCTAAAGAAGGTATTGAAAGTTCAGGTTCCCTCGAGGATCCTGGCGTTATGTGGTTAAATAATGATTGTGTACACTGTCTTGACTAGATGATGCTTTAGATGTCATTGGTGGTTGCCTACTGAGTTGTACTCAATCCTTACTTGGGACACCTGATCGATACCCAAATAGACTTCATGGTTGTAGGAACAGTTAAGGGTAAAGGCTCTATGTTAGATGGTTGAGTCGGGATGGATCATGGTTGAGGGAACTTGATGAGATTCGGGACCCTATTAGGAGTACTTAGTGTATTTATTTATTTTGGGTATTTCATATTCACACTTGATATGTATTTAGCATGGAATATCTATTATTTAGTTTTGGATATTGTATTTTCCTGTTTTAGTCATTATCTAATATTGGTTCATCTGGTAATTGGTTATATAATTTGACTATGATTTATTTATTTCCATAGTTTCTTTACTTTGATAAAGAGGGTATAGTCTCCCCATGATTGATATTAGACTCTCATGTCTAATTTGAAGTATTATGCATATGAGGAGGTGTGTTTGAGATCATGTGACTGACAGAATTAGGGCACCAGTGTGTGCCACGTGGGTTAGGATGTTACAAAGTGGTATCAAAGGTAGTTATCTTTTCGTTTATTTTTTCTTACTATTTGGAAAATGTACGCAGGTGACTAGGAAGATTTGGTCCTCAGTTATGAGCATTTACTTGAGAGTAGCTTATCCATGTATAGGGTAGAACCCAAGAACCCATTGTAGGATAGTTTTTATAGGTATTTTTTGATATAGTTAAAGGTTATGTCACCTTGGGTAATGCACTTGTTGTGTGATGTGATTATTTTTTGAAGATTTGACTTGTGAACCAATTGGGTATGAGACTGATTATGAATGCATCATTCTAGGAACTTCGAATTATTTTGTGACATGCATCATCTTAGGAATGAATGGGAAAACAAGTTTTTGGTATGTTTTTTAACTTGAAGTGTTTTCCTTTCTTGTGAAATTGAACTGAAAATGATGCCTAATGTGAACTTGAAAATTGTAAATGATGTAAGTTTTGATAAATTGAAATGTAACATGGGTGTCTAATGAGATACTTTTATAATGATATTGTTTTTACCTTGTTAACCATGCCCTAGATATAGAATGGTTAAGGTTACTGATAGTGCCACAATTTTGACCATGTGGTGGGAAAAGGGGAAAATGATTTTTTATGACATATTTAGATGATAGTAAAAGATAAAAGGAATTAATGAATTTTATATTAAAACTAGGAAAATTAAAATGAACTTGGAACTAATGAACTGTTTATATAATTATTGATATACTTAAATTAAGTAGATGATGATAATAGAGAGAATATTATATTTTCTCCAAGATTTGAATCCTTTGAAATTTCTATTGTTCTAATGTTTATTTGTATATTTAAATATGAAAAAACCTATGGTGGGAGTAGTGGTTCCAAGATAAAAAATGATTCTTGGGGATGAGAATCAATATGGTTGGGAGATTTTAATAACCCATGTTGTTATTTATCAATTTTATTTGGATAACTTTTTTGAAGAGGGAAAATTTGATCGTGAATCAATTTTTAAAATATTTATGGTTTTGTTTAAATTAATAAATAGATATTACTTTGGAGTTTTAATTTTTTATGGGTAGTCAAAATTAATAATATGATCCGTGTTTGTATCATAAAAATGTATGAGTATGTGGTTAGTGATTTTTAATTACTCTGAAAAATGGTATTAATTGTGTTGAGTAAATTTCAACATGTAATTAATAATAGTTTTTTTATTATTTTTGGAATATTGATGGTGGAAATGATGTGAAAAATTTAATAATATTATTAATATATATTAATATAATTATTATTATTATTATTATCAAAGTGGAAAAAATATGTGTATATATGTATGAAATATATTTATATACATATGTTTATATGTATATATATATATATATTCAGGTATAAATAAATATAAATAAACATACACATTGGTGTATATATATGTGTGTGTGTATGTGTGTGTGGAAATCATGAAGGAGGGGCCCTCAACCCTCGCATCCCTCTCTCTTTCTTCAAACTTAAATCATCAATGTCGTTTTTGATATTGATCGGATTGATGATATTTTAGTAGAATTGGTTTCATCTTGATTAGAGGATGGTGCGTATCAAAAAAAAATTCAGAGGTGATGAGGTGTTTTGTAAAAAGAATTGTTATACCAAATTTCGTTATTTATTTAATTTCTCCTCCAATAGTCATTGGAATTATGCTCTGTTAGTGATGTTGGATTTGTATTTATCATAAGATGATACTCCCTAGTTTTATTTTCATATGTAACTAATAATTTTATCAATATTTAATTAAATTCAAATACCATGGCTAAATTGTAAATATGATGATTAATAAAAATTCTTTTTCAGTACCATATATTAGTGGTGTATCAACACCCAATTCTCTAGTTCATCATATTCGAGGTTGGTGGTCTAAATTCAATTCCTATAGTCTTGCTCACTATAACATGTATTTGTTATATATTTCAATTGGTATGTTTGTAAATTGAATCTTCAATTTAATAAATTAAATTGATTAAATAATTTATAGAAACATGGTATTGAATTGGAAATTGGGATAATGAAATCGAATTAGTTAATTATTGTATTAATTAATGGGAATTGTTGTGATTATGAAATTTGTTGATTTTGATTTATTGATTAGTGAATTAATAAATGGATTATTGGGATTATATAGTTGAATTAATTAATTGTAGAATTAATTAATGGGAATTGTTGTGATTATGAAATTGATTGAATTTGATTAATTAATTAATGAATTAATTAATGGATTATTGGTATTATGAAATTGGATTAATTAATTATTGAATTAATTAATAGATTTTTGAGATTATTTAATTAGTTGAATTGAATTAATTAATTGATGAATTGATTAATGGTAATTGTTGTGATTATGAAATTGGTTGAATTTGATTAATTAATTATTAAATTAATAAGTTATTGTGATTTTAGAATTCGATCAATTAATTGTTGATTAAGTAATATATTTTTTGGATTGTGGAATTGGATTACTTAATTATTTAACTAAATAAAATATTATTGTGATTTTGGAATTTATTGATTTGAATTAATAAATTTCGGAATTAATTAGTGAGATTTTTTTATTATGGAATTGGTTGATTTGGATTAATTAACTATGGAATTAATTAATTAGATTTCAATATCATGGAATTCTTTGATTTGGATTAATTAATTATTGAGTTAATTAATGGGATGTCATGATTGTATAATGGATTGATTTGGCTTAGTTAATTATTGAATTAATTAATGTGATTTCATGATTGTGGAGTTGATTAGTTCAGATTAAATAATTTATGAATTAATTAATGTAATTTCATTGTGGTGGAATTGATTAATTTGGATTAATTAATTATTGAATTGATTAATGAGATGTCATGATTCTAGAATCGATTGATTTTAATTAATTGATTTTTTAATTAATTAGTGATATGATATGATTGTGGAATTGATTGATTTTAATTAATTAATTAGTGAATTAATTAATAAGATGTTAGAATTATTGAATTGAATGACTTGGATTAATTAATTATTTAATTAATTAATGAGGTTTCATGATTGTGGAATTGATTTATTTGGATTAACTAATTGTTGAATTAATTAATGATATTTCATGATTGTATAATTTACTGATTGGATTATTTAATTTCTGAATTAATTATTGAAATGTCATGATTGTGGAATTGACCAATTTGAATTAATTAATTATTGAATTAATTAATGAGTTTTTATGATTGTGGAATTGGCTGATTGGGATTAATTGATTTTTAAATTAATTAATGAAATGTTATGATTGTGGAATTCATTGATTTGATTAATTAATTATTGAATTAATTAATGGATAATGTTGTGAATATCAAATTTAGAAAATTAGATTAATTAATTATTGAATTAATTAATGGAATAGGTGATTGTGAATCTTTTGGAGATGAATTAATTAATTTTTTATTTAATTAATAGATTTTTGAGAATGTGTAATTTAATTAATTAATTATTCAATTAATTAATAGAGAGTGTTGTATTCATGAAATTAATTAAATTTTAACAATTAATTATTGAATTGATAATTGTGATATTGGGAATATTAGGTTCGATTAATTAATTTTTTAATTAATTAATAGAAATTGTTGTGTTTATGAAATTGGTCTAATTGGAATAATTAATTATTGAATTTATTATAGGGATATTGGGAATGTTGAATTTGATTAATTAATTATTTAATTAATTAATATAGATTGTTGTGTTTAAAATATTGTTGAATTGGAATAATTTATTATTGAATTAATTATAGAGATGTTTGGATTGTTTAATTGGATTAATTAGTTGTTGAATTAATTAATATAGTTGATGTGATTAGTTAATTGTTAAATTAATTAATGGAGTTATGTGAATAAGTAATTGTTACATTGGATTAATAAATTGTTGAATTAATTAATGGATAATTGAGATATATGTGACACTGTGATATATGTGACACTGTGACATATGTCATGTTGTGTTATATTTGATATTGTGATATTATGATATATGTGATAATAATGTGTGGGATATAGTCTGTTACATCAAAAGCCCATAGTGATGAATTCAGATGATGAATGGTGATAATGGAATTCAGATATGAGTTGAGATTATGAACGGAAACAATGGATTTCAAATATGAATTGTGATGATAAATGGTAACAATGGAATTTACATATGAATTGAGATGTTGAATGGTAACAATGGAATTATGATATGAATTAAGATGACGAATCGTAATAATGGAATTTAGATATGAATTGTGATGATGAATGGTAAAAATGGATTTCAGATATGAATTGTGATGATGAATGGTAATAACGTAATTTAGATATGAATTGAGATGATTAATGCACTACAAAAATTGAATTGTACCAACAAAAATTTAGTGATATATAACAAAATTGATGGTAAAATTGAGTAATTCCAACAGATATTAACTTTTGTTAGTGATAATTATACATACCAACAATTATTTTTTCAATCAAATACATCTGTAGGTATTAATTGCTTAATACCAACAGATACATTACTAACAATTAAATATGTAGTTATATCATAACTATACAAACAATTTTCTAACAAATAAATCCATTGTAATTATTTATTATTTCTAACAAATCCTTATCATCAAAAAATGAATTACAATAAATTATTCAATAGTCAAAAATATTTTATCATTAATTATTTAAATATTTATTATTTATTTAGTATTAAAAAATCATTTTACAATAAAAAAATATGCATATATTTTTATATAAAGTAATAATAATTAAATAATATTTAATGAAATGATGATGAATAGCATAAAATAAATATAATTGATCTATATTTTGAAATTATATCTAAAGTTTTTAGAAATATTACATTTTTATTACATATAAAATTATTTTATGTTTATTAATCCAATTACAGGTCAAAAAAGCAAAAGAAAATCCCCATAACCTCACCCCTCCTCAATCCCATTGTGCCCTAGCCCTCCCATTCGTAGCACCACTCCCCTACCTTTCCACTGCCGCTCCCATGATCCAATGTCGACCCATTGTTGTTACCCTACCATCGGCACCACCCTCAACCATGTTTCTCCCCTCAACTTCGTAGCATTGTGCCACCATCTCCCCCCAACTCCATCATTGATCCTCCTGACCTCACTATCATCGCACCCCCCCCCCCCGACCCCTTTATCGCCATTGTTCCCTTCGATAACTCCATTTCCACTACTCCATCAACCCCAACATCCCTGCCTCTCCGAGATCCTTCCTATGGTGTCATGTCTTCACTGGCCTGCCTCCAGGGTCACACCTTAGCAGCCTCCCAAAGGTATTTTAGTGGATCACATTTTTTTGTTTAATTTACTTAGTATCTACTATAATAAATACTGTAGATTTGATTCATACATTCATGTAGTAGTAGTTTTTTAATTTAAATTTATAGTATACAAATTTATATTTATTGTTTTTTTCTCTAAACCACTATTTTTGTTTTTGGCTATGGTCTTTTTGGGCTAATTCCAGTCTCTTCATGGGAATGAATCAAGGGTTTCATTCTCACATGGCCATTGTGATTAAGTTTCATTTATTTGTTTGTATTTTTTTATCCCCTCAATGTTTTGGTATTTACATTTTTAGAAGATTATGTTTTATTATTGGTCTTATCACTTTTTGAACTGATATAATACTCAAGTAGGCTTCCTATACTAAATAACTAGTTATAATAGATATATCTATAGATGGTATTGTTTGAAAACACTTTGAAATTTATTATAGCACTATTGATTTTAATGAATACTTTATCTTAATATAGTTCATTGAAACTTTAGTACCTCAACTCATGTTACATGTGCCAATCATATTTTCTCAATTGAAGCACTTTCAGCACATTCAAGTGTAGCCTACAAGGTAATGGGTCGTAGACTACTTGTAAATTCATAGATGTAGATACGCTATGGTTGGAGTATTTAATTATAAAATAAGGCTTATGAATCTTATGTTATATTGGAGACCCATAGTGACCCTTGAGGTTGGAGTACATTTGAAATGCTTTTCTACTTCAATTTTTGTGCCTCAATCGTTCCTCAGCCGACTCTATATGAAGCCATAATCAACTATAGAAACAAACGAATGACCTAAATAAATTTATATATAACATTATATATTGTAGTTGTAATTTTTTTGATTAAGTGATATCAAACGAAGGCCCGTGTATTGTATATTTTTTTCTACCTTGAATAATAAGGTTATACTCTTCCTTGGTTATATTTTCCTTGATTCAATTATTGTATATGTGTGTCAGAGAAGACGAATATAAACACTAATTATTTGATTGTCTTCTCAGGTATCCAAACCACTTACTTAATGATTTTTAGTATTTCTTCTTACAACCATCTGTGCAAACCTCATAAAATACGTATGCTTATTTCATATTTTCATTTTTATATGTTTTCTTGTTCATATTAGTCTTCAAATATAAAATATTGAGATTGTGTGTTTCCTTTTGATTATTAAGTAAAATTTTATGGGAATTCAAGTGTTATATTCTCATTTAATTCTATAATTTACTTGATCACATGTTTTGTAGTCTTATGTCATTGAAAACTATGTATAAAACTTATTATTATGATAAGTATTCATGATTTTCAACTCATATTTCATGTGGATAAAGGTTTTTTGAAAGGGAGGTGGGTCTAGGTGAGTTGGAATCCTCATAATGCATTGGAATCGAAGAGATTAATCCCTTGTTTTCCACGGTTCTTCAAATTCTCATAGAGGCATTTTTAGGAGCTGCTGAAATACAGACCACCGGTGCTGTGGTGGCTCTTGTCACCGTCGAAGCTACTGCTACTTATAGTTATTATCCAATAAAATATAAAGGCTTCTTTAATCCTGAAAACATTAAATACTTTCAAGTTTCCTAGCACAGAAAACTGAGCTATAATGCAGTGAAGTTCATATTTCTACTTCCAACTCCTACTTCGGTTTTAGGTATTCCAATTGGGAAACTTATAAGCTATAGAGGAAAAGATAGCAAGGGTCGAGAGGTTATCAAACCGTATAATCCCACTACTTTGGATTTAGATGTTGGGTATTTTGAACTTGTTATAAAGATGTATCTACATAGAGGAATGTCTCGCCTTTTAGAAGAGATGCAGGTGAGTGATAGTCTAGCTGTAAAGGGACCCAAGGGGAACTTTGAGTACCATCTTGGCGAAGTTAGATCCTTTCGTATGCATGTTGGTGGTTCTGGGATTACCCTAATGTTTCAGTTTGGGAGGGAAATGTTAGAAAACCAGAATCACAAAACCAATGTGCATCTTATGCATTCCAATGTTACATCTGAGGATATCCTTTTAAAGGAAGATCTGGATGCTCTTTCTAAGAACTATCATGCTAGGTTCAACATCTTTTATGTCCTGAATCATCCCCCTTAAGATTGGAATGGTTGGGTGGTGTTTTTATCAAAGAAGATGATCCAGGACCATTTCCCCACTCTTGCGCCTGATATCCAGATATTGAGTGGTGGTCTGCCATCCATGAACAAGGCCATGGCTTCCCACGTTGTTGACCTTGTCCATTCCCCTACAATGCAGTTTCAGTTTTGATTCTCTATTACTATACAAAGAATATTGAGATAAATATTGGGTACATGATCTTATTTTTTTGATCCTCAAGTTGCCATCATTTTTTGGGTATGTATTAAAGGGAAAAATATGGATTGCATTGTCATCCTTTGTGATTTTGGATTAGTCATTAATAATAATAAAAGTGGATTCTTTTCATGTGGATAAATCTTTTTTATATGCTTATTAAATATATGCTGGGAATTTTGATTGGTAGTGGAATTGAATCTGCATAAGTTTCTTCATGTTTTTTTTGGAAATGGAAAAACACTTGTTTAAAATGATCAGGTCTGTATAATCATGTTGGAGGGTGAATATGGTAGAATTATCAACAAAATAATTTCAAAAGTCCATAATTCATCTTGATCACTCAGGTATTTGTGTGTAATATGACTTTAAATTGGTCAATTATTGATATTCATGTATATATAATGTGTTCAATTCAAAGTAGTTACCTTTTAGATAATAGTCCATTCTATTTTATTCATAAAAATCCTTTATTCTTATGTATTGTTATATTGTATGTGAACTAATATTTCAGTTCACTTATTTAATAGAATTTTTATATTCTTTGTGTTACAATATTTATCACATATCAGGAGTGAGGATATGTTTGTTTTCACTTTTAGTTTTGAATGGGTATTGAGTACATCGATCTTGGTTTTTTTATTTTTTATTCTATTTTTGATTTATTTGTGTGAAGTTGAGGAATATTGTATTGATGCACCTACAAATCATTGCTTCCAAATATGTTAGACCACATGAACTCCCCCACATGATTTAAGTAATGTTGGATTTATATAGAATAAGATATCTATCCTATAATTCCACTAATTCTGAATTAAATAAGAGGCCATCTCTAAGTCATTCCATTCCTAACAGACTCTTGTCTTAACATTTGGTAGTTTTTGGCCATCTATTCTCAATTTTTGGGTTTGTTTTCTTGTTGTTTGTGTTCCTATTGTCTCCTATCATGATGTAGTGATCTGAATTTCATGGTTTGAATGTTGTTTCATGGTTTATGTTCCAAATTCAAGCTCTTGGAGGTGGTGGATCTGTTATAGGGGATGTAGTCCGTTTCTGGGGTTGATTTGACCTACAGCTAGCACAGGATTGGAACTTTCTTCTATTGTTGTTAATTTGTGTTACTATCGCTCATTTTTCTATTGGTTTAATTATCTATTTTCCATATTTTCTGCTAGAGGATGCGTTCAGTGGTGATATTCTAGTCTCAACTTGTTGGAGGCAGACTATTTTTCTATACTAGGAGAGGGAACATCGACAATAGTCTTTTTCAAATGGGTGGCCTTATTCTACTACTGTCTTGCACTAGTTTTGGTCTTCTACATCTTCATGGATACCGCTGCATGTGATGCAGCGAGACACATGGATTTGGTCGTTCAAGCTTCTGTGATGTTGGGTTGCTTGGCTGTTGATTTGGTCTATTATTGGGGGAGATTTTTTGGTGGTGGATCTGTGTTGTGACAGTCTGTTGACGGTTCTTTTGTGTGGGGTTGGTTCATGTTATTTTTTAATCATTGAGTTGTTTCAACATGATTTTGTAATCATGGATTTGTCCTTTTTATGTCATCATTTTAAATGATGTTTGAACATGTTTTTTAAAATAATCCCTCAGCTTGTTTCAGTTTCATATAAGTTAATTTTATTATTATTATATAATAAATATATTATATATAATTAGATTAATATATATAATATAAAATTATAATGACAAATAATATTATAGATGCAAATATAAATGTTGATAATAATATTACCAACAGATAAATTTGTGTTTCTAAAAATTTTAACCAATATTTATATTATCTTTTAGTGTTATTATAATAGAAACATAACTATTTTATCTGTTGCAATAACATTTAGATGAAGATTTTTTACCAACAGTTTAGTGACAGTGACATATATGTTGGTAAAATGTTTTACCAATAGAAAATGTGCTTTTACCAATAGATATGTCCCTGTCGGAAAATGTAAAATATTTTGTAGTGATGGTAACAATGGAATTCAAATGTGAATTGAGATGACGAATAGTAAAAATGGAATTCAGATATCTGATAGCCCTTGGGGATTGTTCAGACAATAGAATGAGCCGAAGAATGTATTGTGCTTTTATATTTCCTTCGTAACCCTATTGTTATGTGGTTAAATAATGAGTAATTGAAAAAAAAATGTAAACTATTTAATTTTTTGATATTATTTTTCTTTATATTACTACATACACTATTTTTACTAGATTTCATTTTAAACATCATTGTTGGTGTCCTAATGAGTAAAACATACACCCTACTTGAGCTATCTGATTGGTAACCAAATACATTTCATGGTTTCCAAATAGGTTAAGGGAAAAATCCCTATGTCGTATAGATAAGTCGGGAAGGAGCATGGTTTTGGGAACCGAGTGAGATTCGGGACCCTCTTCAGAGTTATCATTGTATTTATTTATTTCAAGTTTTGTATATTGTCACATGATGGGTAATTTGCATGAAATATCTACTGTTTAGTTTTAGATATTTCATGTTCATGTTTTATTCATCATGCCATATTCATTCACCTAGTAATCAGTTATATCATTTGACTATTTATTATTTATTTCCATTATGGTTCAACTTTGATAAAGAGGGTATAGTCTCCCAATGATTGATATTAGACCCTTGATACTAGTCGGAAGCCTCTAGAATACATGGAGGCACACTTTAGGTCATGTGACTGACCGTCTCTGGGAAATAGTGTGTGGCACCCTGATCGAGATGTTACAATAATGCACATCTCAAATTGGTTTTTTTTTGAGTGGGGGGTGGTGCACTAATGCATGGTAGTTCATAGGGTATCTATTTATGAAAATGGGACTACAGGTATATGAGTTGGGTATAGGGTCTTTCTTACTATTTTTTAGAGTATTATGGGTGATGTAAATATTTATTTTGTTACAATAATGGGAGTTATTGTAGTAACTAGATATGGTAAGGGTTTATCCTAGTATTAATGACTTCCAGATAAATATTGGACACAGTTAGGCTCTCTTCAACCCTGGTTTTTTTAACTACCTAAATGAAAGGTTGTTAGACAACATTCCATTCCTTGTACTTCCACACACTGGTCATTGAAATAGCTATTTGATAATCATAAACAACATACCATAATTGGTGGTTATTATTTACTGATTTATTTCACAGTCATTCATATCACCAAGCTGGTTAGATCTTATAGTTTAGTTTAAAGTAATTAAGAGGAATAAAAATTTATTACCTCATGTATTCCTATAGTACCGGTATCACTTTTTCTAAACTATTATGATTTCTACATGATTTTCTCAACTTGGGACATAGCTTCTATCCATTACTTTTCTATCAAGGTTCCTTAATATGATTCATAAATAATATTTTTTTCATTAATGAAAATACTTGGTATAAAAATACAAGGAAGTGGTTCACTTTTATGGATTCATGTGGGTAATTGGAATACATCTTATTTAACCTTTCCTAATGCTCAAAATTCATCTCTTCATGTGCATTTATTATTCCATATATATTCTTCCTAATGGTTATACTAAAATAGGTTAGTTGGAATATCAAAAATAAAAAATTTATATAAGTCATCTTATTATTGGATCTATCTTGGTTGTATGCTATACAACCATTCCTTTGTTTCTACTTCAAGTGATAAAGAAAATTCCATGAAATTAATTTCTCCCTCTACCACTCTTTGGGTTATAAAAGTAGAGAAGACATATGTTAAATATTTAATATGTATTTTTGGGTCTTATACTATAAAGAAATGGAATTTAGAAAGAAATTTAATTAATTTAGTTTTCATCTCAAAGTCATTTTGAAATGTTGGAATAATAATCTTATCATTTTGATTTATGAATTGTGGATCATAATGGTGTATGAGGTTCTTGTTGGGATTAATAAACATTTATGTAGTCTTGAAGTGATTACAAGAAGTCTCACTTGAGTTTAAAAGGTTGATATTATCAAAATATTATTTTAAAATCAATTTCCTAATTCTAGTGAATGTTTATTCAATTTCAAGGTCAGATTCAAAAAAATAGTTATTCAAATATTCGGTTAGGTAAATTATGGGTCAGATTATTGGAAATACCTCCTAGGAAATAACTTTATGTTTGGACATGTTATTATCATGGTGTGTGGAAAAATTAATAAATTTAATTAGTTAAATATAATATAGTGGTAAACCTAGGTTTTCTTTAGAAGAGGTGTTCAAAAAATCCTATTTTTACTTTTCTTAGAGAAAAAAGGGTTGTTTGAGATCTGAGGGATCTCAAAACTATGGAAAGAAATACAGCAGTGATTTGAAAACACAAATAATGAAAAAGTGATTAGTTTAGGTTTGTATTAACCTATTAAATTGTTATCCTACTTCCTTATGTAATCAAATATTTTTCTACAGATATAGTAAGAGATATATTACATTAATTATTATCCTCTCTCCCTGGATTTAATAGTGATTTTGAGAATAGATCTAACTGAGATATAAGTTTGGTATTCTATCTTTACTATGTGAAAAACGGTTATAGTGGACCCTCCTACATGAATTAGGAAATTCTCAATTGGATAATGTTATTCCCAAACAATCATTATTTTTCATTACCACCCCCCACATGTTGGTAATCCTTGAGAACTTCACCACCTAGCTTCATCTATTTACATTGTATATGAACCAAAACTGTGTGGAGGGTGATGATGATCATTAACCAAGGTAATAATCAATAACAGAATCTAATACCAAATATTATTTGACTTGATAAAAACTTCTAAAGGAATATTGAAAGTAATTTAATATAATATAGGAAGAGATAGAGTTTTTTTCAATTAAGCACGCCAAATCAAGAATCATATATAGTTTTATCCTTATTTTACCCAATCACTCAAATTATACCCCTATATGAGAAGGGTAACTAAGATAAAAGGAAAGTAATCATGAATTAAAAATATTAAACTGAAATTAAAATTATAAAATAAAAATAGTAATATAAATCCTTAAGTGGATCACATGAGTATATCTAAGTGAAAACCATTCCACATATCTAGTACACCCTCCTCTTCTCTAATAAGAACAGTGTTTCCTCTATTAAGGTCACTATTCAAACCTCTAAAATAATCACCTTTAGAATTATGAAAATTTCTTTCTTTCTCAAGGATTTAAATATCTTCTTGATTTCATCCTCTATGAAAATCATGGATCCCCACCATTGGAGGTGATTGAAATATTATGAATGTATCAATATATGTGGAAGCCTCTTATTTCACTCATTCCTATCTAAATGGAATAAATAATATTTTTATGTGTGTCGGTAGGAGTTACCCAAATACATCAGGTGAAATTCACCAAAAAATAAAAAAATTATTATTAGAAAAGTGTTGGATAGATCTTGATATTTAAGTGACTATGTGGTAGGTACATCGTATGGTATCTCAAAAAAAGGAATGTGCAGTCTAGATTAAACAGTCAATTGTACCAAATATATGGTTTCTTGGATCATTAATATCATAGTACTTTAGAAATTTAAAATATTTTTTTTATGGTTATTTTATTGACCTCATGGCAGGTTCTATTGTGTGGTTGATTATCATGAATTTATGGTAGGTTGAGATGAACTATTGATTTTATTATTCCTATTATAGTATTTTGATGAATTTTATAAAATTATATCCATTACTAATTTGGAAGGACATATTTAGTCACTTTCCTTCATTTTGTCGACCAACCAACTTCCTGACTTCCTTATTGTTCATTGTCTATAACAACACCATAACTCTAATTAAAACTCAAAATCTCTATGATTTATTTTGAAAATAATTTAGTATCTTCATATAATAATCAAACATCCAAGTACTAAATGTAGTAGTTATTTTAATATTAACTAAACATAAATTAAACAGTTAAAACTCAATTTTTAAGCCATTTTCCTAGGAAATCCTAAAACAATATTGTAATTAAGACATGATGAAATTGCCCAGTAAACGGTAGAACAGTGGAGTTAAACCATGAAAATTATCAATGAAATATATGAATGTATTAGCTATATCACATATATGAAAGTTTTTGGATATAAAATTCCTATTATCATCAATATACAGTTGATAGTTCATACTAAAGTTCATCTCTATGTTCAATTCATGCTATATAATTTTCTAAAATATTGAGGTGATCCTAAAATATTGAATGGATATAATTAATAATGGTGTATCAAACAATATCACCACTTCTATAATGTATGTATTTATAAGTTTATTTTGTGTAACATCCTCTTAAATGGTGATTAAGTGAGTGGTCTTTGTATGATGGTCCACTAAAACCCTTATTGCATTATTTCCCTTTAGTATCTTCATAATACCAGTGAAAAAATATAGGGTTATGTTCCCCCATTTCCATGTAGGTTTTAGTAATTATTGCATCATCCTCATGGATATTTTACTTTTTATTTTAGTTTTTGGAATACTTATAACAATAATGTATATTTATAAATATATTTCATCATAGTTTCCCACAAGTAGTGCTCCCAAAGATCTCAATACATCTTTATACTATCTAGGTGGATAGAGGATATTGAGATAAAATCAGTATTAATTATCTCCTTTATTATCTTAGTCTCTTAAGGTATGAATATTTATGTCTTAAATCACATAACTCCATCTCTATAAATTTTGAACTCTAAGGCTTTCCCCATTATTATAACTTCCACCTTATTTTATATCTCCACACTATCCCTTTATAGTTTATTTATCTCCACCAAAATATATAGTTAAGCAATTATTTGTGTAAGTAAATATTTTTTTCTTCCCATTATGATTCCCATTTTCATCCATTATATGTCTGAGAAGATTATTTTTCTAAATCCTAATTATATATAAGGTTGAAGGATCTTTTTTATATAGATAATCTTCCAATTTATTCACCTTCACAATATGGTAAGGGATTGAGTGGTAATATTCTAGGATCATCTCTAACTATATTCATTAGTTCATTTGATCTCCTTATATTTTAATATATACATATGTCTCTTGTAATTTTTATTTATTTCATGCTTTTCTTTATTAAGATAATTCCTCTAAATCTTTAATAAAAATATTACTATATCCAAATCTATATCATGTGTTGGATAATTTTTATCTTGAAATTTCAACTTTATTGAGGAATAAGATATTAATATATCAATTTATATGATTATACAACCTAAACCCTTTATTGATTCATCATCTTATATCAAAAATGCATCCTCGTATGAGTGTAGTATGAGTACAGGTGTTGTGATGAACCTCTTTTCCAACTACCTAAATCGATCTTCACATTCATCAATCAAAAAAATATTACACCCTTCCAAGTTAGCTTAGTCAGTGGGTTTTAAATTTTATGAAGTTACTCAAAAATATTTGATAGTACCCATCTATTCTTAGAAAACTATGAATCTCTATTATATATGTCAGTCTGGGCTATTATTCATTCACTTTTTCCTTCAAAGGATCCACATATATCCCCCTTTCAAGTGATAACATTCCATGAAAATGCAACTTTTTGTATAAAAAACTCACATTTAATATACATTTTATATAATTTCTCTTTTCTAAATGTCTTCAATGCCGTACTCAAATGATCACCTTGTTCCTAAATTATTTTGGAGTATAAAATAATATCATCTATAAATAACACTTCCAATTTTTTGAGGTAATTTTAAAAGACTCTATTCATCAAGTCCATGAAAATTATAGGAGTCATCATTAGCATAAATGGAAACACTTGAAACTTATAGTGTATATACCATATAAGAAAAAAATATTGGGAATATCCTCCTCCTTCACCATCAATTGATGATATCCTGACCAAAGATCCACTTTGGAGAAGTATTGATCCCCATGTAACTAATTGAAAAATTCATAAATTCATGGTGGGGTATACTTATTCATTATTGTGATATTATTGATTTGACAATAAAAAATAAACATACACATTGACCCATCCATATTTTTTAAAAAGTGGATTGGTTCACCCTAGGGTGAAGAATACGGGCAGATGAAACCCTTTTTTGATTCACTTGAACTTGCTACTTCAGTCCCTACAATTAAATGAGGGATATTTTGCAGGGACTTGGATATAGGTAGAGCATCAGGTATTAGTTTAATTGATATGTATAACGCTCTCTTAGGAGGAAGAAGATAAAAATATTTGGAGAATATAGTAAAATATTCCTTTAAAATGATCATGTATTCAAGGATAATCCTCTATGTTGTCTCAATCAATTAGGGTAGATATTCTTTCCCATAAGAAAACAATATAAATTATCAATAAGTATTTCCTAAAGAAAATACATTAGTCTCCTTGTACTTATAAATAATTATAGGATTATTTGGGAAACATAAAGTGATTTCCCTTTCCCTATTGTTGATCTTGTATCTATAAAATGACAAATAATACATCCATATTATAACATCAAATTCCACTAAAGATAGTTTAATAAGGTTTTATGGAATATAATTCACATAAATGAAAATTGGGGTAGAGTTATATACTTTAGATGCAATAGTTTCACCAATTTATATTTTCACTGATAACTCAAACTCTATTTACTGATAAGTTGTTTGAAAATTTATACTAAACTTGCATGATATTAAGGAATGCATAGAACTAGAATCAAATAGGAAATTGGATATTTTTTAATTAATAAAAAGAATAAATGTCACCACTTCATTTTCATGCTCAACATTATTAGTATTGATTTCATAATCTTGACCTTTAATCTTGGCCTTGGAGTTTGTTGTCATCAATTATCCTCAATGCCCCTTGGCTCGGTACACTGAAGCATATCATTTTTCCTTGATTCGGTTTCTCATATACTTCTTCCCACACTTATGACATGTGGATACATGGATTTTCTTCACTATATAATATTTACCCATAGATCCCCAATGATTAAAATCCTCTATCCTCTGTTTATCTCCAACCCTATGGCACCATTTAGAATCACAAATCTTTATCTCAATACTAAGGGTACAAAATAACATTTCCATATAGATATCAAAGTCTAGAATTTCTAAATATTTTCAAAGACTCATATTTATTCCACAAAATAATTTGTTAACCTTACTTTCATGGTTAATGATAATACAATAAGTATAGAATATATTCCTTGTGGATTTTTTTCATAAGAACCAATTAATTATTCAACCCCTTGATTGAGTCAAAGAAACTAATTTTCTATTTTAAGATATTGGGTGTGGGAAAAATATTTATTGAAAACAAATTTCTTGAATTCATAATACCTGATTGATTCATATGTATTCCTTAAATTTCATATTCTTGATAAATTTCTACCACTTATCAGATTCTCCTTCTAACTAATAGAAAACAATATAACATTCTCTTTTTTATTGCATTTAAGTACATAAAATATCTTATCAATGGAATTAATCTATTTTTATGAAATTACTTGATTATATGATCCACTAAAAGTGGGATTCCTTTGTTATATAAACAAAAAAACACAACATGTACTCTTTTGGGAGAAAGAGGGAATTTTGTGTGATTAAATTTATTATTCATAACTTGAGTTAGTTATATAAGTATCATCATGAGGTTCTCAACTTCCTCTCTCATCATATAGTAAATCTTGTTTGGGAAATAATTACATTAACTCTAACATTGTTTGTTGAGAGGTTTTATTCTATTTCCATCAATTTAATCAAAAAACAAAATTAATGATAACAATAATTAAATTAATAATTATATAGAATGGGGAACTTATAACTTAGAAGGAATAACTTCTAAATAAAATTTATATCCTAACTTATGAATATATAGGTTTTAATATAGGATTTTTATGCTTTATTCCCAATTAGTTTATCGAACATAAGCCCTAAAAATAACTAGAACATTATTTGATAACAATTATATCAACTCTAGAACATACACATATTCTTACATAATGTTTAAAATAAAATTCAATAAAGCACAACCCATAAATATATAGTTATATTTTATTTGATACATTAGATAAATAATAAATCAATTGAAAATAAACTAAAAAATCATTATTTAAATCATTTTAATTTAATCCTAAATCTCTTAAAACATCTATTATTTCATAGGACACCCTAGGGACATAAATAAAGAAATCAATCTTAGTAAAGAAACAAACATGATCACGAAGTACAACATATGAGTCAAGAAGCAAAACATGTTATCATAAAAAAGGAGGTTAAGATAAAATCACTAGGATTAATGGAATAAATAAGTATATATCATAAGAACATTTGATCATAATATGGTGGATACAATATAAAACCTGACATCATAAGCATAAGTTAACTCTCTCTACCGATATAATGAAAAATTGTGAGCTAGGATTATTTCCCATACACCAAACATAGTATCTCATGAGATGATAACATTACATAATACAATAGGGTTTGTATAATTATAGTCCCGCCAGTTACATTATAATATGGACATGCTTATTTTTTATGAATAATGAAGTAATGCATAAGGAAAAATTATAAGAAAATCCATGAAAATGGGTAACATAACCTTATCTCAAAACATAACCAAAGTATATTCCATGAATATTAATAATAAAAGGAGGAATTAAATATTTTTTTATGTCTATGTTTGAATAAAGATTCATGAGTCTTAAATATAAAGTTCAAATGAAGAAAATCTATAAGAAATGAGTGGATAAGTTTCTATAGAAATTAATGTATTAAGGGTTATTTTATGAAATGATTCAATAATCTTTAAAGAATGTAAGAAAATAGTTATTTACTTAAAAACATAATTAAAATTGAATTTGTTTAAATAAAATAATTTTTATTTTCATAAATAATTGGAGGGATAATTCTTTAAAAGATTAAAACATTAAAAGAAATAACTAATTGAAAACATTACTTTTAATGGGTTTATTTTAAAGAAATGATTGAGAAGGGAACTTCAAAAACAAGCATATCCCTAACCTAGAATGATAAAATAAAATAGGTATATATCTAATAAAAATATATAATGAATATAAAAAAATAATGTGAATAATATTGAGATTAATAATGGTAATTAGGGGGGAGAGAGAATGTGTAACCCCCAAAAGAAAGAGAGTGTGGTTTGGAGTTTCTTTAACTTGGTTATAGAATCTCTTGGTGCATGAGACTAACCTACAAAATAATAAAATCAAATTTCTTAAATACATTATTCAAAAAAGTTTTAATTTCTATTTTATTTTTTATAGTATATTTATGATCACTTTATTATGACATTATGTTCATGATCACTATCTTGAGGATATTTGTTTCATGGTTTCAAGGTTTCATTAGTTTATTGGTAATCATGGATGTTCTTATAAAATGGGTATACAACTAAATGACTGTAATGGTATAGAGTTCATGTATTTATAGAAGATCCAAGAGTTAAAATATATTATATTATTTAAAATATTACCATGATTTATTGATATGTACATTTCATTCATACTTTTTATTATAAAAATAAATTACTTTTTGGGTTTAAAAGACAAATTTCTACCAGGATATGTAACGTAATATTACATTTTGGGAAGGATATAATATTTTAAGATAAATAATCAAAAGGTGAAAAAATGATTATTAATTCCATTAAAAGGTGGCTTTTCACAGCAAAGGATACACATAAGAGCTTCATGGGAAATGAAAGTGAAGAAAATGAGTGAAATCAAGGTTTTGGGGTCTAAAAAGTATCATATAATTACTAAATTTTCATCTCACACCAAGGTTTTTGATTTCCCCCTTTTTTAGTTAATTTTTTATTTTTGGTTCCCTTATCGAGTTCCAGGTGTGATAGGTTCAGATTTTTTTCTATTTCCTTTATCTATTTTCATTCCAGTTCTTTCTTATTAGTTTCCCCATTTAATTTTCATGGAAAAGGTATGTTTTGGATAAATATAAAGTGGTGGAAATTTTTTAAATGGTTTTTCAAACCATGTGCTCTTTCCCAGGTAACCATGTGGCCAAGTGTTGTTTTTGGACATAGGCTTATTGCATGATTAGAGAACGGTTTTTAAACTATGTGGGCTAACCGTTCTAAATTTTCAACCTAGATAGTGATGGGATGATTTTTCCCACACTGTTTAGAAAGCTATGTAGGAAAACCATGTGTCATGTCCAATTCAATAACATTTGGATTTTCCTTTTTCTCTCTCTCCCAATTTTTATCCCCAAACACCCATTTATCACCCACCTCCCCCCCCCCATGGGGGATTTCATCCCTAGGAATGCCTCCCCTTTCATTTTCTCTCCCTTAGTCTCCCTTTTGATGCAGATTTTGGTGGGGTTTTTCCATTATAATTAAATTAAGTCACTCTCTTCTTAGCTTTATCCTCTTTTCTAGGGTTTCTCTTTTTCTCTAATGGGGTTTCATATCTCCAATGGGTTGGTCCTTTTTTGGTTGGATCTTATTTCATAGGGTTTGATCTTTATGTTTTTGTTTGGATATTTCTTTTCTAGGTTCTTGTGGTGGTGACATTTTGGTTTTTCATCTTCTCCCATAAATATATTCACATGACGTAGGTGGTTCCATGACATAACATTTTTAGATGTTTTTAATATTATTTTTGTGTATTTAAACATGTTCTATAGTTTAATTGCGTGTTGTGAAATAGATTTTGGAAGTTGTTTGGCATGAATTCATGATATAAGTGGATTTTATATTGGGAAAGGTTATTTTTTTGTATGTTTTATTATTATTTCCCATAAAAATGGTTTTATGATTTGTCTAGAAAGTGATAAATGGGATTTCAAAGGTATTTAATGGTGAAAATGAGTTTTCTAAATGAAATGAGAATTTTTTTCATAATTTTTTCCTTATTGTGCACCTTTATCATGAAATGTAAATTGTTTAAATGTTGATAAGTATGTTTTAAAGATCAGTTGGGTTTATATGTGGTTTTGAAATGAGATTTACCTATTGGAATGGATAGATTTAAAATGTGTTCTTCTTTTTTTATTTTCAAAAGGATTGTCAAAAATGTGCAAGTTGTTTTTTTCTTGAGTGGTTGGGATGTTTGTCTTATGGGTGAAAATGATATTTTTTGTGGTATGTGGAATGGAAATTGAGAATAGAAAGGGAATCCTAGGGAACTAATTGGATGTAATATGTCTAGTACGCTAATGATTTAGAAGTGGTATAGTCCCAGTTTTACTTAGCTTGATTGATGCTTACCACACTAACTAAATGATTATGATGATTGGAACATCTTGAATTCTATATGTAATCTACTTCTATGGATCGTGTATGGGGATGCAATATAGTGTGGTTACCATACCACGTTTCACTGTGATACGATTATCCTGGATACCCACTAGAGCTAGTGTTTATAGGGATTTTCCGTGACATAGTTCTCTCTCTCACTTGTGAAATTTTGATTATATAATTTGGTACCATCCATCAGTCTATGGTGGACCTTGTGTGTATATTTGTGTATTTCATTTCAAATAATTATTATCTTAGTAAAATTTAACTTTTCATATATTACCCTTAAATTTTTTGTTCTGAAATGGTTTCCTTTTAAAGTTTTTTCCTTGAGAATGATCTTTCCTTTCTCAAAAATGGTTCAAAATATTTTATATAAATGTGCATGTTAAAATGTCTTCTAATGTTATAGCATGGAATCTTTTTTATTTTTCTGGCATAAAATTAGGCTTTGGATCACACCCAACATACACATTTGGGTGTATGTAGACATTGGTTTGTATGACCCAGTCGAAGGAAATATGTTTCTTAGTGATGATATTAGATCCATTTTCTAGTGTTCCTCATTATAGGTTTTGGTGGTCATGGCTTTTGGGTGATGTCCCTCATGTTTCATAGTGGTTTTGGGACATTTTTTAGTTTCCATTATTTGTTGTAGTATATCCAATCTTTGGTTAGTGTTGTAAACTTTTAAACATAAATATACATTCCTTGTTTTCCTTTGGTTATTTAGGTATGTCTTATTTGTCTTAGTTGGTTATTTATGCTTATCTAAATGGGTGAAATTGTTCCTAAAGAATAATATTGATACCCAGGAACTAGTTTCAATCATGTGGGGATCTAGAATTCCCTTCGGGACATACCATGGGTTGGGTTGGATGAAACTTTAGCTTGGTTCCTGATAGTTGAATTGACGATGTTAAAATTCTCAGGAAAAATGCTAATACAAATACAAGAGAAGAAAACATGCTTGGGGTGACAAAAAAAATGTGTGAGGGTGTGACACATTTGTGTCTCATTGTGAGATAACCATATTTTTTCCAAATTGTGTTTTACAGTTTAAATTCACTTGTGGGGAGAATGCTAATGAATAATTATAGAGTAAAAATACTATTTACAACATAATATGGTCTAGAAAAGTGAAATTAATTATAAATTTATAAAAATTAGAAAAAGTTAAATTGATTGATTAAAATAATGAATAGTAGTGAGTTGAGTTTGAACCCAAAAGAAAATGAAATTTTTTTTAGGTCTTTAAAACAAATTATATATTTAATTTTAATTGAATAATGAGAGAGAAAGTGGGTTATTATTGTTTTGGGAAGTCAGAAAGAGAGCTTAGGTAAATTTGTTTTTTTAAATCAATAGATAAAAACATATAGGGTTTCTTATCTTTTACAGTTCCATTGCAATGGATTTATAAGTTAAATTGATTGTTCAATATTGTTGTTACATTCATGAAGAGTAAGATCTGGTGGTTCACGTATCCCCTCTTTAATGTTGAAATCCCATATCTCTCTTGGTCTAGAAATTCAATGCATTATCAAATTGAGTTTGTCTTAATTCCATTTTTAAATATAATTGCCCAATATTTACCTAGGTTCATAGTGTATTCTTAAGGTAATAGTTTAAAAATTAAGAAGAAATTTTATATTCACCATTAAATGGTCATGATTAAAGAAAAATAAAGAGATTGGAAGTTTTTTTCAAAATTGTGGTAACAAAAATACATGAACGTAATAAGAAAATAGAATCCAAAAAAGAACTTTCCCCTTAGGAAACATTACCCTAGATTAAGGTAGTAATTACCCCCTAAATATAGTAATGAAGGAGTAATAGGGAATGAGTAAGGAGAAATAAAGCATGATTAAAGTTGAAGATGAAAGCTGGTGAGGATCATGCATAGTGCAGCTTCTCTCCCCAATCATTGGTCTCCAGAATGAATAATTTTTAATAGCTCCGAAGCTATTTATTTATAGGCCTTAAGGGTGATTGGTTTTCTATTAATTATCCCATAAATTTAGTCACAATTATTCTTATGTGTTTAATGGATGTACTTGTTCTTTATGGTGATCCCGTCACTAAAATTCTCATCGAATATTCTATTTTTGGGAAATTATATACCATTTTACATTGGTAAAAGAATTTTCATGTCATAATTTTTTATAGATAATATTCATTCCGGTGATTCTTCATTGTAAAATAAAATTTGGAAAAAAAATTGTTTTTAACAGCAAGACACATATGTGTCACACCCAAACACATGTGTTTCTCACCCCGATCTTGTTTTCATCTCCTAGAACGGTCTTCGGACTTTTTTCATGAAATTTTTATGTTGTTAAGGGAACATTTAGAATTTAAATGATATTTTTCATCCATTAAAACCTCAATTACAATTTTCTGTCTTCAGTTTCAAGCCTCAAAAATATATTATGTGTATCCATTATCGTATAAATTTGTCTTTTAATTTTATTCATCATCGTTTTTCCTATTTTTGATAATTTCTAATAAAATAATTTATCCTATAAAATATGAATAATTCCATTAAATATCCATTCATAAGGTAGTCATTTAAAGAAAATAAATAATTTATTTTTATATAAAGAATTATTCTTGAAATATATGTATCAAAATCCCTCACACTTGAATTATGTATTATTAGGAAAGATGGAATCTCAACAGGATACAAAGTATGATAAAATTACCATTATTTCAATTATATATCAATAAAATAAATTTATAAAATAGAAAATAAAATATTTATGAATCAAATAAAAAAATCATGAACACCTATCCTTTAAAATAAATAAATCAACTAAGTATTTTACTTTTCTTCTTTTGAAATAATAAATCCTTTTTATTTATCCATTTTCATTTTTCAGTTCATTATTAATATTCATGACATTTTGAATCTAACAAACTATTATTTTTTAGATCATCACCTAGGTAAAATTTTGAATAGAGTTATGCACATACCTCAAGAACATGTCACTTACCATAGGATTTTAGGCATCTAGAATCTGCACTGTGTAAAGGTAGAAATCAAAATTAATCATGAGTGATTTAATATTTAGGATAAAATAATCTTGAGTCTTAGTGAAGGTAGGTAAATGATGTGAAAACAAATAAAGATCAAAAATGAGGTTGGAGTTGAAATAATACCACATTATATCAAATGTTAAGCTCAAAACAATCTCCATTTACAGATTTCATCTCTCTTTTCCCTTAAAAAATCTCAAAGTGGGCTTATGATAAAAGTAATCATAATGAATGAATCATCATCTCTTTCTCACATTTTTTCCTTTTTTCAAATTTTTTTTTAAACAATAATCCCACATCCACTCCCTAACTTTATAGGATCAAAATATCATCGGCCTACTAATGGTGATTTTTTATCCTCTAAACACACTACCGAAATTGTTTTACTTATTTTTTATTTCATTTTTTTACCAAGATAGGTAAAAAAAATATTATGATTAATAAGATCTTGGCCTCTCCCCAAATCATATAAAACTCTAAATAATGTATCCTCAATGAATTATATCCCAATACACCATTATAAATATATACCCCACACTTATTATTTAAAATTTCATGAAATATATTTAGAGAAATGCAGTAATGGATAAAATAGGCTTGTACCTCAACACAATTTCAAACTAGTCTATTCATGGATTCTATAGGCATAAAAAAGTATAATGAAAGTTGGGTCTAAATAAAAATGTCTAATCAAAAAGTTGTCTCTATAATAATAAAATTGATTGTGTTTAGTTATAGTTTTGATTCGATGGAAAGTATGTTCTAGAAGATGACATACCTAAATCTCTTAAGAAATATCATTTAATAAAGAATGGAAAATCTTATTCTTAGAAGATGTATCGAGAATGAGATCAAATTTTTGGGTCAACTTCTAAAGGAAATGCATACAAATAATAAAAATAATTAATGAAAATATCAAAAAAATCCAAACATTGTCAAATATCAGAAAATTTTCATTTACAAGAATTAACATTCTCCCTAAATCATTATTTTACAAATTAAAAAACATATGTTTCTTTAGTAATTATTTATCTCATTTGTCTTATTAAAATTTATTGAAAAGTAAATTTAAAAATAATAGAATGAAAAGTATCTTAATTTTTTTACATCACTTTGTTTAGTTGATTGATGTAAAAATCAATTTAGGCTATTTAATTGATAGTTGAAAGTTAGAGAAATAATTAAATGTTGGGAATATAATTGAAAATTATGAAATTATAATTTTTAATCCCCTTTCTATGATGTCATTTTCCCCTTGTGGATGTCAGTTATACTTTATTATTTCCTTTGATATACTTGAAAAATAATAAATAAACAAGTGAGAGTATAGGGTATTAACAATTAAATTTGAATGATTTTGTAGTGAGTGTGTATGCACCTAAAAATAATAAATAAAAATCCTGAAAACACGAGTTTCATTCTAGAATATATTATATTTAACATAATTTTTATTATCCATACCTATTTAAAATTAGATCAGGTGAAAGTTGATTGAATTTTTTTTACCTAGTTGGTTCTATGAATGGTCTTAGTTGTGACTTTTCCACATTGTTTTGTCCTCGTCTTTCCTCTTTAAATAGTTTAACTCTTCCTGTAGGTAGCACTTTCTTGAATTACATTAATAAAATCCACTATTTCTTCCTTAATCATGAAAAACTAAATGGAAGGTTATATGCCATCTATACTTGTTTTACATTCTCAACCTTAGTGGAGTCATTCTCTCTTCCGGTGTCTATGGTATGGCCTTGTAGCATCTCTATATTCTTCTCAGTAATTTTATTTTGAGTATATTCTCACCCAAAAACAACTACCTCATGTACTTATTCATCATCAGTGATAGCCTCAACTTCAAGTATATTTTGTTCTGTAAATTTATTATCTTTTCTTACATATTATATCTTCATTGATTGGAAGATATTGAAACTCACTTTTTCACATACAACTCTCTGATAGATTTATACACTTTGTAAGTAAATCACTACTTCCTCGATGGGGGAAAAATATCTTCCCAGAATGAGTGGTGTTTTCTTCCCTTCCAAATCTAGCACTAATAAGTTGAAATGGATGTAGAATTTTTCAACTTTGATCATAATTTCTTCACTCATTCATTTCGTAAATTTCACTCTTGAGTCTTCTAATTAAAGTGAATCTTTTGTGGGCTTTATTATTTCTAATCTCAGGATTTTATAAGTAGTTTATGATATGATGTTAACACTCACATCTATGTCACATAAATACTTTCCAAATTTATTTTCCCCAACAATGATATGGATAGAAAAACTACCATGATCCGATTACTTCTTAAGTAGTTCTGTTGATACCATAAGTTAACACTTCTAAGTGATTGGAATGGTGATTATCTTCTCCAACATCCTATTGTTGTTCACTAATTATTTCATGAATGTTTCATAGTTTGGCATGTATTTTAGATCCTCTTCGAAAGGAATATTAATATTTACTTTTTAAAAGTGTTCTAATGATATACCTTTTTTCACATTTATGTTATCTTATAATAGTCACTCTAGAAACAGTGATATTGAATTATACTATGGTGTTTATTCTTCAACTTCTTTCTATAATGATGCATCTTCTTCACTCTTTTCCTTCTCTTTAATGTCATTTACATTTTTTGTTCATGTTGTATCTTTATTATTTTTTGTTGATCCTTGGTTGCTTTTCCACTTCTTAGGGAAATTAATTTCAACTCTTCTAGTGGGTGTACTTCTTGGAATCTTAAAAGTGTTCCTCTTGTTCTATCTGTAAGTTTTTCTATTATTTAACCTACATGTAATTTGAGGTTTTGTAGTGCAGCTTGATCCCTTGAGTTATCCTTTATCTCCTTTATCTATGTGAATTGATCTTTTGAGTAGGCTTTAAACTCCTTGATAGTAGCCCTAGTAGATGTCATTAGTGTATACAATGTCTCCTTTGGTCTGTTTACTTGGCTCTGCAATATTGCTCCATGATGCGTTTGAGAACCTATAACTCTCTACTAATATCCTTGACCTTGTTGTTATGACTGCTAACCTTGAAAATTATTTTTATGATTATAGTCAGTGTAATTTACTTCTTGTAAAAATATACTTTGGGGTTATTTTTGTTAGCCCATCATGATGTACATATTATTTTTTCAGTGATTAAAATTACACCACCATCCAACTATTATTTTCAACAATGTAGACACATCTTTATTACATTCCCTCAGTCTTCCATTTGAATCTATTTTTTGAAATTTCATCAAGAGGATGTAGCATTCCTCTAATTATTTATTCATTAGCGATCCACCAGTTAGAGAATCCAGAATTTCCCCATTTCCCTATGCAAACCCCTTACAGAGGGTGTGGATTATTATTCAAATTTCTATTCCATGATGTTTCCATTTTCTAATTATATCTTTAAATTACTCCCATTTAATGGTAGTGATTTATCTTAAAATTGATTGAAATTAATAATATTTACTTAAATGTCCATTCATTTTAATAGAGAGAAAAAATGGGTAAGAAAGTGTCTTGACAACTCATCTCATGTTGTGATAGAATGGTTCGGTAAGCTTTGGATCCATTCATGAGATCACTCCTATAAATAAAAAGGAATAATGAAAAGCCATACTATATCACATGAAGTTTTAGAGAATTGGAATGTGTTGTACAGCTCAAGAAAAATTCCAAAATGTGATTATAGATCTTCATGGTGGAGTCCATAAAAGTGTACTATGTTTAATATCATTTGATTGATCACTAGTTTTATAATGACCTAGAATTATATCAATGAATTTTCCCTTGTTAAAGTTATTTAATGTAGTATAAATCACAAAAAACACTTAAAGAACATAATACAAACTTTATAAATGAATATTAAATGAAATAAGAGGTATTTATAGAACTTAAGGAACCTAAACTAAAGGAATAGTAACATGACCTTTGGAATATTAATATGAAACTCAGGAATAGTAATCTAGACAATAGAATAGTGACCTCACCAATGATGGTATAAATAAAATGTGGGCATCTTATAAATGAAGATATGATTTAATTATATCATAGTATAATAAAATAAGTGTTTTGAAAATGATAAATTAAGTGTTGGTATTTTTATAAAGCGTAAATATTTATTCACAATTTTATAATTAATATAATGATTTAAAAGAAATTTTATTTTCACAAAATGGATTCATAAATTAATATTTTTTTGTATTATGTTTATAATATAAGTTTATGAGACCTTAATTAATTCTTCAAAGTGTTATAAAATCAGTTATAATTTTAAAATATGTATTTTTCGAACAAATGATGATTATAATTAATAAAATTCTCATATTTAGAAAATTATTTTTATAAAATGGAGTCAATTATTGAATTATAAATTTCTGGAAAAATTTAGGGTGAATTTTTGAATTTTTCTAAAATAGTTGAATTTTTTGTGAATAGTGAAATACAGTAATTTAGGGTATAAGCTAAATACATGAATTATTCAGTCATGGTTAATTTATAGATGATTTAAGAATAATTTTTTTAACTCACATGCACAATAAACTATACTTAGTCACAATAATCCAAACTATTGATAGTCTTGATCCAAAATAATAAACAAATGAATAAAATAATCAAAAAACACGTGTCTCCTTCACAATATATACCACCCCTCACCACCTCTTCTCCTCACACTTATAAAGCTTTGAAGCTTGTCCAAATTCTACCCAATGTTTTTCTCAATTATATTCCCCAAGTCTAGGAACATTTTTTCTTAATAGAATACCAAATGAAAGTTCCTCAATGAGGTAATCCCTTACTCATGCTTATGTCAGGTTGTATGTTGTTTTCACATTCCTATGAATCAATGATTACATGATTGTATGTTATACATGTTATAATTCCTTATGTTCCATTCCTTTTTATGTCATCGTATTATTCCTTCTAACCCCTGTGTTATAATTTGTTCATATTTTTATTCCTTTACTAGGATTTTTAAATTGTCCCTTTGTTTATGTATTCTCCATGTTATCCTAAGCATATGTAAGAGCTCGAATGAAGTTAGGATCTCTTTGTAGAGATTTGATAAAATTGGATTTTATTTTGGATTGATGATTTTTAGTCATCCAAATACACTATACATTACGATCCTTAGTTGTATTTGATGGATATTTATGCTTAAAATAATGATATAATATGTGTAAAAGGATATAGATTTTATAGATGGAATTAGAGCACAGTCTTGTTATTTTTGGAGATTATGACTACAAAAGTTTAGTTATAACCCCAGGGATAATTCTATAACCATGGATAACCTAGATTGAAACATAGTTAATCACAAGTTAGGTTATTATTTTTTATTTACAAGTTTATAAATTTATTAAAAGTTGTTTTTTTATATGGTTATTAACTAAGTATTCAGGCCCCCTAATTTTAATATCTTTTTCATAGTTAATGGATGGAAATAGAAGAACTCATGCCAATAATCGATGTGATAGGCAATGTGATGATTTCCCTGATGAAAATCTATATTTTATAGCAATGTGTGGTCAGCACTTAATTACAGTACTTTCTAAATTGGATCAAGTTATGAATAATAACTTCAATCATGTAGAACTCCCTCCTTCTCCTAATAAAGATAAAGTTGTGGTCAAATAATTTATATGGAAAATGCCTCTCATTTTTAGTGGATCTTATAATACCTTCCTCACAGAACAATGGATTAACTCCATTGAGAAGATACTCTATGCCCTCAATTGCTCCAAATAATAGAATTTTGTGATGGTAGTCTATAACTTTTATGGGTAATTTGATCAGTGGTGGCCACTAATCAAGATCACAAAGTCCAAGGATGAAATTGTTTCCATAGATTCGGAGTAATTCAAGAAAATATTTTTCAATAAATATTTTCCCTGAACTCTCTATCTCAAGATGGAAAGGGAATTCTTCAAAATAAAGTAGAAGGAAGATGAGTCTATTAGGGTGTATGAAGAAAACCTCATAATGATTTCATGATATGCCCCCAAATTTGACATGAACACTAAAATCAATGTGGATCACTTCTTTAGAGGACTTAATTTGAGTCTACAAAAAGCATTAGTGATTTTAAACTTTGATAACTATGAGGAGATAGTATGTAGTTCCCTCAAGGTTGAAATGGAGATTGGATACTCTTAATGGTCTTATGGTCCTAGAGATAAAAAGTAGAAAATGGATTTTAATATGGTAGGATCAACAGATAAATACCATGATGGAATGAAAACCTAGCATCCCATATGTTAAAACTGTGGGAAGAATAATACTGAGAACTATCTAAAGGGAACCATGAAATGCTTCAAATGTAGAAGAATATGGAATCTCTCTAATAACTACCTATGGGATAAGAATAATCTCACTAATGTGGATGAATAAATTAAGGTTCATATCAATACTCAGCCAGTATTATAGTGTTTTAGCTTCAAGGAGCATGGGAATTATGTTATCTATTTCCCTAAACCAAGGTTTGTTGGTGGAAATCAACAATAACAACCTCTAAGTAAACAAGAAATAGAATATGTTATCACTTCTAATGAGGTGGATCCAAACAATTATGTGGGGATAGGTGTGCTAGTTATTCATTCAAGAATAGTGAAGGTACTATTTGATTATGGTTCTACAAATTATTTCACATCTTCTATGTTTAGTAGAACTTTTCAAACACCACCTAAAAATATGGAGTATGAGTTATCTATGAGATTAGTAAATGGGTAAATTATTGCATCTAAAGTATATAAATCATCTCTTGTTAATTCTTATGGACTGAACCTCCCAAAAAATCTCATCGTACTTCCTTTGGTGGAGTGTGATGCTATATTGTGAATTGATTGTCTATATTTATACAAATAAAACATCAACTATCGATAAAGTGAGAAAAATATTATTATCCTTAAGTGTCCTCCAATTTTGTACAAGTGGAAGGAGGAAGACAAATATCCTTGATAATCGTCATCTCCATTGTCAATATTGTTGCCTTATGAGTGATCATTTCTAGCTCAAATTATTGAGACAAAGGATAGAATAATGCTAAAAGACATGAAAATTGTGATTGATTACACTGATGTATTCCTTAAACAGTTTCCCTCTCTACCTCCTGACTGAGAGGTTGAGTTATCAATTTAACTTATGCATGGATCTTTTCATATATCAAAGGCACCTTATAGAATGGACACAATTGAGTTGAAAGAATTGAAGAAGCAGTTACAAGAGAATCTGGAAAAGGGTTTCATATGCCATAGTGCTTCACTGTGGGGTGCACCCGTCCTTTTTTCATTAAAAAGGATAGATCAATGCACCCATTCCGTGATTATTGTAAACTCAATAAAATCATGATATAGAACATGTATCCCGTTCCATGGATAGATGAGTCATTTAATCAAATATGTAGGGCCAATTATTTCTCTAAGGTGGACCTTCAGTTGGGATATCACTAATGAAAGGTGAGGAAGGATAATATTTCCAATACTTCCTTTCAAACGAGGTATGGACACTATGAGTTCATAGTGATTCCATTCAGACTCACTAATGGTCCAGAAATTTTAATGTATTTAATGAATATATTCATTAGAGATTACCTCAAAAAAATTGGTAGTCTTTCTTGATGATATTTTGTTATAATCCAAGAGCAAGGAGGAACATGATGATTATTTGAATATTGTGCTAAAGACATTGAGAATCAAGAACTCTATGAAAAGTACAGTAAATTTGATTTTTGGATAGAGGAAGTATCTTTCTTGGGACATCTTATCACAAGAAAAGGAATATATATGGATCCTTAAAATTCAAAGTAAATCCAAGAGTGGCCTAAGACAACATATATAATGAATATCCATAGATTTCATGGGTTTATCCAGGTATTACAGATGATTTGTGGAGAACTTATCTGGATTTTTAAACACACTAACCAAGCTAAATAAAAGGAGAGTAAATTTTTTATGGAATATTGAATGGGAATAATACTTCAAAGAGTTTAAAGGGAGGCTTATTACTGCACCAATACTTACTCTTCCAATAAGTAGAGAATTATTTGTGGTGTCTAGTGATTCTTCTAAGAAGGTATTAGGTTGTGTACTTCTGAAAAATGATAAATTTATAGCCTACTCCTCAAGACAGTAGAAAATTAATGAGTAAAACTATCTTATTCATGATATGGAGTTAGCAGTTGTGATATTTGAAATGAAAATCTTGTGGTTCCACTAGTGGTTTTTTTATGATTTTTTTGTATATTTGTAATCAAATTAGTATAACAAGAGTGTGGTGTGAATTTTATGACCTTTTCTATTGATTTATATGGTTATGATAAATTGTTTTCATGGAAGAATTTCTTATCATTATCAGAAAAATGAGTTCCCTAAATGGAATAAAACAATTCATTAATTCCTAGTTTCTAACTAAGAGGACACCACATAGTAATATACTATTTAAATTCTCATCAATTCAAGGTATTAAATTGGTTTAAGATGTTTTTATGTCTTTAAAAATTCACTATAGATATTAGTGTAAGAATTGTAAAGAATGATGTTGAGTATTTTGGTGGTATCTTCAGAGTCACTCTTCTCTTTCTAAGTGTAATGATAGATCTTGGGTTGAACCTTTTGGGGATAATAGTATATAGACTATAAAATCTACTTTAGGTGTTGTGTAATGGGTCATAATAAACTATCAAAAAGTATGTTCCATATTTGGAAGGAAGGGTCAAAATGTGAGATCACCCTTGATTGTAGCTTCTGCCTAAACGTGATTATAACATAACTAGAACATTAACTAGGTATTAAAGAAACATTTTGACTGAACTAATCTAGTTGTGGAATATTTCTATTAAATTCAAATTTATTCATGTGGTATAAATATATTTTTCATTGAGTTTCTGTGTGATGATGTTGGAGAAGAGAGGAGGTCTATGTTTTCTCCTTAATGGGAATGAAAAATTTGTTACGATCACCTTTCCTAGTGATTATATGGCTATGAGTTTCTAAAATGGAATATTTTCCTATAATGAGGGTTGAATATGCATTAATACCTTGATAGGTTATTATTGGATGGAATTGGTTTTCAAGGAGATAAAATAATTATATTATGATGGGATTACTTTGATTATTTGAGTGATGTATCATGGATTTGAGATAGATTTTGAAAGATGTTATTGTTACCCTATGGTGAAGATCCATGTAGTGATAGATTATCTTATTGGAGTAATTAAGTGTTGATGACATAAATAAGTGATTATCATTAAATGATACTATTAATCATCACTATTTAAAACTTAATCAAACTATATTTTTTATTTAGATTTGATCTTTAGTTTCATTTAAAAGGTTTACTATGTCATTATTTTCCTCTTGGGTTGGTTGGGTTGTGGTCAGTGGATACTATAAATTAAATGTAAATGGATGAAAAAAGAAATTAAAATTTAAAAAATATAAAATATTGAATGAATTAAATCATAACCCACTTAATGTGGGTTGCAGCTAGTGGTCAGCCCCAGTAGGGGGTTTGTGGAACATCTCATAGAAGGTGGGGGACGGTGATACCCCTTCCCATTTATATTATTATTATATATATATATATTATAATTTTTTAAAAATGTTAAAAATAATAATAATAAAAATAAAATTTATATTATTTTTATTTGTATTAAAAAAATGTGCATCTTTTTTGTGAGGTTGCCAAGTTGTAAAAATGCATAGTTCATTTCACATGACTTTCCCCAAGGATCGGGACTGTATTGCCTTAGAGGTTTTTTGTTCTTGTTTAAGGATAATTTGGGTAATTAAAAAATTTAGGGCATCGGGATTCATGATGACCCACCCCAAAAAATATTATAAAAACACTATGTAGACATTTTCTTGAGTAAAATGTGATAATATCCTCTATTTGATGATTCATAGTCCAAAAGATGGGAAAAATAAAATTTTACATTTTTTAATATGAACATCTAGGGGTTTAGTTGTATGATATATAGTGTTGATGGTGTCTTGTGAGGAGTTCATCATTTGTAAGTGACCTATGAGAAGGTTGAAAAAATGATAGTTTTATTTAATAGACAATTTTTATGATTAGAATTTTGGTTTGATTTGCCTATAATTCCTATGTCAAATGTAGATAATATTATATTTTCTTGTAATAATAAATAATGTGATATTCAAAAAAATAAATTAGAGTCTCTGATTAACTACTACGATTTGAGTTAGTAATGTTATGTGGTAAATTGAAAAAGTATAATCTCATATTTTAATATGGGTTTAATGGATAATATATTTTTATATAATTATAGTAATATGAATTTAAATAATTAATTTAATTATAATAACTTTTAGATAAGGATCATACATGAATGTATTTTTTGAGAACAAATCATTGAAGTAAGAATATTGATGTGAATTTTTTAAAATGAAAGAGGATTGTTTCAACTTAGGTAAATTATAGATGAAATGAAACTTAAAAACTTGAATGATAATATGGTATTGAAAGTATTTGATTAATGTGTAATCTAGAATGACAATCTATAGTATTGGTTGGATGGTATAATTGTAAAAATTTATATCTAGAAATGGAATTACCTACATTATGATGATATGTAATGATTAAGTTGTTGAATTATAGAGGGTAATGGTGAATAAAATTATAATACAATATTTGAATGGAATAGTGATATAACACTAAGGAAGGGTTAGTACTCAATTGGTGTAAGCATTAATGAATTGAAAATTACTTATCAAATGTTATATGAATAATGGGAATATAAAAATGAATGATTATTTGTACATTAAATAATAAATAAAAGGAATCATTATGATAACTATTTAGATAGCTTGGCATTGGATAAGGAATAAAGTAAAAGTACCATGAGTTACTTTTGATAAATCAAAATAAATTCTATGCGGAGAGTGGAATCTATTATATTATGACCTATCTAGAGAGATAATTAAAAAAAACAAATTTTATCTTTTATTGATTTTTTTTTTCTCCCTATAGGTTTGGAAAGTGGAAATTCATTGAGTATGGTGTAGTAAACGGATTGTGGCATGGAATTTGTAATACTGATATTAGGATCCTTGAATGTGACTAAGGTGATTGATTTTGTGTAATTATATCCTTTTTTATTTGGTTCTCTAGAAACAACTTGTTTATTAAATTTTTACATGTTTTTCTTGTTAAATAATTTTGATTATCACATATTGATTATTATTCTATTTGATAATTTTATGTAGTGATGTCCTTGGAATATATGGCTTGTTGAAAAGTCACAGAAGTTCCCTATAATTATGTGAAACATGAGGTGCCGCAATATTATTCTTCGACCTTGTTCAATGATTGGATGATAATTTATAATGGGGAATATAAAATATAGACTATCATGGGTAAGAGACTCAAAAGGAATTGAGACACCTTTCCATTGTGTTCTCCATTATAAATCTACAAGATATGAGGCTATGAGAACATGATTGTCAATAGGAAATATGTATTTCCATATGTCATTGGATGTTCCTATATTTTTATGTTTGTATTTATCCTTATACTTTAAGATTATCATAAATAGATTTCATGACTCGCGTACATTGATGTATTGAGGAGAACTAAGTTGAAATATTTTCACAACGAATTAGGATACGTTGGGTGTGTCACGAATGATATAGATTTAAAGGATAATGTGAGAAGTGATTTATCTCTCTTGTCTCTTGAAAAAAGTTAATATTTTGGGCTTTTTCATGGGAATGGAACTACCAAAATAAATCCATGTTCTTGGTGTTTGAAGGGTGTGGTCATCTCCTGAAATTCAAATAAAGAGACATTGAGCATAGTGGTTGATGGCACTAGTATGAAACCATCTTGATTTGAGATATTGTGGTAAAGGTTTATATTACATGGAAAAAATTTGTAGGAGGTTGGATGTCATTACGACACTAAATTATTTCTATATGGATTTCTTGGCAGGTTGTTAATACTAACCTTAGACTTTAGGTGGTTATTCTTAATGCCACTGAGAATGAATCTTATAGGGTCACACACTAAGTATATTCGCAATCTCAATTAAATTAAATTATTGAATTTAAAAAGATATAATAAATTATATTTATTCATGTTTGGTTGATCTCCATACCTTAATCACAATTTATTCAAAATAATAAATTGAGTTAAATGATAATAATAAATATTAGTGTTCAAGTTTATAGAATAAAAAAATTTCTATATTTATCATTGAATAATGTGGTGACATTTATTTAATTAAAGAGTAGTTATTTGAGGATTGGTAAATTATGATTAAGGAAAGTGGAGAAAGTTTAATGATCCAATTAGTTGTAATTGTTATTTATTTATATTCATAATGTTTTGTTCATGTCAATATATTAATATTATTATTATTATTAATGGACATTGGTTCAATTAAGAATATTAAAAAAATTGCGAGCTTGTGTGTGATTTTCTAACCCTAAACCCAATATAATAAATATCTATTTATATTAATTTTTTAATTCGTATTTCATGTGAAAAAATGATAAGGAGAGATTAGATAAATAATCGTAGGGTTCTCTCTCTTTCTAATCCATCAATTCACTTAGATAACACCAAGTGTTATTCATCCTTTTTGAATAATACTATTGTGATCAACCATGAACAATGTAAGAAATCAAGATCGGGCATTCTAGCACTTGATGATTCTATGGCATTGATTAGAGATTTTGGGGCACATTTGGATCACCAGTAGAGGGATTCTACACATGAATCCTATAGTGCAATAATAGCTAGAAAAATTCTATTCCATTGGATCATTAATGAAAGTAGAATCATGAGTTGAATTAATTATATATTTGATTATAGAGTAATTATAAATTACATCTAAATATATTATCCCTTTGGTTACAATGTATTAATGTAGTTTATTAATCAATTTTTTTCATTGGACATGAAATTATGATCATGAAATGATTACACCTCATTTAATACTAAAATATTAGTTTTTAATACCCTTAAAGGATGCTTCCACTAAACCTAGAAACTACAAATAGTATCAAAGTGGTTCTTTTACTTAAAACTATTCATTTTAAATTCCAAACATCATCATCACTTCTCTTATTCATTTTTTATAACATAACTTGTAACCAGTTGATGATTAAAAATGATTAATCATCTAGATAACACCATAAGGAGGATATAAATGTTCTTACTGGAGAAATTCAAAGTATGTTCCTTATACTTCATGAGTACACGACATGTAGTTTTTCTTCACATGGCCAGATATCATAATAAATTCAGATTGATATGATCTAATATGATCTAATATTTGAAAAAAAATGGATCATTTGTGGATATATACAATCTATCACATCTTTTGAAGAACTAAACACCATGTCATCTCTATATAATATGTGTGGTCCCCATTATCCCATGGCCGAGTACACGGGTTGTCCCAACAAACCTTATATCAGATACATTACATGGTGACACACATATTGTGAAACATTGAGGTTACATGTGGTGTATTCCTAGTACACATGGTGTACCTCATACATGTCCATAGTAGGAGACACAGGTAGACCTTGGAATGTGTTGTGGACATAGTAAGAAGAAAATTATTTGTTGTGTACTTTAGTATATTATGTGTAGCCTACTATTGAAAATATTCTCAATTTTTTTTCATAAAGAAAAATTGAATGTATAATTAAACCTATTGACTATGTTTTTCATGTATCATTAATTTGAAAGTACACTCTATGTCATAAGATTAACAGTTATATATTAAAGTAGTTTCTGTGTTAATATTTAAAAGAAAACAAGAGGTTTCCTCTAATTAACTTGTGTACAAATTTAATTTTAAATGAATATAATATTGTTTAAAATTATATATGATGGTGATTTTAGGATGGTTTTATTGAATTAATAAAAAGTTAATTAATTAGATTAATTCAGTTCATGTTATCTTAATTAAATAATGAATCGAAGTAATTGATAACAAGATTGAGAATGTATGGTTGTTTCATGTTGTAAGTGGATGTTCATGAGATTATACAATACCTTTTGTATATGATTGGTTTATTTTAATTTATTTTGATAAAATTAAAATTATGTTCTACATGAAATGCCCTTCCCTTTATTATATAAGGGTATGCATGCCCGTGGTTTCTTTTATGTAAACCATCTTTATACAATCCATTGTATCCCCTTACCTACATGTGAGTAAAAAGATTATGTAAAGAGGGATCTTCCATGCAAGAGGAGAAAGCCTGAGTTAAGTAGCTAAGGTGAAACCAATTAAAGAGATACATAGAATAAAAGGTGGAATTCTAGAATATAAATCAAGATATGGTTCAACATGATTTTTCTCCTAGGGTTGAGGGTTAGTTTGTCATCGGCTACATAAAATAACCATTACATAATCTCATGATAATAACACATGTATTTTATTTTTTTAGTTTCATGGTTTTTTTTGATGTTGTGTGATAACCTAATAAATTAATTAAAAAATGAGAAATATGGAATGAAATATAATCGGATTATGACTAAATGTTTTATCATACATGGTTAATCACTTAAGTAAAATCCACTTAATATTAAGAAGGAATTTAAAGGATAAAATGGGTTTTACACATAAGGATAAAAATCCATTAATTAAAATATTAAGCCAAATTAGCCTTCCATGACTTAAGTTAAAATCAACCCCATAGTTTAAATTTATTGACCAACCTAAGTTGAGGTGCTTTAAATTATCATGGAAATTTTAACCTGATGTTTTGGTTTGGCTTAACATTGTTTAGAACAAGGGTTTATTAACCAAGTAGGACTTGGTGACCCTAATAGGAAAAGTTTAAAGAAATATTAATACAGGATTTTAGGATTGGGGTGTCCACTCAACAGATCAAGTAATTATGAGTTAATGTAGTTGGAAAGTTGTTCCTACCTAAAACTCTTCAAATAGATTTTCATACCCAAGTATGGGTTATGATATGGGAATATGGATCCTTTTCACTCTAATTTCTAAGTGTAAAGATATTCCAAAACTAATGGTTAGGGTTATTAGGATTCAAAAAATAGTGGGTTATTAATAAGAAATTAATTGATTTTAAATTTATTAATATATTTTTTAATAAAAACAGGTACTAATTATCTATACTTAAATTATAAAAATGGAAAATCAAACGATATCAAAAATATAAGTTTGATCCATTCTATATAAGGATAACCTTCTCACAAGTGTTAATTTATATGAATGGTATAGGCTCTTGCATGTTATACCACACCACTAATGGAAATTATTCATGCTAGAAACCCCACTTACAGAGTCTCTTGCAAAATAGTCTAGTGAGGAAGAGGTATGTATCCATTTAAAGCATGTGGATGATGTAGTCTATGTACAATGGTTTATGGTATCAATAATTTCTAATGATATTTTAAATAAATATGAGGATATGGATTCATATAACATTGTTTCTCACCATCAGGATCTCTATCAAAAGAAGTCAATGTAAGAGAGATATGAGATATCCATTGCACTATTTATGTGTAATATTGGAGTGTTAGTGTAAGTTAGGGAATATGTAGTTAAGATGATTGGATAAAGGGCATAGTCATCTTAGGTTCTAATATCCCTACTGATCTATTCATAGATATAATTATGTCATCACTACCAAAAAAACTTCTCAATTTTTATTATGATTTATAATGTGGAAAATAATGAGAAGACACTATCAAAACTTCCTACCCTTATCCACCAAGTTGATAAAGTCACGGGGAATGAAAAACACACAATCCTTATGGTGAATAATAAGAATAGTACCAATGAAAAAGTGCATAATACTCATTCTAAGTCCAAGGATCTGGAACATTGTCCATCTAAGAAGAAGTAGATCCATATGCAATAAAAGAAATATGATGTGGTATGTTTTTCATGTGCATAAAAGGCCAGTGGAATATAAATTTCAACCAACCAAAGAAGATAGGGGAATCTTTAGGTGTATTCATTATCGAGTGTAATATTTTTATGACTACAAGTTGGGTATTAGATACTACATGTGGTGCTCACTTTTATATCCATATAAAGAAACCAAGTATATTTCAGAATGTTTCGGGAGGTGAGGTTAATCTATGGGATGCCAATAGAGTGAGACTGCCTACTCCAGCCATTGGAGACTACCATATCACATTTCTCACAAGAATGATTTTGGTTTTAATGATATTTTTTTATATACCTAGTGTTACCAAAAACATTATTTTTTTCTTTCTTCGATATGGATGGATTTATTTTCATATTTGGAAATTTTGGTTGTTATTTTCATAAATATAGCATATATTATGGTATGGAATAGATAAATTAGGGTCTTTATGTTTTAAATGATGAAAAATAAATTTTTTAAAATTGATAATGACACTAATATGTGGGACTCATATGAAACCTAGTTGTGGCATCACCATCTTGGTCACATAAATGAGAAGTGTTTGAAAAAACTATATCAAGATGGTAATTTAGACTCTTTTGAGATAAATGCACTTGAAATATGTAATGTTTATTTTGAAGGAAAAATGAAAAAACCACCATTTTTTTCAATGATAAAGGGTCAAATGTCTTCTATAATTAGTATACAATGATGTGTGAGGACCTTTTCAAGTATGAGCTAGAGGTGGATACTCATACTTTATTACTTTTAATGATGACGTGAGCTGGTATGGTTATATATATTTGATAAGGTATAAGTTATAATCCTTTAACAAGATTGAAGATTTAAAGAATGAGGTTGATAATAATCTAGGTAAGAAGATAAAAAAAATTATTGGATCTAGGTAGTGAATATATTAATCAATACTTTATAGAATTTATACAAGAGTATGGTATTTCATCTCAACTCACTCCACCGTATACACAATTGTGGAATAGTGTTAAGGAAAAGAGGAACTATATATTATTGGGAATGGTAAGGTAAATGATGATTCAGAAAATTATTCCATTATTAGTTTGGGGGTTTTCATTACCAACAGCAATATACTTACTAAATTGAGTACCAACAAAATTGGAAAATGGAATTCCCTTCGAGTTATGGAGTGGAAAAAAACTCATTTTTTCATATGTTTATGCATGGGGTTGAAATTAATTATTTAAGTCTATATCAAGAAACAAAAAATACCCCTAAGGGAAAAATTTATCATTATAGGGTATCCCAAAGAGATAAGGGGATGTTACCTATAAAACACTTCAGACAATAAATTGATTGATGTAACATAGTATTGTTTTCATATGAGGGATAACATCCTAAAATAGGATAATGGGAGAAATATTGACTTCCATGAAGTTGATGCTCAAGATATACAAGAGTTGGTATAATAAAAAATTCTACATATCCCCATGGAATATATTTTTTCGGAAACACAAGTACTACATAAGAGTACAAGAGAGTTAAGAGAACCAATGAGATATGGTTTTCTTGTCACTGATGATGGTGACTCATTATTAGTTTATAATGATGATAATATCTCCTACAATAAGTATATATATATATTAGGATCTTTAATATGGAATGAATCCATGAATTATAAGATTGATTCCATGTATCAATACAATGTTTGGGTTATGATCAATCCATCAGTTGATATAAAGCATATTTGATGTAAATGGGTATTCCAAAGAAAGCTAGATATAGAAGATAAAGTGAATACCTATAAATCATGGTGATTGTCCAAAGGGATTAGAAAATTTCAAGGTATTGAATTTAATGAAAACTTTACCTAAGTTTTCATGTTTAAATCCATCAGAAGACTTCTGTCCATAGCAGCTTACCATAACAATGATATTTGAAAAATGGAAGCCAAAAATTCTTTCCTTAACGGGAACCTTCAAGAGGATGTGTATACAATAAAACCATAAGGTTTTATGTCTCTAGAAAATTATAATATTGTATGAAATTTTTATATATATTTTTAGGGATTAAAGAAATCATCTAGTTAATGGAACATTCAATTCAATGAATCCATAAAAGAATATGGTTTCACTAAGAATAAATGTGATCCATGTGTTTCAAATCATTTTATTGGTAGTATATCTTTTTTCATAAGATTATATGTTGATGACATATTACTAATTGGAAATTATATACTAGCCTTAAAATATTTTAAGGAATGGTTAGGAAAGTGATTCTTAAAGAAGGACATAGGTGAAGATGCCTATATTATAGGGATCAAGATCAAATGTGATAGATCAAAGAGAATTATTAGACTAAGTAAAGGTAAATTAATTGACAAAATACTAAATAGGATCAGTATTGAACAATGTAGAATGGGATTTGTTCTAGTGTCACATGGTATATATATTTCCAAGAAAATATTTCCTCATTCATAAGAGGAAAGAGAGAGAATGTGTAAGATCCCATATGCTTCTATGAAAGGATCGATCATGTATTCAAGATACGTATGAGGACTGATGTTTCCAATGATTTGATCATGGTAGGTAGATATCATGAAGATCCAGGTGGAAAATATTAGAATTTTATTAAGACTACCCTTAGATATCTTTGGTGAACTAATTATATGTTCCAAGTGTATGGATGAGATGATGAACTAGTCATCTGGGGTAATACATATTATAGAATATAGAAATTTTATAATGATCTAAAATTGCAGTCTCAATATATCTTTTTGTCTCATGGGAGGAGTTTTGAGTTAGAAGAGTTCAAATCAACTAGTTGTCACCGATTCTAAAGCTAATTATAAGTATATTTCTGTAACGACTCAAACTTTCATTAATAGAAATCTCTCTTGAATTAATTAAATGTCTCTTTAAGTAAGATGTTTATAAAAAATTTCAAATTATTTTGTTTTGTGTTAAGAATTGTGATCATTTCTAATATAGTCGTTGAATAGTGATCACATGATTAGTATAAATATAGGGCTTTAACGAATCCAATTTACTCAGACAAAGGAAGTGATGACCTCATATAGTAGATGTTCCCCATACGAAGCCCATTTTTCAGAGCTCGGAAAGGAGGTTGTATCTTTGGGCTTCTCTCTTGACCAAGCCCAAGCCAAGATTGAATATGTTAAACTTGAGCAGAGCCTATGAGAGAAGTGGACGTTGATAGATATTACCACCAGAGCAATGTTATCTGAGCCACCCCAAGAGTCTCTCACCATCGCACACCTTACTCTTAGGTCTTATGCAAGTGTTATAAGGGGTTATGTAACAAGACCTTATCAGTATGATTATGTGCATTATTTTTTATATAATAATGAATATACATTCATTTTATTATTGTTACCTTGTAAATAGTTTTTAAAGCACAAATATTATTTTTAGTTAATGTTCAACTAAGAAATATATTTTGATGAATTAATGGATTTTTTAATTAAATAATAATTTAATAAAATATTATCATTATTATTAAGTAAATTTTTTTTAATTATAAATGATCGTATAAATTTATTAAAGAAATTGTAATTTTTATTAAGGTTTGAAATCCATTTTTTTCAAAACCCATGATTTTTTTATAAATGTCGTTTTTTATTTTAAAAGTGAAAATTAACATATTTAGAAAATTATTTAGATAAAATGAATATTATTTCTAGAATCAGGATGTTGAAATTATCCAATGGTGAATTTTTCATAATTGTTTCAGACATTCAAATTTTTGGGTAAAAATTAAATACCATTTAAATATATAATGTGTTTTATGACATCATAATGACCCAATAGTGATGTAATAAAATACTGTAAAATTTATTTTCGTCCAATATATGTTTTACCATTAAAATAATTTTATTTTGGGTTTGTTTGACTTATTTTACAAAACTTTAGTGGACCCTTCAAGAATTATTAAACATTTTGACTCTTTAAATTGATTTCCATGAGAGTGTGACTCACCTCCACATAAGAAACCCCATTATTTTAAGGGTTTTGGACTTCAACCTTATAAAATATTGTTTTCAAATTCACTTTTCCAAAAACCACGGACAAAAACCGTGGGCTGGTATTTGTTTTGGATTAGTTTAATGTGAGGTGACCCAAACCTAAATAATAAAGAATTCACTCACCTTTCCGATATAAAACCACCCAATATCCCACTTCATCCTCACTAAAAGCCTTTTGAGTTCATCCAACCTCTTCGATACTCTCTCTAGAATCCTCCCAAGGTGGCCCAAGTTCCCAATAATCCTCTCTTAATCCTTTGGAAGAACACTTCTAAGTAAGGGTTTTTTCTTCCTTTCTCATTTTTTTCCAATATTCTTTAAGTTGTTATGCCCTTTTAATATCAATTATAAATGTTGGAGTATGGTTTCTCACCTCCCCCATACTTCCCTATTTATGTTTTAATGATTGGAGACCCATTTATCTCTCATTAAATTCCCCCCATGTACACTCGTTACTATGCCAAATTCCGAAAGGAATTTATCTCTCTTCTCTTACATTTGAGAAATTATTTTGTATCATGAATCTAAATTCCATTACAATTGTTGGGACATGTATCTATATGAACACCTTACTTTCCATTTCATGTAGATATTATTAGACACCCCTTTCTCTCTTATCAACCATTTTTATGAATTCTTACGTCACGTTGTTCCGCTGTGGAAATTGTACCGATTTTCCAAGCCAATGTCATTGTGTAGTCAATACCATACTCATTTCTCTATCAAGGGTATTCACATTTATGAACATTTACTTATTTATTATAAAGTTTCATGTATGAATTCCACATTCCTTTATTGTGGAATAAATGATTATTTTTCATGAATCTATGTTATATGATCCATATGGCACACTTATGCATGAAATGAAATATTTAAGAAGGGTGCGACCTTATAGCGCTTCAATGCATTGGGTGAAGTATAGTATCATGATACGTCATGTGCAATGGGTGTTTAATCATTATAATTCAAGTGCAACGAGGGTTTACTCATGCTTCATGTGCAATGAGGATTTACTCATGCTCCATGTTCAATGAGCCTTGGCTCATGCTAATTCAATGTAAAGTGTTGTTGCCACATTTCCATGTTATGATTATCATGTTTTATCATGCCTTTATGTATATGCTTATCTTGTTCTCTATTTATAATCCTATTGTCTAACATGTATTGTATTCCACATTTTATTCCATCATTAATCCCTTACTGGGCTTTATAGCTCACCCTTTTTCTTATGCATGTCCTCAGGTTATCCTTTGAAATGATAAGTACGAGGTAATGTACTGGTCATGTAAATGAAGTTTTCAGTAAAGATGTTTTTTTCATGTTTTAAGTTGTTATGTAATGATCCTAAGCCCCAAATACACTATACATCTTGATATTCTATGTTGTATCAAGTGAAGTTTATGTAATAAATTATGTTTAATTGTTTAATAAAGAGTAGGGTTTCCATAGTTTGTGTTAGAGGATAGGTTTAGTTATTTTTGGGATTAGGATTAGAAAACCCAAGTAAATCCTTAGAGACAAGACTAAGTATAATAAAAATATCCCAATGTTTTGGTGAGTATTGATTAAGTGGTTTATCACACTAATACATCCCTGTCTGGATACGACCAGGTAGAGGCGGCTCTGGCACAGATGTATCCTAGTGGTAAAACCTGAAAACACCACTCTGAGCGAGACACGAACATGAACTGGTGAACAACAATGGGCCTTGATACACTCTTAGTTATGACACTCCCAGGGGATATGCTTTGTTAAATTCACAATCATAGTATGAACCATTATTAAGGGACAAACAAATTCCTAAGAATATATGTTAGAAAGTAGATCATGGATAACATAGACTGAAGCCAATAGATTCATATGTTAAGGAAATAAAATTTATTTATAAGTCATCAGTTTTTCCCTTGTATTACCCTTTATGTGTTACCCCTAACTTTACTTTTATTCCAAACAATGGCCGGTAATAGGAGGACTCGGGCTAACAACCGATGTGAAGATCAGTGTGATGACTGTACTAATGAGATTCTCAATCCAATGGGAGTGGGAAGCATGAACTTTCTCATGATTCTCTCTAAGATAACTCAATATTTGAATAGAAACATAGGTCAAGAGTAACATTCAACCCCCCCCCCCCAAGAAAGAATAATTCACTATCGAGAGCTTCATGAGACAAAGGCCCCCTACTTTTAATGGATCATATGATCCCTCAATCGTTGAACACTGGATCAACTCCATTGAAAAGATATTATCCATCCTTCAATGTTATATACAAGAAAAGATTCTCCTAGATGCTTATCATATGGAGGGTGAAGCTGATCAATGGTGGATGTTGATCAAAAATACAAAGCCTAAGTAGGAGATCGAGGCGTTGGAATGGAAGGATTTCTGGAAGATTTTTTTAGATAAATATTTTCTGTGCACCCTCCAGTTTAAGATGGAAAGGGGATTACTTTACCTCAAGAAAAAAGACAATGAATATATTGGAGAGTACGAGGCAAACTTCACATGGCTTGCACGATACAATTCCAGGTTTGTTGTTACCCCTGAATGCAAGGTTGACCGCTTCTTTGGTGGGCTGAAACCTAGCTAGTGGAAAGAACTGGAGATCTATGACTTCGACAACTATGAGGAAATTTTCTGATGTGCCCTCAAGGTTGAAATGGATATTAGAGAATCTAAGGGGTATCATGGGGATATTAAGTGTAAGGTGGAATTAAATTTTGGTGGTCTGATGGATAAATAAAATGGTGATAAGAAGATCCAGCACCCCACATGCCAAAGGTGCGGAAAGAAGCACCCTGGAAATTACCTGAAGGGGACGAGGAAATGCTTTAGGTGTGGAAGAGAAGGGCACCTAGCTATTAACTATCGGCAGGAAAGACCCGTGGCTACGATAGAGGATAGGAACACTCCGTTTGAACCTCAACGCGTGGTTCATTGATACAAATACAAAGAACCAGGGCATCTTGCAAATTAGTGCCCTAAGCCAAGGGTTTTCGGAGGCAACCAACATCCTCCAAGGCAGAAAGGGAGATCTTTTTCCATCACTACTACCAAAGTGAACCCCAACAACAAAGTGGTGATAGGTACGCTAGTTATTCATTCATGAATAGAGAACGTAATTTTTGTTTCATGTTCTATGCATTCATTTATATCTCTAATGTTTAGTAGAACAATCCCAGCACCACCAAAAATCAAGCAAGTGAAGATGTCGGTGAGTATGAAAAATGGGGAAATCATTGCATCCTGTGAATATAACTCCTCCTCTGTCATAATCTATGGATTAAACTTCCCGGCAAACCTCTTCATACTCCCTCAAGTGGAATTTGATGCAATTATTGGCATGGATTGTATTTCCTCATATAGAGCCAAAATAAATTGTCATGAGAGGGAAATCACTCTCCATATGGATAATCGACCCCCGATTCTTTACAAGTGCAAGGAGGAAGATGAATCTTGTTTAGATCCCTCATCTCAAGTGTGGATATTACAGCCCTATAAGAATGTGTATCTGGATCAGATGATTGAGTCTAATGAGGCAACCATCCTAGAAGACATGCCTATTGTGAGAGAATTCACTGAAGTATTTCACGAGGAATTTCCTGGTCTTCCTCCTAGAAGATATGTTGATTTCTCAATTGATCTTATACCTGGGGAGTTGCCAATATCCAAGACTCCATATAGAATGGATGTTTTGGAGATTTAGGAGCTGAAGAAACAACTACAGGAGAATCTAGATAAAGGGTTTATATGCCCAAGTGCTTCACCACGGGGTGCACCAGTCCTCCTCGTCAAGAAGAAGGATGGGTCAATGGAAATTTCATCGATTATCATGAGCTCAAAAAATCATGATAAAGAATAAGTATCCTCTCCCACAAATTGATGAATTATTCGATCATCTATGTATAGAAAAATACTTCTCCAAGGTGGATTTGCGGTTGGGATATTATCAAGTAAGGGTGAAGAAGGAAGATATCCCCAAGACTACTTTTCGTACAAGATACGGGCACTATGAATTCATAGTAATGCCTTTCGGACACACTAATGCTCCATCAATCTACATGGACGTGATGAATAGAGTCTTTAGAGATTATATTGAAAAATTTTTTGTAGTCTTTATAGATGATATTCTGATATAATCCAAAACTAAGGAGGGTCATGAGGAGCAGCTAAGAACTATACTAGAGACCTTATGGAAGGAGAAGCTCTATGAAAAGTACAGAAAGTGTGAGTTATAGTTGAAGGAGGCCTCATAATTTATCCATATCATCACAAGAAATGGGATATCTGTGGATCCCTCCAAAACAAATGAAATTGAGGGATGGTCGAGGCCAACATCGGTAACGGATATTCGTAGCTTCTTGGGGTTAGCTGGATATTATCGATGATTTGTGAGAAATTTCTCACGATTTTCCAACCCTCTTACAAAACTGACTCAGAAGGGAGTAAAGTTTTCTTGGAGTGATGAATGTGAAGAAAGCTTCAATTAGTTGAAAAGAAGGCTTATCACTGCGCCCGTGCTCACTTTACCCACAATTCGAGAACTTTCTGTGGTATTCAGTGATGCTTCGAAGAAGGGCCTGGTATGTGTGTTGATGCAAAATGACAAAGTCCTTGCCTATTCTTCAAGGAAATTGAATGTTCATGAATAGAACTATCCAACACATGACCTCTAGTTGGCTGCAGTTATCTTCGCTTTGAAATTTTGGTATCATTATCTCTTTGGGGAAAAGTGTGCAATATATACGGACCACAAAAGCCTCAAGTATATATTCACACAGAAAGAGTTGAACATGAACCAACGAATATGGTTAGAGATGATCAAAGACTATGACTGCTCAATCCATTACCACCCTAGGAAAGCGAACAAGGTGGAAAATGCTGTAATTAGAAAGGAACCAGCAATTTTATCATTGATGATAATTGAGAAGGGCCTAATCTTCTTAGATTTAATGAAGATGGGAATGGGAATCATAAAGAAGGGAACATCATCAATACTTTCACAAATGATTTCTCAACCATCTTTTTTGGAAAGGTTAAAGGATGATCAAAAGGATGATTTGGGAATTCAGGAAAAAGTGGAAGCTATCAGAAAAGGTAAATCCTCAAGGTTTAATGTTAATGAATAAGAAATTGTGAGATTTCGGAAAAGACTATGTGTTCCATTAAGTCTGGAGCTGAAGAAGGAACTTTTGGATGATGCACATAGTTCAAATTTCTCTATTCACTCAGGAAACAAAAAGATGTATTGAGATCTCTGAGAGCATTATTGATGGGATAATATGAAGAAGGAGATCATTGAATATACATCAAAGTTTCTGGTGTGTGAGAAAGTGAAGGCAGAGAGGCAGAAGTATAAGGGGATGATGCAACCATTTCCCATACCAGAATGGAAAAGGGAGAACATCACCATGGACTTTGTCAGCTGACTTTTGAAGACACCCAAAGGCAACAATGAAATCTAGGTCATTCTGGATCATATTTCAAAGGCTACACACTTCATTGCTATTTGGGAGGATTTCTCATTGGATCAACTGGCACAAATATATATCAGGGAAGTGGTAAGGCTGCATGAAGTACCACTATCTATTGTGTCTGATCAAGATCCAAGATTTACCGCTAAGTTTGGGAAGAGTCTTCAACATGCTTTGAATACTGAACTGAACTTCAGTACGGCCTATCATCCTCAAACTGATGGCCAATCCGAGCGGACTATTCAAACACTTGAGGACCTGTTGAGAGCATTCTCAATGGACATTAAAGGAGGATGGGATCAACATCTTCCTCTGTTTGAGTTCTCTTATAATAACAGTTTCCACTCGAGCATTAAAATTGCACTATTTGAAGCCCTTTATGGGAAAAGGTGCACACCACCAGCATTTTGGGATGAGGTCGGTGAGCATAAGCTGCTTGGACCATAAATAGTCGAAGAAATGGTGGAGAAGGTGAAAACCATTTAGTATCATATCAAGGCAGCCCGGAGTCGATAAAAGAGTTAGGCAGATAACCGTCGATGAGACCTTGAGTTTAATGTTAGAGACATGGTATTTTTATGCATATTTCCATGGAAGAAGGTCATGAGGTTTGGAAAGAAAAGGAAGTTAATTCCAAGGTACATAGGCCCCTTCGAGATTCTTGATCATGTCGGGGTTCTGGCCTATCGACTAGAAATTCTACCTACCATGGACAAGGTACATGATGTCTTTCATTTATCCCTCTTAATGAAGTACATACCGGACCCTTCACATGTACTCTTTTTAGAGGTGGTATAGTTATAGGATTATTTTTCTTATGAGAAGAAACCAGTGAAGATCTTAGATCATAGAGAAAAAGTTCTACAAAATAAGACAATGCCCCTCGTCAAGGTGTTGTGGAGAAACCACAATTTTGAAGAAGCGCTGTGGGAATCGGAGGAAATGATGAAGCAGAGATACCCAAATCTGTTTTAGTGTGGGAAAAGGAAATTTTGAGGGAGAAATTTCTTAAGGGGGGAAGATTGTAACGACCCAAACATTCATTAATGTAAATCTATCTTGATCTAATTAAATGTCTATTTATGAAAAATGTTTATATAAAATGTCAACTTCTTTGGTTTTATGTTAAGAATTGTGATTGTTGCTAATATATCCATTGAACATTGATCACATGATTATAATTAATATAGGGCTTTAACGAATCCAATTTACTCAGACAAAGGAAGTGATGGTCTCATCCAGTATATGTGCCCCATACAAAGCCCATTTGTCCAAGCTCAGAAAGGAGGTTGCGTCTTTGGGATTCTCACTTGACCAAGCCCAAGACGAGCTTGAATATTTTAAGCTCGAGACAGACCTACTACGAGAGAACTGGAAGTTGATAGAGATTACCCCCGAGCAATGTTATCCGAGCCACCCCAATAGTCTGTCAGCATTGCCACCTTACTCAACGGTCTTATGTGGGTGTTATAAGGGGTTATGTAACAAGACCATAGTACTATGATTATGTGAATTATTTTTTATATAAAAATTAATATACTTTCATTTTATTATTGTTACCTTGTAAATTGTTTTTAAAGAACAAATAGTATTTTTAGTTACTGTTCAACTAAGAAATCTATTTTGATGAATTAATAGATTTTGGAATTAAATAATATTTTAATAAAATATTATTGTTATTATTAAATTTATTTGTATTAAATATAAATGGTTGTATACTTTAATTAATTCAATTTTAATTTTAATTAAGGTTTGAAATCCATTTTTGTCAAAACCCATGAATTTTTTATAAATGTCAGTTTTTATTTTAAAAGTTAAAATTAACATATTTAGAAAATTAGTTAGATAAAATGGATATTATTTAAAGAATCAGGATGTCAAAATTATCTAATGGTGAATTTTTCATAATTTTCTGAGATAGTTAAATTTTTGGGTAAAACTTAAATATCGTTTAAATATATAATGTGTTTTATGACATCATAATGACCCAATAGTGATGTAATAAAATATTATAAACTTTATCTTCTGAAAATATATGTTTTACCATTAAAATAATGGGATTTTGGGTTTGTTTGACTTATTTTACAAAGCATTAGTGTACCCTTCAAGACTAATTAAACATTTTGTCTTTTTAAATTGTTTTCCTTAAGAGTGTGACTTACCTCCACAAAAGAAACCCCACTATTTTAAGAAGTTCAGACTTTGTCCTTATAAAATATTTTTTTCCAATTCCCTTTTCCAAAAACCATGGGAAAAAACCATGGTCTGGTTTGTGGTTTGGATTAGTTTAATGTGAGGTGTCTGAAACCTAAATAATAAATAATTCCATCATCTTTCCTATTTAAACCCACCCAAGCTCCCACTTCCTCCTCACTCAAAAACTTTGGAGTTCATCCAACCTCTTCCCTAATATCTCTATAATCCTACCAAGGTTCCCCAATCTCCCAAGAGGCCTCTCTCAAGTCTCTCTCAAGCCTTTGGAAGCACACTTCCAAGTAAGGGTTTTTTCTTCCTTTCTCATTTTTTTCCAATGTTCTTTAAGTTGTTATGCCCTTTTAATTTCATTTATAAATGTTGGGGTATGGTTTATCACCTCCCCCATACTTCTCTATTTATGTTTTAATGATGTGAGACCCATTTCTGTCTCAATAAATTCCTTCTATGTACACTCATTACTATGACGAACAACCGAAAAGAATTTATCTCTCCTCACATACATTCAAGAAATTATTTTGTATCATGAATATAAATTCCATTACAATTGTTGGGACATGTATCTATCTTACCCTTTTACTGTACATTTCATTTAAATATGATGAGACACCCCTTTCTCTCTCAACAACCATTTTTATTAATTCTTAGGTCACACCGTTACGCTGCCGAAATTGCACCGATTTTCCAAGCCAATGTCATTGGGTAGTGAATACCATGCCCATTTCTCTATCAAGGGTATTCACCTATATGCACATTTACTTATTGATTATAATGTTTCATGTATGAATTCAAAATTCCTTTATCGTGTAATAAATGATGATGTTTTATGAATCCATGTTATAAGATCCATGTGGCACACTTATGCATGAAATGAAATGTTTAAGAAGGGTGTTCCCTTATAGCGCTCCAATGCATTGAGTAAAGTATATTATCATGATAAATAATGTGAAATGGTTGTTTACTCATTCTAATTCAATTACAATGATGGTTTACTCATGCTTCAAGTGCAATGAGGATTTACTCATGCTCCATGTGCAATGAGCCTTGGCTCATGCTAATTCCATGTTAAGTGTTGTTGCCACATTTCCATGTTATGGTTATCATGATTTATCATGCCTTTATGTATATTCTTCTTTTGTGATCTATTGATATGACTATTATCTAACATGTCTTTTATTCCTCATTTTATTCCATGATTAATCCCTTACTGGGCTTCATATTTCACCCTTTTTCTTATACATGTCCTCAGGTTATCCCAAGCAATGCTAAGTACGAGGAAATGTAGTGGTCAAGTAAAGGAAGTTTTCAATAAAGATGTTTTTTTCATGTTTTAAGTTGTTATGTAATTATACTAAGCCCCAAATAAACTATACCGCTCAATCTTCTATATTGTATCAAGTGAAGTTTATGTAATAAATTATGTTTAAGTGTTTAATAAAGAGCAGGGTTGTCATAATTTCAACTTTGGATGCAGTGAAGGAGGTAGTATGGATTCAAAAACAAATCCAAGATCTTGATTCATTATCCAAAAATAAAATCCATATCACATTTTACTATGATAATACTATAGTGGTGTCTCTCTCTAAAGAGACATGGTCGCACCTACGGAAAAATAATATACTTCAGAAGTTTCATCTCCTTATGTATTTTTTTCAACAAGGTGAAGTTATGGTGAGTAGAATATCAATAGAGGAATACCTATAATACCCCTTTATGAAGGATTTACCTCATAAAAATCATGAGTATCATGTGAGAGATAGTGGACTAAGAACTATTGTAAGTTGGATCTAGTGAAAGTGGGAGTCTATTGGAGTTGGTTCCGTATAACCAACTTCTTTTGTACTTGATTAAATGTTTTTGTTATTAAATAATTTTTCTTATCACATATTGATTATTCTTATGCATGATATTTATATTTGAAAATTTTATTAGAATATGTTTCACGTTCAAGGTAAAAGAAGCTCCCCACCATGCTAAGAACTTAGATGTTCCATGACATTATTCTTGAACGTTGATATATGTCTTAATGATATTATCTAACGAGGAAAAAAAATAAAGGATATTAGTAGTAGGGGTTTATAAGATATTGAGATACATTCTAATGTTGTTCACTCTTGGTAATCTTCAAAATAATAAATTATTATAATATTCTCATCAATAGAAAATCCACATTTCAATGTTTCATTAGATGTTCCTCTCTGAAAATGTGTGTATTGATCTATATACATTAAGATTATCATTAATGGATATTATAACTCATGTACTTTTATGTATTTGAAAAATACATTATGGTATGTGTTCATAAAATATTAGGATATGTTGGGTGTGTCGTGAATGATATAGCATTAATGGATAATGGGAGAAATGATTTATCACTTATGTCCCTTGATGGAAGTTAATATATCATGCCCTTTGATGGGAATTAGACCACAAATATAAATCTATAGACATGGTGTTAGATGGGAAGGTTCATTTCTGAAAATTGAAATAAAGATACATCAAGTGTATAGGTTGATGGTACTTTCATGAATGTAGTTTTATTTGAGATACTATTTTAAATTATTATATTACACGAAAAACATTCATAGGAGGTTGGACATCATCGCGACATTAAATTATTTCTCTATTGATGCACTGTCATGTTTCTAGAGGCTAACTTTGGACTTTTGATGATTATTACTAATGATTCTTAGAAAGGGGCCTAGAGGGACACACAATAAGTGTATCCAAAATATCAGTTATATTCAAGTATTCAATTTTACAAGATATAATGAGTAAAATTTATTTTGGATTAGTTGATTGCCAGAATTTTTTCAAAAGTTATTTGAAAAAATAAAGTGAGTAAAATAATAATAATAAATATTAGTTTGAAATTTTCGAGAATATAATATTTTTTATATTTATCATAGAATAATTTGGTGATATTTATTTAATTAAATATCTATTATTCTAGGATTGGTAAATGCTGATGAAGGAAAGTGGACCAAGTTTAATGGTCCAATTTGTTATAATTGATATTTATTTATATTCTTAAGGTGTTTCCCATGTAAAATTATTAATAATATTATTATTTTTATAAATGGACTTGGGGTCAATTAAAAGTATTAAATATTTTTGGTGGATTTTGTGTGTTTTCCAACCCTAAATCGGATATAATAAATATCAAACTATATCACTTTCCTAATTCACTTTTGGTGTGCACAATGGATAAGGAGAAATCGGATCAAGACCTGGAGTTCTCTCTATATTCCTCCTCTCTCAATCCTTTGAGATAACATCAAGGTTTCTTCGTCCTTCTTGAAGAATACTACTGCAATCAACCATGAACAATGTAGGTGATCAGGATCGACCATCCTAGCATCCAGTGATTCAATAGTGCTTCACAGAAATTAGGGTGCACATGTGGATCATCACTGGTTGCATTATACAATTGAATCATGCAAATAAATTATGGTGAGATGAATTTTATTCCATGGGATAATTAATGAAAGTAGAATTACAAGTTGTGGTAATTCTATATATGCTCATAAATTAATTATAAATTATATGTGATGAACTTCTCCCTTTAGTTATAGTATATCAATGTAGTATATTAATCTATTGATTTAATTGTACATGACATTTTTATCATGTAAAGAAACTATTACATCATATTTAAGAATAAAATCTAAGTTGGTAATACCTTCAAAGGATGCTTCCACTTCACCCAAAACCTACATGTTTAAGATGTGCTTCTGGATATGATGGATGGATATAGATAATAAGGAGATTTGGTAGTGGATCACCCTTTCATTAACTCTCTTACTATGGTTTAAGTGAGATGATGGGGACCAAGCCATAACAATTCCATTAATTTAGGTAGAGACTAAAAATGATATATTCATGTATCTAGCACCATTCACCCACTAAACTCATATGATATTGGTTGGATTTTTCTAGGAGATAGTTAGAGATGAGTAATTCCTACAATATCTCTGGTTTAAAAAAAATAGTGATGGGTAATTCCTCTTGTATCCCAGATACAAAAAAATAGATAATATAGGTCTATATGGGTAGTTTCTCTATAATCATAGCTATGAAAATGTGATGGGTGGTAATTCAATCTAGTGTAAACACACCTTCCCTCCCATAACATAAGGATTGTGGTGGATGATGATGCACTAGATATTATCTTTTCTTCCACCCATAACTCTATGATATATGAGGAATTGATATATATTGTTTATCCCTAGATATGTGTATTTACTCCGATATCCCTACATGTTGCTTTATCCCTAAAGATGTATTTTTCATAAATTGTCCAGACATGTATACGCTGCTAGCTTTAGAGAGGTGTGTTTTCTCATTGATATTTGTATTTCCATCAGCACTTCAAATATAGTTATAAATTTGTATATCCTCTAATGTTTTTGAGATAGGTGGGGAAATTTATTTCACCAAGTGACTCATGATAATTGCATCTATAGTGAATTATAAAGAAAAGAATCTATGATAGGTGGTGAGATATGAATGTCGTTTGTTTATTGAGGAATATTGCTATTTTACAAGTGTGATAAAAGTTAGTTATGGGTATATTGATCAAGATTGATCATGGATATATATGGAGATGGCATCATGAGGCATAAAATTATCAAAAATCTACTTATTAATGATGCACATATAAACTATATGTAACATGGTCGGCTCACTACTTAGGATGAGCATATTGGCTATTGTTTTTTTACCCTTTCTTGCACACTTGCATGCTAGTCTCCTAGTGTCCATATAGATAAATAAAGGTATCTAATAGAAGAACATGGAGGTTGGAATTATATGGTATACTAAAATAACTTGTGGAGTGGAGTTCTAATTATTTTAATTTTATAATTATAAATAAATAATTTTTTTATTTATAATTTTTTAAATATATATAATTATATAAATATATCTGAATTTATTTATAATTATAATTATAATTATAATAAATATATTTATTATAATTTTATAATTATAAATAAATAAATATATTTTTTATAATATTTATAATTATATAAATATATATAAATATATAAATTTAAAAAAAAAATTAAAAACATATTTAAAATATATATAATTAAAAATATATTTATTTATTCATTTATATATAGTTATAACAATAAATAAATATATATTTATTATATATTTAATTTTATAAATATATATAATAACATAAATAAATTATAAACATTAGATCTTTATCAGTACTTTTTTAGGATAAAGATTCCCTTTATGAGTACCATAATTTTAGCCTTGATAAAGACACATTTTATTAGTGCTTTTTTAGTGCTGATAAAGAGCAGTTTTATCAGCACTTTCTATTTTAGTGTTGATAAAACAGCTCTTTATCATAACTTTTTAAAACCACAAATAAAATTTTATCCCTTATTTTAAAAGAACCCTTACCGGATGACTTCTATCACACACCTTCAATCTCTCATAGAAGCTGATTTCTTATATGTCGTCGCTCTCTCCATACCTCTCTATCACCACTTTGATTCCCTCTCCAAACTAAACAATCATCACCCTATCGCTCTACCGCACTATCATTTTGTCGCTAATCTCATCAAACCCTATTTCCACTGATGTCACTTCTCACTTTGAACCCCACTGCCTCCTAGTCAAACCCCACTCGCAGTTCATATTTTTTGTCACTTTTCTAAACATTTTTGATGAATCAAGACCCCCAAAACTAAATGTATTCTATTGGAATCTTGTTTTAATATATTTCCCAATCAATTATCTTCACAGTTCAATTTTTTTTCTTCTCTAATAGTAGGGTGTGCAGCACCCCATTTGTCATCTTATGCCCGCACCACCATTTTAAATAAGTTAAGTTCTCTATTTTAGTACTCATCTAATTCACTTTTGTGTTTTTTTAATACAATAGAATTTATTAGTTATTCAATTCATTAATTTTTCAATTATAGATTTTAAACCATAATTTTGAGAAAAATATATAATGGTAGTTAATGTATGATTTAATACAAGGTTTACAAATAATGGACTTTGAAAAAATGGATTCAAGATCTATTGAATGATTTTTGTATGGTTTTGTGAACTGTTTTTTTTTCAAAATTCCTCCTCTTTCACATTTTCTTGATCCTAAATCACTTTTGAGGTTTTATTAAGATCTCAATCAAAGTAAAAAAAAGAATCAAATTATGTTTTAATTGGAAACCTAATTTCAAATGATGATAAATTTTGATTTGGAAATGAGTTTGTGCTTTGTAATATATAAAATCAAATATCTTAAATAGAGATACATTTCAATTACTAATAATGCATCTATGAGTCCAAGAAATCAATGATTAACCTATTTTTTAAAAATTATGTATATTTATTTAAAATATATATTCTTTTAAAAATTATATATAATTGTATACTTCTATATACATCTATAATTTTATATACTAATATAGACATATATAAATTTTTAATTTATACTTTTATACCTGTATATAATTTTCAATTATTCAATAGTTTAATACTTTTATACTTTATTAATCTTTCCTCTTTGAATACATATTTTTATGTCTGGATTTTTCTAACCTATGATTTTATAATGTTATTCTTTATTTCATTTCAAGTTAAATTACATTTTATATTTTATATTATTTTTATTTCAGGTATTAAATTCATCATAAAATATGAAATTATTAATAATAACTCCCATCTGATCTAAGCACACTTTTTCCTTGATTTACATTTTATTTCCATCAAACACTTCCCGAATGTTATATTTATAAATGATAAATATGTGTCATATTTTAAAATAAGATAATTCCATTTATAAAACATTTAGTCATTACAAAAACCCCTTCCAAAATCTCTCTCAGACGTCATTATACACATTCTAGAGATTCTCGTCTTCCCAAAAGACCATCCCTATGGTACTTAAGAAGAGATCCAAATGAGGTTTCTATATGAGAAGGAAATCATCTTAATGAAGATATTTCTTTTTATTTCTTATTTTACAACCTTCAATTATGTCATAAAAAATCATTATAATTACAAAAATATCCCCCATATAATGAAATTTTATTATGTTTATGTAATAATATTTATCATTCTCCTTCTCCATCAAATGGGAAATAATGTCATCGCTAGAGTGTACGGCGGACTAGCACCTCACGAACCGGTATAATTTTTTTTATCACCAAATTAAATGGATAGTAATAATGATTTAAATAATAAACATATATGATACATATGAAATGATATTGATTTTTTAAAATTAATATATCATCCAATTACTTACCCTTTTACCAATTAAGTGAATGAAATTATTGCTCATGCACAGGTATGCCCTTCCTCTCCAAGAAGCGATGTGCTTCATTTTCAATTTGCAGCTTTCAATAATGGTTATAAAAATTTATCTAATGAGTAAATATGATATTTATAATAAGAATATTATTCTACATATTTTGGAACTCTATCCTATGTACATGAACCATAGCGTTAATAACAAAACTACAAGAGAAAACAATGCAATTATCACCAAGAATAAGGGTAAAAATTAAATATTATTGATGAATTGGTTATTAGATGTTATAGAAGGATTGTATATGACATTATGAATATTATTATCATTCTGTTATAAATTAATAACATTCTTAAAACCATTATATAGGATTTTAAAATGTTCTCAACTAAAGGATTGTGTGGGGTAAGATATTTCATTTCAATTTCTATTCTATTGGGAAAAATTTGTTAATATGCATCTATTCAATTTTCTATTGTGTATATATTGGCCCATGAATCCCCCATTATTTTCAACCATTATGTTTATATTTCTATCATATCTGAGAGGAGATGACACAACATACTGTCCAGAATTCATCTAGCATCATTCGTGTTGTGTCATAGTGTATGTTGCACCCCCAACGCCAAACACAAGAAGTTGTCACCACCGTCAACTGGTGTATTCCTGCATCTATTGCTTTTAAGGGGATTTTATGTCACATACTTTCCTAGACTACACTGAATCAATCATTGAAGTGATCCATCATCCGCAGCACCCCCAATTATAGAATAAAACAGAGGCTAACAAAGAAAAACAACATAGGGACAAGACTTTTGGGAAAGATGGAAAGAGATGAGCGCGCAAACAATAGGAAAGAGAACGCATGGTGGAAAAATATTTCCATCAAACAGCGGATGCAGAGTAAAAAAAATAAGTGCAGAATATAATGTTGACACAGGAAAGTTTTACATGTAAATCCCAAAAAGGGGAAAACCATGGTATATAGTCTAGAAATATGGATCCACTAAAATAGATAAGTACACGGTAGAGACTCCCCAAAATGTAAGGGAGATAAAAACTAATACTAAGAAAAATATTTGATCAAAAATGGAGAACAGATACAGTCTGAATGAAGCCTGAAATGAAGAATGCAGCCTGCTAAAGAAACCCAAATAGATATGACCATGAAAGAAAAAGATTGATGTCCGAACAAAAGTGCAGATAAAAAATCACAAGGATTGGATCAAAAACCACTACAGATGAAAGTCGATCAGATCAGAGTAGTTCCACTGGTTGCAGATCTATAAACCGCTCCTTTAAAAAGAAATTTCACTCCCTCTAACAACTCAATAGAGAAGAGTCACATGTCTCATATATAAAGGAGTGTCTCCATATTATTTCTCATATATCTTAACTTCATATCTCATATCTCCCCTATATCTCATATATCCTCAAAGATATCAAATATATCTCATCAAATATGTCAAATATATCTCATCCAAGATATAAAATATATCTCATCAAATATATCAAATATATCTCAGTAAAGATATCAAATATATCTCAGGGATAGATGGGGAGGTTCCCCAACAAACTCCCCCTCTGACTCAACTGGGGATCATCGTCAACCCTGAAATCAGTCAGAAAATCTCAAATTTACCTCTAGGTAAACTCTTTGTCAACATTTCTGAACCATTTTCATCAGTGTGGATCTTCTAAAGATCTAACTGTCTCGAATCAAGGACATTGTGGATCCAATGATATCAAACATTGATATGTTTCAACCTGCCATGAAAAGTGGAATTCTTCCCAAACAAATAGTACTCTGACTATAACAAAATTAAACATACCTTTCCTGATTAAAATTGAGCTCTCGAATAAAATATTTCAACCATATGAATTCTTTGAACGCCTCTATATTTTCAATAAACTCTAACTCTTTGGTATATAAAGCAACACATCTCTACAACCTAGACTGCCAATATACTGCTCCCCCTACAAAAGTGATCAAATATCCTGAATTAGACTTACTTGAATCAACATTTCCTACCATATATAAATTTGTAAAGCCATAAAGAATAGGTTCCCCTTTGTAAAAACATAATCTCAATTCAAAAGTACCAAGAAGATAACGAAATATATATATCACTGCTCTCTAATGCTCTCCACCTGGATTTTATAGAAAATGACCGACCACACCAACTGTATGAGCTATATAAGGTCTTGAACATACCATAGCATATGTGAAATAGCTAACAGAAGATGAATAAGGTATATATTACATCTTTTATCTCTCTTCATTAGTAGAAGGTGACTGACTGGTACTGAGTATAAAATGTAATGAAAGAGGAGTACTAACCACTTTAGCAATATCTATAGAAAATATATGATAATCCTTATCAATATATCTCTTCTAATATATCCACGGTATCTTGGAATTCATGTCATGTGTGATCGACATGCTAAGAATCTGTCGAGCTAGCCCAATGTCTTTCATTGAAAAATACTGACAAAGATCCTTCTTAAATATGTCAATTCTAAAAGCATCATGGATAAAAATGAGCATATCATAAACATAAAGAATTAGTATAATAAAATCATCATCATTAAATATTTGAACAAAAAAACAATGATCAAAAGATGTATTCCTAAAACCCTGATGATAAATAACATATTCAAACTTCTTATACCATTGTCTTGGAGATTGCTTCAAACCATTAAAACTCTTATTCAACCTGTAGACATGATTCTCTTTACATATTTCAACAAAACCCTCTGGTTTCTCCGTATAAATCTCCTCCCTTAAATACCCAGGGAAGAAATATGTCTTCACATACATCTACTCAATATGAAATTCCAAACTCACAACCAAACCAAGAACAACCTGAATGGAAGACATTTTGACAACAGATGAGAAAATATCCTCAAAATCAATACCTTTCTTCCAATATAAGCCTTTAACAACTATCCTTTCCTTGTATCATGGAAAAAAAATAGATTATTCATTTTTAATCTGATAAATCTACCGATTTTGCAAAGATCTATTACCTGTCAGTAACTTCACAAACACAAAAGTATGGTTTTCGTGCAATGATGTCATCTTGTCATCAATTTCTGTAACCCATATGTCCTTTTATTCACTTTTCATAACCTCACCAAAGGATTTTGGATCTCCCCATTCAGCGAGGAGAACATACTCATCAGGTGAATACTGAGTAGAAATGGTATGATGTTGAGATGAACATCGGGTTGGAACTACAGGTTCATTGATAACCCATAGAACTAGATCATCCAAAAAAAGGTGCATCATAAACATAAACTCCAACCTGTTCACCCTGAGCATCATTCTTCACATCAATTTGATCATCAGAATCAACAATATGAGGTAAATGTGAATTAGAACCTGGCTCAAGACGGACAATGCCATTAGAAATTGGAGAAGGGCAATTTTCTTCCTTATCAATATCTATCATAGTCTGGTCCTCCTTAAACATTGCATCTTGGCTATTGAGAAGTTTCTTCAAAGAAGTATCATAAAACCTATACCCACACTCATCATTTCCATAACCAAAAAAAATACACAGTCATGACTTACCATTTAGCTTGGATCTCTCATCTCTAGGAACATGAACAAAAGACTTACAACCAAAAACATTCAAGTGATCATACCAAATATTTTTTCCATACCAAAACTTATCAAGAGTGTCTGTTTTCAAAGAAACTACAGATGATAAATTGATAATATAAGAAACAGTAAGTAAAGTGTCACCCCAAAAATGTCCAAGCATCTTTTCTTCTGAAATCAAAACACGAACTCTTTCTAATAAAGTCATGTTCATATGCTCAGCTGCACCATTCAGTAGAGGTGTCTTGAGAGGAATCTTCTGATGTGGAATACCTTCCTTTATTCAATACTGGTCAAACGGACCACAATACTCTCCCCTATTTTCAGTGAGAATACATTTCAATTTCTTACATGATTCTCTCACAACAGAAACAAGAAATATCTTAAAAACACTGAGCACCTGACTTTTGGCATTAAAAACATAAAACCAGAGCTTCCATGAGTGGTCATAAATAAATTTCACAAAATAAAGACCTCCACTAAAGTTCTTATATTTCAAATGACCACAAACATCATAATGTACAAATACAAGTACCTGTGACTTCCTGTGTAAAGGATGACTGCTAAAACTCACCCTGCTCTATTTTCCAGCCATATAGTGATCACATATGTCCATATTTAAACTCTTAAAATTTGTAATAAGATTTATCTTGGACAAACAACCAATCCCTTTCTCACTAATGTGACTAGGCCTCTTATGCCACAACTTGTATGAAACATTCCACTCAACAACAGAAGCAGTATCACATGAAATAGAAGCTTTAGTCCAGTACAAACATGAATAATTATTCCCTTGATCCAAAATCAAAAAGGCCTTGGAAATATTCAATTGGAAATAACCAAAAGAAATGATAAACCCTTAATCATCAAGAAAGTTGGAATAAATAAGATTCAAGTGAACATATAGCGCATATCAAACATTCTTCAAACTCAGCTTACTTCACGTACTGGTCTCTAAACAAATAGTCATGATACCTAAAACATCATCATGATCATCATTACCCATCTTCAAAATCCCAAAATTACCTAGGGTTTAAGATGTAAAGAACTCCTTCTTCGATGTCATGTGAAAACAGCCACCCCTGTCAACAACCCAAAAAGAATGATCAGAAGTAATATTAATGGAGCCATAAACAATAACAAGATCACCCCCTATAGTGGTAGTGACACGATTATCTCCATCGACATTCTTCTTGGTATGATTTTACTTAATTTTTTTCTATTTTCATCTAATAAAAAACTTCTTAACATGCCCATTCTTACCATAATTATGACATTCAAAATCTCTCAGCTTTGATCTGGATTTACCTCTACTTTTAGTATTTCCTCGACTGTTATGTTCCTTATTCTCTTTTTGGATTCTCCCCTGTTGTTTGTGACTAAAATCTCTAAAGAATATTTCTCTTGAGTACATCTCCTGACTTCCTCATTCAAAATAGTAGACTTAACAAAATTGAATGTCACAGAACCATTAAGAGCAGAACTAATTCGAGTAACACTTAAATTCTCCTATGAATCGGGTAAAGTGTTAAGGAATAAAAGTGATAAAAACTCATCTTAAAAATTTATAACCATGATATAAAACTGATCAAAACATCCCTGATATTAACTTAAAAAATCATAAATAGACATAACTTCTCTGTAATCCTAGTTCATCATTTTCTTGAGAAGAAACAACTTATTGTTTCTTGTCTTGGAAGCATAGGTAGTCTCGAGCTTCTCCCAAAAAGTTCTGGAGTGAGAGATATTGGCAATGTGGTTCATTTCATTTTATTCGACCCATTGGAGAATGAAACCACAAACCTTCTCATGCTCGAATTCCCACTCTTCATCTAAAATTCTCTCTGTCTTCTGGGTACTAAACATCAAAAGATGAATTCACTTGACAAAACGCAGATCCTTCGTTTTAAGTCACAGCATATGGTAATTGGTAAAATTCAATAAAATCATCCGAATATAATTGGATTCTATAATGGATATGAAATAAAAACCCAACCCTCTGATACCAGATGTTGGGAAATATGGCAAGTGATGAATGCGCAAAAAACAGAAAAGCGAACGTGCAGATGAAAAATATATACCTCAAACAGCGGATGCGGAGTGAAAAAAATATGTACCAAATGTAAAGTTGACAGTGGAAATTCTTACATGGAAAATCCAACCCAAAATGAACACTACCGATAATGGTAGCCACCACCCCAAGTTCCCATGAACACTAGTATTCCTTTATCGAGAATCTCAAAAAAGTGAGTATAAGACATAAACGTTGAAGGGGAATTGCTTTAGTGATCACCTGATGTTGAGGACCACCTCCTAAATTGCACCCCCATTTGTTACATGATTTAGGTTTATTAGGTGGTAGTTTGATTAGACATAATGTCTCCCGCAATTGTGTGGATAGCTCAGAGATAGTTTCCACCCTCTACTAGGAGGAGACATGCTTGGGGAGTTCACATATCAGTGATTCAAGACGTGTCAATTAATTATTATTACATATATAATTAAAAAAAGTTAAAATATATATAATAATGATTGGTATATATATTTTGTGAATACAACTAGTATAAAATTTAATTAATATTTATATTTAATTAATAAGTTGTATTGTTTATAAATCTTTTCATATGCAAATATAGTTATACATTTTTATCATTAAAGGTATATTTTTAAAAATATCAATTTTAATATAATAATAATACTTTTACATATAATTAGTAATTTTATAAAGTAATTAATGATAAATTATATTTTTTATATAAAATTAATAATATATGCCTTTATATAATTAGTAAATAATATAATGTATATGTTATAAACAATTATTAATATTATTATATTTAATTATAAAATTATACAATTAAATATATATATATATATATTCTAAAAATAATCTATTTATTTATAAATTTAATAATATTTTTTAAAATATAATTGATAATATTTAATATAATTGATAATTACTCGATTCAAAAAAATATTATTATTATTATTATTATCATCATCATCATCTTTATTATTATATAAATAGTAATATATATACATCTATATACTTGAAATCATAAATCTATTAAAATATTATTATTAAAAAATTACTTTTAATTTTACATTTATATAATTAATAATATATATTGAAGATATTTGTACATTTGTATTTTTCATAAAATTGATAAAAAAAATATTATATTATTACATATGTGATTTATAGTTTTTTATTAATAATTTATTGTTATTTTAAATAAAATAGATTGTAGATTTCATTATTATATTTAATTACTAATATATTGAACATAATACTTTATAAACAGAAATATGGTTGTTGGTATATATTTTTATAAATTATTATGTATATATTCATTTATATAATTAATAAAAGATTTCAACTATTATTGAAAAAATTTAAATACAATTATTCAATATTAATTTTATATAAATTTTATATAAATTTGTGTAATTACTAATCTATTATCAATATTTTGTATCTAGATATAATTTTTAATATTTTTATAACTATTTATACATTTATATAATTAGTAATATATAGTAAACAATATTTACACATTTATATAATTAATAATATTTTTGAAATAAAATTAATCATATTGAAATATTACTATTAAATATTAATATTTTTTATATAATTAATAATATATACATATTTTATTTTATAGTTGTTTTATTTTTTCCTCTTATCGTTATCAGCACTAATGTAAATTGTTGACATACCAATTTAATTCAATACTAAAATTAACATTCATGATGATCTATCTTCAACAGAAATCTAGTGCGGATAAAATTTAACTTTGTCAAGGTTTTTATATTTATTGTTGATAAAAGTAATGTTTATCATCACTTTTTAGGAAAAATTAATAAAGTTTTAACAATATTATTAAAAGAAAACTATTAATTTCATCGTTCAGCCCAATTCCTTGAGCCTTCTTGGAAGAAAACCCTTCTTATCTTTTTATAAAACATTTTGGAAGATTTGAGTTCAAAACCCAAAGTTTTGTCATTCACAACTTTTTTAAATGATTAATTAACCATTCATGTGTTTGTTTATATCAATTTTTTCCCTTGAATTTTCACTACTTCAATTGTTGTATATTCACAACCAATATTTAATATAGTCAAGGTATTTTTTCTTTATTACTTTTGAACAAAAATTTTTATGGTATTTGACCTAGGGTGTTGAATCATGAAGGATAAATAAATTCATTAATGGTCTTTATTTATATAATTGAACACTGATAAAGGAGTTTCTATTTTATAAATGTCTTAATTTCTTTTTTATTGATTTATTTTGTTAATACATCTATAAATAATTATTTTACACATGTGTGTTTCTTAGATTAAATCCAATATAAATTACATATCATTTCCTTAAACCAAATATATGGAAATGCTCCTTGTTTTTTAGGAACTCTTATTTGGATAGTTGATTATTAAATCAAAATTGAGTATTTTTAGTTTTATGTTTTTTATTTGTTTTATTTCGGATTAATTAAATCTCATTTATTTTTATTTTCATGCACATATGTCCAACTTTGACTGGGATTGTATATTGTCGAATTATTTACTATTTTATATTTTTATTTCACAATGATTTTGATTTGTGAACATTGTTATTTATTCTATCATATTAGGATACTAATAATTATACTTATTTTAATCTATTCTTTAAAAATTACTATGAATCATTTTGGTTTGTAGTTATTAAAAGTTTATATCAAATTTTATTATTTTATATATTGATATTAATTTATTTTCAAAATCTCTTTAAATGTTTTTTATTTATATTATTTTTTTATTCCATAAAGTTTAATGAAAACAAGTGTGTTTGAGCTATATTGCATGTGGTTCAAAATTTTGTCTCAAACATCACTCACAAAAAATATATAATATAAAATAAAATATAAATAAAATTATTCTACAATCAATATTGTTTTAAATATACAATGTAGTTTTAATGTTTAATAATATATTGCGATATATTGTAAATATAGTTGGATATTATTTAAAATGATTAAATTTATATGAAATTGAAAAAAAATACATTTTAAATATATTTTTCATCTAAAGAAATTATATTAAATTTATTATTCTGAATATATTTATAATTTCTCAAAGAAAAAAAGGTAATGTATGAGTTTTGGATAAGTTAAAGTTAAAATAATGATTTCAAATAAGTTATCATGAAGGAATTAATCATTATAGTCTAAATAAATATAAATATATAATAAAATTAGTTTTAAAGAAACCCCAAATTTGAAAAATCTTTTGATCAACTAAATTCTGAAGATTTATTATTGTTGGGAAGGAATAATATTACTGTGGCATAAAATTCCATGAATATAAATCAAATATAATTCCTATATTGATTTCCTTTTGTGTGTTTAAATTTTTTTATTGTATAAGAACATTATTGAACCAAATAGGACCAATATGAATCAATAATAGATGAATTCAAATTGTATGATGAAAGTTTATAAGGATGGGATAAATAGTTAATAAAGTTTGCAATAGATCCTAGAAATGGCATTAATCAAATCATTTATTCATGTTTTCATTTTAATTAATCAAGTTAAATTTTTTTGTTGAGTTGGAATAACACTTTATTAGTCATGGAATAGTTCAAAGTTAAAAATGTTAGACTAAACATGGGGACGAAATAAATGTTGTGGGTTCTTAGGATAACTATAAAATTTATAAATCATCTAATATGAGTCGAATTGTAAATGATGATAGGGATCACATTAAAAAAATGAAAATAATGATTAAGAATGGTCTTCCTTATTATCTAAATCTGTTTGAGAAGTTAAAGAGATTTGTATATATGTCATTATCATGTTCCTAGAAAAGGTATTAATAGAACACTATAGGATAGGGTAAAATTATAGGTTTAAAAACTACAAATTTTCAACCCATTCACATGTTATATTGATCTGATAGCATTTTTTGATCAACATATAGTATATTAGACTAGGAAATAAAAATGTAGTCGAAATAAAGATATCAAAAAATATACAATATCTGACAAGATAAAAAAGAATATTATAAATTAAAAAAATAATGAAATGAAAACAATAATGAAAAGTGTATCAAATTAAAATTTGAATACCTATAAAGGATATATATTTCCAATCAATTAAAATAAATATGAAGTCTTTTCTTTCATCCAAAGTTGAAAAAGGATGATTAACTTAATCATGGGTATCCCTATTCAATGACTGAAACATCCTCGACTGGAAATCTCATTGGACGATGTCAGTATTCTATCCATGGGAACTCAATCTTTCTATCCATATAAGACCTTGAATTACCAGTTCAAACAAGATCTATATTCCAAACCACATAAGTTACCAATCATGAAGGATTGGAAACACACTTGCTTTCTATCCATGAAATCCCTCGATCACAAAAGATCAAACACACCAAATACCAACCTGGAATCTCTTCAATCTCAAATGATAATACCAAGAATGAATACAAAAATAAACACTAAGATATTTATAATCAAAACATCATTGATGATAGCCTATGGACTAAATATAAATATATTACAAAATAAAATCATGTAGAAGAAATGTGTGTGTGAATGGATTCACTTTCAATCAACATTTCTATACTTGTTAAAATGGTCCAAATCCTTAATGTTCCATATTCTATTTATAGATGTTCATGTAACTCACTCTGAAAATTAGATTCCAAGTTCTTTAGGTTTAGTTGAAATAGTATCAAATGAATCCTTCTATTATCTGATGGATGTACTTTCTGACATCATCATCTAATGTGTTCAACATATCACTGCATTACAACATAACAAATTCCATTGTATTATGTTAAGTTAGGATTGAAAAAAGGTGTGCTCAGATATTAAATGTTCAGACAAAATATCAGCATACAAAAATATTAACAAACATTTTATGTTAATTAAAACTCCTATTTAGTGTATTGTGAGTTTCAAAAAAAAGAATACGAAAGGGGGTTGTGGACCCAATAAACTCCTCCGTTTTTATAATCACAAAACATGCAATGAAAAGGTATGGTTTGACTCCATGTTTCTTCAATGTAAAATTTCAAATATTTACATGGAATGAAAGGAAAATTTTATTAGATAATATTTTCCCACTTTTTTATATTTATCTTCAAACCAAATATATCATCAGTATAAAATATTATAGTTTAAAAAACTAATCCCCCTTGAAACATAAAAACTTATCCCCTATAATAAATAAATAGGAAAACCTATAAAACTTCTTCCCCTTTGTGATTTTCAAAAATAAACATAAGATAGTAAAAATATTAAGATCAAGGTAGATACGATATATGAAAAGAGAGTATGTAAAGTATTTTGAAAAAAATCCTTAAAATCTTTACCCGATGTATAATAAATGTTGTCACCCTTTTCCTAAAATTTAGATGATTAAAATGATTAATTTATTTTTATTTTAGGACTCTCGAAAAAACATATTAAGATATTAATTATTTCAACTTTTTATTTTAATGTATAGGAAAGATAACATGAAATTAAAATGTCTGGATATTTTTTTTCTAGGAAACAATATTGTTCATAGGTTTTATTTTGTCCTCAAAGATAGAAAAATAATAATTTTTAAACAACTTTTCAATATTTAATGGGATTTTTTTGAAAATATCCATAATCCAAAAACATTAGTTTTATATAATTATTATGGGATACAGATGTTTGAGAATTATTTGAATTTTTAATTTTTTTAGGAGATTTGTTTTCTCGAGATTATAGATTTATTTTCATTCTCTCTTGATTTATTGATAAACTTAGAAATGAATTAATATACTTTCTTTAAATTTCTAAATTCTTTTCCTAAATATACAAATTCTCTTTAAGACTAGAATTTTCATTAATTAGAAGTCTAAAATAAATGAAAATTTGCTTAAAATATTGTTACATTTTCTACGATATCAAAAACTGGCCATCACATTTATGATTGAGATTAAACAAATAAGACATGATGAAAAAATTTTCATATAAATTTATTTATGTGGTCTTACTGTTTTAAAGTCGATACTTTGGCCATGAAAATAATTCAGATTTGTGTTCATGACTAGTAGTAATTTTACATGACTTGGTTGATTTTATAACTATTTGAAAATTGAATTTATCATCTTTTAAATCCTTTCCAATTTAGATATTAGTTAGATAGATTTAATTTCATAAGATTATTTCTCATTTGACTTCTATTCCTAAAAATTTTCCTCTTCTTCTTTTCTGACAACATTAACTTCTCTAAATTCATTAATTTTTAATGAAAAGCCTTTATTACTAGGTAAAACATTTTGTGACTTTTCTTCATAATTTTCTAGTGACATGACTATCATGATATCATAAGAACCTCTTTTTTCTTTCACAACATCATCCATTGATGAACTTCATGGTTCTAATGAACATAATCTCAATGAAAATAAATTTATAGAACAACTAGATTATGAATACTCATTAATGTTTGTATCCTTCTATGCTAATTCTATAGCAATATCAAAGGTGTTTTAAGATATTTCTCAATTCTATTATGGTATAACTAATAGAGTTTTAGATGAGTCTTGATCCATTACTTTTGTTTTTTCTCTGTACCCTTCTCGGTGTCTGAACCCATAAACCATAGTTTCTTTTAAAATTGGGAAATAGTTTTAATAAAATTATAAATAAAAACTGGGGGTAGAGGCTTCATTACCTTTAGTGAATATGAATTTTTATATTTTTTTTACTTTTTGATCATCTCGTCACATCTTTAAGTAAACAACTATGACTTACATATACCGAGGGAAAACTTCCCATCCTTATTATTCTCTAACTTATTATGAATCTTTAGGGATATTTTTTCAAATATTCACCATAATTTCTTGAGAGTATATTATAATTTCAATTGAGAGATTCATAAACCTTCAACTTATTTTTAAGATTAATAGAAACTAAGGAATGATACTTGGATTTAAGTTAATTTATATTTTTCCCCATTCTCTAAATATCTCCCTTTCTGCTTGTACTAGGAATCTATTTCTATGAATTAATTTTAATCCTTCAGGATTATCTATTACTTTTTCATAGTGATGACTAGAAGATTAACCTATACACTTATTTCAAAAAACTCCTTCAGATAATAATCAAAAAACTCATATGAGTAATTTTTTCTTCATTTAGTGGAATCTCTTTCTTCCTTTCCATGACTCCAAAATCATTTACATGTTCATCCTTTAATGTCTCTAAAAGAACCTAATTTAATGTTCAAGTATAAGGTAACATATTTAATTTTACCATGTTGGTATATACAGCTTCATTTTATTCCCATATCAATTTAACAATTTTAATTTCTCATTCCATAAACAAATTCTAGAATATAAACATCTTGAACCTTGATAATATCTCTATCACCTTTTATGGAAGCAAGAAACATTGAACCCAATAAAAAATCCTTACTTCTTGGTCAAGATGAGTCATATTTAGAACTCTTTTCTCTACAAAAATAGTATCTTTTGTGTTGGACTTATTAAAAAAACATATGATTTTGAAAGATTATGCGATATAGAAGTGGATTCGCCCTCCAATAGTAACCCAATCACATCAACAAAATCCATAATTGTAAAATTAAAAACATTATCCAAAACTATAAAACATAATTTATTTTAACCATTATAATTACCAATGACAACTATACAGTAAAATTGATGCATAATACTAGGTTTGAACATCTCACATTCTTCTAGTGGTAGAAAAAAGTACTCCATCCTTGAAAAAAATACATTTATTTAGGAGAGTTCATACCTATCAAACAAAGAATGATCAATAATACACTTCCAGATAATCCCTATAACTATAATTTCCTTGGAAGTAGACATAAATGATATAATGAAATAACATAGGAATCATAAACACAAACTTCAGGGAGAAAATACACCCTCTAAAATCAATAGCCACCAATTTGAGAGATCCACTCCCATTTATATAGGAAAACACTCCCACATTTGATCACAAATAATAAAATAGTTTATATAATCTCTTGTTAAATGTTATGACGTGAAATATCATACATATTAATATTTCAATATTTTTAGGAAAACACTATATCTATTAGTGAGATATATTTCCATGATTGAGATATTCATAAAACATTTATCAAAGTATGTCAATGAATTTGAGAAACCAATTTAGATGTTGGAAATGTATATGTAAATAAATTTGATATTTCTAAAAATTAATGCCCTCCAAAATAAAGATTGATCTTCTACTATAAAACTTTGTTCTTGAAATTATTCAACATCTACATTTCTATATTTTATTAAAGGTAATCATAGATGAAATAATTTATATAAGAAAGTTATCCAAACAAATTATTAACTCCTCCTAGATAATAGTGTTGAAATATAAAGTAAAAATTTCAGAATTTGAAACATGTAAAAATTCAAAACATATAGATAGATTATATGTTTTGATAAACTTGAATAAGATTACTAAGTTCTGATATAAAATTTCATCTATGTGCACACCACAAATTCATTTAAATAGATATTGTATCCGAGGAATCCAAACCTTCTTAGGTACAAATGTATTGGTGAAGAGAACTATTAAGACCCAAATCTATCTAGTACTTTTGGGTTCAAGAGTATAAATAAATTTTGAAATATATATGATCAATTGATAATTGATAGATTTTGATTTGTTAAATGAGAACTTATTATTCTAGTGTCTACCTCTTTATCACTTGTTATAGAAAGGATTGTTGCTTGGTAGAAAATTTTTGTCTGTATATCATTTCAAAAGAATATAATCTTATTGTAAATTTGATCAACAACTTATTAAGATTTCAATCTCATATTTTAGTTTGAAAACCCCATTCATATATACTTTTAATGATGAAAACCTTCATTTTTCTCTTGAAATTATCTCTGAGATCTTATTCTTTGATTTTTCAAACTCTATCATGAGTTTTTAATTTTCACTATATACATCATCTAACTCTTCTATAAACTTAGTAAATTTATATTTCTTCTCAGTAGGTTCATTTTTAAGTTCCCCAAATATCTTGTAGAGTTTCTAGTATATATATTCACACTACACAATATAATATTTTATCAAATCAAATGTTTGATGTATATAATCCTCATCATGGGACTAAGAATCACTTTTTTATAATATTTATATGTACCTAGCCTTAAACATTATTTAATCTTAAGATAAGTCAATAATTTGACTTTTATTCACATCTAGGATCTTTTCAGGTTTAGAGAATTAGATAATTTGGTCATAACCTATACATAACAACTTAAATATTACAATTAGACACTTTTACTATCTATCTAGTTTTTTCATAAAACAATAACTCTTTAAAAAGAAACATGTTTCATTTCATGTTTTAAATATCATGACTTTTCTTTGATCTCATCGTTGACAATATTCTTCTTTATGTCCTGTGAAAAAAAAATTCAAAACATGGGATGAGTATAAAAATCTCTGTAAGGGATACACAAAGAAGTAAACCTGTTAGTCTTGGGATAACCTGAAAACCATGAATACATTATCATAATTTAATACTTTTCACCTTTAAGAATTAGTAAAAACACTTCACTGAATATAATCCCATTTATTACCATTTTGTAAAAAATATTTTACCATAAATCCCATATAAATCAATATATAACATATAAAGTTTACTTGGGACATAAACATAATTAAATGGAATAATTATGCGGTCGACTACCACGCATATCACTAAATAGAATAGCCATACAACCAACTTCTATACCAAATGAATTGGAGGTTATAACGTAACCACCATCCATGGTTTATCATGGAACCACCCATCTTTGGTTTATCACATAACCATCCGTCATTTCTTTATCATATAACCACCCATAAAATTTCAAAATACAATTATATAATCATATAATATAAAATATTGAAAATATTAACATTTCACTATTAACATTTCATTTAAAATCACAGGAAATCATTTCAAGATATTGAAATATTAAATCCATTTCAAAATCCATTTTCAATACCATAACACCCAAAAATTTACTAAGGGGTTTCTTTTCCTTTTAAAAACATTAAGTCTTATAGAGGAAGCTAAATATCAAATAATAGTTATGGCGGCGGGGAGGTCGTTGTCTCCACATAAGTTAAAAACATTCCTTTTTTTGTTTATTAAAACATGTAGTAGAAAAAATATTACCTTTTCATGAAATTATATTTCAAAGGGTTTTATTATACACCATATAAAATATAGAGGTGTATATTGTTGAAATATTCTTTAATGAAAGGATATTGAGACGAAGTCCCGTACCTTGAGTCTGACTGGTCACGTATGTTCCTTGTTCTTACTGAATAATAAAATTAAGTTAATTTATACTTACTTTATAACCTTTTAAATTTTTATTATTTCTTTTAAATCACTTATTACCATGTTATAAATATTACATAATTATTTAAGTTAATATCAGTCGTTTTGTCGATATTCGGTACTTGAGTCGAAAATGAACTTATTTTGAGGTAAGCTGTTCATATAGTCAAATGTAAGTCATCTCCAAAATGGTATTCATGATTTAAATATCATATACATCAAGTATATATGTATTTATAATATTCCATAACATTTGGATATAAGAAATGAAATGCACCATTCATTGAGATGGTTGGTCGTACGTACGCATGAACGCTTCATTCATTTCCTTGTCATATTAAAGGAGTAAAAAATAATTGATACATAGGTATATTATAATTAAATTGTAATACATATGTTATATAAGTAACATAATTTCATTAACTTCATCCTTTATATGTTCCATGTATGGCATCAATGAATCATATCAATTGGAGGGGCGGTAGTCCGCACTTCCTCAAATGAAATTATCATATTTACACATCATGAAAAACAAAAAGGTATGATATAAATAAAAATTATATAATAATAGATAAAATATAAATATAATATATATCATATAAAAAACATTTTGATCATAATGGCCATCATGAGAGGTGGTAGGGGAAAATTGAACAATCATCATTTTGTGAGGCAGTAGTTCACCGTACACAGAAACAGTATGTTCGTATCCATTAGATGGAGGTATGTGTAAGTGTATTTAGAATAATTCTCATCAAAAATCCTATTATATTTAGGATACTTGTTTTGTTAAGTAATCAAATAATAATAAGATAATAGGTAGTGGAGAAGGAAAATAAAGGAAAAGAACTTGAGAGAAGACGTTACCTCTAAATCGGGTAACTTATTTTGATTTGATTCAAAAGGCATTCTTGAATTTCCTTATTAAAAAGTTAAGGATTAAAAGAGGAAGGGAGGTATATTGGGAGCTTATTGGAGAATAATTTGGATGATACAAGGGGATTGAGAGGTGTGAGTAAGTGGGTAGAGGTGGTGGATTTTTATAAGAGGGAGGAGGGGTACTTTTGGAAAGTCTAGAAATATTAATTTATTATAAATTTATTTCGATTAAAAATGAGTAAAAATAATTTATTTTGAATTTAATATGGATATATGTATAAATAAAATCATTAAATAATAATTCGACTAGTTTTGGATATTTTTTAATCCTTATATTTTTTATTTAACCCTTTTTTACTCTTACCATTTTATCAATAATTTAACACTTTGAGAATCAAAATGGTTACCAAAACATGAAAAAATCACAATTAAAGAGTAATTAATAAAATTTTAGACTTATCATAACCATTGTAACAAATATTATATTTTTTTGGAATTTTATAATATATAATAAAATATTTTATATTTTAAAATATGAATTATGTCAATTTTGACCCTATTCATAACATGACTTTTTTTAAAAACCATAACTTCATTCCTTAAAAAAACTTCATTAATACAAATATAACATGTAATATTCATCAATAAAATTAGTTTATGGCATCAAAATAATCAAATTACTTTTATTTTAATATTTATAATATCATTTGTTTTAATATTTCATTAATGAAGTAATAATTGCATCATCATTGTGTCATAATTAAATTTATGTATTTAGTGTATAAAGTTTACAAATAAAATATCATAATGTATTAAATATTTATATCTTTCTAATGAATAATTATAGTTGAATATATAACTTTTATAACCCCATATAAAAAATTACTAAAAGATACATGTTTATGTTATATTTCCCTTTTCTTTAAATTGAAAATTATAAAATGTCATTTTCACACCTAAGTGGCTCCACGAGGTCTCAAAATTGACCCAAGTATGCGCATGGCCGGAAAAGTATCATCCAATAGGATTATTACATGTGTTAGGGTGGTTTAATATTATTATAATATTATTTTTTACCATTATTTAAAAAATTTACCCTTTAACCATGGTAAATAAAATTATTACGGAAGTTACTATTCATAATCTCCAAAAATAAAAGGAACCTATTTACACAATTTGGAACTTATGATTCCAAATATGGAATCCTATTTTAAAAATTTAAAACACATAATTTTTTTATAAATTAATTTAAAATTAATACCTATTGTCAAAACCAAAAAACATGTTTTTAAGTAGTAAAAACTACCAAAAGATTGACATGTGTTTATATCCAATTTCAATGTAAAATTACATACAATGACCAAAAATGTATTAAATGATTAAAAATTAATCCAATTATACTTTAAAACCAATTCAAAAAATCTAACTATATAAATAAATTAGATGGAAAGGCGGTTTTGAATTAAAATGCAGTATTTTTCACTATTCATTAAAATATGAATTTCTTTAGAAAAATACCATAATTTCAACCAAAGTAAATTTTTATTTCACTATTCTAAATAATAAGTTTATTTTTTCAAATAAAACATATAAAAGTGAAAAAAAATATTTAAAAAGGGTTCTCCATCAATAGGCGGTAAAAATATCTTTTAAAAATATTAGAGTATTTTACGCTTAAAATTGGATTCATTATCATTTTAAGCATATAAAATTTATTGAATAAAAGTAAAAACGTTTAATAAACATGTATAATCATATTTTAGTTATTTATTTTCATTCCCACAGATATAACGGTTAGGCCTTAACTACCATTTAAAATAATATTATTATTATATTATTTTTCGGTATAACCCAAAGTTGTGTGCAACGTCAGATTTCAGAGAAACCCATTGTTGTGTGTCGGGTATGCTATCAAAAAAAGTCTCCTATTTAATGTAAAATTAATATGTTATAAATATTATTAGATATAAAAAATTATTATTCTATAAATACCTATAATGTTACATCATTCCCCCATTTAGAAATTGTGTCCCCACAATTTTATTTACTTATCAAATAAGTGAGGTTATTTCTCCCTCATATCATTTTCAAATACCCACATTGCCTCCTCAACCATATGGTTTTCCACAAAAACTTTACCTGATGAATCACCTTATACTGCAATACATGATCTCTAGGGTCAATAATATGTACTAGTAATTCCTCGTAAGAAATATTCTCTTCCAAATGAACTAATTATGGACTAAAATCATGAAATCGATCTAGTATATACTTTCTCAACATTGAAACATGAAAAACATTGTGTACCTGGGATAAACTTGGAGTAAAATCCATCACATACGAAACTGATCCAACTTTATCCAGGATTTCATATGGTTCAATGATCTTCAGACTCAGTTTTCCCTTTTTACTAAAACCCATCACACTTTTCTAGGGAGAAACTTTGAGAAAGACATGATCTCTTACCTCAAAATAAATATCCTTCCTTCAGTTGTCCACATAACTTTTATGCCTTCTATGTGCTATCCTCATGTTCTTCTGAATCAACTGAACTTTTTCTGCCATCTCTTCTACCAATTTAGGTCCTATAAACTTCCTTTCACCCACTTCATCCCAAAAAGATTCAATTCAACACTGCTTTTCATATAATGCCTCAAATGGTGTCATCTGTATATTGAAATGAAAACTTCTATTATAATAAAACTCAACCAAAGAAATATGTTGATCCCAACTTCCTTGTTAATCCATTGAAAAAGCATGTAGCATATCCTCCAAGGTCTGAATTGTTCATTTTGACTACCTATCTGATTGAGGATGAAAATCTTTATTGTTATTTAGTTTAGTTCCCAATAACTTCTGAAGGCCTTTACAAAAGTTATAAGTGAACCAGGGATCATGATCGGATACAATGGAGAGGGTAAATCCATGTAACCAGACTATATAATTAATATACAATCAATAAAGTTAATCTAGAGACTGAGTAACCCGAATAGAAAGAAAATGTGCATATTTAGTCAATCGATCAATAATAACTCAAATTTCATTATTACCTCGAGATGTTCTTGGTAACCCCACTTTGAAATATGTGGACACATTTTCTCATTTCCACTCTGGAAATGGAAAAGGATAAATCATACCTTTCGGTAACTGTTTCTCTGCTTTAACCTACTGAAATATAAAACACTTCAAAGTAAAGTCAGCAATATCTCTTTTCATTCCATCTCACCAGAAAAACTTCTGAAGATCTCTTTACTTCTTAGTACTACCAAGATGAACTAAAAATGGAGAATTATGAGCTTCACATTACAACTCTTTCTTCAACTTTGAATTACTAGGCACACATAATATCTTTACAAACCTCAAAACACAATATTTATCAATTTTAAATTCAGGTAACTTAACCTTTTGAACCAATTCTACTTTTTTTGCAACTCGCAGTTTTCTTTCTACGCATTCTTAATTCTGTCTGATAGAGATAATTTGAATGACACTTGAAAAAAAAGAGAGTAATTTCTCACACCAACAAATTCTAATCCAAAATTCATCAAATCCAAAACCAAAGGATCTTTTTTCAAACGTAGCATGGTTAATATAGCATTACTCTTTTGACTCAAAGTGTCTGCCACTTTATTTTCCTTTCTTTGATGTGAATTGAATGTTAAATCATAATCCTTGATTAGTTATATCCATCTCCTCTATCTCATGTTTAATTATTTCTAAGTGAGTATATACTTCAAAAAAAATTGACCAGTATATATTTTACACTTTACTTCATACAAATTATGCCTCCAAATATTTAATGTAAAAATAACAACAGCAAATTCCAAATCATGTGTAGGGTAATTTAGCTCATGAGGTTTCAACTAACATGAAACATAATCAATTACATGATCATTCTGTAATAGGATAAAACCAAGTCCTTTTAATGATGCATCACTGTAGATAACAAATTCACCATTCCTGGAAGGCAGGGCCAAAACTGGATCATTTTCCAATCTGCTTTTTCAGTTTCTAAAAACAATCATCACATTATTTTGTTCATATGAACTTAACTCCATTATATTTTAGCTTAGTTAGTGGGATATAAAACCGATAAAAGTTTTCAACAAACCTTTTGTAATAACTCACTAATCTAATAAAACTGATAATCATTGTGATATTGGTTGGTCTTGGATACTCTTCAACAAATTTTGTTTTAGAAGGGACAACAGTTATGCCATATTTAGAAACAATATGACCAAGGAAAGAAATTTTTTTCAACCAAAATTCACTCTTAATAAACTTTCCATATAGTTTATTTTCTTTTAAGGTTTGATAAAAAATCATTAAGTGAATTTCAAGTTCCTCTCGGATTTTAGAATATACCAAAATATCATCTATAAAAATAACCACAAACAGATCTAGAAACTGATGAAAGACGCCATTCATGAGATTCATAAATATAGCAGGTGAATTAGATAACCTAAATAGAATAACTAAAAACTCATAATGCCCATATCTTGTACGGAAACCAATATTTGGAATATCGTCCTCCTTCACCTTCAGCTGACGGTACCCAAACCTCAAATCAATCTTCGAAAAATACTAATCTCCATGGAGCTGATCAAACAAATAATCAATATGAGGCAATGGATACTTGTTGTTAATGTTGATTTTATTCAAGGCTTTGTAATCAATACATAGTATCGTAGAACCATATTTCTTTTTCACAAATAAAACTGTGGCACCCAATAGTAAAGTACTAGGTATAATGAAACCTTTATCAAGTAATTCTTGCAACTGATTTTTTAATTCCACCAGTTCTACTTGATCCATTCGATAAGGGGGTTTAGAATTAGGTTTTTCATCAAAAACCAAATAAAAAGTAAATTCAACCTTTCGATTGGGAAAAATACTAGGAAATTAATCAGGGAAAACATCTATGAATTCATTCACTACTGGAATGTCACCAATCAAAATTGTTTCTTTGTTTTCAAGAACATGATCCAATTAACTTTCACTTCAATCTTTAATCAATATTTAAGCTTCTTGGTATGATATCAAAGTTATGAAATCATTGAATAAAATATTCTTGGCTTTATAATATATTTTATAATGATAAATTGAAATACAATCCATACCCAAAATGATATTGAATTCCACTATGGAAATTTCAACCATATTTGTAGGAAAGACTATCCCACTAATGATAATAGGAAGATTCCTATAAATCTTGGTTGCTTTAATAATTCATCTTGAAGTTTTTACCAATAGTTTTATATCACTTTCATGAGGTTCTATATCTAATTTAATTGCAAAGATCTTGAAAATTAATGAATGTGAAGATCCATATTTAAATAGAGTATTGGAATATTTTAAAGAAATATGTAACATACCTTTCACTACTTCATTTGATGATCATACATCAATCATAATAGTTGAAAATTATTTTTCCATGCCCTTCTACTTTTGATATTTTTGGTTTACACCCTGGATAATCAAGTTTGGACACACATTGGCATAATGACCTAACTCATTGCAACTAAGGCATCTTACTTCTGGTTTTTCATTTCCTTCATGACCATCTTCTTTACAGTTACGAGCAATATGAATAGTCTTACCACATGATAATCACTTCCCATACATTGAAAGAAATTATCTAGGATTATTTTTACCACACTTATCACAAGTTGAAAATTTGGTTTTCTTACCTACAATCCTCTTTTATGAATTCTTTCCCATTAACTGCAAACTTGATTGCTTCTTTTGTTTTCTCTCATTGAATACGTGATCATCATAAAACTTCATTTATACCTTCTTAGCACATCATACAAGTTTATCATATCTTTTGAACTCACTAGAATCTAATTCCATTTTATATTTCATCTTCAACCCAAAGTAAAATTGATTTATCTTACTATCAATATCTCAGATAAGATTTGGGATGTACCTTGACAAACAGGTGAAATTTTCTTCATATGCAGCCAAACAATATTCCTCTTTTTGTCTCAATTCCAATATGTTTTCCATACTAATTCGAATATCCTTAGGAAAATATTTCTCAAGGAAGATATTCTAAAATTCATCCCATTATATGGCTTTAATCTCTTCACTTCCTCTGATATTTTTAGTCATTGACCACCACTGATCAGATTCACCTTCAAAATAATAAATAGAAAGACTAACCTTTTTATTGTCTAAACAACCCATTACATCCAAAATATCTTCCAATGCTTTAATCCACACCTTAGCTTGCACAGGGTCATATGATACTCTAAATGATGGGATATGTTGCCTTGTGAAATGATATTTGATCGACATATGCCTTTGTGGTCGGTCTAGTAGATCTCGTGCAAGGACACCATCACTATTTATCTCCTGAGTCAACTGATCCACCACTACAACAAACTATTCATTTCTGATTCTGACCATCTTAGGATGTTGATTTAGAAGGTTATTTCCCTCTATATGCTTTCCGACCACAGCTTCCCTATTTCCTCTATGGAAAACCATTTTTAACAAAAATATCTTATAAAAAGAAACGTGGTAATCTTAAAAATATATATCATTTTAATTTCAACATAATGTAAAAATATTTTACAGATATTCTATCAACAATATTCTAACTCATAAAGTTATATAAACCAACCTCTGATACCAAATATAAGGCCCCATTATTAAACATTACTTAAACATGAGTTAATTCAATAATTTGAATTTAATTCACATAGAGGATCTTTTAGGTTTATAGATTTATATAATTAGGACATAACCTATAGATAAAAACTTAAATATTACTAGTATACACTCCTACTCGCTATCTATTTTTTCATAAAACCAAAAATATTTAAAAAGAAACATGATTTGTTTCATGTTTTAAATAGAATGACTTTTCCTTGATCTCATCCTTGACTCTATACTTATTTTTTTCCTATTAAAAACATTTAAAAATTATGATGTGCATAAAAATATCACTAAGGGATACACAAAGAATAAAAATTGTTAGTCTTGGGATAACATGAAAACCATGAAGACTTTATCATAAAGTAATAATTTTCAGCTCTAAGAAGTAGTAAATAAACTTCACTGAATATAAACTCATTACTTACCATTTTTGTAACCAAAAGATTACCATAAAGACCATAGAAAGGAATATATAACATATATAGGTAAATTGGGACTTAAACATACTTAAATGAAATAACCATACGGTCGACTTCCACACATATCACTAAATAGAATAGCCATACGGCCGACTTCCATACCCAATGCATTGGAGGTTATAACGTAACCACCCATCCAAGGTTTATCATGGAACCATCCATATTTGTTTTTTCACATAACCATCCATCATTGTTTTATCACGTAACCACCCATCAAATGTCCAAGTAACATTATATAATCATTACACGTAAAATATTATAAATTTCAACATTTCATTAATAACATTTTATTTGCAATCACAATAAATCAATTCAAGATATTGGAATATTTAATTCATTTCAAAAACCATTTTCAATAAAAAACGCACAAAAAGGGAGTAAGGGATTTCTTTTCCTTTTAAAAACATTAAGTCTTATAGAGGATTCCAAATATAGAATAATAGTTACAGCAGCAGAGAGGTCGTTTTTTCCACATTTGTTAAAAACATTCATGTTGTCGTTTAGTAAAATGCTTTATACAAAAAAGATTCCCTTTTAATGGAATTAAAATTAAAAGGGTTTTATTATACACTGTATAAAATAATGGGGCATATATTATGGAAATATGCTTCAAGGAAAGGAGATTGAGACGAAGTCCCTTACCTTGATACTGACTCATCAGGTATGTTCTTTGTTCATCCTGAATAATAATCTTAAGTTAATTTATACTTGATTTAGAAAAAAAAATTCAAGTTTATTATTCCTTTTATATCACTTATTACCATGTTATAAACGATACATAATTATTTAAGTTAATATCAGTCGTATTGTCGATATTCGATACTTGAGTCGAAAATGAACTTGTTTTGAGGTAAATTGTCCATGTAGCCAAACTTACGTCATATCCAGAATGATATTAATGATTTAAATATCATATTATATCCAGTATATATGTATTTATAACTGGTCATAAAATTTGGAGATAAGAAATTAAATACACCATTCATGGAGACGGTAGGTCGTACGTACACATGAACACTACTTTCATTTATTTGTCATATTAAAGGAGTGAAAACTAAATGATAAATAGGTATATTGTAATTTAATTATAATATATATGTTATATAAGTTAAATAATTTCATTAAGTCCATCATATATATGTTCCATTTATGACATGAACAAATCATGTCACTTGGGGGTGGTAGTCTGCACTTTCTCAAATGAAATTATCGTATTTACACATCATTAAAAACATTAAGGTATGAAGTAAATAAAAATTAAATAATCATAAGGATAATATAAATATAATATATGTCATATATAAATACAGTTCCATCATAATTTCCACCATGATAATTAGTAGGGGAAAATTGAACAATCGTCGTTTCGTGAGGTAGTAGTTTGTCGTACGCAGAAACGGTATGTTCGTATCCATTAGATGGAGGTGTGTGTAAGTGTAGTTATAATAAATAACATAAAAAATCATAGTATATTGAGGATACTTTTTTTAAGTAGTAAAAGAATAATAAGATCATACGGAGTGGAGAAGGAAAATAAAGGAAAGAAACTTGAGAGAAGGTGTTACCTCTAAATTGAGTAACTTCTTTTGATTTGAGCCAAAAGGCTTTATTGAATTGGATTTTTTCTAAGGTAAGGATTCTAGGAGGTAGTGAGGGATTTTGGTAGTTTATTTTATCATAAGTTGGACGAACCAATGGGATTGATAGGTGTGAGTAAATGGGTAGAGTTGGTGTCTTTTTATAAGATAGAGGAGGGGTACTTTAGGAAAGTCCAGAAATATTAATTTACTATAAATTCTATTTCAATTAAAAATGAGTCTAAATTCCATTATTAATAATATAATATGAATATAAGTCTAAATAAAATCATCCAATAACAATTATACTTGTATTTTAAATTTTTTAATCCTTATCTTTTTTATTTAACCCTTTTTTACTATTACTGATTTATTAAGCATTTTACACTTTGAGAGTCAAAATAGTTACCAAAAAATGAAAAATGTCCAATGAAAGAGTCATTAACAAAATTTTAGACATATAATAACCATTTTTAAAAATATTATATTTTTTTGTGATTTTATAATATTTAATAAAATATTTTATATTTTAAAATATGAATTATGTCAATTTTGACACTATTCATATCATCACTTTTTTAAAAATCCATAACTTGATTCCTTCAAAAAAACTTAATTAATACAAATATAACATGTCATATTCATCCAAAAAATTAATTTACAGCATAAAAATAATCACATTACATTTATTTTAATATTTATAATATCATTTATTTTAATCATTCATTAATGAAGCAATCAGTGCATCATCATTGTGTCATAATTAAATTTATTTATTAAATGTCTAAAAATTATAAATAAAATATCATGATTTAGGAAATATTTTTATATCTATAATTTATATTTATAGTCGAATATATTACTTATATAACCTCATATAAAAAAAATTTACTAAAATATACATGTTTATGTTATATTTCCATTTTTTTTAAATTAAAAATTATAAAATGTCATTTTCACACTCAAGTGGCTCCACAGGGTCTCAAAATTGACCTAAGTATTCCCATGGTTGGAAATATCTCATCTAATACGATTAGGAAATGTGTTAGTGTATTTTAATATTAATATAATATTATTTTTACCCTTATTTACCAGATTTACACTTTAACCATGGTAAATAAAATCATTACCGGAGTTACTATTCATAATATCCAAAATTAAAAGGTACCTATTTCCACAATTTAAACATTATGATTCCAAATATGGAATCTATTTTTCAAAATTCAAAGCACATAATTTGCATATATTAATTTAAAATTAATTCTTGTCATCAAAACCAAAAAACGTGTTTTTAAGAAGTAAAAATTACCAAAAGATTGACATGTGTTCATGTCCAATTTCAATGTGAAATTATGTATAATGGCCAAAATTGGATTAAATTATAAAAACATAATCCAATTATACATTAAAATTTTCAAAAAGTACAATCTAACTATAAGAATAAATTAGATGAAAATGTAGTTTTGAATTAAAATACAGTATTTTTCACTATTCATTAAAATATGAATTTCATCAGAAAAAATACCAAAATTTCTACCGAAGTAAATTTTTATGTTACTATTATAAATAAGGAGTTTATTTTGTCAAATAAAACATATAAAAGTGACAAAAACAATATTTAAAATTTTTTTCCATTAAAAGTCCATAAAACGATCTTTTAAAAATATTAGAGTATTTTATGCTTAAATTTGGATTCACTCTCATTTTATCAATCTAAAATTTATTGAATAAATGTAAAAATATTTAAAAAATATGTATAATCATATTTTAATTAGTTATTTTTATTCCTGTCAATATAACAACTAAGCATTAACTACCATTTAAAATAATATTATTATTATATTGTTTTCGGTATATCTCAAAGTTGTGTGCAACGTAAGATTTTGGAGAAACTTGTTGTTGTGTATCGAGTACGATATCGAACAAAGTGTCATATTTAACCTAAAATTAATATATTATAAATATTAATAGATATAAAATAGAATGATTCTATAAATACATTGGATGCTACAATATTAAAATTTAGACTACAAAGATAATTAGAAAAAAGTGTCATTTGTTACCTTCCTCATGAGACATTTTCCATTCAGAGGATCATACATAGAAACCCTAGATAAAAATTATTGATTCTTATATTATCATCATTATTTGAATATATATTATTATTTTATGATGGATACTCACAAACACTACACATTTTATTTATTTCGTGAATATAATTCATTTCATTATTCTTGGAATATTTTCTATATTTAGTCTTTTTATTTATCTGTGGATAATCTGGCAGAATATTTGAGGGTTTTTTGAATTCATAATTGATAATTATTGAATATTATTTCTTATCGTATTTATCTCTTATATCCTTTTTATCTTTATATTAGTCTCTTTAGAAATTTACATTTTTAATCATTATTTTATCCATGTTTGCAAGTTCCCATTAACAGGCTTCAAATCACAATCATCATATCATACTTTGTAACCTTTCTTATATGACTTGTTATTTAAGGATTTTATTTAGGAATTTAAAACTCTGCAAGATGATGAAAATTTAACAACATATTTGTTAATTTATTTTTCAGTGTCTCTCTTCAAGCTATTTAAATGTTGTATCTAGGTGTTGATTATATCATCCAGATTAAGCTTCGTGATATGATTTGTAATTCCTATCACTATCCATTTTGATTCTAAATCCTTAGGGAAAATATAAATAAAATTTTCAACAAAATCATCATCTGAAAAATCCTTTACACTAATATACTAAAGGTTATTGACTATTTTTATAAACCATTGATGCATCTATGGGATTTATTCTCTTGGAAAGAAATGAAATTACTAATAATCTCCCAAAATGATGGTCCTATTAGTTTTTATAACTTTTAAGGTTTTTAAGTGTGTATTTTTATGATTTTTTTAAATAACACAATAAGTTATATATAAATATACCTAACAATAGAAATTTCATGAAATAACACAAAAAAAATATTTGAAACATGGAAATTGAGTTAAAACTCATTATTTTCCTCTCGAGTAAATCCAATAAAATATCCTTCTTAGAAATTTTATAATTACCAATGAGAATTATATAATTCTATACACCAGTATTGATAATTAATTTTTCCATTTTATCCCTCCAATACTAAAACTCATTTCCTTTAAATTTGGGTGGTCTGTTTGGATTTAGATTATCCAAACTTCCAATATGAAAAACACTTTCCATTTTAAACGAAATCTTTTCTCTACATCATGATTAGTGTAAAGAAAATATTTCAATATCTAAAAAGGAAAAATAAAAAAATAAATTAAATATTATATTCAATGAATTGGATATAGAAATTAAAGACAATATAAGATACCAATTATGGCCCTAGAAAAGATGTAAATGGAACACTGTAAGAGGGTGGTTAAGTTTTATGTTTAAAACATCATCAAATTTTCATCCCACTCATGTTTGGTATTGATTATACAATAGATATTTCAATCAACTTACAATATATTGGAGTAACAAAATCATTGGAAATAAATCTATTGAATAATATAAAATATCTATAAATATTAAAATATAAATAGAAAAAAAAGAAATGAAAACAACAATTCATGGAGTATTATATTAAAATATGAATATCCCCAAAGGATATATATTACCAAACAATTCCAATCAATAGGAATTCTACACTTTAATCCAAAGTAGTAGGAGAATATATAACCTAGTCGTAGGTTTCCTTTTTCTTTCTTCCTAACTATGGAATCCCTCGATCTACTAGATCAGAAAAGATTTGTCTTCCAAACCATGGAATTCATCAATATTTAAGGATCGAATTCACACAATTTTCCTACCCAAAAAAATCAATGGCCATAAAGGATCAAAAACACAATATACTAGCCTAGAATCTCTTTGATATCAGATGATCCAAAAAAATATGAATACATAAACACTAATTGATTTACAATCAAAACCTCTTCGATGAAGGCTCTTAACACACATGGAAAAATATTACAAAGCATAATAATTCATAATCAATTAAAGTTTGTATGGATTTACTAGAAATAAACTTCTCAATAATTGTCAAAATGGTTCTGATACTCAAATACTTGGGTTTTATTTCTATATTTTCTTGTTACTTGCTTCAATTATTAGATTTCAAGTTCTTTGGATACAGTTCCAACTACATCAAATGCATCCTTCCATCATTTGGTGGATGTGACTTTAGACGTATTCACCTAATGTGTTCAACATAGTGTTCCATCACAACACGCCAAATTTCATATGATAAATTCTAGTGAATCTTCAAAAAAGGTATGCTCATTGGATTTTAGATATCCGGAAAAAATATTTTCCTAAAAACATAAAAAAATAAAGTTAATTCAAACTTAGATTAAATATATTGTGATTTTTAAAACAAATAATATAAAAGTGTTTTTTTACCAAACAGTCAGTGTATACTAGTCATACTAAATATAAAAATTTATCATATATACTAAAGATATATATTTTAAAATATGGAAATATATAGAGTGACACTAGATTTATAGAAATTCTTGCTTTATTCAATGATATGTTACCAGAAGATAGTGATCATCCTTGTTAAACATATAATGCTAAATGAATTTTATATTCAATGGTAATGAGCACTAAAAGAATATACAAATTTTTAAATGAAAATATATTATTCTTAAGGACTATATATCAATAAATATATTCCCTAACTGTGGTGTGACTCAATAAATGAATGATAAATCAATTCCTTAATAATTACTGCAATACATTCCAACCATTCCACAGTTTATATAGCTATATGAAAGTGTGGAGACTGAAAGTTAATTAAAATGGAATTAAGATACAATAATTCATGATGGGAAACTTTAGAACCTACAAAACTCTTCATAGTAGAATATAATTGATCATGACTATCCATAATTTGGAAATGATTCAAGAAAATTCTATCTTGAACTATCAATAATTGGATGATCCCTTTTGGTGTACGAATTAGCACTCATAGTATAAGGAGGGTAATATTGATGACTTATAACTTTCTGTTGTGGTTATACATGAACTATAAATACATTATGTTATCTCTAATTATATCAGGACTAAAACAATTTAATAATGATATAGATGTTTATTTAGCTGCATTGATCGAAGATCTAAAATTTATGTGAGATTTGGGTGGTATGTTTTATGATGCTTATAAAACTGAAGAATTCATGTTGAGATACATGCTTTTTGGGATGATAAATTAATTTCCTATATATCAAAAATTTTCATGATATATAATTAAAGAATTTTTAGGGTATCCCATTTCTGAAGAAGTTACACACTCAATTTGTTTGAAATATTTGATAGAAATGGTCTCCCAAAATCTTTACTCCCATAAAATTTTACGGTATATAGAAAACTTATACTCTGCCAATATAAATATTCATCTTAGAAGACATTATTTGATTGGAATTTAAAAGAATGTATGATAGTTTCACCATTAACAAGTGATGAATAGTTTGAGAATGTTTAGGTCATTGTCACCGTTTTTAGTAAACCCCTTTTGAAAAGAATTATGAAAATGAATTGGAAAAAGATATTTGTTTTTTTCAAATTGTTGTATTGGATTTTTTATATGTAAAACTTTTTCACGATTTCATGCATATAGAAAAGGTATATATGTAATAGTTTCATTGTAATGTTACTAAATTCACGTGAGAAAACAAAATATGACATTAAGGCTAGGTTAGACATCATTGATATGAGGATAAGGGAATATTTGGTTCCAATTAAGGGTGAAATATGAACTTTTCTTCCTCCAGTGCCTTACACTCTTTATGAGAAAGAGGGGTTTCAATTTTGAAACTTCCTTAATTATATAATGGTTCCAGATTGGTATTCACCAATTATCAAGAATATCATTTCAATGACTAATTTGATTTTAAAGATCTTAAATATCAATATATATATATACACACGAATACATATAAGCATACATAAACATACATAAATACAAATAAATATCCATAAATATATACAATTATAAATAAATATACATAAATATATACCAATAAAAATATATATAAATAATGATAATTATATAAATATATATATATATATAAACACATATAAAGATACGTAAATACACACACACTTAAAGACACACACACACACATATATATATATATCCTTGTTATATATATAAATATATGAAAATATATATATATATATAAATATAGATAAATATACATAAATACATTTTAATATATATAAATACATATAAATATCTATAAATATAAATAACTATAAATAAAATTAAATATATATATATATATATATAAATACAAACACACACACACACATATATATATATATAATTGAATATAATTATATATATAAATATATATACACATATAAATATACACACGTATATATACATATAATTATATAGATAAATACCCTAAACATGTATATATAAATATATAAATATAGACATATATATAAATATATAAATATATAAATATATATATTTATATTTAACAATTAATAATTAGTAAATAATTTATAATTGTGTGATACTGAAGATGGTGATGTGATGATGACGGTTATGACACGATGGTTCAGTGGATTCTCAGGCGGATCACGTGATTTGTGGGATTTTGTTCCCACATTGAACGCTCTGCCAGTATATGTTTGTTTCTCCCTGAATTTTGAATTTTTGAATGTCCTGCATAAGGTGTAATTCGATCTTATTAGGTCAGTTCCCCCTCTATCCTAAATTGGATTTTATGAAAATACCAAAAAATGTGATTTGGAAGAGTCAATAATTTATAAATAATAATAAATAATAAATAATACATAATATAAAATAATAAGAATAATATATAATAATAATTAATAATTAATAATAATATATAATACATAATACATAATAATAATAATAATTAATAATAAATTAAAAAATTAGAAAACCTTTTTGATATATATTCATTTAATATTTATGTATTTTATTTTAAACCTTTTTTAGCAGTACTTTCCAAAAATCGCTGATAAAAATTGCTTTTATCAGTGCCAAAATAAAAAAGTGTTTATAAAACCTATATTTATCAACACTACAATTATGGAACTGATAAATATTGGTTTTATCATTTCTTATTATCATTTGTAAAGGTATATCTTTATTAGCACTATAATTTTAGCAAAGATAACTATAGGTTTTATCAGTGCTTTAAAATTTAGCACATATAGAAGCTATTTTTTTCAACACTTTTTGGAATGCGTTAATAAAACCCTTCATGGCCTTATCAATTCAACACTAATAGAACTCACTTATTCATGCCATTGAATCTCACAAATGAAAGTCGTCCACTTTCACTACTCCCCCTATAACTTCACGGACAAATCTACCCTCCTGAAATATAAGGTATGTGATTATTTATACACCTCTTTAGTCTATCTTACATAACCTGTTATCCTTTATCAGTTTTCAATAGATCCATCTTGAATGATTATTCCTAGAATCACTATTTTATTTTGATTTCAAGTGCTCAGTGATTTTTAGTATTTTTTTATATTTCAAATTTAAAAGATATGTATTCCCTGATTAAAATCAGTAATTTAAGGATCCTATCAGAACTCAAGGGGTGGGTAGTAGCACTGCCCACTGAACAGGTCTACAATAACTTCAGTGGTGTGGGAAGTGGTATTGTACACTGGTTGGGCCAACCAAAATTGTTTTTGACCCCCATTGGTCTTCCTTTGGGAAATCTACTCCTAGGAAGATTTCAACCATTTATCCCATCTATCTTAAAAAAATGAACTTGTGCCTTCTCCAACCATTTATATAATAAAAATTAGCCAAAATAAATATGGTCTCACGAAATTTAATTCAAATTTATACATTATAATCACATGGAGTGATATGCATGGTTTATTCCTAAATGTCACATATAAATCAGCAGGTGGTAATAGACAATTTCATGTCAATTTGACCTATTTAGCTTAGTTTTATCATGTAATAAAAAAATTAATTTTAAACTCTTTCAAATGTAAAACTTTCACTTTGAGTCATTTTGAACAAACCACAAGTCAGTTTGATTCATGATTCATTCCTAAACATTGCATATTAATTTATGATCACTCACAAAAAATTTCACATTATTCAAAGTTTGTTTCTCAATTTGAGCGTGTGACATGTGTCTTTAACTTTAAAACCAATTTTAAATGTAAAAAGTTTACATTCATTCATTTCCTCAAAACTATAAGTCATATTGACATGAAATTTATTTCTACATGTCACATATTAAACAAAGATTATTTTCCTACACTTTTACATCACTTTAGACTTGTTTTCTTATTCTGATCATGTGGCACATGTTTTTAATTTAATAACACTTTTAAATTTAAAAACTACACTTTGTGTCATTTTGAACCATCCAGATATGGTATTGATGTAAATTTCATTCCTATATATTGTATATTAATCATAGATCATTTACTTATAGTTTAAAAGCATTATGAGATCATTTACATGAGTTATTCTCATATAACTACTTGTGAATATTTTTTATTACACATCACAAGACAAATTATTCTTATCCTAGTAGTTTGGGATTATAAAACTCCTTACTCTGTGATTCATTCATGTTTTATGAAGGTAATATATTATTCTTATAAAATGATTTACTCTTACACTAGTATTAATGAATTTTCTCATACATGAGACTAACTAAATCACTTTCATAGCATAATAAGGCCCAATCAATACTAACCTAGTCTTCCAAACTGTATCAATAATAAAATTAAAATACATTCAATTACAATTATACATTTAATTTTGATTATAATTAGTAATAATAGAAAATTAAAAATTGTTATTCCATATTTATTTATTAAAATAAATAGATAATTTCAATATTTTTTTCAACTAATTCGACTTCAAAAAAAATTTGAATTAGCAATGAATTTGGAACATACTGGCTCAACATCAGAAATAATTTCTTATTCCTCTAAAATGAATGTGTCCAAACATTTTCAAGTTATAGTAATAATTTTAATTATAGAACTATTATCACTTAAATCCCTTTCCCTTAAAGGATAGGGATTGCTTTTTCAGTCTCCAACATTAGATGAAGCACCCCAACCACATGAATAATTCACATGACCCTTTTGGAAAGGTAATCCAGTTTAATGTCCCCACTAAAATCTGGTTTGTCTTGGATTTCTATCACTAGTATCTGGAGAACTTGAAATATTAATATTTTCATGTATACTTGACTCACCTACTTTTTCATTCATATTTCCCAAGTTTTTTAAATCATCACATGTAGTAGATTTTCCCCCTATTAACCCCATTTTGGATTCTTTACACTTTCATTTAATCATAGTTCTATTTAGTAGGTGGGTAATTATTTTCAATGAATTCTTTATCTTGGTTCCACATTCATTCATTCGGATCACCACTGTATTTATTTAAGTCATCATTTTGATATTTTTATAGTTTACTTTATCATTTCATCCCATTGAGATAGACCCATGGTTTTATTTAGACCTTGGCCCCAGATGTAGGGACTCTCAGAACTCTATTTAAAGATCAACTCAGACTGCATTTCACTCCTTAAATTGGAATTATAACCCTCATTCAATCAATCGATATCTTCTTCCCTCCTGTTTAAATCTCACTTCCAGTTTCCAATCTTACCATTTTCCATAGTTGATTCTATTTTTGTGTTCTACGAAGCCTGAGTATTGTTTTCATGTGATCCTAGGTAGTTTGTCTTATAATCTAATAATTAGTTTGAGATGATGGTTTATGTTGATCCCACTGGGACACTTTTTCTACTTTTGATTAAGTTAATTTTTCTTTCATTCCCTAATAATAATTTTCATTGATGTTATTTGAGGCTTCATCTCAATATGTGAATTGTTCAAATATGAATCATTCATCAAACTCAAATTAAATATAATAGTTTCTTCAAACATTTGGTTCCTAAGACCAAGTGATTGGGCCTTATAAACATTTTCATCTTATGAAAAAAGATCAACTTTGGCTTCTAATCAACATGTCATTAAAACACAACTTATACCACCATATACCAAGCGATGAAATGAATAAACATCCATTGATTCCTCCTATTGTACTCCCATATAAAAAATTATAGAAAAAATCCTTGAAATTTGTGTTTTGAAATAGATAAAACATTATTTTAATTCCTTGTAATTTTACAGATATCAAACATTCCCTTCTTTCAATGATTTCCAGCACTTCAAAACAATCTTAATATTCCTCATTCAACTCTTATTATCTTAGAACAATGGCTTCATATCGCTTAAATGATTATTTAAAATGAACATTTAGTGTTATAAGCTCATACATTCTATGTATTTATTTATTTTGTAAAATATTAATATTACTGAATCAAATGGGATGGATATGAATCAAAAATGGATGGATTGCCATTAAATAAAAAAACATTATAGGGATAGGGTGAAAGATATCATCAAATTATCAAAATATCATTCATATGAACCTTATCAAATATTTTTTTTGTGTTTATGTTGTTTTTATTCAAGAGTAATTAGTTGATAGGATTTAGAATAACACTTGATTTTTCATAGAATAGATTAAAGTTATAAATGACGGACCAAACATGGGAAAAAAATTAATGTAGCTAGTGATTGGGATAACACTGCATTTTATATATAATCTGATATGATTACAAGTGTGAAGAATGATAAAAACTATATTGAGGATATGATTATTGGTATGAATGATGATGAAGATTATATTGAGTAAATGACAATGGAAGTTGAATATGAACTTTATGATTATAAAAAAAAATTAAAGAGTAAAAGAGTTGTTCCAAGATGCCATTTTATACTGATTATACCAAAATATACAGCATTTTTATCTATATTTAAGTTGTATAATGTAAAAGTTGGAAATGGGTGGAGTGACACCAGCTTTACTGAACTTCATTCTATCTTGAATGATATTATAACATAATATAATGACCTTAAATTTGGAACATATAATGTTAAACGAATGTTATGTCCAATGGGTATGATCTCTAAAAGAATTCATGTCTGTCCAAAAAACTATATACTAGTTCACAAGGAACATGAATAAATTAAAATTACTAAAAGTGTGGTGCATATTGATACATGAAATATAATTCAATTCATTCAAAATTTGAATGGAACTTTATAATCATTCCATGTTTTATAAGCCTATACAGAAGTGAGAAGATTACAAGATAATTGACATGGAACATAGATATAAGAAATAATGATGGGAAACTTAATCACCCATCTGACTCTCCCCAATAGATGAAAATAGATCATGAGTATCCTGAATTTGGAAAATAGGTGAGAAACCTACCTATTTCATTATCTACATATATATTAAATCCTTTTGGTTTTTAAAGCAGCACTCATAGTAAATAGCAAGTTATGTTTGAAAATCATAACGTTCCACCATGGTTATGCATGAATTGAAAATACATTATGTTTTCTATGATGATATCAAATCCAAAAAAATGGGTGATGATATTGATGTTTATTTGGACTCATTGACTGAAGATTTTAAATTAAGGTGATATTCAAGTGTTGCATTGTATGATGCTTAAAAAATGAATATTTCACATTGAGAGCCATGTTTTATGGAATGGTAAATGATTTTCCTAATTATGAAATTTTTCTAGGATATAGCAATAAATTAACTCAAGGGTGACCTATTTGTGAACAAGGTACACACTGAGATAGGTTGAAACATTCATCAAAGACTGTATTTATAGGGCATCAAAAATTTCTACCCTGATGAAAAAAATATCAATCTTAGATGACATCATTTGATGGGAGTTTAGAAGAAGGTACAACACAATATCTACTAAGAGGTGATCAACTATTTGAGAAAGTAGAAGAAATGGAAACCTATTTTTTTAAACCTTGTTTAAAAAACCTTATGAGAACTGGTTAGAAAATAGATCATTCTTTTGAATTAATCGACTAGAATTTTTTGTAGGTCGTGAATTTTATTGATTTCATGAATGTGGAAAAAATATGTGATAGTTTCATTGGAACATTACTAAATTCATCCAAAAAATGGAATTAAGGATATTTTAGACATGATTGACATGGTGATATGGGAAGGGTTGGCACTAGTAAAGGGTGAAAGACATAATTTTCTTCCTCCCGCTTCTTACACTCTTTCCAATCAAGAGACATATCTATTGTTCAACTTCATGAATGATGTAAAGGTTCCATATGGGTATTCATAAAATATCAAGAATATCATGTCAATGACTAATTTAATGTTAAAGGGAATAAAATCGCATGATTGTCATGTTTTTATGTAAGTTTTATTGTGTGTATCTTGACATTGAATTTTTTCTAATATTATTTTTCATACATTAACTATACTATGATTATTTTTTCAAAGAAATATGTAATAAAGTTATAGACCTAGTGAAATTTATAACTATGGAAAAGGAAATTTCTAACATATTATATGAATTAGATATTTTACTTCCACTATCATTATTGGTTATGATGGTTCACTTGGTTAGAGAAATTCTTCTATTTGGTCATATACATTGTTGGACTCACCTGTTTTGATAATCCCAAATCATGTTTCATTTATATGATAATATGTTTCATTAGTTTTTATAGTTTTTTATCATGTAATGATTGTGTATTTTTAGTCTCACTAATTTTTTAATCAAGTTTACATTGTAAACTTTTCTATGTAAAAGGTCACTGATATGAAGGTCTTGGTTAAGAGCCTTCTATTTAAGTCACCGGTTGAGGCTACTATTGGGAAGGTTACCAATAAGAAGTTTATCTCTAGAGGTTATCGATAGAGGTTACTAATATAGGTTACCTCTATAAGGTTACAACTGAGTAACCTTACTGCTAAGTGACCAATGCAAGTTCACCACTACGAGTCTACTGCTCAAAGGCTATTGTTTCAGAGTTACCGCAAGAGGTAACTTCTACAAGTCTACAAATGGGAAGCCTATCGATGAAGCTTACCAATGAATCTTACCAATGAATCTTACCAATGAAGTTAACCGATAAATCTTACTGATGAAACTTATCGATGAAGCTTATTGATGAAGCTTACATAAGAAGCTTATCAATGAATCGTATCGATGATGCCTACCGAAGGCTACTGATACCAGTCTACTAATACCTATACCCTTATTCTCTATAATTTTTCAATTTTATTGAGATTATTCTAACGGTCATATTAGGTAATTTTAATGCTTCTGACATTAATTAATACTAATTTTATACATATATGGAGACCATATATGGAGATAGTATGAGGTATGAGGAAGACAACATGTGGTTTTATCATTCCTATTGTTGGACCTCAAATATAAAATAGAGGATCGGTCTAGAGAATAGAATTTTGAGTGACAGACATTACACGACAGATCTGTAGAACAATGAGAACACCAACACTTACTCTATGAAATCAAGAGCTTCATGAGGATCTTCTGGGAGAAAAAATTTAAGGTTTCCTTATTTTGTTTCATCGAATCTATTTTCAAACCAAGAAATAGATCACTTCGGTACCTGGAAGCCAAAAACTAAAGTTACGACACTCTGCTTTGAAGAAAAATTCCAGAGGACTCAAACTATAATTTCTTCATACAAAGGATTCCATAGCTGAACTACAAACACATAGAGCCTTCTAAACTCAATCCTCATAACATTATCTCTATTTTGTTTTTATCTAACATTTCTAAGCAGTGTGTTTATTGGTCACACACACACTATATCATGTGCTTAAACTATAGGATAATGAAAATCCTCACACCAAACATTCCATAAATTTTTGTTTCCCACGTATGACTATGGAAGAGGACATGTGGGTCTTAGTTGTTTTTTTCATGAAGAATTGTTTTAGAGGTTGTGAGACCCGGACAGTTTGTGAAAACTATTGTAATGCCCGATATAGGTTGTGTATCAATTTTATTGTTAATATAATCTAATTGGTGGTAAGTGATCACCAAGTGGAGAGGATTAATTCTGGGCTAGACGTTAAACCTCTTGATTAATTCTCCTGGGTACTATATTTTTTAATACTCTATTTTTCTATTTTCTACTACTTATAATTCAAAAAATAAAAAGCTATTTTACACTAACTCTGATTGTTAGTTTTGGTTAGTGTGTATATGTAGTTAATTCAGTAAACCTATTTCCAAAGTTGGATAAGTTTTTTACACATATTCAACTAAGGATTAATCAACCATTGAGAAACATTTGGAACAATTGAACATTTATTTATCTACTGCCTTAATTAACTGGGCTATTTCAAATTGGGGGATTTTTATCAAAAAGTTTTGAACATAATTTTTAAGTAGAAACTCAATTCACCACCCTCTTGAGTTTCCACCCCGACCAACATTTGGTATTTAAGGAATATTTATTTCTACCATCAGAATTGTTCTTCAAGATTTTCTAATTATTTTTAACTGTTATTTTATTTGTATCTTAAAGATCTTAAAATATATTTCATATCAAAATTTTCATTTCTTTAAATTCTAATTAGCTATAGATAACCGAGTGGAGGGTGTGGATACTAACAGGACACCATTCTTTAATAGTAATAACTAAGATCAGTGGAAATTGAAAATGAAAATATATCTAGAGAGCATGGGTCCTGAAATCGGGGACACAATTGAATAACAACATGTATTACCGGCTACTACTAGGGACACATGGTCTCAGTTTACTAAAGTTATGTATAATAATAACTATAAAGTAGTGAATTCACTGTACTATGCTCTAGGTGATGAATAATTTAATAGAATGTCTTCATGTAAAACTTCATATGAAATTTGGGATACTTTGGTTGTTTCCTATGAGGGAACAACCAATGTTAAACAAATGAGATTAAATACTTATATTATTAAATATGATATTTTTAAAATGAATCTTGATGAACCTATATCTGAAATTTATCTCAGGTTCAATGAAATAGTAAATACCATGAGTCTTCTTGGGTAACCAGTGGACAGCAAGGATCAGATTAGGAGATTTCTTCGATGCCTACCTGACATATGGAGAGGAAGTTCTGTTTCTATCTGAGAATCCTATGACATAAGCAGGCTACCAGTGAAGGATCTAATTGGAAAACTAATGATGTACAAAGAAGAGCATAAGGTGAATCAAGATACAAATGAAGAATCAAGAAATAAATCTATAGCTTTCAATACTTCTACCTCAAAGAACAAAGACAAGGAATGGGTTTATGTTCTTGTAGATAGTTCCACCAGTAAAGATTATGATTCTGATAGTGATGATGAGATGGGTCATCTTGCTAGAAGATTCAAAAAGTTCTACTGAAAGAATAATTTCTTTATAAAGTAAAACTATAATTGAAGGTATGATAGTAAAGGATAGTGGAAAAAGGATAGAAAATGGAATGACAACACAAATGTGATAATCTTCTATGAGTGTAAACAAAAAGGTCATGTGAAGGCTGATTTCCCCAAGCTGAAATTTAAGAAGAAATATGAAGATAAGGGAAAGGGAAATAAAAAGGCTATGAAAGCTACTTGGAGTGCTTCAAAAGACAGCTCCAGTGAATCTAACACTTCTGATACTGAAATAATAATCATGGAAACCTGTGTTTCATGACAGAAACATATTAGGTAAAACCTAATTCTCTTATACATAATGCTTATTATTCTGGGACTAAATGTGAATCAAATAATGATAATAATATGACTAAGGATGAACTATTTCAATACTATGGAATGCTTTAGGATTCCTTTAATGAACTCAAGGATAAATATAAATTATTGAAAAGACAACATGCTTTAAATGCACTTTATAAGTCTGATTTAAATACTGAAAAAGAAAACTTTTCTCATCTGTTAAAAGAAAACACTGAAATTAAATTATCAAATGAGAAACTAAAAAGAAATATTGAGAAGTTTACAGCCGGTAGGGATACTTGACTCGGTTAATAGGGAAAATAATTACTCCAAAATACACAACTGGTCTAGGATATCAACCAAGACATAGAAGGATTATTAAAAACAAATTTGTTGCAAAATCTAGATAGTTCACTTCTAGTTCAAGTTCTGGATTATCACTTGAAAAAAAAATCTAAAGGACCTAACAAAGTTTTTATATCTCAAAACATTTCTGTTGATTATAGTAAATCTATAAGACAAATATGTGTTCCTAAAGCTTTACTTGATAACCTATCTCGACCTAAGAAAATCTATGTACCAAAGTTACCATATTCTTAGTCTATTGTGAAGGAAAATTGTCTAAAGAGATCATGTAAAACCCAATGGTACTTGGACAGTGGTTCTTCAAGACATATGATAGAAGAATATTCATGCTTCAAGATTCCAATCAGAGTTGATGGTGGACATGTTACATTTAGTGATAATGCTAAGGTAACGATCATCAGCTTAGGCCAATTTGGTAACCCTAATACTATATTAATTTCAAAATTACATTTTTTTTAAGGGTTAAAGTTCAATCGACTTAATATCTTTCAGTTTTGTGATGATGGTTTTAATGTTGTGTTTGAAAATTATGAATGCAATGTTTTTAAATATAAAAATGATTTAATATTCACTCCTCTTAGAAATGAAAATATATATGTTGTTGATTTAAATTCTTTATCCAAGAAAAAGTTTTCTTGTTTAAATGATTTCCAAAAGGAATCTTGGTTATTTCATAGAAGATTAGGACACAACAATGTGAATTCACTTAGGAAACTGACTAGGAAAAGGTTAGTTAGAAACTTACCTAAATTGGAATTCCCACTTAACAAAGTTTTTAATCCTTTTCAAAAGGGAAAAAAATCCGAAAGTTTCTTTCAAACCAAAGAAAGAAGTTTCAACTTCTCAATTTCTTGATTTGGTTCACATAGATTTTTTTGGACCATTAAGAGTTTCAAGTTTAAATGGGAAGAACTATGTCTATGTTCTTGTAAATTATTTTTCTAGAAACACTTGGGTATACTTTCTAGCTCAAAAAAGTGAAGCATGTTCTTCATTCATTAAATATTCCAAATATATAGAAAATCTTAGTGGACTTAGAATTAATACCTTGAGAAGTGATCATGGCTGTGATTTGGAAAATCATGAGTTTGAGTCTTTTTTCTCACATAATACCTATAATAACAATTTATTTGTTCCTATAACACCTCAAAAAATAGATTTGTAGAAAGAATAAATATGAAAACTTCAAGAGATTGCTTGGACTATGCATAATGAGTATAACCTGCCTATTTATTTTTAGGTTGAAGCTATTAATAAAACTTGTTACATCATCAATAGATTTTTAATTAGACCTATTATTAAGAAGACCCTTTATTATCCATGGAACAATAGTAAACCTAATGTTAATTACTTTAGAATTTTTGGTTGTAATGTCTTTATCCTTAACACTATAGATAATCTTGGAAAATTTTCTTCTAAAAGTTATGAAGGAATTTTCCTATGTTACTCAATCTCTAGTAAAGCCTATATAGTATTCAATAAGAGAACCAAATGTGTGGAAGAATTAGTTCATGTCAAAATTGATGAGACTGATCCACATGAACCTAAAACCTCTCTTGAATAGCTTGAGGAAGATATGTCAATTCTAGACCTTAATGATAAAGATAGTAAACCCCTAGTGAAAACAACTAGTTCTGGAAATTTTTGAGAATTTGAGCCTATTGAATATGAACCTATATGAAACAATGAGGAGTCTAGTCCAACCCTTTATTGAGGTGTTATAACTCTCAAGAATCATCTTTTAGATATTGTAGTTGGTGATCTAAATAGAGGGACACAAACTAGATCCTCTTTCAGAAACCAGGCTGAACATCAAGATTTTCTTTCAGAACCTGAACCCAAAAATATTAATGATTCTATCAATGATGTATTTTGGGTGATAGTTAGGAAAGAAGAATTACATCAGTTTGAAAGAAACAAATTTTGGGAATTAGTGGAAAGACCTAAGGACACTTTGACCATAGGCACAAAATGGGTGTTTAGAAACAAAGTTGGTGAGTCTAGAAATATATTCAAAAACAAGGCTAGATTAGTCGCACTAGGATATAGTCAAGAAGAAGGAATAGACTATGAGGAAACCTCTTCACCTGTAGCTAGACTATAACCCATTAGGATACATCTTTCTTATGCAACTCATTTGAGTTTCAAACTCTATCAAATGGATGTTAAAAGTGAATTTCTAAATGGGTATATAGTTGAGGATGTGTTTGTTGAAAAACTCCTTGGCTTTACAAATCCCCATTTTTCAAATCATATTTTTAAACATTCTAAAGCTTTATATGGTCTAAAACAAGTTCATAGAGCTTGGTATGATAGTCTTAGTTCTTTTCTTATTTCAAAAGGTTTTACTAAAGGAATATTTGATCCTATTATTTTTATTAAAATAATTTCCAAAGATGTTTTAATAGTAAAAATTTATGTAGATGACATTATTTTTGGATCTTCCAAAAATTCTTTATGTACTAATTTTTCAAAGATGATGCAAGATGGATTTTAAATGACTTTAATGGGGAAACATAAATTTTTCTTTGGATTTCAAATTTTTAAAAATATAAATGGAATTGTTTTAAATCAAAGTAAATATACTAAGGATATTTTGAAACGTTTTGGTTTGGATATTAATAAAGGTAGTGATACACCTATGAGTGCCGCTTGTAAGTTTGATGCTGATGAAACTGGAAAACCAGTGGATCAAACCAATTATAGAGGTATGATCAGGAGTCTTCTCTACCTTACTACTAGCTGACTTGATATTATGTTCAGTGTATATATGTGTGCTCATTTTCATGCCAATCCCAAATAATCTCATTTAACTATTGTTGAAAGGTTTTTTAAATATCTCAAGTATACTACAAACTTAGGACAATTTTATCTAAGAGGAAAATCATTTGATTTGATAAGTTATTCAACTACTGACTTTGCTGGATGTAAATTAGATAGAAATAGAACCTCTGGAACATGTCACATTTTAGGCAAGTCACTAGTATCATGGTGTAGTAATAAATAGAATTTTGTTGCATTATCCACTACTGAAGCTGAATATATAGCTACGAATAGTTGTTGTTCTCAAATTATGTGGATGAAACACACTTTACTAGACTATGGATATCAATTCAAACATGTCTCTATAAATTGTGATAACATAAGTGCTATTAATATCTCTAAAAATCTAGTATCTTAGTATAGGACAAGCACATTATTGTGAGACATCACTTTTTGAGAGATCATTATCAAAGAGGTGATATCACTCTTGAATTAATTGGCACTGAACATCAATTGGATGATATATTCACAAAGCCTTTGAATTCTGAGAGGTTAAATTACTTCAAACATGAGTTAGGTATGATAAATTTTTAGTTTAGGACACCTCACCATTGAACCTCGTCATTAGGACACCTCACCATTGAGCCTCATCATCAGGACACCTCACCATTGAACCTCCCCATTAGGACACCTCACCATTGAACCTCACCATTAGTACACCTCATAGTTGTAACTCACCATTGGACCTCACCGTTGGACCTCACCGATAAACCTCACTATTGGAATCTTATCGTTAGTCAACCTTACTGATAGGTCTTGTACTTGGTATTATTATTTCGGAAACTAAAATGTTTTAATTTTATTTATTTGGTTTACTCGATTTGTTCTTTCGATCCCTAAATGATAAAAATAAAGTGAAAACCACATTTTGATCAACTTCAATCCTTTCCCCAATCTCTTACTCCTAAATCCTTGAACCTAACCTTCTGATAAAATCCTCGAACTTCATCTTATCACAATGAAAAGACTGAAGAGACTGATGGTTGGTGATGAAGGAGATGCACCGAACCCTAAGAGACCTCAAGCTAAGTCTAGTGGTGGAATCATGGTTGTGTAAAATCCAATCAATCCACATTTTTTGAAGAGGGAAATCATGGTCGAAAAAAATTATCTTCGGAATGGCTGTTGTCGAGCAGGTATCTAATGCTGAAGGCACTCGAAGCTCAGGATTGGGTATAATGTTTTGTAAACAACAATGGACCATATTATCCAAATCTAGTAAAGGAATTTTATGAGTTTATGAAGTTTAAAAAATCTGAGGATGATAACCGAAGGATTTCTAAGGTAAATGGAATAAGTGTGAGATTCTCTTATGTTGAATGGGATGAATTATTAAGAGTCACACATAAAGGAATTTTCGACTATTATTCTAGAGTGATGCCTCCCACTAGTGAGTTTTTATACTATGAAAAGGCCTTGGACAGACTGATAGGGAATGGAATCCCTATGAAGTTAAGTGCTACTGAGATGGATGGGGAAACCATATTACTATTTAAATTTTTCCAACATGTCTTGAGTCTCAGGGTAGGGGACTTTGCTACTTTCAAGTATCATGACATATTTTTGTTGTATCTATTGAATCATGGAAAAAGGATAAATCTTTGCATGTTGTTGATGGTTTTATTAGAGGATATGACTAGGCTTGGTTCCAAGTAAAATGCTTTATCTTATGCCATGTTGATATCCCTGATGTTGAGAGTGAAAGGAGTTTCTAGAAATAAGGAAGAAGTCATAGTTGTAAGGGACAACTTCTTCATTACCAATATAGTTATCAAGTTTATGAAGATAAATTGGAACCCTTGGAAAAGGGAATGGGTGAATGATGATTCTAAACTATATAAGGAATTAAATGTTATTTCCAATCCTACTAGGCCAAATAATAAAAGTGATCTAGGTTTAAAACCTAATTAAGTGGATCCAGTGCACTCAGATGAAGAAGAGGAGGTTTTTGTTGTGCAAGAAAGAGAGGATTCTCATATAGATGACAGAAGTGATCCTGACCTTCTATCAATCCCTCATGTTGGCACTATCTCATTTGGAGAGCCTAGTCCACCAAAGAGATTACCCAAATGAGAGACTATCCTAAGGGACGGTGATGATGAGGAAACCACTAAAGAAGAAGGAGAAGAGAATGCCTTAAGAGACATTACTATTAGAGAGACCTCAGAGGAGAAGGATAAAGCTGAATCTAATCATGAGGTGTTTGAGCCAGCTGTTGATGAAAGTGACGAAGAATTCCTAAGTATTAGTCTATCGATAGGAAAAATAGTAATGGCTGAGAGTGAAGAGGAAGAGGTTGTTTAATCCATTAGAGCTGGAATTTCTATGGCAGTGGTTGAAGATTCTGTAGAAGAAGTAGTAGTAGACTCTCTTACTGGTTCAGTTGATCAAGGAAGACTGGAAGAGGAGAATGTAGTTTTCTAGGATGATGATCCAAGTGAGGGGGAGGAACCTGTTACCACAGGTTCATTTTCTATTTTTCATGAGATAGAAGATTGGTCATAAAAACCTAGATTCATTATTCTGGGCTTGGACTATGAAGATTCGGAAGATGAAAAACCTAACAAAATCCCTCCAATTTATTCTGTTTCAGAGACCACTATAGTGCAACTGGTTGTTCTTCTACCTCAGGATTATGTGAAGAAGGATGACTTAGAATCTAAAAAATAATATTTGAAGAGAAACTTTTATGAGATATCCATTGGGATAGAGATAATTGTGGATCTCAATCAAGAGCTTGTGGCATCTTCTTTGGAAAGAATAATCTCTACCTTTCACTCCAACTTTCTACATGAAGTGAAGGAATTCAAGAATCAAGTCAGAACCTTGGAAGAATCTATAGAGTATGTGAAACAGTCGATTGTGAGTATGGACTCATATATGGCTTCAATATCTAAAGTATAAAAAGACCTTAAGTATTTTAATAGTGTTGTTCACAGAAGGTCACTGTGTTTGTGGACTTTAAAAATTCTATGGACACACATGTGAGTGGTTAGGATGATGATGTGAAGAGGTTGATCAGTGGATTGACCAAGTCTTTTAAAGAGAGAGTAGCTTTTACCATGGCACCTCTATGTGTATCTGCTTCCTCATTAGCCTCTCCTCATGTGGATCTAGAAGCGTTCAGATCAATTGTTAGAGAAGAAATGGAGAAGCTCTATGGTGCAAGTACCTCATACCCCCATTCTATGACTCAGGTCATTTCCACTACCAGAGACATTCATAAGCTTGTAGAAGATTACTTGAGGGAGGCTTCCCTAGATCATAAGTCCATAAAATAGCAGGTTGACTTCTATTATAAAGGGGTTTACACTAAGTATCAGATGGATGGTCACTTCAAAATTCTACAAGAGAACTTGAGGATCCTAACTATCACTCAGGATTTTAAGGATCAAGTTCACAAACTTAGAGAGTTGACTCCTACTTTGGAAAAGTTCCTGGAGAATAAGGATGATTTCATCTCAGCTATAGAAATAGGAGGAAGCATCATTATGGATTTCAGGAATCTCCTTCTACCATTTCTCAATGTTGATTGTACTCCTATTATTGTCCCTCTTGTCTTGTCTTCTTCCTCAGCTGCATCAGGATCTACCAGGGCTGCCCCTTTGATGACTCCTGCACAAGACATCATAATATTGGCTCCTATGATTCCTCATAGATGAACTCATTATCGGTCTACTGATGCTGCTGTAGCAGCTCCTCTTACCTTGCTTACTGTTATACTTCGGTATGTACCTTCAACTTCTAAACCTGCCTCCTCCGCTTCCAAAGACACAACCCAATTATAAATCTCTAATTTGTATTGAATTTTGGATATCTTATTTGATATGGATCATTGTAATATTTTTTGTATAATTAACTCTTTTATTATTAATACACAGCTCTCCTTTTGTCTTCTTTTTTCCTTATTTTCGTTTTTATAATCACAAAGGGGGATAATTCTTCATATTAGAGCCCTTGAATATATGAAATTTCTATATATCTATGCTCTGATATATTTTCAATAATAAAAGTGGTTCACTAAAGATATTATAAAATGTGCTTAACCCTGATTCAATAATACTTATATCTAAATTTCACAAAAATAATTAGTGATTATCAAAAAAGAGGAGATTGTTAGACTCACAAGTTTTGGTAATCCCAAATCATGTTTCATTTATATGATAATCATGTTTCATGAGTTTTTATAGTTTTTATCATGTAAAAATTATTTATTTTTAATCTCACTAATTTTTTGATCAAGTTTACAGTGTAAAATTTTCTAAGTAAAAGGTCATTGATATGAAGGTCTCGGTTAATATCCTTTTGTTTAAGTCACCATTTGAGGCTACTATTGGGAAGGTTACCGATTTAGAGGTTACTGGTAGAGGTTACCGATAGAGGTTACTAATATAGGTTACCACTAGAAGGTTACCGTTGAGGAACCCTATTGCTAAGTGACCAATGTAAGTTCACCGCTACAAGTCTATCGCTCAAAGGCTACTATTTTAGAGTTACCTCTAAATGCAGCTACTACAAGGTCACAGATGTGAAGCCTACTGATGAATCTTACTGATGAAGCTTACCGATGAAGATTACTGATGAAGCTTACTGATGAACCTTATCGATGATGCTTACCGATGAAGCTTACCGATGAAGCTTACGGATGAAGCTCGCCGATGAAGCTCACCGAAGAAGCTTACCGATGAAGCTTACCCATGAAGCTTACCCATGAAGCTTACCGATGAATCTTGCCGATGAAGCTTCCCGATAAAGCCTACCGAAGGCTACCACTACCAATATGCCAATACTTATACCCTTCTACTCTATACTTTATCAATTTTCGATAGATTATTTTAATGCTCATATTTGGTAAATTTAATGCGTCTAACATTAATTAATACTGGTTGTAGAAATATTTGGAGACCATATCTTGAGACAGTACGAGTCACGTGGAAGACCGTAGGTGGTTTTATCCTTCCTATTATCAGACCTCAAATATAAAATAGAAGATCGAGCTAGAGAAGGGAATGATGGGTGAGAGACATTACATGAAATATCTGTAGAAAAGGGATAACACCAACACTTACTCTATGAACCCAAGATATTTACAAAGATATTCTGGGGGAACAAATTCAAGGTTGCCTTTATGTGCTTGATCAAATCTCTTTTCAAAACAAGAGTCAAATCACTTCGGTACCTGGAATCCAGAACCTAAAGTTGCGACACTCTGTTTTGGAGAAAACTTTCAAATAAGGACTCAAACTACAATTTATTCATACCAAGGAGTCCAGAGATGAACTGAAAACAGATAGAGCCTTCTAAAATAAATTCTCATAAAATTAGATCTATTGTGTTCTTTCTCTTACATTTCTGAGCATTGTGTTTGTTTGTCACACACACACTGTCTCCTATGCTTAAACTAGAGGAAACTGAAAATCCTCACACTAAACATTCCATACATTTTTGTTTCCCATGTATAACTATGGAAGAGTCTATGTGTGGCCTGGTTGTTTGTTTTTTCCATGAAGAACTGTGGTATAGGTAGTGAGACCTAGATAGTTTGTGAAAACTATTGTAAATCCTGATATAGGCTATGTATCAAGTTTCTTATTAATATAAACTGCTTGGTGGCAGGTGATCACTAAGTAGAGAGGAATAAGTCTCGGATTGAGATTGAACCTCTTGTTTAATTCTAATGTGTACTATATTTTTTAATACTATATTTTTCTATTTTCCACTACTTATAATTTCAAAAAATTGAAAAAATTTAACATTAACTCTGTTTGTTAGTTTTGGTTAGTGTGTGTATGTGTTTAATTTAGTAAACCTGTTTCAAAAGTTGGATAAGTGTTTACACTGATTCAACTAAGGTCTAATCAACCTTTGAGAAACTTGTTGACCAATTGAACATTTATATCTATACTGCCTTAATTAACTGGGCTATTTCAAATTGGGAGATTTTTATCATAATGTTTTTAATTGAAATTTTATGTAGGAACTCAATTCACCCCTTTCTTGAGTTTCCACCCTAACCAACATACATTATATATGGATGCACCACATTGAGTGGCATATAATGATTTTTAAAGGGTGTGTCAAAAATCGAAACTATCCCAAAGGTTGTATTAAAGAGAAATATATTAATGAGGAAACTATTGAATTCTATATCGACTGTATGTTTGATGTGGAAAGCATTATTCTACCAAAATCTCATCACACCAGGCAGCTTGTGGGTAATGGAATTTATGGAATATGTGTTGTCTCAATTATTATTACAAAGTTAGAGCAGACTAACCTTTACATTTTGTATAATATTATATATTTAGTCACATATATTGAAACCCACAAAGTAATTCTTAGACATTTGAATCTATAAAGGGATGAATGTTGGATATAAAATATATATATATAACTGAATGTTTATAGGATGGTTTTGAGACCATATTTTTAAGGAGTTAATGAAAAATATAAATTGAATTTTTGAATGGATTTGATGGCTAACTGGAGGACCAATTATGCATTTATTATCTTATAATGATTATATAATTAATGGTTATACATTCTATACAAAGGAACATGATGAATGTAGTACTAAGAAAAATAGTGGAGTTATACTTGTGGCTGAAGTGATGCATGTATATTGTACCAAGGATGGAAATACAATATATATTATTATATCATACGTTTACAACATTGAAAAAATATGGAATTTAAATTATACAACATTCAATGTGATGTTTTTTCAATAAAATGGATTGATAATAGGAGTGTGGTTAAAATTGGTGAATTGGGATTCATGATACTGGATTTAATTAAGGAAGTGTATAAAGAAGATAAATTTATAATGGTGTCACAAGTAGTATAGGTATTTTATATTCTAAATATTCAAAATATAAATTGTTCAATTGTTCAGTTAGCTTCCAAAACTATTGATGGTTGATATGTCAATACAACTGAGGATGACCCTTTCATTGGGGTGTTGCAATCATTTCATAGTGACCCCAATATAGATAGGGTATTTTATATTAAAGTATACCCAATTAGGATATTTGGATACTCTATATAGGGTTAAAATCCTTTCGAATTTTAAATAAAAAATTATGTTCAATAAGCGTGTTATATTTTTTTGTCATATACATTGTGTTACCTAATATTATTATCTGTTCATTGCTACATTTATGTAATCTAAATTAAATTTTCAAAAATTTATATAGATAATTTATTCTACACATTTTTTTTCTCACAATATTAAGAAAAAATAGGTTTCTAAATATGTGGATTCTCCTAATGTAAACGAACAATAAGTTTCTTCACATGTCAATGCTCCCAATCTTGAGGAAAAACGGGTTTCTCAACATGTTGATGCTCCCAATACAGAGGAACAAAATGTTTCTACACATTTTGATCATACCAATCCCAAGGAACAATATATTGATGATGATGAAGCCAATTAAATGGTGTAAGGTGAAAACCTATGTCCCATAAAAAATAAGATCATGTAATGTGTTGGAAATTCTATGTAATTTTTTTCTAAAAAAATTAGGAGATTATTTCAAGACCATAAGGCACTTGATTCCAAGGCCCGATGAGCTCAGAATAAGTGTTTTATCTTTATTTAATTTTATTTAAAATAACACATGTGTGCAATTTGGACAGCTTTTAAATAGGTTCCCAGGTTAAAAATCTGAGGGCATCGTTGTGTCAGAAACAATGACATTACCTAAGGACCTAACATAGACCGATGTGGGTTGAGGGAAGAAGTTTATTTTTGGGAATTTTAATAAAGAATAAAATAAACTTTATAGATTTTATTTTATTCAAAATTGTTTCGCTACAACGCAATGTCACATTATCTGTTTCATTTCATAAATGAAACAGCATAACGAATCTGAAACTGAAGCGTAACAAAAAAAAATCATAAGTGAAACAGCCTAACAATGTTGTGAATCAGCATAATGACACTATGACTCAGCGTAACAGAAATTATGAAACATTTTTCCTCCTTAAAATGGATTAATAAAAAACTAGGTTGTGGGAAAAAGATCCAGAATTACTCTGAACCTTTGGAGGATTTGTATTGGTGAGAAACGAACGACTAATTTCCACCAATGGCGGATTGTGGATTGAGGAACGATGGATGATGATGGTGCTACTCTGATCTTCTCCATCGAACGATCATACCTCGAAGTAAGAGGTTCTTTTCTGAGTGATTTTCCTTTCATTGTTCCTTCTTTATAAACCATGAAGGTAGATCCACTCATTAACAAGATGATCTACGAGTCAATAATTCTTGTGGGTTTGGGAACTCCTTTGGGGATTAAAGATAGGGGATATGAATTAATAATTTTTCATGTCTTTTCTTTTTATAACATGATGAATGAAGTCCAAAAGAATAGGGTCAATGTTCCTCACTTTGGGTGTGCCTTGTGATCTCTCCCACCCCCACCCCACCCCCTCGCGTCCTTCGTTGATAGACCTACGTGGTCGCGTCAGATTTTATAGGGATGTTCCAAGCACAAATGGACCCCCAGATCGACGGAAAGATGAGTTGGAGCCCACAGCAAGTGAGACGACAATCTGAGGACTTCGTAACACCATTTTGATTGAAGAAAAAACCACCAGAGCAAGTCTGGTGGCCCGTGGAAGAAACTGTCGGTGCACTAGCACTGGAAGTGGAACTCGGCGGCAACTACGTATGGGAGGCATTTCCTGCAGGCAGAGGAGGTCGCAGCGGTGCGGAACCGTGGCACCATGTCAGGCCAAGAGACCTGCAGTCAAGGCTGCAGGTTGGTAACAGTATACGGTCAGCGGGACCGCATGCAGGGGAGACGGTCGGCCACTTGTCGATTGCGTGATACGGAGGGGACGTAGCTATCGCCTCATCCAGTGGAGACCGAGCCATCCCACTGTGGTGGGCTGGGATGGAGAAGACCGGGCACCCTAGGCGGCCTAGATGCCCGAACCCGGGTGGTCCAATGGGCTAGACCAGTGGCCTTGTGTGCCGGATCGGGCCCAGCCAGTTTGGGCTGAGTCGGACCTGGGTTGGGTTGGTGGACCTCGGGTTGGGTTGGTGGATCCGGGGCTGGGTTGGTGGTCCCCAGTTTGGGTTGGTGGACCCTGGGATGGGTTGGGTCAGGTCGGTCCAACTAGGTTGGCTGAACCTGAACCTGAAACCTACCGGCCCTTTTCTACTGAAACGGGCATAACTTCCAAACTGTACGCCAGATTGGTGAACCGTTTATGATGTTGGGACCCTCATGACAAGGTAATCCCTTTGGTATACACTAAGTAGACTTACATGGGATTTGATATGAGACCGATGGATTTAAGAGTAGACTCTCCTTGAATCAAGCATGCTATGAGCAGGTCTAAGTAATCTGGTTGTCCCAAGAGATGAGCGGGTCTAAGTGATCTTGTTAGCCCAAGATATGAGTGGATCAAAGTGATATGGTTGGTCCAAAAGATGAGTGGGTCTAAGTGATCATGTTGGATCAAGAGATGAGTGGGTCTAAGTGACCTATCATCCCTAAGCACTCATCAGGGATGAGTGCTTCAACGATACAAGGTGTTAATCATTACAACTATTATTCTTTCTTTACTTTCTTCAGACTATATCTACTTGAGCAACCCCAGTGACTCTCTCTCTAGAATGTATTTCTTAGAGGCTACACTTCATGTACCTCTTTTGTAGTCTACTTTTTGAAAACATTTCTTATAGTATTAACTTTGTGATTTTGGATCCTTACTATGTATTGTTTTACTCACCCTTGCACAGGCTCTGCCTGTACATGTTGTGTCTTGTGTAGATGACAGACGATTTAACAAAGACCTTGGAGGTCTAGAACTAGGAGGTTCCTGGTGATATTTGACAAAAGAGGTGTACTACTATGAATTCATCTGGAACCCCCTTCACCTTCCCTTTAGGTAGGGTTTACCACAGACGGACTTCATGAGATTTTACTTTTCTATTTGATGGGCTTGTATTCTAGCCCCTTTACTTCTAGTTTTATACTTTGACACTTTGTGGTTATCTTAGTGACATGCTTTTTTAATTTTCATAATTTTAGGTTAGATGTGTGTGTTTGTGTGTGTGTTTACAGGTACTCAGGAAAATGCCTCCCACTTACAGGATAATTCCTTCTGCGCTAGTCTTCATCCCCTGGTCATCGGGAGCTGCGCTTGGGGTTAGCCATGGCACAGTCCCCGGAGGATGGGTCATGACAAAGTGGTATCAAAGGAATTAAATTCTACCTTAAATACTGGGAGTCTATGGTTTTGTTTTGGGACAATAGTGTTGAATCTTTCGAGGTCAACTTTTAGACTCAAGAAGTCTAGTGTTGGTGCGGCGACCAACGTATCCATACACCAAGACCCTGAATCCTTATTTTTTACTCAGTGTATGAAAACACTGGTTTTAATCATCATGTAGGAATTGAGAGTGTTCTCATGTTCTTCTTAAGTAAGATTCATCTCACGAGGTATAATCTATTGATTGTGGTTCATCTTGGTCTGTTTCAAGATGCCTCTATGCAGACAGCCAGTTAGGATCACGATGTGTGACCACGAGGACTATACTCCTAGCAATGAAGTGTCATTTCATAGGCCAGTTCCCGAGGTAGCCCTATTGGGTGGTGCACTATTGATACCACTACCCATTGACCAATAGCTCCTACCATCCCTATCGGTAGAGGATGCACGTAGGCTCAATGCCCTATATGAGTTACAAAGGAAGAGGCCTCCTAGGTTCCGGGGTGAGAACGAACCCTAGGTGGCCAAGGATTGGCTTGAGGTGGTTACATGAGTCTTCTTTCTATTGAGGATGTCTCTCAAAAAGATGGTGATCTTAGCTGTGAGCCTTCTTCAAGGATCAGTGGGGAGATGGTTGAGCTTGAAAATCCAGTCACATGATGAGGTGACCATCACCTAGATAGACTTTGAGCGCCTATTTAGGGAGGAGTTATTTTTAGAGATGTTATTCCTATGTGTATACAGAAGCTAATGCACCTTCAACGGCGTATCATTCCAGTAGTAGAGTAATTTGTGATATTCACTGAGATTTCTTACCACTCTACAGACAAGGTGAGAGTCTCATTCTCTTGGGATAGGTCTTTTAAGAATGGACTACACCAAGTGATCAGGGAGTCTATGGTATTTCTTCACATCCCTACTCAGGATGGGTTTCTAAAGAGATTCCTACTTGTAGAGAGATTATTGGAAGAGCGAGTGCCAACAGAAGGAGCTACCAGTAGACACCAGGCGGTGGAGTCTTCATCAGTGGGTAGCAGATAGATTACACAGAGACCCAAATGGGTCCAGCCTTTTAGGGTAAAATCCAAGGACACAAGGTCGGTGGTAAGAGACCCTCAGGGTAGTGGGAGTCAACAGAGGATTAGGGTTAGCTACTCGTGCGGTGAGCAGGGACACATGGCATGTGATTTCCTAACTCGTCGTGAAGACGATCAGTGGACGGTCGAGGGACCACCGAGGCATTGGCAGAGGGTTGAGTAGGCTGGTTCGCATAGAGGCGGATGTGGCAGGGGAGTAGGCAGAGCTGCAGGCGGTGTTAGAGGTTTGAGGTGCTACCACCACCTCCCCTAGGTGGTCCACCATGGGCTTCGAGAGCCAGCGAATAGGGGTGAGGTCAGCTCTAGGCGATGGAAGATTATTACCCCGGTGCTACAGAGATTATTATAGGTATGATCTATGTCTTCTCCACCTTAGATTAAGTTATAATAGATATAGGTTCCAGTCACTCTTTCCTTTCCATAGACCTTGTTCAGAGCTCGGAGGTTTTGGTAGAGCTGTTGGCTCAATCCTTATAATTAGAGACTCCTACGGGAGGGGATTCGGTGATCACACACTAGTTTCAGTAGTGTGAGCTTACTCTTGGAGGTGAGATCTTCAGCTGGTATCTCCTAGTAGCGGTGTCGAGTCCTTATGACATCATTCTAGGTATGGACTGGTTATCCACAATCCATGCTCAGATTGACTATTTTAGGTGAAAAGTATGGAATATCTAAAGATATGGGACCATGCTCTCCTTTACAAGAGAAAAGGGAATGATTGTAGTGCAGTATGGACCTTCATGAAGGAGGGTATATCCAATCACTCACCAGTTGGCTAGTATTACCCTCGGTGTGGTGGACAAGATGAGTCCCCAGTTTTCTGTGGTGGTGGACGTGTACGAGGACATATTCCCTAAGGATGTCCTCATATTACCTCCTCATGAAGAGGTTGACTTTTTCATTGACATGTACCCCGAGACAACACTAATATCCACACCAGCATATCAGATGTCTCCTGCAGAACATCATGAATTAAGGGTACAGCCAGAGGGCCTATAGAGGAATGGCTTTGTGAGGCCCAGTGTCTCACCTTGGGTGGCCCCTATATTGTTTTCCAAGAAAGAGGATGGAAATTTGAGGTTGTGTGAGGACTTATGGTACCTGAATCAAGTAACTATGAAGAAAACGTATCCACTGCCAATGATTAATGACACCTTCAATGAGCTGAAGGGAGCGAGATGGTTCTCAAAGATAGACCTCAGATCAGTCTATTTCTATTGACCCAAACGTTCATTAAGGAAACTTTTTATTGATCAAATTAAATTTATTATTATGAAAAATGGTTATATAAAACATATTCACTTCCTTGGTTTTATGTTTTTGTATTTTAACATACCATTAAGAATTGTGACCATTGCTAATACAGTCGTTGAACAGTGACCTCATGATTAGTATAAATATAAGGATTTAACAAATCCAATTTACTCAGACAAAGGAAGAGATGACCTCATCCAGTAGACATGCCTCATATGAAGCCCATTTTTCTGAGTTCATAAAGTAGGTGGCCTTCTCTCTTGACCAATCCCAAGTAGAGATTCAACATGTTGAGCTCTAACAGAACTGCTTTTGGGAGAAGTGGAAGTTGATAGAGATTACCACCTGAGCGATGTTATTTGAGCCACCCCAAGAGTCTGTCACCATCGCACACATTACCCTTTGGTCTTATGTGGGTGTTGTAAGGGGTTATGTAACAAGACCTTAGCACTAGTAGTATGTGCATTATTCTTGTATAAAATAAAGAATATATATTCATTTTATTATTGTTACTTTGTAAATAGTTTTTAAAGAAAAAATGGCATTTTTAGTTAATATTCAATTAAGAAATCTATTTTGATGAATTAATGGATATTTTAATTAAATAATATTTCAAAAAAATATTATTACAAAGTTACTTTTTATTAAATATAAATGTTCATATAGTTTTTATGAATACAACTGTAATTTTTATTAAGGTTTGAAAATCCCTTTTTGTCAAAAGCCATGAATTTTCAATAAATATTGGTTTTTATTTTAAAATTAAAAATTCACTTATTTAGAAATTTATTTAGGTAAAATTATGATATTTTTTGAATCCGGATGTCTAAACTATGAAACAGTGAATTTTTCATAATTTTTTTAGACAGTCGAATTTTTAGGTAAAAATTAAATATCATTTAATTATATAATGTGTTTTATGACATCATAATGACCCAATAGTGATGTAATAAAATACTATAAATTATTTTTTAGTACAATAAATGTTTGAATATTAAAATAATTTGATTTTATCTTTGTTTCATTTATTTTAAAAAGATTTAGTGGACCCTCAAAGACTTATAAAACATTTTAACTTTTAAAATTCATTTACTTGTGAGTGTGACTCACCTCCACATAAGAAATCCTAATATTTTAAAAAGTTCATCCATTGTTCTTATAAACTAATTTTTTTCAATCCACTCTGGAAAAAACCATGGGCAAAAACAATGGGATGGTTTGTGTTTTTAATTAGTTTAATGTGTGGTGTCCAAAACCAAAATAATAAAGAATTCCCTCTCTTTTCCTACATAAACCCACCCAAGATCCCACTTCCACTTCACTAAAAGCATTTGGAGATCAACCAACCTGTTCCATACCCTCTCTAGAATCCTCCCAATGTTCCCCAAGCTCCCAAGAATCCTATCTCAAGATTCTCCCAAGCCTTTGGGATCACTCTTCCATGTAAGGGATTTCTTCCTTTCTCATTTTTTCCAACATTATTTATGTAGTTATGCCCTTTTAATTTCAATTAAAAATATTGGGGTATAATTTCTCACATACCCCATACATCCCTTCTTATGTTTAAATGATTAGAGACCCCTTTCTCTCTCATTACTTTCTTCTATGTACACTCGTTACTATGCCGAAATTCCGTAAGGAATTTCTCTCTTCTCATTTACATTCAAGCAATTATTTTGTATTATGAATCTAAATTCCATTAAATATGTTGGAACATGTATCTATATGACCCCCTTACTTTACATTTCATTTAAATATTATGATACTCCCATTTCACTCTCATCAAACATTTTTATGAATTCTTATGTCATGTCATTATGCTGCCAAAATTGCACTGTGATTTTCCAAAATAAAGTCATTGTGTAGTGAATACCACGCCCATTTTTCTATCAAGGGTATTAACCTTTATGCACATTTAATTATTGATTATGGAGTTTCATGTATGAATTCTAAATTCCTTTATTGTTTAATAAATTATTATGTTTTAGGAATCCATATTATATGATCCATGTGGCACACTTATGCGTGAAATGAAATGAATAAGAAGGGTGTGCCCTAATAGCGCTCCAATGAATTCGGTAAAGATTAGTATCATGATACGTCAAGTGAAATTAGGGTTTACTCATGATAATTAAAGTTCAATGATGTTTTACTCATTCTCCATGCGCAATGAGCCTTGTCTCATTGTAAAATCATATCAAATATTGTTACCACATTTCCATGTTATGATAATCATGTTGTATCATGCCTTTGTATTCATGTTTCTCTTATTCCCCATTGATAATCCTATTTCCTAACATTTACAGTGTTCTTCATGTTATTCCTTGTTTAATCCATTATTAGGCTTTATAGCTCACCCTTTTCTTATGCTTGTCTTTAGCTTATCCCATGCAATGCTAAGTATAAAGGAATGTGTGTGGTAATGTAAAACATTTTTTCAATAAAGATGTTTATTTTATGTTTTATGTTGTTATGAAATATTCCTAATTTCCCAAGACACTAGACCTCTCATTCCTCAGAGTTGTCTTAAGTGAAATTTTATGTAATAAATCATGTTTAAGTGTGTAATAAAGAGAAGGGTTGTTATAGTTGGTATCATAGGATAGGTTTAGTTATTTTGGGATTAGGATTAAAAAACCCTAGTAAAAGCCTTAGGGATAAGACTAAGTATAATTAAAAAATCCCTAAATTTTGGTGAGTATTGAGTAAGTGTTTTTTCAAGAAAAATACATCCATGTCTAGATATGATCAGGTAGAGGTGGCTTTGGCACAGATGTATCAAGGGGTAAACCCTGAAAACACCACTTTGAGCTAGACTCGAATAGGAACTGGTGCACGACAATGGGCCTTGCTGCACTCTTGGTTACGACACTCCCAATGGATATGATTTGGTAAATTCACAAGTGTAGTATAAACCAACAGAATGAAATCACTCTCCATATGGTGAATTGACCCCCAATTATGTACAAGTGAGAGGAGGAGGATGAATCTTTCTTAGCACCATCATCTCAAGCGTGGATATTACTGCCCTATAAGCATGTGTGTCTGGCTCAGATGATTGAGTCTAAGGAAGCAAGCATCCTTGAAGACATGACTATTGTGAGGCAATTCGTTGAAGTGTTTTCTGAGGAATTTACTGGTCTTAATCCTAGAAGAGATATTGAATTCTCAATTGATCTTATACTAGGGGAATTACCAATATCCAAGAATCCATATAGAATTGTTGTTGTAGAGCTTGAGGAGCTGAAGAAAAAACTACAGAAGAATCTAGACAAAGGGTTTATACACCCAATTTCTTCACCATGGGGTGCACCAATCCTATTTTTCAAGAAGAATGATGGGTCAATACGACTTTGTATTGATTATCATGAGCTTAAAAAAATCACGATAAAGAACAAGTATCCTCTACCACGAATTGATGACTTGTTCGATCAGCTACGTAGAGCACAATACTTATCCAAGGTGGATTTGAGGTCAGGATATTACCAATTAAGGGTGAATAAGTAAGATATCCCCAAGACTGCTTTTCATACAAGTTTTGGGCACTATAAATTCATAGTAATGCCTTTTGAAGTACTAATACTCCAGCAATCTTCATGGGCTTGATGAATGATGTCTTTAGAGATTACCTCGACAAATTATTAGTAGTATTTATATATGATATTCTAATATACTCAAAAACCAAGGATGAGTATGAGGAGAATCTAAGAAATGTACTAGAGACCTTGCGAAAGGAAAAAATCTATGAAAAGTATAGCAAGTGTGAGTTATGTTTTAAGGAGGTATCATTCTTAGATCATATCATCCCAAGTAATGGGATATCTGTGGATCCCTCCAAGATAGTTTCAATTGAGAGATGGCTGAGGCCAACATTGGTAATGGATATCCATAGCTTATTGGGGTTATCTAGATATTATCACCGATTTGTGAGAAATTTCTCATGATTTTCCAACCCTCTTACCAAGCTAACTCGGAAGGGAGTAAAGTATTCTTGAAATGATGAATGCGAAGAGAGCTTCAATGAGTTGAAAATGAGGCTTATCACTAATCCCATGATCACATTACCCAAAATTGGATAACTTTTTATGGTATTTAGTGAAGATTTGAATAAGGGTCTGGGTTGTGTGTTGATGCAAAATGGAAAATTCATTGCATATGCTTCAAGAAAATTAAAATTTCATGAGAAAAACTATCCAACATATGATATGGAGTTGGATGCAGTAATAATTGATTTAAATTTTTTACGACATTTCCTATTTGGGGATAAGTGTGAAATATACATGGATCACAAAAGCCTCAATAATATATTCACATAGAAAGAGTTGAACATGCACCATTGAAGATGGTTAGAGCTGATCAAAGATTATGAATGCTCAATCCATTACCACCTTGGGAAAGCAAACATGGTGGAAGATTATCTAAGTATAAATGTCCCAGTAATTCTATCATTGATGAGAATTGAAATGGATCCAATCCTCTTAGATTTGATTAAGATGGACATGGTAATCGTAAAGAAGAGAAAATCATCAATCCTTTCACAAATGATTTCTCAACCGTGTATTTTGGAAAGGTTAAAGGATGCTCAAAAGGATGATGTGGAAATTCATAAGAAAGTAAAAACTATCAGAAAAGGGAAATCCTCAGAGTTAAATGTTAATGAAGATTTAATTGTGAGATTTGGGTCAAGACTATGTGTTCCATCAAATCCATAGTTGAAGAAATAAATTTTGGATGATGCACATAGTTCGAAATTCTTCATTCACCCAGGAAACACAAAGATGTATCAAGATCTCTGAGATCATTATTGGTGGGATAACATGAAGAAGGAGATAAATGAGTATACATCAAAGTGCCTGGTATGTCAGCAAGTGAAGGTTGAGAGGCAGAAGTATAAAGCGATGATGCAACCATTACCCATACCAGCATGAAAATGGGAGAACATCACCATGGAATGTGTCACCAGACTTCCGATGAAATCCAAAGGAAACAATGATATCTGGGTTCTTGTGGATCTCCTTACAAAGATTACACACATCATTGCAATTCAAGTGGATTTTTCATTGGATCAACTGGCACGGATATACATTAGAGATGTGGTAAGGCTACATGGAGTACCACTAACGATTGTATCCAGTCGAGATCCAAGATTCACCTCTATGTTTTAGAAGATTATTCAACATGCTTTGGATATTGAGTTGAACTTCAGTGTGACTTATCATCCTCAAACTGATGAAAAATCTTAGCAGACTATCCAAACACTTGAGGACATGTTGAGAGCATTCTCAATGGACTTCAAAAGATGATGGGATCAACATCTTCCTCTAGTTGAGTTCTCTTCCAACAAAAATTTATACTCAACCATCCAAATGGCTCCTCATGAAGACCTTTACGGGAGGAGGTGTAGAAAACTGGCATGTTGGGATGAAGTTGTGGAGCAAAAACTACTAGGTCCGGAAATTGTCGAAGAAATGGTGTAGAAGGTTAAGACCATCCAGCAACATATTAAATCTTCTCAGAGTCGACAAAATAGCTATGTTGATAACCGATGATGAGACCTATAGATTAATGTCGGAGACATGGTATTCCACTACATATCACCATGGAAGAGAGTTATGAGATTTAGGAAGAAGGTAAAGCTTATTCCAAGGTACATCGTCTATTTTGAGATCCTTGATCACATTGGAGCAGTGGCCTATCAACTAGAACTCCCACCGTGTAAGAACCTGGTTCTTCTTCTTGAGGTACGAGTTTCTTTTATTCCCTTTTCCTTAATTTTTTTTGAAAAAACAAGGGAAATGTGGAAAAATCTCAAATTTATGGGTACACGCCACATATTTTTCTACACACGTCATCTACTTCGGCTATGTGGGATGAAAATACAAAGCACGTAGGCTTGTTGGTAAAAAAACTACATGCCATGTACTTCGTGCACACACCATGTACTTTGGCCGGGTGGGATGAGAACATAGGGCGTGTAGACTTGTCGATGGTAAAGGGTGTAAAGACTAACTACATGCCGTGTACTTATGAATACACGTCGTGTACTCAATTGACAGGTGAACAGGGGGGCGGTGGAAAGTAGCCGCCAGAGGAACAGTTCAAAAGAAATTAAACGTTGTGTACTAGAAAGTACAAGCCGTGTAGTCATGTTTTTTCACTTAAAACAATCAGTAGCCTCCTCATTTAGTAAAGGAGGCAGTGAGCTCATTGGGATCTCAGGAGAGAAGGTCGAAGCTTGGAGGAGCTCCCGACCACACACCGGGAATCCGTTTCTTCCACCATCTATCTTGTTTGAACCGTACGGGTAAGTCCTTTTCTCTTCTTGAAAATTTCATTACAATTACTTACCTAAGGAAGTTATTTGAGTTTGAACGAGAAGTCATTTACCTCAGATCTACGACATTATTGGGTGTTTCGGGGGGTGTCTTTCGTGTATATCGATCAGGGGAGACCGAGGTAGGTGGTCTTGTGTTTAATTCCAACTATTGAGTTGATTTTGTGTACCATTATGCTACAAACCCATGTTCGGGGTATCGTATGGCTGAGGATTTGTTATTACATACCTCGAATTTCATAGGTAATTTAAATGGATAATGATAAACTGCTATTTGGGATCATTGATTTGATCCAAGGCCACCCCGTGGGTGAGTTTCCATTGTTTAGCCATTTGGCCCAGATACTCATGGATATTCCGTGATTATAACATGTTTTGAGTTTTCTTGAGAGGAAACATAAAATAATTTCTTTTTTATGTGTTGGGCTTGGCCCGGTTACTTGCTATGTTTTGTTTAACCTAAGAGAAGTGTTTTGTTTAGCTTGAGGGAAATGTTCTGTTTCGCCTGAGGGAAACATTTCTTATGCCTGTGGGAAGTAGCTTCTCTACCTAAGGGAAATATCTTGTATGCCTAATAGAAATATTCATTATGCCTTTGAGAAGTTACCTAAGGGTTTTGATTCTGTTTACCTCAGGGTAAGGATTTGCATGTCTGAGGACATTGTTTACTTTGTTTATTCACAGTGGTGATTTCCTATGTCGTACTTTCCAAGATAAAGAACAGGCTTGGAATTATTAAATAATTATTAAAATTTCAATTAAACTGGTAGGGATAGATACTTTTGAGTACATCCTTGTTTACTGCATTTTACTATTGCACACAATTGTCACACATTTTCACTGACAGTTGGGCACGGGCCTTTGGTGGGTGCCTACTGGGATTTATTTCTCACACCCTGTTTGGGTCATGTCTTCACCCCAAACAGATTATATTTCTCTAGGTGTTGATAAGGTAAAGGGCCCTTATATAGGTACATGATTGTTGCAGAGGAGTAGGAGAGCATGGGATCGAGCTTAGGCTTGCGATGCTGCTGAGTTCATGTTGCATTGTTTTGGTTTTTCTTGTTGTATTTGTACTTTGTGTTGTATTGTATTTGATTTTAGTGTACCTTTTTATGACTTCTTTCTTATAATTAGTGACATATTGCATCAATATATATGACTGTTTTTTATCTTTTACTTCAGTTGTCCATTTTTGTTAATATTGTTTATTGCTTCGGTTTTTTCATGTGCTTATAATTTATTCCACTATGCTACACATCGACAAATGAGGTAATAGTTTCCCCACTCTCAGTCCTAGACCGTCGCTGCTAGTCGAAAGCCTCTGGCGTTTGGGGAAATCCGCTTGAGGTCATGTGACCAACCGGGTCCGGGGCACCCGTTGTGTGGCACCCAGATCTAGGACGTTACAAAGTGGTATCAAAGGAATTGATTTTCTTTGAATTACTATTTGGAGCCTATAGTCAGGGATAAGATGTAATTGGTATTTGGTAATAAGTTGTTCCCATGAGTAGCTAACCTGTGTATATGGAAAATCCAATTTACCTTGTGTTGTAATTTTACTAATTTTTCACTTTACAGTTTATCAAATTTTCACCATTGGGTGACGCACTTGTGGTGTGCTATTTATATTTTGTTTTTATGATGGGTTCTATTTAGTCGCAACCCGATAAAATCAGGGTATGACATCTCATGCATCATTTAGGCACATGTTAGAATCACATGTCATGCATATTTTCCATGCCATGTAGGTGTATTATAAATTGCATGTTGTTGTGATAGATGATGTGCTGGAAAAAAATCATGTTGTTGTGATAGGTACCTTGTTAGATACGCCTACTATTTATAGGGTATTGGTAAATATTACGGTTGGATTTATGTATGATAAACTTTGGTTCCTGAGAAGTATGGTCTCTCTTGGACGGGAATTCAGCGGATCATGAACCAGATTGTTTTTGTGTTTTGTACTATAATGTGAAGGTCCGGGTGCTAAAATTTGTTTTGCGAGGAGTATGGGCCCCCACAGATCGGAATTTGGCATACCAATGCTTTAAATTAAAGAAAAAGTGGATCCGGAGAAGTTTTTGAGGTGTACTGTCCGGAAACCCAGACAACACGGCGTGTGGTTATATGAACACACTCCATGTACTCTTCTGTTCGGGAAGAAATGAAAAAAAAATAGTACATGTCGTGTACCCTATGTACACGCCGTGTAGTTTCTAACTGTGTCATAGGTCGTGTAGGCAGAAACACGGGAGGGGAAAACTCTATAGGGAACATGTTGTGTATCGGTTGTACATGTCGTGTCATGTTGACCCTATGTCCACCCGTGTGACTAACAACACGGATGGAGATATCTTCACTTAAACACATCGTGTCACTTCCGAACACATTTTGTAGTATAATTTGGGAATCTGTACATGTAACTAACGACATGGGTCAATGTTATCCTTTCTAGTACACGCTGTGTCCATCTAGAACACGGTGTGTAGTGTAATCCGTGTATCTATTCTTGTCTCGAACAACACGGGTCGGCGAAGCTCGTCTAGTGCACGTTGTGTACCATTGGGACACGTCGTGTAGTCTTGACTGGTAAGAGACCATGTAGACTTGGCCATGTGACTGGGGAGATGGAGTGGTGTACACGCTGTGTGCATGGGTAACACGCCGTGTACCGAGGTTTGAGACCCGCCCAGGCCAATATCATAACACAGCCATGTAATGGATTAAGGGTACACGTTGTGTAGACCTTATACATTCTGTGTAGTCTCATTTTGCCAGTTTTTGTGGGTTTTGTTTTCCTTTTTGTTGGCACTCTTAAATAGACAAAAGAACCTCGACAGTAAATTAAACTAAGTCATGTGTTTGACCTTGTAGAGACATGTTGCTGAGACGACCACCGGTTGTTCTCCAAGAGAGAGAAAATAATTATACTCCAGAGAAGGTAGGATATGGGCTACCATTGGATCCTCCAGCAATTCCATATGTGGCACCAGCCGTTATACCAGATGCTGGAGCAGATGCGCAGTTCCATGAAGGTTTCATGTGGTTCATGCAGACCTTCCAGGGAGAACCACCAGTTGCCACATCTATGGCAGAGCTGACAAGTATATTCCAGCAACAGCATCTGCCTACGTTTTCAAGGGATGGCGGACCACAGGTTGCGGAGTCATGGTTGGATTCTATGCAGACGATTTTCGAGCATCTGGAGACACCTCCTGGGAGGAGGTTCAAGCTCACTACTTACATGCTGCGTGATTCCACCAAGAGATGGTGGGATGTTACCACACAGTCTGAGCATCACCGAGACATGGCGTGGGAATATTTTCAGGCAGTCTTTTATGACACTTTTTTCGGAGACACTAAGGGCAGATCAAGCTCGAGAGTTCATGAATCTGCAGCAGGGTGTTATGTTAGTGATGGAATATTCTGCCCGATTCACTGAGCTACAAATATTTTCACCTATTATAGTGGGTGACGAGACGTTGAGGACTAGATGCTTTGAGGATGGTCTTCGATTTTACATCCGCACGCAGGAGAACATTTTCAGGTTGCCTACAGTGCATGCTATTATGAACCAGGCACAAATTACTGAGCGGAACATGCAGGAAGCTAGTGGTGCAGATCAGGGTGGTTCAGCACCAGTCTCTGGTACTATTTATTCTGGCAAGAGGAAGAGGCAGATGGATTTCTCTCAGAGTGGCAGTACTATCTAGATGAATTCTTTAGGTGGCCAGGTCATGTGCTACCAGTGTAGTGAAGAGGGGCACAAGAGACCTCAGTGTCAACATGACCCAGTGGAGTGCCGAGCTTAAGGAAAGATGGGTCATCTTCAGCGTTTTTATAGGGCATTTCCACCAGTTACTAGTGGGAGTGGTTTTGTATAGACTCTATGTGCAGGAGAATGGATAGCATATTCTTACCAGTCAGAGAATTGGAATACATCAGAATGTTCAGGGTAGGTGGTGGTCGTGGTTGTGGTATCCAGACACCAGGATCTCAGGGACAGTAGGGCGGGTCAGCTCAGGGTAGCTAGGCTATGTCACATGGCCGCGGCGCTGGGCAGACATTTGCAATGAAACAGACCCAAGAGGAGCAGAATCTCAAACCTTCCATTATCAGAGGTACTATTCTAGTTACTTCTGTTTTATCTACTGCACTTTTCAATATCTGTGCCACACAAAGCTTTATATTTGTATCCGTTGTGGAGAGCCTTGGACTCTACATTTTTTCTTCTTATGATATCATGACGCTAGACACTCTGTTGGGAATTATAACGACAGGTGTGCATCAGTGCAAGGAGTGTTCCCTAGAGTTTGGTGGGTGTCACTTTCTATGGGACCTCTATGTCTTAGATATGACAGCCTATTATTTCATTTTTGGGATGGACTGGCTGGTACCCTTTCGAGCCTTTGTATATTTCTATCTTCACAGGGTGAGTTTCACGTCACTAGAGGGTGAAGAGTTTTTGTATAAGTATGAATGGGATGTCCAGGTGATCCGAGCTGGACCCGAGCATCGTGGACGAGGTGGAGTGATGGCCCAGATTACGAGTTTATATCTCAATGATCAGGGACCTTATCAAAAGGATTTCCCTCAAGTGGTTAATTTTTTTAGAGATGTCTTCCCGGATGACTTTTTCATGTCTACCTCTGGAGAAAGAGGTGGATTTTTCTGTTGAGCTTGAGCCAGGAGTGGCACTGGTGTCCATTCCTCCTTATAGGATAGCAAGAATGGAGTTACAGGAGCTCAAGAAATACATGGAGGAGTTATTGGCAAGGGGTTTCATCTGACCCATTACTTCTCCTTGGGGTTCACCTGTCCTTTTTGTGAAGAAGGTGGACGGTACCCTCAGACTCTGTGTGGATTATCCGAAACTGAACTAGCTGACGGTTATGAACCGATGTCCCTTTCCAAGTATTGATGATATTTTTGACCAACTCCAAGGAGCACGAGTGTTCTCAAAGATTGACTTGATATCTGGATATCATCAGTTGCGCATTAAACCATCATACATACCTCTTACATCCTTTCAGAGAAGAAATGTTCTATACGAATACTTGGTCATGAAATTCGGACTCACAAACGTGCCAGCAGTTTTCATGGCTCTTATGAATCGTGTGTTCCACCCATATCTAAATTCTTTTGTGGTAGTATTCATGGACGATATCATGGTGTACTCTCACACATGACATGACCATTCCACCCATCTTGAGATCGTGCTGAGTACACTGAGAGAGCATCAGTTATATGATAATCTCTCAAAGTGCCACTTTTGGATGGTCCAGATTCACTTCCTGGGTTATATTATCTCAGAGGCAGGAGTTGCGTTATACCCAGAGAAAGTGAGATTTGTAGTTTCCTGGGAGAATCCTAAAAACGTATTTGAAATATAGAGTTTCTTGGGTCTGTCTAGTTAGTACAGGCATTTTATACAGCACTTATTCTGCTTAGCAGCGCCATTGACGGGTTTGACTAAGAAGGGTATGAAGTTCATTTGGTCAGAAGATTGTGAGACAGCCTTTCAGGAGCTGAAGGGAAGGTTGACATCCGCACCAGTACTGATACTTCTAGATCAAGGGAAGAGTTATACAGTTTACTGTGATGCATCAGGTATTGGGTTGGGAGCAGTGTTGATGTAGGGTGATCGAGTTGTTGCATACGGGTCTCGGCAGTTGAGGCCACATGAGAGGAATTACCCGACGCATGATCTCGATTTGGCTGCAGTTATTCATGCATTGCGTTGTTGGGGACATTATCTCTTGGGAGAACATTTTTGGTGTTCACGGACCAAAAAAGTCTAAAATACATCTTTACCCAACGTAACATGAATTTCAGACCGCGAAGGTGGGTTGAATACCTTCAGTCCTTCAACTTTGATCTTGGCTATACACCTTGTAAGGGTAATGCAGTAGCTGATGCACTGAGTAAGAGGACTCAGATAAAGGCAGTGCAAAAGGCCAGTGGTGAGTGGCAGCTTATGGCTTTGTTCTCTGAGATGCATTTGGATATGCACAATAGTCAGGTTCGAATCTATCTTTCATCCTTAGTTGTGACTTCTACCCTCCTTGATAGAGTAAGTATGAGACAAATATCAGATTCAGAAGGCCTAGTTCTATGGGAGTCGGTGGCAAGTGAGGACCCTCCTCCTGGTTGGACAATAGTCGATGACAAGGTACTGTGTATCCATGGACGAGTGTGGATTCTAGGGGATATACGCGAGGAGTGTATGCAGGAATTTCATGCTTCAGCTTGGGCAGTTCATCCTAGAGTTACCAAAATGTACCGTGAATTGAGACGTCAGTATTGGTGGCTGGGTATGAAAATAGAGGTAGATGGTTTTGTTATGAAATGTTCCACCTTTCAGCAGGTGAAGGTGGAGCATCAAAGGACAGACGGACTGTTATAAAAATTACCCATTCTGGAGTGGAAATGTGATGATGTCGTGATGGACTTTGTGACTGGGTTTCCAAGGTCACCTTGAGGTAATGATGTCGTATGGGTTGTTGTGGACAGACTTACGAAGGTAGCTCACTTTTTTCCAATCAAGGAGACCTTCAGTGTTGACGAGCTTGAGAATTTGTATATCCGAGAGGTAGTACATATTCATGGGGTCCCTCATTCTGTCATTTTAGATAGGGACTCCCATTTTATGTCTTGCTTCTGAAAGATATTTCAGAGGGAACTGGGTACACAGGTGATTCTGAGCACAGCTTACCACCCTCAGACCGATGGCTAGTCAGAGTGTACGATACAGGTGCAAGAGAAAATGTTGCGAGCAAGAATCCTGGACTTTGGGGATCTTGGGAGAAGCACATACCCCTGGTCGAGTTTTCCTACAATAATAGATTTCAGACAACTATTGAGATGGAACCTTATGAGGATTTATATGGTAGGCCATGCCGATCACCCTTGTGCTGGTTGGAGGAATGTGAGGAAGCTTTACTGGGACCACGTCTCGTGTAGGAGACTTCAGGGCAGGTCCAGTTGATTCAGAAGTGGGTGGCTACTGCACAATCTCATCAGAAATCTTATGTTGATCGTCGATGATGACCCTTGGAGTTTGTGGTCGAGGATCAGGTTTTCTTGTGTGTTTCACCAAGGTTGGGACACAGGCAGATCAGAAGATAGGGTAAACTTTCACTCAGGTATGTAGGTTCATTTGAGATCCTGGATAGAGTCAGGCCGGTTGCCTATTGGTTGTAGTTACCATAGAGGTATCGGGCCATTCATGACATCTTCCACGTATCTCAGCTACGCCATTATCACTTAGACCCATCTCACGTTTTTCAGCCCGAGGAGGTTGAACTTCAGGCTGATTCATCCTTTGAAGAGAATCTGATTCTTGTTGTTGATAGGAGCACGAAGGTTCTCCTAAGCCGGTTACTTCCTCTCGTACGGGTGCTATGGAAGCATTGTCGAGTGCTGGACGAAACCTAGGAGTGGGATACTGAAGTACATGCTCAGTGGCCAGATTTGTTCTCAATTTTATCTTAACAACCTTTGGAAGGGTAATTCGGGGATGAATTGCTTTAAGGGGGGGATGTTTGTAAGAACCCGGTTCTTCTTCTTGAGGTATGGGTTTCTTATTTTCCTTTTTCCTTAAGTATTTTTGAGAAAACAAGGTAAATGTGGAAAAATCCCAAATTTATGCGTACACACCGTGTATTTTTGTACACAGGTCATGTACTTCGGCTGTGTGGGATGAAAATACAAAGCGTGTAGGCCTGTTGGTAAAAAGAAACTACACGCCTTGTGCTTCATGTACACGCCATGCACTTTGGTCGTGTGGGGTGAGAACACGGGGCATGTAGACTTGTCGAAATTTAATGGTCTAAAGACTAACTCCACACCGTGTACTTATTAATACACACCGTGTACTCATTTGACAGGTCAACAGTGGGGCAGTGGAAAGTAGCCTCCAGAGGAACAGTTAAAAAGAAAGTACACACCGTGTACTTGAAAGTACATGCCGTGTAGTCATGTTTTTTCACTTAAAATAGGCAGTATCCTTCTCATTCGGCAGAGGAGGCAGTGAGCTCGTTTGGAGCTCGGGAGAGAAGGCTGAAGCTTAGAGGAGCTCCCGACCACACACCGAGAATTTGTTTCTTCTGTCGTCTATCTTGTTTGAACCGTACGGGTAAGTAATTCACTCTTCTTGAACCTTTCCTTCTAATTATTTCCCTAAGGGAAGTTATTTGAGTTTTATATAGAAGTCATTTACCTCATATATACGAAGTTCTTGGGTGTTTCGGGAGGTGTCTTCCGCGTATATCGATTAGGGGAGATCGAGGTAGGTGGTCTTGTGTTTAATTCCAACAGTTGAGTGGATTTTGTGTACCGTTGTTCTACGAACCCATGTTCGGGGTATTGTTTGGCTAAGGCTTTGTTGTTAGATACCTATAATTGCATAAGTAATCTAAATGGATAATTATAAACTACTATTTGGGATCATTTCTTTGATCCAGGGCCACCCTGTGGGCGTGTTTACCTTGTTTAGTCATTTGGCCAGGTTACCCGTGGGTATTTCGTGATTATAACATGTTATGAGTTTTATTGAGAGGGAACATAATTGAATTGCTTGTTTATGCGTTGGGATCAGCCCGGTTACTTGATATGTTTTGTTTAGCCTGAGGGTAGTGTTTTGTTTAGCCTAAGGGCAATGTTCTGTTTAGCCTGAGGGCAACATTTCTTATGATTGTGGGTAGTAGCTTCTCTACCTGAGGGAAATATCTTGTATGCCTAAGGGAAATATTCATTATTAATGTGGGCATTTACCTGAGGGTTTCGATTCTCTTTACCTGAGGGTAAGGATTTGCATGTCTGAGGACATTGTTTCCTTTGTTTATTCACTATGGTGATTTCCTATGACGTAACTGCCAAGCTAAATCACAGGCTTGGAATTATTAAATTATTATTAAAATGGAAATTAAACTCGTATGGATAGATACTTTTGAGTACTTCCTAGTTTAATTCATTTTACTATTTCACACTACTGTTGCACATTTTCACTGACAGTTGGTCATGGGCCTTTGGTGGGTACCTATTGGGATTTATTTCTCACACCCTGTTTGGGTCAAGTCTTTGGCCCAAACAGATTATATTGCTGTAGGTGTTGATAAGGGAAAGGGCCCATACACAGGTACATGATTTTTGCAGAGGAGTAGGAGAGCATGGGACCAAGCTTAGGCTTGTGATGCTACTGAGTTCCTATTGCATTGTTTTGGTTTTTCTTGTTGTATTTGAACTTTGCGTTGTATTGCATTTGATTATAGTGTACCCTGTTTTGACTACTTTCTTATAATTAGGTACATGTTTCATCATTATATATGACTGGTAGTTATCTTTTACTTCCGTTGTCCATTTCTGTTAATATTGTTTACTTCTTCCACTTATGCATGTGTTTATAATTTATTCTTCTGCGCTACACATTGACAAATGAGGGCATAGTTTCCCCAGTATCAGTACTAGGCCATCACTTCTAGTCAGTATCCTCTGGCGTTTGGGGAAATGCACATGAGGTCATGTGACCAACCGGGTTCAGGGAACTTGTTGTGTTGCAACCGGATCCGGGACATTACACACCGAACCAATCTCAAGTACATGATATATTCCATGTATCAATCTTGAGGAAGTAAATACCGGACCCATTTCATGTACTCAATATATAGTTGGTAGCACTGGAGAATGACCTCTACTATGAAGATAAGACGGTGAGGATCTTAGATAATAGGGAAATAGTTCTACGAATTAAGAAAATTCCTCTCATCAATGTGTTGTGGCGAACCCCCAAGTTTGAAGAAGCAACGTGGGAATCATAGGAAGTAATGAAGCAGAGTTACCCACATCTGTTTTAGGGTGGGAAAAGGAAATTTAGAGGGAGAACTATCTTAAGGGGGAAATATTGTAATGACTCGAACTTTCATTAACGAAAATTCTTCTTGATCTAATTAAATGTATTATTATGAAAAATGGTTATGTAAAACATATGCACTTCTTTGGTTTTATTATTTAAGATTTTAAAATACCATTATGGATTGTGATCATTTCTAATATAGTCATTGAATAGTGATTACATGATTAGTATAAATAGAGGGCATTAAGTAATCCAATTTACTCAGAAAAAGGAAGTGATGGCCTCATCCAGTAGACTTTCCCCATACAAAGTCCATTTATCAGATCTCGAAAAGGAGGTGGTGTCATTGGGATTTTATATTGACCAAGCCCAAGCTGAGCTAAAACATGTTAAGCTCAAACAGGACTGCCTACGGTGGAAGTGGAAGTTGATAGAGATTACCACCCGAGAAATGCCATCTGAGTCACCCTAAGAGTCTCTCACCATTGCACATCTTACCCTTTGATCTTATGTGGGGATTATAAGGGGTAATGTAACAAGACCTTTGCAATCTGGTTATGTGAATTATTTTTTGTATTTAATAAAAAATATACATTCTTTTTATTATTGTTACTTTGTAAATAGTTTTTAAAGCGTAAATAGTATTTTTAGTTAATATTCAATTATGAACTCTATTTTGATGAATTAATGGATTTTTTAATTAAATAATATTTTAATAAAATATTATAAATAAGTTACTTTTTATTAAATATAAATAATCATATAATTTTTATGAATACAATTGGAATTTTTATTATGGTTTTAAAGTTTTTTTATCAAAACCCATGAATTTTCGATAAATGTCAGTTTTTATTTTGAAAGTAAAAAAATAAACATATTTAGAAAATTATTTCGATAAAATTAATATTATTTTTGGAATCATGATGTCATAATTATCCAATGGTGAATTTTTTATAATTTTCTGAGACACTCAAATTTTTGTGTAAAAATTAAATGTCATTTAATTATATAATGTGTTTTATGAAATCATAATGACCCAATAATGATGTAATAAAATACTATATCTGATATTCTCAGTAAATATATGTTTTACCATTAAAATAATATGATTTTACCTTCTTTGATTTATTTTATCAAGCTTTAGTGGACCATCCAAAACTTATAAAACATTTTCACTTTTTGAATTGATTTCTTTGAGAGTGTGACTCACCTCCACATAAGAAAGCCTAATATTTTAAGAAGTTCAGACATTATCCTTATAAAATAATTTTTCCTAATCCACTTTGGAAAAAACCATGGGAAAAATCATGATCTAGTTTGTGGTTTTAATTAGTTTAATGTGTGGTGCCCAAAACCTAAATAATAAAGAATTCCCTCTCTTTTCATATATAAACCTACCAAATCTCCCACTGAATCGTCAATAAAATCATTTTTATCTCGAAAAACCTCTTCCCTAAACTCTCTATAATCCTCCTAATGTGCCCCAAGCTCCCAATAAGCCTCTCCCAAGCCTTCGGGATCACTCTTCCAAGTAAGGGATTTCTTCTTTTCTCATTTTTTTCCAACTTTATTTATGTTTTTATTCCCTTTTAATTTCAATTAAAAATGTTGGGATATGATTTCTCACCTCCCCCATACCTCCCTAATTATGTTTTAATGATGAGATACCCCTTTATCTTTCATTAATGCATTCCATGTACACCTGTTACTATGCCAAAATTTCGTAAAGAATTTCTCTCTTCTCAATTACATTTAAGAAATTCTTTTGTATTATGAATCTAAATTCCATTACATATATTAGGAAATGTATCTATATGACACACTTACTGTAAATTGTATGTGAATTTTATGAGACACCCCTATCTCTCTCATCAACCATTTTTATGAATTCTTATGTCACACTATTATGCTGCCAAAATTGCACCGTGATTTTCCAAGCCAAAGTCATTGTGTAGTGAATACCATGCCCATTTATTTATCAAGGGTATTAACATTTATGCACATTTACTTATTGATTATATAGTTTAATTTATGAATTCCATATTCCTTTATCATGGAATAAATGATTATTTTTATGCATGAAATTAAATGATTAAGAAGGGTGTTCCCTGTTAGCACACCAATGCATTGGGTAAATATTAGCATCATGATACATCAAGTAGAATGAGGGTTTACTCATGCTAATTCAAGTGAAACGAGGTTTTAATCATTATCCATGTGCAATTATCCTTGGCTCATTCTAAAATCATGTTAAATGTTGTTTCCACATTTCCATGTTATGATAATCATGTTATGTCATGCCTTTATGTTCATATTTCTCTTATGCTACATTGATATGCCTATTTCCTAACATGTAATGTATTATTCATGTTATGCCTTGTTTGCTCCCTTACTGGGATTTATAGATCACTATTTTCTTATGCATGTCCTCAGGTTATCCCATGCAATACTAAGTATGATGTAATGTGTGTGGTCATGTAAAATAAGTTTTTAGTAAAGATGTGCATTTTATGTTCTAAGTTGTTATGTAATGTTCCTAATTTCCCAAGACACTATACCTATCGATCCTTAGAGTTGTCTTAAGTGAAATTTTATGTAATAAATCATGTTTAAGTGTGTAGTAAAGATAAAATTTGTTATATTATTATCATATTTGTGTACGGGATAAGGATATACTGAAGGCAACATTCAAGTGTTGGTATGGCCACTATAAGTTATTGGTGATGCCCTTTGGCATTACCAATGCCACAGCAGTGTTCATGGGACTCATGAATAGGATCTTCTAGCCTTAACTTGACCATTTCTTCGTGGTCTTCATTGATGACATCTGTGTTTACTTGGCGTCTGAGAAGGAGCACGCGACACACATTCGAATAGTCCTGGATACATTCTGAGAGCACCAGATTTATGGGAATCTCTTGAAGTGTCAAGTATATCTTCTCCCAGAAGGACATGAAATTGAGGCTATAGTAGTGGCTAGAGTTCCACCAAAACTATGATTTCAAGATATTCTATACTCCTGGAAAAAGGAATGTAGTAGCGGATACACTCAATAGTAGATCCAATTTGCAGTTTCTGAGTGAAGCGTCGGAGCAGTTAACCGTGATACAGATATCCTTCCTAGATAGTGATAGAGCATCTTACCTTTAGTCGATGGTTTTCAGGCCACCACTCTTATATAAAGTTAGGAAGACACATATTGGGGATTTTGACTATGATACGCGACGTTCTCAATTATCCACAGGGAAATCCCCTGATGTATATTCGATAGGTGGGGAATATGTTGTCCTTTTTTAGAGGGAAAATTGTTATACTAGTGGTGTTGTGAGAGGAGATTCTGAGGGAGTTCCACACCTCCCCATTGATGGTGCATTCCAGAGAGGCAAATATGTACCTAGATCTCTGACATCAGTACTGGTGGCTAGGTATGAAGAATTCGGTAGTGGATTTTTTTCTCGGTGCCTCACTTGTTATCAAATGAAAGTAGAGAATCAGGTTCCGGTAGTCTTGGCTCAGCCACTTGAGGTTCCAGAGTGGAAGTGGTATGGTATCTCGATGGAATTTGTGACATATTTACCATGAACGTCCAGGGGGCATGAAACCATTTGGGTGATCATGGACCGACTCACCAAGTCGGTCCAATTCCTACCCATCTAGGAGTAGGGTTCGGTAGAGAGCTTGGGATTCCTCGATGAGCATGAGATAGTTCGACTCCACGGAGTCCCATAAATGATAGTCTCAGATCGGGACACATGATTTACATCCCAGTTGTGGAAGGGATTTCAGGAAGTTTTTGGGACTCATATGTGTTTCAGAATAGGTTTTCACCCCCAGACGGATGGTTAGACGAGGATTACTATCTAGGTTTTAGAGCACATACTTCATTCTTGTATCATGGACTTCGTTCATAGTTGGGAGGATCACCTACCACTGGTAGAGTTCATATACAATAATAGCTACCACTCAACCATTGGTATGGCACCATACGAGGCACTATATGGGTGACCTTTCATATCACTGTTATACAAGGCAGACCTAGGAGAGTCAGCACTCAAGGGTCCATAGTTAGTACGGGCTACCAACGAGATGGTGCAGATCATCCAGGAGTGGATGAGGATTGCACAAAGTATAAATAAATATTATGCTGATAGGAGATGGAGGCCCCTTGATTTCTATGAGGGATACCATGTGTTCCTTCAGGTCTCACCTTGACAGGGATTATGGAGATTTTTCTGGGGTGTCAAGTTGTCTTCGAGATTCGTCGGCCCTTTTTAGATCCTAAGAAGTGTTGGCGAGGTGGTGTACTGCCTATCCCTTCCCCCAAAAATTCACTGGGTGCATAATGTCTTCCATGTTTCACAACTAAGGAGATGCATGCATGATCCATCACTCTCCATAGACTGAGGTGAGCTAGAAATTAACGATGGGGTGAGGTTTACGAAGTTCCTGGTAAAGATTTATGATCAACAGGACCAGGTCCTTCATGGGTGGTTGATTCCTCTGGTGTGTGTTAGATGGCAGCACCTGAATCTATAGGAAAGAACTTGGTAGAGGGAGACTTAAATTCATGCTCTTTACCCCCATTTGTTTATCTAGAACCTTTTTTGGATTTTTAGGACATAAATCCTTAAGGAGGGAAAAATGTAATTTACCAAAAATTCTATTTAATTTTTTTAAAAAAAATATTGGATTATTTTGAGACCAGGGATTCAGAAGAATCATGATTTAGAGGCCCGATGAGCCCAGAATAAGTTCTTTAACTTTATTTAGGATTATTTAAAATAAAGTGTGTGCATGGTTTTGGAAGCTTCTAAACAGGTTCCCATATTAAAAAACTGAGGGCATTGTTGCTTATGAAATGACTACATTACCTAAGGAAGGACCTAGCCTCGACTGGTGTGGGTCGATGAAAAAATTTCATTTTCGGGAATTTTAAGAAAGAATAAAATAAACTTAAAAAAATTTATTTTATATGAAATTGTTTTGATTCAACGCAATGTAACTTTGGCTGTTTCATTTCATAAATGAAACAATGTAATGACTCTGAAACTGAAGCATAACAGAAATTCTATTTCATAAATGAAAAAGAATAATGATGCTATGACTCAACATAACAGAAATATTGAAACATGTTTCCTCCTTTTAATGGATTAATCGAATACAGGGTCTTGTGAAAAAGATCCAAAATTACTCAGAACCTTTGGAGGATTTGTGTTTGCAAGAGATGAACAAGAAATTTCCACCAATGACGGATTGGGGATCGAGGAACGATGGGCGATGAAGGTGCTACTCCAATCTTTTCCGTCGAACGATATTACCTTGATGTAAGGGGTTATTTTCTAAGTTATTTTCCCTTCCCCATTACTTCTTTATAAACTATGAATGTGGATCAAATAACTAACAAGTTAATACATGGGTAGATCATTATTTCATGTTTGGGTACCCTTTGCAGGGATTAAAGATAGGGGATATGAATTAATAATTGTTTGATGTCTTCCCTTCTTCTAACACAACGAATGAAGGCCAAATGAAAAGGGCCAACACTTGTCTCTTTAGGTGTGCCTTTAGATCTCCCCCCCCCATCTCGTTCTTCACCAATGGACCCACGTAGTCACGTCGGACTTTTCCAGGAGGTTCCAAGCGTGACTGGACCCTCAGATCGATGAAAAGATGAGTTTAATCCCATGGAAGGTGAGATGATGATCCGAGGACTCTGGAACACCCTCTGGATTGAAGAACAGACCATTGAGGAACGTCTGGTGGCCCATGGAAGAAATTGTCGACGCACTAGCGTTGGTGCTGGTGATGGCCGGCAACGGCATGCAGGGATGGTTTCGTGTGAGAGGAGGCATGCACTAGAGGCGCGCCATGGTAGATGAGGTCATGGAGGTGTGGAACCGCGACCTCAGTGAGTCACTGCATCAAGTAGAGACACCCACGGTCGGGTCGTGGGTTGGTGACTGCATGTGATCCATGGGACCGCATGCTGGGGAGGTGGCCGGTTACCTACCATCCTCAAGACGCAGAGGGGATGAGACTATCACCATTTCTAGTAGAGACTGAACCATCCCAAAATGGTGGGATGGGATGGAGAAGATGGGTCACCACGGGCAGCCTAGCAGGTCAGAACCGTGACCCAGTGGTTCGAACCCGCGACCGAGTGGGTTTGATCGGGCCCAGCTAGTTTAGTCTAGGCCCAACCGATTTGGGTTGGACCCATGGCACAGCAGGCCATATCAGGTCTATCTAGTTTGGTCAGGGTCTAGCTTGTTTGGGTCGGGCCTAGCAGGTCGGGTCGGATCCAGGTCGGGTCAGTGGCCCCGGGTCAGGTTGTTGGACCCTGGGATGGGTCGGGTTAGTCCGGCAGAAGGTCAGACCCGACCAGTCCCTTTTTACTAAAATGGGAATAACATTAAAACTGTACGTCTGATTGGTGATCCCTTTACGGATTTGGGACCCTCACGAAAAGGCGTTAATTTTGGTATACACTAAGTTGATTTATGTGGGACTTGAGATGCGACTGATAGATTGAGGAGTAGAATCTCCCAAAATCAAGTGCACTGTAAGGGGGTCTAACTGATCTTGTTGGACCAAGAGATGAGCGGGTCTAAGTGATTCAGTTGGCCCAAGAGATGAGCAGGTCTAAGTGATTTGGTTGGCCCATGATATGAGCGGGTCTAAGTGATCTGGTTTTCCCAAGAGATGAGGGGGTCTAAGTGATCCTGTTGGCCCAAGAGATGAGCGGTTCTAAGTGATCTGACAGCCCTCAACACTCATTAGGTATGAGTACTTCAGTAGTATAAGTTGTTAATCATTATGAATTTTACTCTTTCTTTCCTTCCTTTATATTATACCTATGTGAGTTGATTCGAGTGACTCTCTCTCTCTCTCTAGACATTACTTCTTAGAGGCTACACTTTGTGTACCTCTTTGGAAGTCTACTTTATGCATACTTTCCTTGTGGTATTACCTTTGTGTTTTTGGGTCCTTACTGAGTATTCTATTACTCACCCCTACATGGGCTCTTCCCACACATGTTGTGTATTATTCAAATGACAGATGCTTCAATAGGGGCCTCAGTGGTCCAGCACCAGGCGGTGCCCAGTGATATCCGATAGGCGATACATACATCTATGATTCCAGGTGGCACCCCCTTTACCTACCTTTCAGGTAGGGTTTACCAAAAATGGACTTTAGAATCTTGAACTTTCCTTTTTGGGCTTGTATTATGTTCCCTTTACTTCCAGTTATGTACATTTACTCTCAGTGGTTGTCTTAGTGACATGCTTGTTAACATTTCAGCATTGTGGGTTGGATGTGTGTGTGTGTGTGCATATAGGTACTCAGGAAAATGCCTCCCACTTATGGGATAATTCTTCGACACTATTCATTTGTTATATTGGTTTCATCCCTTGAATGCATGTGCAGGTTGATTTGAATACATGTAAAAATGTTTTTCTCATTTTTAAGGCACGAATTGGGGATGAAATTAAGGTAATATTATTATATACTTTATTTATTTTACTAAAAAAATAACAAAATGTTTATTGACTCTTCATTATCCCTTGGAGAGTGAATTTATAGTAGATTAATACTGAATAAAATTTGTATTAATGATCATTGGAAAGGATCATGGTGGTTTTCATAAAATTATTATGAAGAATAATCTCATGGATACTGAAGGAAATGTAAAATCACACCCACCACAGATGTATATATCCATGATAAACCAAGAAACATGGAATGTATTTACTGGTCATCATGAGGAAGGATATTTTTAGGAAAATTTTTATTAGTAATACAATATTTTCCAATACATATATTTATCACTTTGATTAAAATTTATTAATTTACAAAATAACATCTTAGTGCTAAAAATAAGCAATGTGTAGAAAAACTAATGTTCCCAACCATAAATCAAGGATGGGGTACACTTCTATTTAAAAAAATGGTATGTATTTTAAATCTATAGTTATACTTTTATGTGGCATGAAATAATAATATAATTGTGTTCCTTTTTTATATGAGGATTGATGAATTAAAATCCAAATTCAATTTCATCCCATATCATGTTCTATGGAAGGAGTCTTGTGTAAATAAAGACGAGATAATAATATATGAAAACAAAAAAAGTATGGGAAGCATGTGTAAGTATGATATAATGAAAAAATTCTTCTTTAAATTAGTATTACATAACAATGATTACTTATTTTCCTAAATTTTTTACCTAGTTTAGATAGAGGAATCAACACAGACTATACCTAATTAATGACTACTATCAATAGACTTGAAGAATAAAAACCAATATGGCCAAGTCAAAGGTGTGGGTTTTGGGGTGTCACCCCGATCATATTTTGAGATAAGAAATGCAAAAAGGGGGTTAAAGATAAGAAAATGGATAGATGCATACAAAAATAATAACTCTAGAAGAAAAACTCAATGAGCAGTCTAAGTTGTTAGAGAATGTTATGGGAAGGAATCAAAGAGAAGAAATGATAGAGAAACAACCACCACATGAATACCCTACCCCCACCAACTAAATTCGAGGTGAGCCATTCCCCTCTATGGTTTTCCCTACCACATGTAATCAATTTTTTCATAACTATTTTCATGAAATGTGAATTAGGATAACACTAATACCTTTTCTATATTGATATTATATAGGTTGGAAATGATTTTAATTTATATCTATCAGCACTCAACCACCACCTTATTGTGAGGGGTACAATGTACAATATTCATGGAGTTGTTCTGCACAACAAACAACTTTCAAAAGTTCATGTGCGTGTGGAGATTCACAGAGCTCGTGAGCCGAGTGTCAAGATACCTATTCCCCTTGATGATATGTATGTTCATATAGTCACTCTTTTTATTGTAACATTCATAGAATAGTCATTTAATCTTGTAAAAATACATTTTGATAAGGATTTATTCGTTTACAATTTATTTTTTATACAAAACCTTAAACAGTTAATGAAAAAAAAACCTGAACCGATGAATGTTATTGTAGACAGAAAAAATGAATGGCGAATGGAAGGAAAAATAAAAACAATATAAATGATCTACCAATTTATTAAAAATACCTTCATAAAATACCATTACACCACCAATTAAACGTCCAAATTTATAAAAAAACACAAGTTCATGTGGATACAATGTTCAAAAATAGTGATATGACCATCATTTATTTTGAAGAAAAAATGTACAGAGAGTCCATTACAGAGTTTCTTGGTCTTGATAATGTAGATGAAATCTTCACCAATGGATGGCTAGGAGTCTTAGTTTCAATTGTATGCATGTGGTGTTTTTTTATAATATTTTTTCTTAATATATGATCTACTTTGTTAATTACAGTTAAATTTTATCCTAATTTTTTATAGGCGTATATATCAGTATTGTTTTAAGGGAAAACAATATAAAAAAAATTTGGACTCATTATTTTTCACATTACTTCTATACAAAAAACATCATTGGAAGAACGGGAATTTTCAGTAATAGTGGAAAAATCAGCCACAATGTTTGAAAAAGCATACAGATGATAAACTATTATTAATAGCCATGATAGAGGTGAAAATATACAATTTATCCATATCAAATATATTTTCATTCCTTTAATTACTTATTCCTTCTTTTTTTGTATTCATAATTATTTTCTCATTGTAATCAATTTGTATACTCAACAAATTTATTTTTTGGATTCAATGTTTGGTTTGCCAAAAAACGGCCGTATTTGATGATGTTTATCAATTTGTAACACACTGCATGAAATATTTTACAAATAAACTTCAAGTTATAAATTTTAAATTATGTTTTTGTGAAAAAATATATATATAGGGTGATGTTTAAATATCTTCAAAATCATGGAATGAGGATAGTTCATGAGCACAATTGTCACGACCCGTCCTCGGGACCCGTGTCGTGACTACCCCAAGCCCGTCTTCCATAGGCCAGGGGATGGCGACTAGCACCAAGGCGTAAATCCCGATAAAAGGTGAAGGCATTTCCTTATAAAGTAAACAAACACCACAGAGTAAGCCAGCAGAAGTAAACACTAAGAAACCTGGGTGCAATAGTAAGTGCAGAAAGTAAATGGGCCAGAATACAAACCCCAACTGAAAGTAAAATACAACTGGAAAGAAAGTACAACAACTGAAAGTAAAGCAGCAACGTCAAGCCGCCCACTGGAAGTCCCACCTGAAGGGTGGGTACAGATAGCCTCCTCAGCTCCTCGGGTCCAGTCATCCGCTCCATGTACATCCTACCCAGTGGTCCACCTCCAGGTACTGACTTGCTCCACAAGCCTCAACCACGATCAGCGTTGTCCGTCGTCTGCATCCAACACAATGTAGTGCGGGCATAGCCCGTGCAGGGGTGAGTATACGCTAATCAGTAGGGACCCTGAGACCCCCAAAGGTCTCCCAGAATCCATAAATGATAATCCACAAAGGAAAGATACAATCACGAAGTAACATCCAACACTACTTAGGTATATGCCCATACATATACCTAAGTCATCAATTCCAGTGCGGCTCCAACATCCGAGCCCAAGTTCGATCACGTCCACACAGGTTAGTACAACCCAATCCACACAGGAAAGCACAACCCAATCCACATAGGAAAGAAAGTCAATCATATCGAAGATAATGATTGAAAGTCAAGACTCAGCTCACACAGGTATACATCATTTGTAATGAAAAAGGAGATGATCAGATGTAGTTATTGATTCATCTAGATGGGACCCACGTAGGATACTAGACCAGCAAAGCTGTCGGACCCATGTAGGATTCAAGTACTGTAGACATCACCGCCGAACCCATGGAGGATTCCATTACAGTTGTCGTCGAACCCACGGAGGATTCCAGTACGATAGTCTTCACCATCGAACCCACGGAGGATTCCAATATGAAAGTCTTCACCGTCGAACCCATAGATGCTGGGGAACTCCTCCTCTATCGAGTACAGTGGTCCTGCGGCTACAACCAAGTGCTTCCCACTAACCTTGGACTGTTGTAGTACACCACCTATTGAGTACTGTGGGCCTGCTGCTACAACCAAGAGCTTCCCACCATGGGTCTGCCGCTACAACCAGGTGCTCCCCCTCATAGCCTACAGAGGTACTCCTTCTGTTGAGTACCGTGGGTCTACCGCTTCAACCATGTGCTCCTCCACCGTGGGTCTGCCGCTATAACCAAGTGCTCCCCACTGGGATATCGAAACACACCGAGTCGATCGATCCGCAGTCGTCAAGTCTCAGCTAGCTCTAAGGTTTCCGCACACCGCATGCTCATTTCCGGAGGGTCCGCTCCACGAGCCAAGAGGTCGATACATAAACTGTAACGTAGACCAGAGTTGATGTATCGCAAAGTACTATCAAGTCAATAGGAACACAACGTGCCAGACAGCGTGTCAATCGGACGCCCGGTATGAGAGTTATTGGCTTTTTCATCCCAGGGGCCCGGTTGGTTTTTAAGCTAAAACCAACCCGAACGTACTCCAGCTGCGTCCAAACCTCGATCAGAGTAAGCCAAAAGGCCTTTATCACTAAGAGGAATCCAACAAAGTCAATGGCACGTCAATCGGACGTCTGGAGCTCAATTTATAAGTGTTTCTGCTCCAAGGGCCCGGTTGGTTTCGTGTTCGAACCAACCCGGCCATACCCAAAGTTCTCCGAAACCTTGACTGTAATATATTGAAACGACATTCTCGATCCAAGGATCTCATCGCAACTGACGGTGCGTCGATCGTAGGTCTGTATCCCAAGTTACAGGCATTTAAACGAACCTGTCCGGTTTTAGGGGGTTTTGGGCCCGGACCGACCCGGCCCAAGACCCCCTAGGTCAGCCCGAACCGGGTCAACCCGACCCGGGTCCGGTTCCGGACCTCTAGGGCGTGGCCCGGCCCGGTGGGCGTGGCTCGGCCCCGTCGGCACGACCCGGCCAGGCCGGCGCGGCGCGGCCCAGCGCGGCTTGTTCGGCTTGGGCGCGGCCAATTGGCCTGGCGCGGGCGCGGCCCGCACGGCCAGAAAGCTTGGACATTTGGCTGAGCGGAAAGAGGGGGGGTTCAGCCCCTCCCCTTGATTGAGAAACGCCCCCCCCCCCTCCCCCCCTGCATGGGGGGCCCGCCCTTTGCCAGCCAGCGGTTACGACCCACGGATTTCTCGGAAACCGGCCGGCCAGTTTGGTTGGACAGTGTTCCACCGTAGGACCCCCCTTGCAGGTCCCGCCCTCCTTGCGCCGGCGGTCGGCGGTTCCGGCCTCCGCTCCCCGCACCACCGCGGCCTTGTCCGACCGGTGCGGCGTGACGGCGACGCGCCCCTCCGCCGCGGCCCCGCTCCGGTCGCGGCCTCTTCGTTGTTCTCCAGCGCCGCGCCCCTTCAACACTGTCCAACTCCGTCAATGCCTTCGTTCGGCCTTAACGGCGCCACGTGACGGCGCTGCGCTTCTTCGCCATGTTCCTCCTTGATTCTGCGCAGTGTCGTTGGACCGCGCCGCCTTCGTTCGAGCCGCAAAGAATTCACCAACAAAAGGGGGAGGAAGGTCGGTCGTGTTCGTGCGGTCTGACCTCCTCCCATTATGACGATATCAGGCGGCCCAAAATAAAAGACGATGAATGGCAAAGAATATTCACGAACAAAAAATAACCCCTACCTCGATGAAGTCGTCGAACGAGGATCGTTGTGTAAAAAGGATGTCGCGGAAGACGGCGTCGCAGAAGACGGCGTCGCGGATCGAGGCTCCGTAAGCGCCGTTGGAGTTCGCCCGATGAAGGATGTGGCACGTCATCATTCTTCAAAGAATGCGTCTCTCACTAGCTGCGGAGAGAGAAGAACATGGTACGGCGATCTCCCCTTGTGGTGATGGATTTCTTCGTCGTAGACTCGGCGTTCTTCGCGTTCTTCGACGAGGAAGAAGAAGATCTCCAAGACTTGAGATCTCCTCTCCCAAATATCTCCACACAACAATTCAACAAATAATAAAATAAGGCTTTGCCTTATTTTATTACTCATGCCAACCCTTTTTAAAATTCAAAATATCACAATCAATTAATTGACTTAATTGATGAGTGTTTAATAATCCAAATTTAATTTCTAGAGTTGACATGTCATTAAAAAGGGGGTGCGGGTGTGTTTCACAAAAGTAATGGGGGTTTGAAAACTTAATGAGAGGTTGAGGAAATTGAAAAGGTGGGGCTCGTGTGGGACCCACCCCAACTTCCTTGCATCTTCCTTTTCCACAACGCTTAACCATCTGTAAAGAAATAAAAATAAATTGTAAAACAATTTTATTTTTATTCCTCGCATTTTTAAAATCACCTCCCGAGCAAACACAACTCTAGGAAAAGTCTTCCTAAGAAATTACCGGCACTGCGGTTCCATCGGTGCCCTCAGATTTCGATTCTGATCACCGGTTCAAAAGTTAGAAAAACCCGCTCGTTCGTTCACTGAACATACCCAAGCTAAACTTCGGAAATTGATTCCAGGCACACCGGGCCTCGGAATCAGTTGCCGTCAGAAATTGTGTACTCGTAAAATCCCAAAGAAAATTAAGAAAAGAAAAAAAATCCCTTGAAATTTACGGGTCTTTACAACAACAAGACTATAAACTTCTACAGGTGGATATGTGTTAGAGTACATATAATAATATTTGACTATCAAAACATATATCAAAATAAATTACTTATTTTTCTCAATGTTTTTATAATATCTCAAACAAACTAATGATAATTATTGTGGTTATTAAATTTTCAAATTTATGAAATATATTGTATTCCATCGATAAACTAGCATCCCCAAAGCTGTATATCAAATGATAATTACAATTTAATTTAAAAAAAATTAATCCATTGTTTATTTATATTTTTCTAGCACTACTACTACTATCGATAGACCTCATATTCAAAAGATGAAATATATTTTTTTAGAAACTAATGGGAAGAATGCATGGTGTTAGAATGTATATAGACATCATGAAAAGGTTACTTCCTAAGGATTATTTAGTTAATTTTCTCATAATTTTATCTACTATTTTATATATGCATTCCTTATCATTTTTATCTGATACTAATTTAGTTTACTTTCATAGATATATTGAATAAATTTCATCATTAGTAATTTTTTTCTTCTACTATTGTGTGCTCTATTAAGAGTGTAAAATTATAGAAGAAGAAATTTTTTTGAAAAAGTATTCAACAAGTATGATTCACTAATATAATATTTTTTCTTTTCATAGAGGTATTTTTTTTCTTTATTTAATTTATTTATGTAAAT